>CM046948.1:8420636-9620636 GCA_025698515.1 Gossypium sturtianum
CTCGTGGACGCCAGGTGATGTTTTCGATCCGCTTCATCGCAAACTCGGGAAGACAAGATCTGCTATCTTGGAGTGCGCTCCATCGCAAACTCAAGGATGCGGACTTGTATCTTCGATTCGCCGCCACAATCTCAGGAAGACAAGATCTGCTATCTTTAGGCTGCTCTACTGCAAACTCAGGGATGCCAGGCTGATATCTTCGATCCGCTTCACTGCAAATTTAGGAAGACAAGATCTACTATCTTCGGTCTGCTCCACTGCAAACTCAGGGATGCCAGACTAGTATCTTCGATCTGCTTCGCTGCAATCTCAGAAAGACAAGATCTGTGATTTCACCAAGTTGCGACAATCGTCCCTGCAGGGACCTATCCTGTAAAATCAATTTTATGTGTTTATGCTTATGCAAAATGGTTAGGATGCTATGATCGAAATAAGTCAAATGCCCCTAATTAGATGTGCTATGAATGCAAAATGAGAATGATCCCTTTAATGCCTAGGGTGTCATCACTCGTTATTCATCAAGAGTCTTACCACTAATGTATTATACTACTATGTTATTCAACTTGGTATTTTCCTACAGAAAACTCAAAGAAACAATCACATTCTGCTCAGCAAGCTTGCCCCGCTATAATTTCAAAGTCCCCTCCACTGTACCGTCTGGGACATAAAGTTTGTACCTCCTATTGCAACTTCAGGGGAATAACATTTGGTTTCTTCCATCCATCCTACTGCCACTCAGAGGTATAGAATTTGTATCATCTTCAATCAATTTGATCTGTTACACCATTCCCTGGGTGTAATGACCAGATATATATGCCTAAAATTTGCATGAATGCAAGGTATCATTTTTCTTTTCCCGAGAATGATCCCCTTTTACACTTGGGTTGACATTGCTCGTCTTTTGTCGAGATGGTATCACTCACGAAATGTCTTATCTTTTTGTTCAACCAATAAAAATCCAAAAAGATAATCATCTTTCAATATTTCCAACCCTTAGGCTTGGTGAGTTCTAAACAATAGTCCTGTTTCAGATTCTCATATTATTTAGAAGATTCCAGAGTAATATGCGAAACTTTTTTTATGAAAGTATTATTAGTCCATTAATCGTTATTTCAATATAAAATGCTTGAAAAGATCACAACAATGGACGAGAAAGAAATTAATCAGGAGCATAGCTAGAAACAAATAAGTTAATCAAAGATCACCAATGAAATAAAAGAAAATTGATTGGGGTGTATCTTGAAAAGAATAAAATAGTCAAAGATAGCAAATTCAAAATGGGTAAGATAGAAGCTAGGTGCCCCAGATGTCGCAGCTTGAGCTTCTCTGTACAAACTTCTTGAGGACCATTTTGAGCTCAATACGTGTTTAGAGGATCCAGAGTACTTTGACAATGCCCCAAAACGTAGCATACTTCCTCATTGTTAATTCAGGCATAGCAAGACTACCACATGCCCTATCTTTGATCAAAATTTGAGTCGCCTTTTTTGGGTTTTCGGTTCAAAACCCCTTTGGTCTCAAAGCGCCCTTTGCGGGTTTTCGCCTTGGCTTCTCCCTTTTTTTTGAATTTGATCTTGTAACATCCTAAATCGGGGCCTCTGCATTTATATATGTGTGCATGTGTATAGTATGGTTGTTATGCTAGTTTAGGGTGTTTTGGGGTCCAGGCATGAGCTAGGGGTAGGCATGAGCCTTGGCAAAAATTTTAATTTTGGGGCACCTGGAAGGGGGAGATGCTTGGGTCAGGTGTTAAGGGTGCTTGGTGGTGAGCTTTGACACAAGAAGTGCCTTGGTAAAGTGGCAAGGAGGCGCCACTTAAGAGGCAATGGAGTGACACCTCATGTGGGTGGATGGAGCCTTGGTTCGAGCTGCAGGAATTTCCTTTCTGCTTATTATTTTTGACGCCAAGATCAGGGGGAGTTGTACTCAGGATGGACTCTGGTGGATGACTGTTGAAGGAGTCAACATATTTAAATAGGTGGTGGAGAGAAATCTGAGGAGTTTGAAACATTCAAACGGATTTGAATAGGTGGCCAGGAGAAAAACAAGGAGAGAAAATGGGGATTGAAGTGGGAGGTGTGTTAGCCAAATTTTAAAAGAGTTGGAAGGGGGTTGGGCATTCGGTTGAGTGTTGCTTAGAGGGGTGGCCGAATGTGGTAAGTTGGCTTTGGTGAGGGGTGAGCATTCGGCTAGTAGGGAGCATTTGGGGTTTTCTCTTTTTATTTTTCTTTTGTGCTGAAATTGAACCACTCTCACATCTCAAACTTTGTATTTTGTTTTTCTCTTCTTTTCTCTCATCTGCCCAAATCCAAAACGGTCTTCTAAGTTCCTTTACTCATTATTTTCGTCCATTTCCCTTATCTCTGAGCATCAAAGCCGAACCCTCCTTTCACCTTAGTTTCTCTCTTTTGCGTTTTCTCTGAATCTCCTTAAGAATCGAAACCTCAAACCCCATTCCTTGTTTCTTCTTTGCATCTCTTCTTTTCTTGTCAGCCGAAACCTGTTGAAGCTTCAACCTTTGCCAAAAACCCATCAACTTTTCTCTTTTCTCTTTTAGCGGTTGGTCGAATATCATCTGTTAAGGATCACCCTTCATTTCCATCTTTCTCTTTGCATAGTGGAACGCTTTCGGCATTTGGGTAAGTTCTTGGCCTTTGGCCGAATCGCCCTAACTCTCTTCCATTCTCTTTCCCTTTTCTCTATCATTTTCTATAGGAAGAAAAGCCGGGATTTGACATCTATTTTGGGTAGTTTTTTTAGCCGAATTCCTTTGGCTTTCATAATCGTTTCTTCGGTTCTTGTAACAGCGGATCACCGTTATCTATTCTCCTCCACTCCCAATCGATTCTGCTGGTGTTGTGGTAAGTGTCCCTGCTGATTCAATCTTTTCTTATTGCGCTAAGTGCCGAAGGCAGAGACCCAATTCTATTTGATGTTTGGCCGAATGTAGGTGGGGTTTTGACGCTTTCTTTTGGACTCTCGGGATTCGGTTGGTTTGTAAATCGAGCCTAAAGCCTCGAGATTTTTCGATCTAGGTAAGGGCTTTCGGTCTACGAGTTACGTTAACCTCTTAGATTCAATTTTGTTGCTTTAATCCATTTAGTGATCAAAGTGTGTTCATGGACTCTAATGCCAGCCAAGCGGTAGGAGGGGTTGGATCTGTAAACCCAGCCCCTAAGTTTAAGAAGAGGGTTGTGTCTGCGGTTCGTGATTGGCCACCAGGTTGTGGGCCGGCATCTGAGCAAGGTAGTAGACAGATAGCGGTGGTGTCGATTAACGATATTGTCGACGTAGAGAGCGTGGTTTTACGAGTAATCAGGTGTGTAACTCTTACACACTTCATATGTGTAATGTGTCATTATTTGTGATCCACAAAAGTGAAATAACTCAGTATGAATCGATAAGTTACCCTTGTAGGTAAAAGCAAGGACTCGGGTAAGTCTATTTTGGTGGCTAACGTTAATTGTCTCTCATTAAATGCATATGTCATATTTGATTACTCCTAAATGTTAAGCATGATGATGTTGTATTAAAAGCATGCTCATGGGTATGGGTATAATGAGAGGAGGGGGAAGGTATGATTATTAGACTGTCACCAGTGGTTAGGTACCACACGTGGGTTGGCCCCACATATTAATATTTTGGGACTAAGTCTCAGTGGTTTGGAACCACCAGTGGTTAGGTACCACATAAACTTATTTCTGTGACTCGTCCCAGTGGTTTGGTACCACAGTGGGTTGGCCCCACATGTCGATATAAGGGATTTCACCAGTGGTTAGGTACCACAAGTGGGTTGGCCCCCACACATGATTATTTGTGACTTCGTCACGGTTGGTTAGGTACCACCAAATGGCTAAGTGCCACAAGGGGTAGAATTGGGTGTTCGGATGGATAAGTTGGATGGATTGCATGACATACATGTTGCATATGAAACTGTGTGAGAGCTTAACATCTTTGGGGATGGGGATTTATACACTGAGTCTTGGTGACTCACCCCTTCCATTACATTTTGCAGATAATTCTTAGATCGCGGAAGTGGAGTCGGAATGGACTCGAGGTGGCCATGCTTAATATTTCGGGTTTTTACTTTAATGGTTATTTTGGATTTGTTTTATCTTAAGTTTGGATTTCGGTTATGTAATAAGGTAATTTAAATTTTTATTTTAGGGTTATTCATTTTGTTACATTTCTATAAACTGACGTTTAAACACTAAAGACGTGCCTAATAAACTCGTAAAGTGGACGTTTTTAAAATTTTAACGAATTCTTGGGATTTCCAAAATTTTTACCGTCGGGTATTTATCAAACACGCAATAATAACAAGGTAACACTGTCTTCTTTAAAAATAAGTTTCGAAAGAATTTTAACCACTGGCTTCACACAACTCGGGTTTTATAAAATCAGTTTTTTTTTTCTTTTCAACATGGAGACGACAACTCATTTTCCAAAAACATTTTTTTCTGTGACATGCTAGATTCGGTCGTAGCGTTTTGACCGGGTTTGGGGTGTTACAATTGTGGTATCAGAGCCAAGTTCAAAAGCTCGGCTGTGGGCCTGAGGCCCAAAATGTTTTAAAAAAGGGGTTGCGAAAGGGTTGAATGAGGAACATGTTTTGGAATGCATGGCACCTGAGTCTCCGGCACCAATCCACGACGGTAAGTCTCCTAACTACTGTTTACATGAGTTAAATGCTTGCACTATGAATGCTAGTAGTAGGACCTTTACTTTAGAAATCAAGCCGTAGGGATCGTATGAACTTGCGGGAACAACTACTCTAATAAATTTCTCATAAGACTGTGCCGTAATAAATAGTGGAAGAAAGCTAAATCATAAAATTCTTAAATCAGATTAAGATGTGAACGCTAGTCATGAGCACTCGAGGACACGGGCGTAATGTACGTGGGCGTGGTAGAGGCGGGATGTGTGTCGGAACCGATGAAGGTCCGGTCATGGGTCAGACAATGAGGTGCCGCCACCGCCAGCTGTGGGCGCGGAATTTCAGGATCAGACGGGTGGTGATGACGTAGTGTCATAGGCGATGTTGCGGGTCCTAGAGAGAGTTACTGGTGCAGGCGTTGGAATGGGGGCTCAGAAATCTGTGTCTGAACGACTTCGGGCTAATGGAGTAGAAGTATTTAGGGGTATTTCCGGTGTAGCTCCCAACACAGCTGAGTACTGGCTAGAGGTAACTGAGCGCATAATGGACGATTTGGACTTTACGGCTGAGGAGAAGCTGAAAGGGATAGTGTCTCTTCTCTAGGATGAGTCTTATCAGTGGTGGCTCACAGTCAGGGATGGTGCGATGGTCGATGATATCACTTGGGATTTCTTTAAGGCAGCTTACCAGAGGAAGTACGTCGGGTCTAGTTATATAGGTGCGCAAATTGCAGGCGTTCTTAACCGGGTCCAGGAGTAAGTCAAGATATCGAATATGAGGCGTAATTCTTAAGGTTAAGCCGTTATGCCCGGGGTATCGTGCCTACGAAACACGAGCGCTGTGTCTGATTTGAGGACGGGCTAAGAGATGAGCTGCGAGTGGTTATTGCTCCACAGCGGGAAAGAGAATTTACTGTCCTGGTGGAGAAGGCCAAGATAGCCGAGGAGGTGAAATGGGCCGAGAGGCAGAATCAGAACAGGAATAGGGATAAGAGGAGTTTTGGAGGCCAAGAAATCAACTGGGGGAATGTCCGAACGGTGAAGGAATTTACCGATGTGTTCCCAGAAGAGCTTCCGGGGCTGCCTCCAGATCGCGAAGTGGAGTTTGGTATAGACCTGCTACCTGGAACCGCGCCAGTGTCTATTGCCCCATATAGGATGGCGCCGAAGGAGTTGGTGGAGCTGAAAGCGCAAATTCAGGAGCTGTTAGATCGGGGTTTTATCCGACCAAGTATATCTCCTTGGGGAGCACCTGTGCTTTTTGTTAAAAAGAAAGACGGATCGATGCGAATGTGTATAGATTACCGTCAGCTGAATAAGTTGACGATTAAGAACAAGTACCCGTTGCCGAGGATAGACGACCTGTTTGACCAGCTTAAGGGAGCATCAGTCTTCTCTAAGATAGATCTGAGGTCGGGGTATCATCAACTTAAGGTTAAGGAGGCGGATGTCCATAAGACGGCGTTTCGTACGTGTTACGGGCACTATGAGTTCTTGGTAATGCCGTTCGGATTGACTAACGCGCCAGCAGCGTTCATGGATATGATGAATCGGGTTTTTCAACCGTATTTGGATCGGTTCGTTATGGTGTTTATAGATGATATTCTGGTGTACTCGAAGTCCGAGGAGGAGCATGATGAACATCTGCGTGTGGTTTTGCAGATTCTGAGGGAGAAGCAGTTGTTCGCAAAGTTTAGTAAGTGCGAATTCTGGCTAAGGGAAGTTACTTTCTTGGGTCATGTGGTGTCAGCTAAGGGGATTAGGGTAGACCCTCGGAAGATTGAAGCGGTGTTGGACTGGAAATCACCTAAGTCTCATGCGTAGATTTGGAGCTTTCGGATTTAGCAGGTACTCTGAGAAGGTTTGTGGAAGGGTTTTCCTTGATTACTGTACACGTTAACCAAATTGTTAAGGAAAGGGGTTCCGTTTGTGTGGTCGGACAAGCAACAAGAGAGTTTTGAGAAGTTAAAGAGGATTTTGTGAAAGCTCAGATTTTGATTCACCTGAAGCGGGAAGGAGTTTACGGTCTATTGTGATGCATCGCATCTTCGTGCAGGATGTGTCTTTGATGCAAGAGGGGAAAGTAGTAGCGTATGCTTCTCGGCAATTGAGACCCCACGAAGTGAATTACCCGACGCATGATCTGGAGTTGGCTGCAGTGGTTTTCGCCCTGAAAATTTGGAGACATTACTTGTATGGGGAGAAGTCTATAGCGTACACAGATCATAAGAGTTTGAAATACCTGCTCACTCAGAAGGAATTGAATTTGAGGCAGCGAAGGTTGATTAATCTGTTGAAGGATTACGACTGCTCGATTGAGTACCATCCGGGTAAGGCTAACGTAGTGGCTGACGCATTGAGCCGCAAGGTGGTAGCAGATTTATAAGCCATGTTTGCCCACCTTAGTGTGTATGATGACAGAATTCTGTTAGCAGAACTGCAAGTGAAGCCGACATGGGTAAACCAGGTTAAGAAAAAACAGTTAGTGGATGACGTCTTAAGTGCTCGGTATTTGCAAGTGCAGAATGGTGGATTAGAGGGGTATAGCTTGAGTAGCGATGGAGTGTTATGTTTCCAAGGAAAGTTTGTATGCCAAGAGATGTAGAGTTAAGGCGTAAGATTCTTCAGAAGCTCATAGCGTTCCCATACGCTATGCATCCTAGAGGTAGTAAGATGTACCGAGATTTACTGAAACTTGATTACGTGGCCGTGCGAAGTGGGAAATGCAGAATTTGTAAGTAAGTGTCGACGTGCCAGCAAGTCAAAAGCCGAACATCGATTACCTTCGTCCGGTGCATTGCGGCCATAGAAATTTCCACGATGGAAATGGGAAAGGATCACGATGGATTTCGTCGATGGGCTACCCTTACGCCTAGCAAGAAGGATACGGTGCAGGTAATTGTTGATCGTCTGACAAAGTCTGCTCATTTTATACCGGTTCGGATTGATTACTCACTTCAAAGGTTGGCTAAGTTGTATGTGGCAGAAATCGTGAGACTACATGGGGTGCCAATGTCGATTATCTCAGATAGGGATCCTAGATTCACGTCAAGGTTTTGGAAAGCGTTGCATCAGGCATTGGGTACAAGGTTAGATTTCAGTACGGCATTTCATCCGCAGTCAGATGGGCAGTCAGAGAGGGTAATCCAGATTTTGGAAGATATGTTGAGGGGTTGTGTTTTGGATTTCAAAGGTAGCTGGGAAGAATTTCTACCGTTGGTGGAGTTCGCGTACAACAATAGTTATCAGGCAAGTATCCAAATGGCACCGTATGAAGCGTTATATGGGCGAAAGTGTCGTACCCCTACGTGTTGGACAGATTTGGGCGAGCGTCAGTTGTTGGGTCTAGAGTTGGTCGCCGAAACAGAGGATAAGGTTAAGCTGATTCGAGCTCGTCTGAAGGAAGCTTCGGACAGGCAAAAATCTTATGCCGATCTTAAGCGGAAGGATATAGAGTTTGCTGTGGGTGACAAGGTCTTTTTGAAGGTGTCGCCGTGGAAGAAAGTGCTGAGATTTGGTCGGAAGGGCAAGCTAAGCCCTAGGTTTATCGGGCCTTATCGAGTGTTGAAGCGTGTAGGACCAATAGCTTATCAGCTCAAGTTACCATCAGAATTTAGTCAGATCCATAACGTGTTTTATGTTTCCATGCTTAGACGCTATCGTTCGGATCCGTCTCATGTTGTGCCAGTGGAGGAGATTGAAGTGAGCCCAGATTTGTCTTTTGAGGAGGAACCAGTGCAGATCTTGGAGTGGGATGTCAAAGTCTTGCGCAGGAAATCAGTTCCTTTGGTGAAGGTATTATGGCGGAATCATGGAACAGAAGAGGCCACGTGGGAGCCAGAGGATGTGATGCGGCAGCAATACCGTCAACTCTTTTGACCAGGTAATTTCGAGGCCGAAATTATTTTTAAGGGGGGTAGAACTGTACCATCCTAAATCGAGGCCTCTGCATTTATATATGTGTGCATGTGTATAGTATGGTTGTTATGCTAGTTTAGGGTGTTTTGGGGTCCAGGCATGAACTAGGGGTAGGCCCGAGCCTTGGCAAAAATTTTAATTTTTGGGCACTGGAAGGGGAGATGCTTGGGTCGGTGTTAAGGGTGCTTGGTGGTGAGCTTTGACACAAGAAGTGCCTTGGTAAAGTGGCAAGGAGGCGCCACTTAAGAGGCAAGGGAGTGACGCCTCATGTGGGTGGATGGAGCCTTGGTTCGAGCTACAGGAATTTCCTTTCTGCTTATTATTTTTCACGCCAAGATCGGGGGAGTTGTACTCGGGATGGACTCGGTGGATGATCATTGAAGGAGTCAACATATTTAAATAGGTGGTGGAGAGAAATCTAAGGAGTTTGAAGCATTCAAACGGATTTGAATAGGTGGCCAGGAGAAAAACAATGAGAGAAAAGGGGGATTGAAGTGGGAGGTGTGTTAGCCAAATTTCAAAAGAGTTGGAAGGGGGTTGGGCATTCGGTTGAGTGTTACTTAGAGGGGTGGCCGAATGTGGTAAGTTGGCTTTGGTGAGGGGTGAGCATTTGGCTAGTAGGGAGCATTTGGGGTTTTCTCTTTTTATTTTTCTTTTGTGCCGAAATTGAACCACTCTCACATCTCAAACTTTGTATTTTGTTTTTCTCTTCTTTTCTCTCATCTGCCCAAATCCAAAACGGTCTTCTAAGTTCCTTTACTCCTCATTTTCGTCCATTTCCCTTGTCTCTGAGCATCAAAGCCGAACCCTCCTTTCACCTTAGTTTCTCTCTTTTGCATTTTCTCTGAATCTCCTCAAGAATCGAAACCTCAAACCACATTCCTTGTTTCTTCTTTGCATCTCTTCTTTTCTTGTCACCAAAAACACATTGAAGCTTCAACCTTCTTGAAAACCCATCAACTTTTCTCTTTTCTCTTTTAGCGGTTGGTCGAATATCATCTGTTAAGGATCACCCTTCGTTTCCATCTTTCTCTTTGCATAGTGGAACGCTTTCGGCATTTGGGTAAGTTCTTGGCCTTTTGCCGAATCCCCCTAACTCTTTTCCATTCTCTTTCCCTTTTCTCTATCGTTTTCTATAGAAAGAAAAGCCGGGATTTGACATCTGTTTTGGGTAGTTTTTTTAGCCGAATTCCTTTGGCTTTCATAATCGTTTCTTCGGTTCTTGTAACAGCGAATCACCGTTATCTATTCTCCTCCACTCCCAATTGATTCTGCTGGTGTTGTGGTAAGTGTCCCTGCTGATTCAATCTTTTCTTATTGCGCTAAAAGTGTCCCTGCTGATTCAATCTTTTCTTATTGCGCTAAGTGCCGAAGGCAGAGACCCAATTCTATTTGATGTTTGGCCGAATGTAGGTGGGGTGTTGACGCTTTCTTTTGGACTCTCGGGATTCGGTTGGTTTGTAAATTGAGCCTGAAGCCTCGGGATTTGTCGATCTAGGTAAGGGCTTTCGGTCTACGAGTTACGTTAACCTCTTAGATTCAATTTCGTTGCTTTAATCCGTTTAGTGGTCAAGGTGTGTTCATGGACTCTAATGCCAGCCAAGCGGTAAGAGGGGTTGGATCTGTAAACCCAGCCCCTAAGTTTAAGAAGAAGGCTTTGTTTGCGGCTCGTGATTGGCCACCAGGTTGTGGGCCGGCATCTGAGCAAGGTAGTAGACAGATAGCGATGGTGTCGATTAACGATAGTGTCGACGTAGAGAGCATGGTTTTACGTGTAATCAGGTGTGTAACTCTTACACACTTCATATGTGTAATGTGCTGTTATTTGTGATCTGTCAAAAGCCGAAATAACTGTAGGAATCGATAAGTTACCCTTGTGGGTAAAAGCAAGGACTCCGTGTAAGTCCATTTTGGTGGCTAACGTTAATTGTCTCTGTTAAATCTGCATATGTCATATTTGATTACTCCTAAATGTTAAGCATGATGATGTTGTATTAAAAAGCATGCTCATGGGTATGGGTATAATAAGAGGAGGGGGAAGGTATGATTATCAGACTGTCACCAGTGGTTAGGTACCACACGTGGGTTGGCCCCACATATTAATATTTTGTGACTAAGTCTCAGTGGTTTGGAACCACCAAAGGTTAGGTACCACATAAACTTATTTCGTGACTCGTCCCGGTGGTTTGGTACCACGATGGGTTGGCCCCACATGTCGATATAAGGGATTGTCACCAGTGGTTAGGTACCACAAGTGGGTTGGCCCCACACATGATTATTTGTGACTTCGGTCACCAGTGGTTAGGTACCACCAGTGGCTAGGTGCCACAAGGGGTAGAATTGGGTGTTCGGATGGATAGGTTGGATGGATTGCATGACATACATGTTGCATATGAAACTGTGTGAGAGCTTAACATCTTTGGGGATGGGGATTTATACACTGAGTCTTGGTGACTCACCCCTTCCATTACATTTTGCAGATAATTCCTAGATTGCGGAAGTGGAGCCGGAATGGACTCGAGGTGGCCATGCTCAATATTTTGGGTTTTTACTTTAATGATTATTTTGGATTTGTTTTATCTTAAGTTTGGATTTCGGTTATGTAATAAGGCCATTTAAATTTTTATTTTGGGGTTATTCATTTTGTTACATTTCTATAAACCGACGTTTAAACACTAAAGACGTGCCTAATAAACTCGTAAAGTGGATGTTTTCAAAATTTTAACGAATTCTCAGGATTTCTAAAATTTTTACCGTCGGGTATTTATCTGTAACATCCTGAAAAGGGCCTATGCATTTTTGGTTTAATTGTACGAAATGACATATCTTATGTGTTATGAATATATTTTGAACACTTTTGGAAACCTGGAAATGTATGGAAATGTTAAGTTTAAAAGAGGAAAGTGAACATTTTTAGAACCTTGGAAATGTAAGGAAATGTCTTGTAAGGAAATGTCATGAAAATGTAAGGAAATGTCTTGGAAATGTAAGGAAATGTCTTGTAAGGAAATGTCATGGAAATGTAAGGAAATGTCAAGTTTACTGAGCCGATCAAAATTTTTTGGAAACTTAGAAATGACCTAGAAATGACGAGTTTTAAGGTTTAAAAGGGGAAATTAAGGCAAGGTGGCCTTAAAGAAAAAGTTTGTGAAATTTGACACACAACAGGCTTGGAAAAGTGGCTGAAGTTGCCACTTAGGGCTCTCTGAAATGGCGCCACATGCAAGGTGTTGGGCCTGGTTCGAGTCACATGGGAAGCAAATAAAAGAAATTTTATTTTGCTACAAGGAGCAGAGAGGTGGACGGCACATGGCTATAAATTAGGAGCTTTTATTATTTTATAAATAGTGGATAAATAAGGGATTTATTTATCATTATTTTCAAGAGATAATTGTTGGATTAAATTCTTTTAATTTGAATAAAGAGATAAAGAGGAAAATAAGGGAGAAGTGATGGCCAAGTAAGGGACTTTGAGTTTAATAATTTCGGCTAAGTAAGGATAGTTGCTGAATTATCTTTTATTTTAAGTGATAATTAAAGGATAAAGTTATCGATAGAGGAGTGGTGGCCAAGTAAGGGACTCCTTAGATGATAATTTCGGCTATAAAAGGAAGGAAGGAGGGCTACTCATCAATTTGTGCTTCCTCCTTTCTCTGCCGAATTCTTAGTGCTCTCTTTCTCTTCTTTTCTTTCTTTTCTTTTGTCAAGCCGAAATTAAGTAATTATTGGAACCTAGCCGAATATTTTTCCTCTCCATTAGAAGCCATAGCCGAATCCTCCATCTTTATTCTTCCTTTTCTTTTCTTTCTAATCCTCCAAAAGCCGAAAGTTGTGAGATCATCATCTAGCCATATAGCGAATCTCTGAAGGTTGAAGTGAAGGTGCAATCGATTTCTTCAAGTAAGGGTAAGATCTCATTCGGTTTCATCCTTTTTCTTAAGATTTGCCAAATCTAGGACTAACCCCATTAATATCTTGTTGCCGAAACTTTGAAGAGATCTTTCGGGATTTACTAAGTGTCGACTACAAGGAAGGAGAAGTACTTTCCTGAAGGTACACCATAGGCCACGTGTTCCCTAGTTATTCGGTGAGTTTCGGGATTTAAAATCCACAAGGTAAGTGTCTATAGTATTCGGCCAAGGCCATGTTTGGTAAATATATGTGTTCACTAATTATTCAAAAGCCGAAAACTAACCAAGTTAATTGATTCAATGCTTGGCCGAATGCAAGAAGAGTATAGCAGAGATTTCAAGACTTGATTCTTAAGTCAAACGGCAACAAGGTAAGTTTAAGTATACTAATCCTACTAGGATTTGGATTTATGGCCGAATGGCTTTTTATTAAAGTAGTAGGTGATTAATCAAATGTAGGGATTAAGGATCTAAGCATTAGATCAAGCTTTTCGAGATTTCAAGACCCTTTCGGTAAGTATGATAAGTTGTGGATATTTGGTTAAGAATTCGTATATTGATGATTAAATTGATTGTTCTGATTAAGTGTGTTGATGGAGGCGAATACCATTCAAGAAGGGAAAGGGAAGGTCCCTATCCCAAAGTTTAAGAAGAGATCTGTCTCGGCGGCTAGGGATTGGCCACCGGGGTGTGGACCAAATACGTAACAAGAAAGTAGGCAAATAGTCGTAGTATCGCCTAGTGATAGCATCGATGATCGAAAGCATAGTTCTCCAAGTGATCGTGTGTGTGATTAACCCACCGTTTTCCGGTATATGATATGTATGTGAAATGTGTATGTATTATGAATGTGCTAACTAGTGCGATGGAAATTATGATAAGGATACCCTCAAGGGGTATGTCGATAATCCTGTAAGTACCAAACCCGATGATATGTGATTATTAATATGAATATGTGATAATATGCTTGATGAACATGCTCATGCATCATTACATTGTATCATTATTTTATGTGGCATGTGCATGGGTTGGGATATGAAAGAAGGTGCGGGTGTACTTCGAGTGCGTGGTTTGATGTTAGCCTTGAGCTACATCGTGGATTGACGTTGGATCGAGGTCACGTTGTGGATTAATTGCGATTTAGTTCGCGTGGCTTGATGAGTGGCTATGTGCCTCATCGTGGTTGATATCGGCTATGTGCCATATCGTGGTTGATGAGTGACTATGTGTCCCATCGTGGTTTTTGATGTTAGCCTTGAGCTACATCGTGGATTGACGTTGATCCGAGGTCACATTGTGGATTAATTGCGATTTAGTTCGCGTGGCTTGATGAGTGGCTATGTGGCTCGCTCATCGTGGTTGATATCGGCTATGTGCCATATCGTGGTTGATGAGTGACTATGTGTCCCATCGTGGTTTTGGTGTTAGCTATGGCTACATCGTGGATTGGCACTGACTGAGGTCACGTTGTGGATTAATTGCGATTTAGTTCGCGTGGCTTGATGAGTGGCTATGTGCCTCATAGTGGTTGATATCGGCTATGTGCCATATCGTGGTTGATGAGTGACTATGTGTCCCATCGTGGTTTTGGTGTTAGCTACGGCTACATCGTGGATTGGCGCCGATCGAGGTCGCGTTGTGGACTATTGTGCTTAATTGCACGTGGACGGCAGCGATTGCCTTTGGAGTGAAAAGGAGAGGGTGATTTGATAATCCCCCGTGTGTGTAGGTCGGATAAGGGGGTGTGTAGCGGATGGACCCTAGGTTTGGGTTGGGCTTCATAATTGCATGATTTCGTATGTGAACATATGTGGAAATGGGCTAAGCCCGATGATGTGGAAATTATGTGGTCAACTACCCTATTAGATGAATGTGATATGAATATGGGCCAAGCCTGAAATGTGATAACATGTGAATTTGATAATTGATATCCGATATATGAGTTAATATGTGGTTAACATGTGGGTGGAATTCAATGGACTAATTACACATCGAGTCATATGACTCACCCAATTTTTATTAAACATCGCAGTGATCGTGATTTTTGGACCGGGTTGGAGTAGATACAAAGGTGGCCATGCGAAGCATTTCCATGCGAAAAGATATTTTAATTAATTAAGTAGTTATATTTTCAGTATTTTGATTAAGTGTTTATTGTAATAAGGCCCATTAAAGTGATTGAACATTTTTATTATGTTTAAGCTAGACGACCATTAAATTATTATTTGGAAGTGCTTTTAATTTTGGCAACTTATATTTTAAAAGCTTATAATAAAGTTTTAATTTGGATATTTTTATCAAGCTTATATTATTTAGAATTTTTAATTGGACCTGGTTTTCAAATGACAAAATTTTTAATGTTTTTCCCAAAAGTGAAATCAGTCTTCAAACGTTTTTCCGCAGTGGCATCTCAAATTCGGTCGTAACGAATGGGCCGGGTTTGGGGTGTTACATTATCAAACACGCAATAATAACAAGGTAACACTGTCTTCTTTAAAACTAAGTTTCTAAAGAATTTTAACCACTGGCTTCACACAACTCGGGTTTTATAAAATCAAAGGTTTTTTTTTCTTTTCAGCATTGAGACGACAACTCGTTTTCCAAAAACATTTTTTTCTGTGACATGCCAGATTCGGTCGTAGCGTTTTGATCGGGTTTGGGGTGTTACAGATCTCAAGGCGCCCTTTGTAGGTTTTCACCTTGGCCTTTCCCCTTTCAGGTAAAATACTTCTTGACTGAACCTGAATTCACCGAATTGGGCAAGTCTTCGCCATCTGTCTCGGTCAATATCAATGCTCCTCTAGAACAGACCCTTTTTACTACATAAGGTCCTTCCCAGTTTGGTATCTACTTTCCTCTGAAATCCTTTTGTATAAGAAAGATCTTTTTCAACATCAGGTTCCCCTCGTGGAATTCTCTAGGATGAACCTCTTTATCGTAAGCATGCATCATCTGACCGTGATGGATAACTTTTAACCTTTTCTTCGATTAGGTTCAATTGGAAAAAACGCTTCCATTCCATAAACCAATGGGTAAGATGTTGCCCCGGTAAAGGTCCTGGCCAACGTTCGATAATCATAGAGGATAAATGGTAACTTCTTTATGCCAATCTTTACAAGTCTCGGTCATCTTTCCTACAATCCTTGTTTTGTTTTTTGTTTTTTTTCTTTATATTTTTTCTTTTGGCAACCTTTGTCGCACTGTGATATGCTGCCTGATCTTTGAACAAACTGTAAACTTTGACATTGTACAGTTATGCATTGTTAAACATGATCCTTTCTGGCATTCTTTGTCGGCACCTGATCCTTTCTTTTTTCTTTCTTTCTTTCTTTCTTTCTTTCTTTTTTTTTTGATGACTTTCATCTTTGCAATGGCATATGAAGAAACATTCACCCTCTTAGTGAAGTAATCGATGACCACAAAGATAATTCGATGTCAACTAGAAGCTTTTGACGAGATCGGCCCCATAACATCCATGCCCTACATATAGTAAAGTCTGTGAAGAAAATGGAGGAGTCATATAAATCTCGTCTTCTTCAATTCAGTATTTACGGTATAACTGATGCAATCCCCTTCCATGGTAGACCAACAGTGCCGGATCCTCATGTTTAGCCCGCGTCTTAGTAGCCCAGGGATGTCCTGATATGATCGTGCAAAAACATCTTTGAATTCTTGAAAATAACTCAATGATGTCTCGCCTTATTTCTGTGGTGAGCTAGGCTACAATCTTCACCTCTTTTCTAGGCTCGTAATATCCACTGACCCTTTGTAGAGTAGGGTCTATTTTTAATCTTGTTCTACCATTCTTAACAAATCAGAAGATAGGTTACAATCTCTGTCATCTTCAAAGTCCTGAGATCCCTCTAGACACATATCTTACTCGAAAGGAGACTCGAGTCGATGAGCAGCGCGTTGCTCACATCGTTGATATCTGGAGACCTATTATAGGTTCGAAGGAAGATTCCAAAGAATAAATGATTCAAAGAATGATTATTTGTATGGACATGAACGAAGAATGAAAGAATACATGAAAGAAAGTCCAAAGAACAAAAAAAAAAACTAAGAACAATTGTTTGTACAGTATGAAATGGAAAAAAATAAAAGAATATTTGCTCAAAAAGATGCATTTTATTAAAATAAAAATTCCGGACACAAGCCTATTTCACAAAAGGGTTCTTATTGCCTCTAGGCTTAAGGCAACAATCATGTTCTAAATATTACTCTAGATTAGCTCTAAAAATACAGGGATCTCCTCCACAGTCCCATTATTCAAAACACTCCCAAGTATGTAAGGGCAGATGCTTGGAAAAATCCAATTCTTTCCTCAGATACGTCGTTAATATTTAGATTTCCCAATATTAGATCTTGCGCTAAAGCCCTGAACTCGATGCATTCTTGGATCTCATAGATCTCATAATATTTACCCCTTTATCTAGATGGTTGGGTGACAGATTTTCTGCCCCAGAGAGATCATCGAATTTGACAATACCCATTTTGACAAGTCTTTTGATCATCTTTTTAAAAGCGGTGCAGTTCTCGATCGAGTGTCCTGTGATTCCCGCATGGTATTCGCATTGGGAGTTCATGTCGTACCATTTAGGTTATGGAGGTTGTATAAGTTTTAGGTAGAAAGGGGATACTACATGTGCATCAAACAAAATTTGGTACAGCTCTCTATACGTGATTGGGATGGGCGCGAATTGGGATTTTTCTGAGTTCGATCTTGGATTGGGTTCTTGCCTTGAGGAGACCTGATGGCTAGTAGTTGACTGGCCTATGGTATTCGGTTTTGAATAACCCTTTCTATACATTCTCGCGTTATTCGCCTCATTTTCTTTTTTCTTCGGGGCCCTTAAAGTATTAACTTGGGAGCTCCAGTCTCGATTTTTTCTTTTGTAACGGTCTTCACATTGTTTCGGGATCTCCACACTAGCCTTCCTTGTTTCCTCTATACTAGCGGATCAATGACAATGGGATTGGTGGATTGCCCCTGATTGAGACCGAGCCTATCGAGTAGTTTATTGGTGCCGACATACCACCGACTGATCTTGTTGGGAGTCGATAATAACGGGTACCCCTTTCGGATGTGCGTCTGGTTGAATCTGGACGCTTATTGGAGTAAAACTTGGGGGATAGACGAGGTCTTCATTATCATCCCCACTGTGGACTACTGGGCCTTTCCTCTCTTCAAGCCCTTCGGTTAGTAACTGACTTAACTGGCCAATCACATTTTTTTGGAATTCTAACATTTGATCCCACATATCTTGTTGAATTTTGGTCAATTGCTCTTGCATCTGTATTTGTCTTTGCTCTAATCTCTCCAAACTTTGTTCTATGTTTTCCAGGTTAACTGAAATAATTTTACCTAATTAGGGTCCTTTTGTAAAAGTCTAATGCAAATGATGCAATGCAATGCAGATGCATGGAATCAATGCAAAAAAAAAGAGGCATTGATTCTGAATTCAATTCCATTAGAACAACTTTTCTAGAAAGTAAATTTCTTTACATAAAACGGATTACATATGCGGCCTTGCCCTCATATTCCAAGCAAAAACATCAATCCCCTTCTTTGCAAAGGTCAAATCTTGCAAACTTCCAATAGATGCCTCCACTAGCCCCTTTTTGCTTAGGCCGAGACTCATTACTCACTTATCCTCGCAATGCTTGTTAGCCTCTTCAAGAAAGCCGAGACGTGGTGATTCTCGAATAGTCTTTGTCAGCTTGAATCCTTGGGCAATAAAGTCTTGTATTCCTTCACGGACTATCAGTCTTCTCTCGTTGTGTTTACTTAGACCATATTCGGACGACCGTATTATAATCCACTTTATCAAGAAATCCATTTTCTCATGACAAACTCTTCTATTTAGCAATCGAATTTGAATCAACACCTCTTTTCTATGATGTGAATGCAATGCAATCAAAACAAAAGAGAACTCGTTAGCATAAGAGAAATAAATAACAAAATAGGGCACCTATCTGGGTGACCACTAAGGTTTGGCATAGTTCTACCTAGGGTAAGCCCTTAGGTTTTCTATATGTGGTTTAGCTCTAAAGTTGAGGTACCCAAACCAGCAGAATTCTCGATCCTCACCCATTATAGGCTCATACGGACCGAGTTTAGTTTAGGGGAATACATTTCCCTATGGCTGCACGGAGATGAAAATCTCACGAAGACATAGGTACGGATGTATCCCGAAAGCGATTCACTATCCTGCACGGAGGTGAAAACCTCACGAAGGAGTAGCTTCTCACTCCCACTTAAAAGGGTGCGACCACAACGGTCATGCAATGCAATGCAGAAATACTTTACAAGATTTGAACAACATGCAATAAAAGAATCATAATTTTTCAAATCGAATTTTCAAATTTAGACAAAAGGACAGGAAATAATCAATTTTACGGCTTGACTCTCTTATGAGTCCCCAGTGGAGTCGCCAAGCTGTCGAAACCATTTTTAAATTTTAGTTTTAAAAACGGGGATCAACTTAAAAAAACGAAAATGGTAGTCGCCACCGATCCTTTTTTACTTAGGTGCGATCAGATCACCTTATAAAACAATATTGATTTTGGCCTACGAAATTCAAGAAAATGGATTCGGGAGTCGGTTACATACGAGGAAGGGTTAGCACCCTCGTAACGCCCAAAAATTGGTACCTAATTGATAAATTCATGTCCGAATGTCGAAAATTTGAAAAATTTAAAATATGATCCTTTTATTTGAAAGATAACCAAAACTCTCTTAGCTCAAAAAAATAAAATACCACACCCAATGAGTTAGGATGTAACATTTCAAAACTTCGAGACTAAGATTGCTTTTATTTATAGAAAATTCGTTCCTCGAGACACAAAACATCATATCCAATAAGTTAGGATACAATATTTTGAATTCACGTGAATAAGTTTTGATTTGAAGTTTATGAGTTTCATATTTTTTTTTAAAAAGGACACTTGATATTTTAAGTTCAACGAGAAAAATCGGAACCCAGTGAGCTAGGGTACAATTTTCCTCGTAGCCCCCAAATATTATGTATCATCGTATTTTTTAAACCAAAAAACTTTTAAATAAAATGCGACAATTTAGTGAAATATGTTTTTTGTAAAAAAGTGATTTGAATAAAATATTGTATCATATATTACAAAACATGAATAAAAAACAATTTACGAAAATTACAAGTCATGTTAACGATTAATACTAATATAGACAATAATAATATAAAATAACGAACAATATAAATAATTAAACAACTATACTAAAGCAAACATAAAAATAATAAATGAATAAAAGAGCATGGATAAACAAATAAAAGATATAAATCAATAAATAACGAAAGATAAAACAAACTACTAAATAAATATGAAATTTTACATGCAAGATCTAATAAAAATAAAACATCAATATAACCTATGCCAAATAATAAATAAATACTATATATTAAAAAAACATCAAAAAATGACATATGAAAATCTAAAATGGACATATATATATGCACATAATAAAATAAATATATATTTTTAAAACGATTAGTATATAAAAAAAACTTGAATATATAAAATGTAAGTATAAGGGGTGTAATATAACGATTTAATACATATAAAAAATAATATGTATTTAAAATAAACAAAAAAAAACTTTATATTATTAATAAATTAATTTGAGTAATATATTATACAAATTTTAAAGTTTAAAATAATACAGAATTTTTAATAAAAATAAAATAATTAGATATAATGTTAAAACAATTTAAAAATAAAATAGAAATAGAAATACAAAAAAAAAACAAAGAAACAGGGATTAAATAGAAATAAAAGTAAATGTAAAAGGACTAGATTAAAACACGCGTTACACTGTAGGGACCCATTAGGCAATTATGCCTTATCTCCTAAACGACGCCATTCTGATATTAGCCTTTAAATAGCCCGAGGACCAGATTGAAACAAAATATAATTTTAGGGCTAATTTAATAAAAAAAGAAAAATTAAATTGGACTAAATTAAAAATGATGAAATTGCTTAAGGACCAAAGAGGCAAATTGCCCCTTTTATAAAAACACGCGGATCCTCCCCGGGTATCGGGTCAACGCGCGAGTCTGGCCCCTGAACAACGTCGTTTTGGCCTTAAAAGGGGACCCCTAAAACGGCGTCATATGAAGGGACTATATAAGCTAAAAATCAGCCCAAAAAATCATTTTATACACCCTTTTAAAAAAAACAAAACGAGAGCTCCGAAATGCTCTCTTCTTCTCGGCCTGAGGCCAAAATCCGGCCTGGGTTTCGGTGACTGGCCACCGTACGCGCCGCCGTACGCGCCTTCGTAAGCGCCGCCATATACGGCGGCCGAAGGCCAGAAGTTTCGTTTCTTTAACTCGAATCGAAAGGTAACGAGCACCCTTTATTTCTAGTAGTATTTTTATGAAAATATTTGCATGAATAGAAAAGAAAAATAAGAAAAAAAAAATGAAAAAAGATCATCGAAAATCACCTCTGCTATTGGGTTTTCTCTGTTTTATTACTGTATTCTTTTTATGTATATTTCTCCCTCCATTTTACAGATTATATCAGGGCTTTTATAGCCCCGAAAAATAAATCGAATATAAATACAAAGATATGGTCTTCCGTTCTTACTATTTTCTGCCGTTTTCTTTCCTTGTTTTGCAGGTGAATGGCGAAAAACACGGCGGTGGAGCGATATCTGCGCGTTGATTGCGGCGCGCCCGAGGGTCCTGTGCTGGAAGCTGTGGCGCCTAGGGTTTCAGAAACCCTAGGCTTCTGATTTTGTTTGGTATTTGGGTCCTTTTGGGCCCTGTAGGTTTTTGGGCTTGTTTTAATGTTTTGGGTCTGAGGGAGTAGTGGGTTTTGGTTTTGGGCTAATTGGGTTTGGGGTGTAATTCGGGCCTGTAAATGGACTATAATTGGACATTGGGTTTATTTTATTTTTTTCATTTATTCAAGCCCGGGCATAAATGGGCTACTACACTTGATAAACCCAATAATCGAAAAATTAGTAATAAATATATTAACATGAATGGTTGATTTCAAAATAACTTATGAATTTACATAAATCACAATAATTGAATTTTAACAAATTAAAATAAGACGGAGATTCATTTATTATTTACAAAACAAAACATACACACATATATGAATATCAATATGATAATAATATCCCCTTTCTCTTGTACAAATATTCACCTTGTTTTTACATCAAACAAAATATAAGTAAAGCGTTAGCATTTATTTTACAATTTAGTGGGAAGGGGTTAACGTCACAACTCAAGTCCTACACTTTCAGATGCCAACACAAATGACTTTCAACATATTAAACTTCTGGAGCATCGTAAAACACCAGATTCAATTGTTAATTGTTTAATGAGATCCAAAGATCAACAACCTTAGAATTTTGTTCTTGGTTATAGTTAGGCTTAGCTCCACCTACACCTGTTTGCTTACTAAAAGATGCTCCATTTTTAAATACATCCCCTACCGAATAAAATTTCCATAAACCTTTCTCTCCTTTTCTCCATGTTACCTCTTTGTTCCCAACATCATTTGGAGCGACGAAACAATTGGCCTCACTCTTGATGCTGGGGCTCATGCTACCACCGATGGCGTATTGTTCCCACCCTTGGTAGAAATTGTTCGCTACGTGTGCACATCCATGGCGCACTCTGCAATATAATTTAATATATAACAATTTCAGATAATTCATGTAAATATGCATTAAAAAACATGGAGCTCACCGATCCATAATTATTATTTACCTTGGCATTCTTTGGTTGCACTTAGGTCCGAAATGGTTGAAAATGACAGTGACCTTCATGTTTTTGTCTCTCAAATGACCATCGTCGTGTTCGAGGAGCATAACTTTGTCTTGGTTCCTAAACCAGTTGTTCGACACGGTGATGTTGGTGGAACCGCGAGTGACATCGAGGAGGCCGTCTTGGCACTCATACAATGTGTTATGATCGATCCACACTTTCCTTGCGGTGACCAATCTTATAGCGTCCCCATCCATTTGGCCTAAAGGGATCACCTTCGCGTTTGGACCCATCACATTGCTAGGTGGTTGGGCCTTGCAATGGTGGATGCGAAGCCCATGGATGATTATATCGGTCGCTTGGTACACCAACAAGCACCCAGCGCCAGTTATGCGGACATCAACGCCACGACCGTCGATGGTAGTGAAGCTGCTTAAAAGAAGTGGTCTTTGGAGTGTGATGGTCATGCTATTTTTGAATGTGATCCATACTTTTCCTTTGATCATTGTGGTTCCATAACGAAGGGTCCCTGATTTAGGATTCAAAGGGTCATCGGAAGGATCAGTAACCTTGTATTTCACGACGTTTTTACCAATGTTGTTGATCATTTTTCCGGCAAAACTGACGGAGCATTTGGCCAATTGTTGCCGTTGACTCCGCCAAAGAGGGTTCCCTCTCCAACATTTATCGATTACATTCATATTAGCCAAACTCGAACTAGGACTTGCCATTAGAATGACCATGAAAAGGGCCAATGTGAAGCAACATGATAATGTTGTAGCCATTGTTGTACTCGTTTTTTGAGTGGAAGATGGAAGAATAATGAGAGATTATTGATGGTTTTATATTGCAAAAAAAATACCAAATTTGAGAGTTAAAAAATTTGTTCATAATGTTACGAGGTGAATGTTATTGTTGTTTTTATCGGATGCAAATAGTTTGGGTTACTTTGTTAGTAACTAACTTGATTTTTGTTGAGACAAAAATTGTTCATTTGTTTATTTTTGGTGA
This sequence comes from Gossypium sturtianum, assembly GCA_025698515.1. Classification (NCBI taxonomy): domain Eukaryota; kingdom Viridiplantae; phylum Streptophyta; class Magnoliopsida; order Malvales; family Malvaceae; genus Gossypium; species Gossypium sturtianum. The sequence goes on from CM046948.1 coordinate 8,443,888, forward strand.
ATTTTTACTAGTGGTCATTGTACTATGCATAAGTTATGTATTTAATTCAGATATCTTGAGTCTATTCTAATTTGGTCAATTAGGCCCTGTGATTTTAGAATTTTAAAATTTCAATCGTGAACCAAATGGTAGACGTTACATTCATGAAGTTATATTTTGCTATTTCTAAAATTGTTTGTGACAAATAGATTATCACAAGTATAATGTCATGTCAATTTTTTTATTTTCACATAATACTCATAAACATGTCACAAATGGATTTAACAACTATCATTTAAGTTAGGATTGAAATTTAAAAATTCAAAAAGTGTAGAGACTAAAAATGATTAAATTGGATAATAAAGACTAAATCTATAACTTACATATATTATGAGACAAATAACAAAAATTAGGCCTAATGGATTTAAATGTTACCATTTGTGTCAAATTTTTCAAAATTCAAATTTACCTAATTAAAATATAAGGACTAAATTTATAATTTAAGCATAATATATGGAGTAATAACAAAAATGATTTTTTTTATACAAAAATGTTCTTTTCTTTATACTTACAAAGGAAAGGGTGTGTTTAGGGTTATTTGGTTACTCAAAGTAAAAAAAAAAAACATGTGGCCAAGTTTGAGAGTTAGTTTCATTAAACATAAAATTTTGTTATTTCTTAATTTAAAATTTAAAATTTAATTATTACAAATATTTGTATTTTCTACCCAAAGTCACTAACTATCAAATATATTTATTTGAGTGTCTTGATGGCATGATTAAGTTCACAATAATTTCAATCTATGGGGGTATGATTAAATGAATATATTGATGGTAAATTTTGACTAGAAAATCTTTGTATAGTTTATAAAATACATAAAAGATTACATAAATAAGGGTAAAACAATCCTCTTATAAATAAAAAATTATAAATTAATATATAATAAAATTGCACTTTAACTTCCCTAAAAATGAAAAAAAAAATTTAATCACTTTAGAAACAATGAAATTATAAATTAATGTATAATAAATGTAATAAGCCCATTTTACCCGGGCCCATGCTTGAAAACAAACCACAAATAATAAAAATAATAAATAATAAATCAAAGTCCAGTTTTCTTTCTTAAACAGTCCATTTACAACCTGTTACACCCAAGCCCAAAAACACTCAGGCCTAAAACAGCCTACTCAGACCCACTACTCTACCCCAAACCCATTTACACCCAAAACAGACCTAACCCAACTGACCTACGGGGCCCAAAAGGCCCAAAACTAAAATCAGAAACAAGGGTTTCTGGAACCCTAAGAAACCCTCGCGCTGCAAGCGCCCTAGCGGCCCCTTCCTCGCGCCCAAGCCACCAATCGCGCTATAACACCCCAAACCCGGCCCAAACACCACGACCGGATCTGGTATGTCACTAAGAAAATTTTGGAAGAACATGTCGTATTTTTAGAAAAATATTTTTCTAAAGTTTATCTTCTTATTCGAGAGAAATTTAATTGTTGATAGTTTAAATAAAATATGCCTTTATAAATTAAAAACCCAAATTTAAATAGATACATTAGTTCAATAATAATTTAAATAACTAAAAATAATTAAAGCCCAAAATAAAACAAAACATAAACTAGTGGCCCATAGCCTTATTACAACGAGATTTAAAATCCATTAATTAAAAATATAAAGTATTAACTTGAGACTTTTTGCTGGATCCAGTTGGTCTTTTGCATGGCCACCTTGCGTTCCTCTCCAGTCCGGTCCGAAGCACTAGGTATCACCTGAAAGGTTAATTAATAGGGTGAGTCGCGAGACTCAGTGTGCAACCCTCATGCACCACTAGATTTTGGCCTTAGGCCCATAAAACAGATTAATAATTCCATTTATAAAAAAAAATAACAAATAATATGCAAGGCCCAACCCATTTGCCTAGGTTTCCATCCGCTACACGCCCGCACCCAGCCCATTCACACCATTGGGGATTTCTACAATCGACCCACACCGCTACACGCTAAGATGGCAGTCATGCTGCTCATCAACATATTATGGTCGAAGCCCTTATAACAGATCACGGCATTAGCCGCTACAACATATAACAGATCACGGTATAAACCGCTACACATATAACGTATAACTTCCTCCTTTCATCAACCCAACCCATGCAGTCATAAAATCAATATGCTTTTATCATATAAAGTCAAACATTCAACGACTGGGTGATTTGCTTCACCCTTTTCGGGTTTTCAACATTAAACCGAGATATCGGTATTTATCACAACATATAAACTTATGAGCATACATTAATAATCAGATCTAGATGGTGGGGAAGTATTACACACCTGTTATCGCGAAATTCAATATTCTTAGTCGATGTCCTTGCTATCCGGATCTATTATCCTCAATGTAAAGCCTTGCTCAAAAGCAGGAAAAACACACAAAGATTTGGCCCCTTCAATAATCGGCCAAGGTTAATAAATCCCAAATTACACGTTAAAACTAATAGATCCCTTACCTTGAAATCCCGAAAGTAACACGATTCTATAACTTAGAGATCTATGTGATTGACTCCACTAAAGTTCCCTTCAGATTTCGGCACAAGTAGGCACCACAGAAGTAATTCGGCAATCACAGGAGATGAGATCTAGGGATTTCGGCTTTTAGGAAAATCCCAGAAAAAGTATGAACAAGAGAAGGCTGATGTGTCTTTGGCTTTTAAAATACTTGAGTGAGGAGTTTCGGTTTCTGACAAGAAAAGAGAAGAAGAAAAGAAAACAAGGAAGAGACTTGAAGATTTCTTTAGGAAGAAAAAGAATGGAAAGAGTTTCGGCTTTTGAATCAAAGTGAAGATGAGGAATAGGCTTAGAAATTTCGGCTTTTGCAGAGAATGAAGAAGAAGATGGAACTTTAGGAGTTTTCTGCTTTTACTCAGAGAGAATAAGAGAAAAGAATGAGAGAAAGACCCAAATGCTGAAATTGAAGAGATATTCCCCTATTTATAGAAATTTCTGCACTTACCTAACCTTGCAGATAAATCCTATCTTTTCTCCTTTATCTTAATCTACTAGCTCATCTAAAAGAGACTTAATTATCTCTAACTCCTCCCTCCTTTATCAGTATATTATCCACATATTTTAATCATTAAAATCCCTAAATTTTAGCCTTTATCTGTTTATTATCCACATAAAATAAATTCCTAAATAATAGCCTTTATCTGCTTATTATCCATATATTTTAAACATTAAAACCCCTAAATTTTAGCCTTGTTGCCATCCACTCCACCTAATCCTAATGCCCAAAATTTAGCTAACTTAAATTAAAAGAATTGGGCTCCATGAAACTTAAATTTGGGCCCCTTACTCCCTTGTGTGGCGTCACCTCCTAAGATTGGGCCACCAGCCTACTTTGGTATTTTAAACATAGATACTACCTTTTAAACCCTATAATGCCCAAATAGGTAATTTTAATCAAGGCCTCTACCTAAGCCTGAGCCCAATTTGGACCCCTAACACTTAAATTAACACATTAAACATATCCACTCATTAAACGCATAGGCCTAAAAATTCAGGATGTTACAGTTCTACCCCCCTTAAAGAAATTTCGTCCTCGAAATTTCCAACTAACTATTAATCGTACTACCTAAGTCTACTACCATGCTTTCGCTGCGCACTCCAATACTAAACCCAAAATAAACACTTAGTATTCTATGGTAGAGTACGCACCGGTATTCACATCTAGAGCGTCCTCGTCCCCTTGTACTCATGCTATCGGTTCGCGTTTATCTGATTAAGAATTTTATGAATTAATAAGTTTCTTCCACTGTTTAACCACGAACAGTCTTATGAGCAGTAGTTTAAGAGTAGTTCTTTCAAATTCAGAATTACATTGTAACACCCCAAACCCGGCCCATGAGTCCTGACCGGATCTGGTATGTCACGGAGTAAAATAATTTGGACCAATTTGAAAGTTTGGTGAAAATTTGATAAAATTTGGCTAAGGTTTTAAAACGGTGTTGGAAAACTCAATTGGGCTTTTATAAACATGGTTGGGTTGATGAACCCTTTGAAATTGTCTGATTATTTAAAATTTAAGGAACTTTCAAAATCATGATTGACGTGGTGAATTTTGTTACCCGATGGTAACTTCTTTGAAAACTCGTAAAAGTTATTAAGTTAGAAAAGTTACTTTTAACCGGTTCAATTAATTTTTATAAGATTCCATTTGAAATAACATAAGTAAAGTAAAGCAATAAAATAAACATCCAAGAATTAGCGGCCTTATTACAACCCAAATTAAAAGACTTAAAAAAAAATAAATAAGATTAACTTAAACAAAGTAATTTCAGATCCATCGATAAGCATGGCGCCTCGAGTCCTCTCCGCCCCATCTCCGCGTTCTACTCATCTGCAAAATGGTAAAGGAAGGGGTGAGTCACCAAGACTCGGTGTATAAATCCCCACTTGGAAAATACATCTCATACACAATTTATTAATAAACATGCTTATGCAACCCAACTATCCATCCATACTCCTTTTTCTCGCCCGTGTGGTCAAAACCACCGATGACTTAAAGTCACAATTTAAATGATGGGGCCAACCCATCGTGTGGTCAAAACCACCGATGACCATCGGTCACAATTTATCGAGTGTGGTCAAAACCACCGGTGGTTCCAAACCACCGGGACTTAGTCGCAAATTATCAATCGGTGTGGTCAAAACCACCGATGACCATAGGTCACAAATAGAATGATGGGGCCAACCCATCTCGTGGTCAAAACCACCGACGATACCCATAATTCATCCCCTCCTCTCATCAATCCCACCATCACATGCTTATACATCAAATTTCATAAATCATGTCATAGTATTAAACATCATGTGATGGCATGCAAACATATATAAAAAATTACAAGTTAGGGGACTTACTCGATATCCATGTTTATGCCACAAGCTATCCACAAACAAAAGATCTAAGGCAAATAATAACAGCATGTAAATTAATAAAGTGTGTAAAGAGATCTTACACACCTGTTACTATCGTAATTCCTAGATCCCGAAAAGCCGATCTACGATGCTAAATCCCTTGACCTATAATCGGCCAAACACGAAGGTTTAGTGCCATAGCCTATTCGGCCAAACCAAATTAATTTAAAGGGCATCTTTTAAACCCGAATTCTTACCCAAATGCCTTGTGATTATCAACCACCACACACTATGTGCGAATCAACTTCACTTCCCTACAATCGGCGATTATCCACATAAATAGCCTTCGGCTTTTGAATACACATATATATAATGAAACCAATGATCTTAAATAAAGCCTTACCACCACTTACCAAAGTCGACTATTAACAAATGAAGGATTGATTGAAGTATCCTTGAGTACCTAGAAAAAATCGGTTTCAACAACGATTAACCACCAAAATATATCGGCTTCCCAACCATCCAAATTGCCAGGATACCAGTGAGAAAAGAAATAACCATTCGGCTAACACACTTACCTTCACCAATCGATTGCCACAAGAAATCCCGAAAAGATTTATACCACCCTTAGTATTCGGCCAAAGAGAGTTTGATGGGGAGGAAAAGAGTTTCGGCACTAAGGAGTGAATATTCGACCAATAAAGAAATAAAAGAAAAGGGAAATTAAGAATGGGGATTCGGCAAGGAGAAGTAGAGAGAGTTTTTGAAACAAAGAAAGAAAGGTAAAGGATTAATGGTGCCGTCGGTTTTGATAGAGGTTGAAAAGGGAGTGAAAAGAAAAGACTTAAAAAATGTAATTTCTTTAGCCGAAATTTCCAAGTAATTGGCTAAGCAAATTCGGCACTAATGCCCCTATACTTGCCGTCCACTCTTCCTTTGAAGAGTTTAAAATTCCCCCAATTCCTTAATTCACTCTAGGCCACATATTTCAAATTATTCTAAATAATTTGAATACCTCAAATAATAATCAAATAATAATCCCATAATAATCTAATAATAATGCTAATATTATCCCTTTTTATCTTATCAAATAAATAATGAAAATAAAAGAGACCATGTGCTTGTCAAACTCTTCCAAATTAATGTTAAACAAAGAACCCATGTGCGAGCCAATTCACCTTGTCACGCCAAAGAAGAAAAAGGAAAAAATAAAAATCCAAATGCTGCTTCTTGGACTCGAACCAGCGACCCCAAGCAGCAGCAGCAGCAGCCACCTTTAAGCGCCCCAAACCAACTCTTCCCTTTAGACTTTCATGTTAAATATTCCCACCATTTATTTATAAGGCCATCCTAGGCCGATCCCTCTTTAATGCAAAAGAAAATAAAACTCCCAGAACGCATACTGGGTAGCTCGAACCCAAGCTCCCTGCTCAACGCCACCTCCAGACTCCTAGTGGCGCTCCAAGCCACTCCAACCACTTGGACTTTCATGCTCAAACCTTGCCCGAAATTTCCTTAAAGCCCTATCTCACCTAGCTCCCTCCTTTTAGGTACTTAAAAAAAATTTTAATACTAAGTCAGGCCTAGCTCAGGTTTCATTCTAGACCTTAGAACATGCCAAATAAATCATAGTATTTATTTCTTCAAGCACACACACACATGGGAACAAATAATTAAATTTTCAAACAACCCCTAATTCGGGATGTTACATACATCTACAAGTTTCAGTCTCAAGTTTGTCTCCTAGTTCCATATACACATACATGCAATCATCAATCATACAAATAGAACTTACATTCATCACCTAAGGGTATTTTCGTCATTTCACTACCCAGGGGTATTTTCGTAATTTATCCTACAAGGGTATTTTAGTAATTTGGAAAATTAGGGGTATCTTGGTAATTTTACAAACAGGGGTATTTTAGTAATCTTACAATATAAGGGTAATTTAGTAATTTTACAATCAAGGGTACTTTGGTCATTTTACATATTAGGGGCAATTTAGTAATTTTTACAAATCAGGAATATTTTCAAAATAATTTTTTTTATTTTTAAAACAAACAGGGGTATCTTAAAGGATTTGATTTCAAAAGAAAATAGTAGTGTTCAGGTGGTTGTGGATTTCTGTTTGTTGTCATGTGTTGTGTTGTTTTTTTTTTTTTACGAAAAAATTTCGTTGACTATGTAAATCGGGGTATATTTGCAAATCATGGGTATCTTGGGTTTTTTTTTTCCAAAACAAGGGTTTCTAGCAATTTTGTAAAGATAAGGTAGCTGGTCCCTTTCGGGTTTTAATTATAGATTTTGGCCCGTCAACAAGTCCTCGTGGCTAGGGTGAACAGTCACTACGTACCAGGTAGGATTCCTGCAAAGAGGAGGTGAGTCACTAGGACTGCTTAAATACCAAGCTCTTCCGGATCCAATCCTAGACATGCGCATGCCTGTTGCCACACCCTAGTCTTGCGACTGGTTCACGGGTTTGTTTAGTGAAATTAAGTCTTATAAGATTTAAGGAGTTGTTCCAGCTAAGCCTAGAGTCCATCAAGTTCTAATCTAGATAGTCTACGTCTCATAAAGCCCATCAAGCCCACATATACTATATCACACAATGGTTCAGAATACTTACCTGGCGGACTTGGGCCGGAGACGCAGGTGCCATGCTGAGTTAACAGACCTGTATAAATATGCATGTTTCGAAAACCCAACTTTAGAAAACGTTTTGAGCCCAAAAAAAAACCCCCAGAGCCGAGTTTTGAACCGGACTCTGATACCAATTTGTAACACCCCAAACCCGGCCCAAACACCACGACCGGATCTGGTATGTCACTAAGAAAATTTTGGAAGAACATGTCGTATTTTCAGAAAAATATTTTTCTAAAGTTTATCTTCTTATTCGAGAGAAATTTAATTGTTGATAGTTTAAATAAAATATGCCTTTATAAATTAAAAACCCAAATTTAAATAGATACATTAGTTCAATAAGAATTTAAATAACTAAAAGTAATTAAAGCCCAAAATAAAACAAAACATAAACTAGTGGCCCATAGCCTTATTACAACGAGATTTAAAATCCATTAATTAAAAATATAAAGTATTAACTTGAGACTTTTTGCTGGATCCAGTTAGTCTTTTGCATGGCCACCTTATGTTCCTCTCCACCCGGTCCAAGCACTAGGTATCACCCGAAAGGTTAATTAATAGGGTGAGTCGCGAGACTCAGTGTGCAACCCTCATGCACCACTAGATTTTGGCCTTAGGCCCATAAAATAGATTAATAATTCCATTTATAAAAAAAATAACAAATAATATGCAAGGCCCAACCCATTTGCCTAGGTTTCCATCCGCTACACGCCCCCGTACCAGCCATTCACACCATTGGGGATTTCTACAATCGACCCACACCGCTACACGCCAAGATGGCAGTCATGCTGCTCATCAACATATTATGGCCTAAGCCCTTATAACAGATCACGGCATTAGCCGCTACAACATATAACAGATCACGGTATAAACCGCTACACATATAACGTATAACTTCCTCCTTTCATCAACCCAACCCATGCAGTCATAAAATCAATATGCTTTTATCATATAAAGTCAAACATTCACTGACCTGGTGATTTGCTTCACCCTTTTCCGGTTTCCAACATTAAACCGAGATATCGGTATTTATCACAACATATAAACTTATGAGCATACATTAATAATCAGATCTAGATGGTGGGGAAGTATTACACACCTGTTATCGCGAAATCCAATATTCTTAGTCGATGTCCTTGCTATCCGGATCTATTATCCTCAATGTAAAGCCTTGCTCAAAAGCCGGAAAAACACACAAAAATTTAGCCCCTTCAATAATCGGCCAAGGTTAATAAATCCCAAATTACACGTTAAAACTAATAGATCCCTTACGTTAAAACTAATAGATCCCTTACCTTGAAATCCCGAAAGTAACACGATTCTATAACTTAGAGATCTATGCGATTGACTCCACTAAAGTTCCCTTCAGATTTCGGCACAAGTAGGCACCACAGAAGTAATTCGGCAATCACAAGAGATGAGATCTAGGGATTTCGGCTTTTAGGAAAATCCCGAAAAAAGTATGAACAAGAGAAGGCTGATGTGTCTTTGGCTTTTAAAATACTTGAGTGAGGATTTTCGGTTTCTGACAGGAAAAGAGAAGAAGAAAAGAAAACAAGGAAGAGACTTGAAGATTTCGGCTAGGAAGAAAAAGAATGGAAAGAGTTTCGGCTTTTGAATCAAAGTGAAGATGAGGGAATAGGCTTAGAAATTTCGGCTTTTGCAGAGAATGAAGAAGAAGATGGAACTTTAGGAGTTTTCGGCTTTTACTCAGAGAAGAAGAGAAAAGAATGAGAGAAAGACCCAAATGCTGAAATTGAAGAGATATTCCCCCTATTTATAGAAATTTCGACACTTACCTAACCTTGCAGATAAATCCTATCTTTTCTCCTTTATCTTAATCTACTAGCTGATCTAAAAGAGACTTAATTATCTCTAACTCCTCCCTCCTTTATCAGCATATTATCCACATATTTTAATCATTAAAATCCCTAAATTTTAGCCTTTATCTGCTTATTATCCAAATAAAATAAATTCCTAAATAATAGCCTTTATCTGCTTATTATCCACATATTTTAAACATTAAAACCCCTAAATTTTAGCCTTGTTGCCATCCACTCCACCTAATCCTAATGCCCAAAATTTAGCTAACTTAAATTAAAAGAATTGGGCTCCATGAAACTTAAATTTGGGCCCCTTACTCCCTTGTGTGGCGTCACCTCCTAAGATTGGGCCACCAGCCTACTTTGGTATTTTAAACATAGATACTACCTTTTAAACCCTATAATGCCCAAACAGGTAATTTTAATCAAGGCCTCTACCTAAGCCTGAGCCCAATTTGGACCCTTAACACTTAAATTAACACATTAAACATATCCACCCATTAAACGCATAGGCCCAAAAATTCAGGATGTTACACGCGCCGCGCTCCTCGTCACTCACCTGCGAAACAAGGAAAGAACACCACAGCAAAAGGAAAGAAATGACAGAAAAACTAGCAAAACAGATTTTGTTTCTATTTTTTCAATTTATTTCAGGGCTATATAAACCCCCAAAATAATCTGTAAAAAACACACACATAAAGAATACGCAAATATTCACAAAAATACATAAAAGATTACATAAATAAGGGTAAATTGCATAAATAGTAATTCAATTATCAAAATTTTTTATTTTTGGTACTAAAAATAGTTTATAATTTAAGCGTCCGCATTATATGGTTTGATCAATTTGGTCACTCTCATCAAAATTGCAGATAGAAAACACATGTGGATTTTTTTTTTTTTGTAAATTGTAATAATATTTAAAATCTCCGGCACAAAAAAAAATCTAGCTTGGATTTATGTTCGCAATTTTAATAGGAGTGTCCAAATTAATTAAATTATGTAATGTGAGTGTCTAAATTGCAAAATTTTTTAAGTCCACATCAACATTCTATGGCTGCATGATCAGTTTTGGACTTAATATAAATTTCACTTGGTACCTGCCCAAGCTTAAGCTCCCATTGCCATTGTAACCAAAGGCATATTTGTCGGGATAGGTAGAGGATTTGGTCCCTAATATTTGAAAATTTTCAATTTAGTCTCTTTATAAATCGAGAAATTATAAATGAATATATATAGTCAAATTGTACTTTAACCTTCAAAAAATGAAAATTTTGTAAAACAATCCTCATATAAATAAAAAATTATAAATTAATATTTAATAAAATTGCACTTTAACCTCCCTAAAAATGAAAAAAAAAATATTTAATCACTTTAGAAACAATGAAATTATAAATTAATGTATAATAAATTTATATTTTGGATCTATGAAAAATTATAATTTAATTTCTAGCTTATTAATTTTTTATTCAAATTTGCCATTGGTTGTGGCTGTAACTATGTAACATCCTGAATTTATTGGGCCTATGCGTTAATGCAGGGATATGATTAACATGTTAATTTAAGGTTAGGGGTCCAAATTGGGCTCAGGATTGGGCTGAAGCCTTAGTTAAATTTTTGTTTGGGCACTATAGGGTTTAAAAGGTGGTATCTGAGTTTAAAATATCAAAATGGGCTTGTGGCCCAGTGGTCAGTGGCGCCACTTAGGGAGCAAGGAGGTGACGCCACACAAGGGAGTAAGGGGCCCAAATTTAAGTTACATGGAGCCCAACTCTTTTAATTTAAGTTAGCTAAATTTCGGCATTAGGGTTAGGTAGAGTGGACGGCAACAAGGCTCAAAAATAGGAGGATTTACGTGAAGGGGATAATGTAGATAATATAGTTGATAATATGGAAGAAAAAAAAAGGAGAAAAGATAGGAGCTATCTACAAGGCTAGGAGTTGGCCGAAATTCCATCACCTAGAGAAGTGAAGAAATCGGTTTCTTTATGGCAAAGGGGTGCCGAATTTTCCCTTTTTATTTGATTAATTTTTAGTTATCAGGAAGGGCACTTTCGGTTTTTCATAGGTGAGTGCCAAAATTTCTATAAAAAGGGAGGGTTCTCTTCTTTATTTTTCGGCATTTAGGGTTTCCACCTTTTCTTTCTCTTCTTTCTTCTAAAAGTCGAAAACCCCATTATTCTTTTCTCTTCTTTATCCTAAAAGCCGAAAACTCCATTATTCTCTTCTTTCTTCTAAAAGCCAAAAACTCCATTATTCTCTTCTTTCTTCTAAAAGCCGAAAGCCGAAAACTCCATTATTCCATTCTCTTCTTTCTTCTAAAAGCCGAAAACTCCATTATTCTCTTCTCTTCTTTCTTCTAAAAAGCCGAAAGCCGAAAACTCCATTATTCTTTTCTCTTCTTTCTTCTAAAAGCTGAATCTCTATAGATTTCTTCGAATCATCTTCTCTTCCTGATTTTTTGCAAAAAGCTGGAATCCTCTGGGAGTAGCCGAATCTTCTCTAGTAAGATCTCTTAGATCTAAAAGCCTAAAACACTAGTTCTGAATCTCATATCACTTTTCGAGATTTCAAGGCGATATAGCGATGGTGTTGGCTACGGATAGCGTCGACTTAGAGGGTCTCGTTCTAACGATGTCAGTGTGTAGATCTCTAACACACTAGTAATCTGTACTAAATATATGTTATGGGCTAAAAAGCCAAAAAAAGGCTCAGATAGTAATCAGTACTAAATATATGTTATGGGCTAAAATCCGTAAAAAGGTCAGTATAGTAATCTGTACTAAATATATGTTATGGGCTAAAAGCGGGAAAAGGTCAGTATAGACAGTCGGATTACCCAAAAAGGGTAGGCAAGGGATGCAGTGCGTAATCATAGAAACTTCTCCATGTGTATCGATGTATGTGATAGATCGTGAACTTTTAGGTAGTATATTGTTTTGATTCTGCATGTATGTATGCATGGGATGGGATTGATATGATGAAGGGGAAGAAGGTCGCATAGCGATCGGTGGCTTTGCCACATAGGTCACATAGTGATCGGTCTTTATGACAAAGTGGCTCAATTTGTCGAAATGCTACGATGTATTATTAAGGTTGCATGACGATCGGTGGCTTTGCCACATAGGTCACACAAAGATCGGTCTTTAAGACAGCGGACACGGTATCGATATGGTGTGTAAGCGGTTGGAGGGTTGATTGTAGAAATCCCCAAGATGTGATGGTTGGTACGGGTTGGTGTGTAGAGGATGGATTTCTAGGTCGGGATGGGCCATGATGCATATCTGATTACCCTTATATACGGGCCAAGGCCATAATGTGTTTTTGGGCCAAGCCTTTGATGTGTTTTCGGGATTTACACACTTTGAGTCTTGGTGACTCACCCTATTATTTTTCCCTAACTGCGGATGAGCAGTAGATCATGGACATGGGAGCAAAGGCGGACTCGAGGGGCTATCAAGTTTTTATTCCTATAGATTATTTATGTTTTTCCTTAAGTTTTTAATTTTGGAAACATTTATGTAATAAGGCCCCATAGTTTATACTCACTACTTAGTTTTTAATATTTGCAACTTATGGAACTTTGTCAAAGGTTTTATTATTCAAAATAATAATAATACAAGGTTTTCTTTTCAAAAGTCACTTGTTTATTCGAATTTTGCCTAATAACTTATGATTTACTAAAACCAACTTAGCAAAAGTTTTCAACGTGCAACCCGTAGCATACCAGATCTGGTCGAAACTTATGGGCCGGGTTTGGGGTGTTACATTTTGAGTATCGAGCCAGTTCAAAACTCGGGCCGTGTGAAATGGAGTCTTATCTTGTTTTAAAGTTGATAAGAATTTGGAAAAGTTTGGGTTGAGAAATGGCCTTGAGTCTACACCTTTTAGATCCATGCAGGTAAGTATTCTAAACTTTTGGATGTGATATGTATGTTGGGCTTGAAGGGCTTGATAGACGTAGGCTAGTATATTTGACATTGATGGACTTTAGGCTTAGTTTAAACAACTCTCTAAATTCATAAGATTTAATCCAACCAAACAAACCTGTGACCAAGTCGCCGAGATAGGGTGTGGCAACAGGCAAACGCATGTCTAGGATTGGATTCAGGGAGAGCTTGGTATTTAAGTAGTACTAGTGACTCACCTCCTCTTCGCTGGGATCCTACCTGGTGCGTAGTGACTGTTCACCCTAGCCACGAGGATTTGTTGACGGGCCAAAATTTATAACTAAAACCCGAAAGGGACCAGCCATCCTATTTTGTAAAATTACGAAATTACCCCTGATTTATAAATGACCAAAATATCCCTGATTTGTAAAATTACCGAAATACCCCAGATTGTATAATTACCGAAATACCCCAGATTGTAAAATTACCGAAATACCCCCGGATTGCAAAATTACCAAAATACCCTTATTTCACAAAATCACCAAGAAACCCTATTTTGGAAAATTACGAAAATACCCCTATAGGATAAAATTACGAAAATACCCCTGGGTAGTGAAATGATGAAAATACCCTTACATGATGACTGTGATGCCACTTGTACATTGATGGATGAATGTATGTGCTCCTTGGAATTAGGAAACACAAACTTGAGACTAAATCGTAGATATAATCGCAAATTTGAAAGAACTACTCTTAAAACTACTATTCATAAGACTGTTCATGGATAATCAGTAGAAGAAAATTAATGATTCATAAAATTTTTAATCAGATAAACGTCAATCGGAAGAATGAGTACAAGGGGAAGAGGACGCTCCATATGCGAATACCGGTGCGTACTCTATCATATTATCCTAAGTGTTTCTTTTGGCTTTAGAATTAGAGTTCGCAGCGGAAGCATAGTGGTGAGACTTGGGTAGTATGATTAATAGTTAGTTGGAAATTTCGAGGACGAAATTTCTTTAAGGGGGTAGAACTGTAACATCCTGAATTTATTGGGCCTATGCGTTAATGCAGGGATATGATTAACATGTTAATTTAAGGTTAAGGGTCCAAATTGGGCTCAGGATTGGGCTGAAGCCTTAGTTAAATTTTTGTTTGGGCACTATAGGGTTTAAAATGTGGTATCTGAGTTTAAAATATCAAAATGGGCTTGTGGCCCATGGTCGATGCGCGCCACTTAGGGAGCAAGGAGGTGACGCCACACAAGGGAGTAAGGGGCCCAAATTTAAGTTACATGGAGCCCAACTCTTTTAATTTAAGTTAGCTAAATTTCGGCATTAGGGTTAGGTAGAGTGGACGGCAACAAGGTTCAAAAATAGGAGGATTTATGTGAATGGGATAATGTAGATAATATAGTTGATAATATGGAAGAAAAAAAGGAGAAAAGATAGGAGCTATCTACAAGGCTAGGAGTGGCGAAATTGCATCACCTAGAGAAGTGAAGAAATCGGTTTCTTTATGGCAAAGGGGTGCCGAATTTTCCTTTTATTTGATTAATTTTTAGTTATCGGGAAGGGCACTTTCGATTTTTCATAGGTGAGTGCCAAATTTCTATAAAAAGGAGGGTTCTCTTCTTTATTTTTCTAACATTTAGGGTTTCCACCTTTTCTTTCTCTTCTTTCTTCTAAAAGCCGAAAACCCCATTATTCTTTTCTCTTCTTTCTCTTAAAAGCCAGAAAACTCCATTATTCTCTTCTTTCTTCTAAAAGCCGAAAACTCTATTATTCTCTTCTTTCTTCTAAAAATTTGAAAGCCAAAACTCCATTATTCCTTTCTCTTCTTTCTTCTAAAAGCCGAAAACTCCATTATTCTCTTCTCTTCTTTCTTCTAAAAAGCCAAAAGCCGAAAACTCCATTATTCTTTTCTCTTCTTTCTTCTAAAAGCCGAATCTCTATAGATTTCTTCAAATCATCTTCTCTTCTGATTTTTTGTAAAAGCCTAAATCCTCCGGGAGAGTGCCGAATCTTCTCTAGTAAGATCTCTTAGATCTAAAAGCCTAAACACTAGTTCCTGAATCTCATATCACTTTTCGGGATTTCAAGGCGGATAAGCGGTGGTGTTGGCTACGGATAGCATCGACTTAGAGGGTCTCGTTCTAACGATGTCAGTGTGTAGATCTCTAACACACTAGTAATCTGTACTAAATATATGTTATGGGCTAAAAGCCAAAAAAAGGTCAGATATAATAATCTGTACTAAATATATGTTATGGGCTAAAAGCCGGAAAAAAGTCAGATAGTAATGTCTGTACTAAATATATGTTATGGGCTAAAAGCCAAAAAAGTCAGTATAGATAATCGGATTACCCAAAAGGGTAGGCAAGGGATGCCAGTGCGTAATCATAGAAACTTCTCCATGTGTATCGATGTATGTGATAGATCGTGAACTTTTAGGTAGTATATTGTTTTGATTCTGCATGTATGTATGCATGGGATGGGATTGATATGATGAAGGGGAAGAAGGTCGCATAGCGATCGGTGGCTTTGCCACATAGGTCACATAGTGATCGGTCTTTATGACATGACGACTCACCGGTCGAAATGCTACGATGTATTATTAAGGTCGCATGGCGATCGGTGGCTTTGCCACATAGGTCACACGATGATCGGTCTTTAAGACAGAACACACATTTTGCCGATATGGTGTGTAGCGGTTGGAGGGTTGATTGTAGAAATCCCCAAGGTGTGATGGTTGGTACGGGTTGGTGTGTAGAGGATGGATTTCTAGGTGGGATGGGCCATGATGCATATATAGTTACCCTTGTATACGGGGCCAAGGCCATAATGTGTTTGTGGGCCAAGCCTTTGATGTGTTTTCGGGATTTACACATTGAGTCTTGGTGACTCACCCTATTATTTTCCCTAACTTTGCGGATGAGCAAAGATATCGTGGACATGGGAGCAAAGGCGGACTCGAGGGCCATCAAGTTTTTATTCCTATAGATTATTTCAGCTTTTCCTTAAGTTTTTAATTTTGGAAACATTTATGTAATAAGGCCCCATAGTTTATACTCACTACTTAGTTTTTAATATTTGCAACTTATGGAACTTTGTCAAAGGTTTTATTATTCAAAATAATAATAATACAAGGTTTTCTTTTCAAAAGTCACTTGTTTATTCGAATTTTGCCTAATAACTTATGATTTACTAAAACCAACTTAGCAAAAGTTTTCAACGTACAACCCGTAGCATACCAGATCTGGTCGAAACTTATGGGCCGGGTTTGGGGTGTTACAAACTACATATTAATGCGTCGTACCAATGAACAAACATGTCCCCCTGAGTTGTTCATGGTTGGTGTCGAAACCATTTTTAAGTTTTTATGAAAAACGGGGATCGACTAAAAAAATGAAAACGGGAGTCGCCACTAACCCCTTTTTTTGCGTAGGTGTGATTGGATCACCTTATAAAACGTTTTATTTCAAAACTTTGATTTTGGCCTACGAAATTCAGAAAATCGAGTTCGGGAGTCGGTTACGTTCGTGGAATGATTAGCATTCTCGTAACGCCCAAAAAATTGGTACCTAATTGATTATTTAATGTCCAAATATCAAAATTTTGAAAAATTTAAAATACGATCCTTTTATTCGAAAGAAAACCAAGACTTGCTTATCTCAAAGAAATAAAATGACACACCCAATAAGTTAGGATGAAACATCTCAAAACTTCGAAACTAAGTTTGCCTTTATTTGAAGAAAATTCTTACTGTCGAAACCATTTTAAAATTTGGGTTTTAAAAACGGGGATCGACTTTAAAAACAAAAATGGGAGTCGCCACCAATCCCTTTTTTCTTAGGTATGATTGGATCACCTTGTAAAACGTTTTATTTTAAAACATTTGATTTTGGTCTACGAAAAAAAAAACGGGTTCGGGAGTCGGTTACGCTTGAGGAAGGGTTAGCACCCTCATAACGCCCAAAAATTGGTACCTAATTGATAAAATCATGTCCAAATGTTTGAAATTTTAAAAAGTTTTAAAATAAGATCCGTTATTGGAAGGAAAAAAAAGACTTACCTATTTCAAAGAAATAAAAATACCACACCCAGTAAGTTAGGATACAATATCTCATAACTTCGAAACTAGATACATCTTTTTAGAAAATTCTTACCTCGAGATACAAAACATCACACCCAGTAAGTTAGGATACAACGTTTTGAATTCCCAAGAATAAGTTTTTATTTTTAAAATTTGAGATTTCTTTGTTCCGAAAGAATATAAACATCACATCCAGCACGTTAGGACACGACATTTTTTAAACCCTCGTAATTAAAGTCATCTCATGATTTACAAAACTTGTTAAAAGGGTATTTAGTTATTTAGCCAAACGGAAAATCGCAACTCAAAGACGTTAGGGCACTATTTCTCAATTTCTAAATACAAAACATTGCCTTATTTTAAAATATAGTAAGCTTGTAAAAATGTATTTTTATTTTGAACAATAATCCATGTGACAATATCGCATTTATAAACTATCATACACAAATATTAAAAAACAATTATAATACAGTAGCATACAATATAAAATACAACTAAAATAACTACACTATAGTAATCATAAAATAATAAATAAATAAAAGGGAATTGCATAGATAAATAAAATATATAAAGCCATATATGTAAAACAATAAAAATACTAAATAAATATTATAATAAATATATAATTTAATACATATAAAAGATAATAATATATATAATTTTGAATAAAGATATTTTAAAAAAAAATATATAATATAAATAATATATGTGAAACATGTTATAAAATATAAATAAACTTTATACAAAAATAAGTTTTTTAAAAAAATAACATATGATAAAATATAATACTATGTAATATAAAAAAATTTAAAAACATATAATATAGTATATAAGAAATAATATGTAATGAAAATAATTTTGAGTTAAATAAAAATAATAAATAATGAAAATATATGTATATATGTAGTACATTAATTATAAAATTATATACATAATATAAACAATATAAATAAAATAGGTTAGATAATATAAATGAATTTTATATAAAATGAGGTTTTAGAAATAATATATAATGTAACATAATACTATATAATATACAAAATATAATATAATAAATAATATATAAAAATATATATAATAATATATATAAATTATTAAACAATAAAAATAGTAAAAATATATATATATAAATCTATACTACTAATAGATTAATATACAAATAATTTTAAAAAATAAAAATTTTAACATAATAAAATATTTCAATATAATATTATAATAAATTAAAAAAATAAAAAAAAGTTTGAAAAATAAATAAAGAGACAGGATCGAATAATAATAAAAAGAAATATAGAGTGGTCAAACTATAATTAAAAAGAAATAAATGGACTTAATTATAAAACTGGAATAATGCGAAGGGACTAAAGAGGAAATTAACCCATTTAAAGAAAACACGCGGATCCTCTGATGGCGGATCGGGTCACGCGGGTCAGAGCCATGAAACGACGTCGTTTTGGGGTTTAAAGCCCCAGGCCAAAACGACATCGTTTTCAATTCGTATAAAAGGCTAATGTTTCTGAAAAAAAAAATCATTTTCATTCTGTTTTTCTCAAAAAAAGAAAGTGAAACACCCCAAACCCGACCCACGAGCTTTGACCAGATTTGGTATGTTCCTCAAGTAAACCGGTTCAAAATTCTTTTGTTCTTAGGAAAACTTGTGTGATTTTAAGAAAAATATTGTTTTGGATTGGGCTTGTGTTGAAAACAGGTTCGTTTTATATTGAAATCCCTTTTATCTTAAGTGACAAAATATTTAGGGTTTAGTTTAAAAGAAATTTTAATTAAATTTTAATAGATAAAATTCATAATCATAATAAATAAAAATAAGTGTAAAGTAATTCAACTATGGCCTTATGGCCTTATTACATCAAATAATTCCCAAAATAATTCAAAGTACTAAAATAAATTCAAGAGTCCTCAAAAATATAAACTTCATGTTGAGCATGGCCACCACAAGTTCTCGCCGTCCCTGGTCCATCACTTTGCTCATCACCTAAAAATGTTTCCCCAGCAGGGTGAGTCAAACAGACTCAATGTGTACACGACACTAAATCATAATAGAATCAGGCATATCACATATTACACATTCAAAACATAGAATACAGGTTATGATGCATTCCCAAACCCAAACCTAGTTGTCCATCCGCTACACACCCCCGTACCTGCTAGTCACACCGTGGGGACTACTAAGTCAACCCTCCATCCGCTACACACCATCGAAGGCAGTCGCTGCAGTCGACGTGCTCATCGCCCATATAAAATTTTGTGGCATATGTAACATCCTAGATTAGGGGTTGTGCGTTTGGAGCATAACCCAAGTGCTAGTGGGTTTTAAGGGTATTTGGAGATGTTTTAAGAGTTTTTAGAACTTTAGAATGAGGGTGAAAGCTTTGAAAAAAATTTGGATTTAAGTGTAAAAAGAGGAAATTAGGCTGAGGAGGCCTTAAGAATAATTTGTGGGCGTTTTGGGTCACGAAAGGGGCTTGGTAAAGTGGCTTAAGGACGCCACTTAAGGCCTGGAAATAACGCCATAACAGGTCTGGAGTTCGAGTCTTGGGCGCAGCATAAGTGTGTTTTATTTTTGCAAGTTGGCGTTAAGGGAGAAGGAGGTTTTAAAAGAAAATATGGGGAGTTGATGACACAAAAGAACCAGCAAAGAAAGTGGCTGGGGCGCTATGCAAAGGGAGGTGCGAGGAGAGTTCAAGTTCGAGTCCTGTTGACAGCATAAGGAGTGCTGTTATTTTCACTTTTTGCGTCAAGAAGAGGGAGCTTGATTAGGTAGGCCTTAAAAGGATAAGTGGGGAGTTTATGTCACAAAGAAACGCCTTGGCAGAGTGGCTAGGGGTGTTATTGCAGCTTGCTTCATCAGGTCCCATGTTCGAACCATGGGGGTAGCAGTTTGGTGTTTTATTTTGCATCCTGGCGTTAGAGAGAAGAAGTGGACGGCACTTGGACTTCAATTAGATAGAGATAAGCCTTGTTTTTCTTTTAAATATTTGGCTATAGATAGTGGATAAATAAGATTTTATTTTATTTATTTTAGGAGTGTGATAATGTGATAAAGGAGCGGATAAGCTTGGTTAATATTTATTTTCAATATTCCGCTAAAAGTAGGATAATTGTTAATTTATTTATTTTTAGTTTAGATTAGTAGATAGAAGATAATTATTGTTTTATTTTTATTTATTTTAGTTTAATAGGTGATAAGAGAAATATGAGGGATAAAGATTTGTTTAATTCAATTATTTTTGAATGAGGTTTGAAGAGATAAAATAGGAGATTGATTTGGAGTTTGATAAGACCAAGGATGTAGTAGCCAAATTCTTTATAAAGGGGAGTAATCATCCTTCATATCTTTATCTTCTTTAATTTTCTTTGTGCCGAAATTCCCCTACTCTTCTCCTCTTCTTCCTTATTTTCTTTCAACACCAAATTCCTTCCTATTTCTTGAAAGCCGAATGCCCCTTTGCCATTAAGAGTGATAGCCGAATATTTCACCATTATTGGGAGGCTTAGCCGAACCGTGTAAGTGACCATTCTTCTGTTTGTATTTTTCTTTTTGGTTGTATTAGCCGAATTCTTTTAAAAGCACATACCTATCATCTTGTTTTTCTTTTCTCCATTTTTGCAAGTAGCCGAATCTCTTCCTTACTCCCTCCTCTTCAATTATTTTTCTCTCTTCCTCATCTTCTCAAAACCAAAAACTCCTATTCCCTTATCCATTATTTTCTTTCTTCCACTATAGCCGAATCTCTCCTTCTTGGTGTGCCGAAATTCCCCTCTTCTTTTAGCTTTCATCTTGGCCGAATATTAGTGTGGTGTGGATCTCTTCTAGTTTGGTTCCAATCGGGTTTGGTGGAAGGGCCCTCGAGATTTGGAAGCGAGCAAGTGAATCCATCATCTTTGATCAATCAGTTTTGGTAAGGAGGTGAAGCAGAATCGTATATCGTGTGCTGAAGTTAGTACTCAAGCGTGTAGGGGCAAGGAAAGCTTGTGTGGCCGATTTGTCTTTTCGGGATTTAGGACTATCATTGGTGACAGGTGTGTACATACACACTTTATGATTAATTAACTGTGCTAAATGTTTGTGTATGCTAAATCTGGTTTATGTAGCTTTGGATTTAATACCATAACGATATAAGCGATGATTCAGGTAAGACTCTGTTCATATGAGTTTACTATTTGATGCTTTTGGAAAGCATGGCATATTTGGTATATGCGATTTAAATACATGTTGGCATGAATTACATTATATATATATATCATGGACTAATGTGGGTTGATGAGAGGAGGGGCGTGATATTCGTGTCGACGGACACCAAATGGTTTGGTGCCACATTGTGACTACGGTCACCAGGAGGTTTGGCACCTCTAGAGGTTTGGTACCTCATAGCGTCTCGTCCCGGTGGCTTAGCACCACAAAGTGGGTTGGCCCCACGCTTTCATCATGGGATTGACGCCCGGTGATTTGGTATCACACGATGGGTTGGCCCCATCATTTGATTTGTGACTCGGCCACCACCGGTGGTTTGGCACCACCAGTGGTTTGGCACCACAATATGACGGATTTTGTGACTATACGTCACGGTGGTTTGGCACCACCAAAGGGTTTGGTACCACACGGGGTAGAAAAGGTGTTTGGATGGCTAGGTTGGGTGCATGATTTAGTGCATGTTAATTTGTTATAAATTGTGTATGTTGTTGCACTAAATTGGGGAAGGGTTACACATTGAGTCTTGGTGACTCACCTTCTCCTTTAACATTTTTCAGGTGACTCGTAGATAGCGGTTGAGGAGCCGGTTGGACTCGAGGTGGCCATGCAGTGGGATTTGAATTTAATGAACTTGGATTTTAGTTATTTTATTTTTATTATTGGTTTTGTTTTAATCAAGTTGTAATAAGGCCTCCTAGGATTATTTTTATTATCTTTACATGTTTTGAATATTTTGTTTAAACTACTTAATAATATTAAAAGGGGTGCACATGTTTTCTCAAATCAAACGCAAAATGTTTTAAAGTGCCATCGGGTACATTTGAAACCTGTAACAACTTGACTTAATAGATATTTTTAAAACAAACCAAGTATGGTTTTAGCAAGATAATTGAAAATGAAGATGTTTTCATCAAAACTCAAATCGGCTAAAGGGATTTCCAAAATGGTTTTCTCTGTGACATACCAAATTCGGTCGTAATGTTTGGGCCGGGTTTGGGGTGTTACAGCATAGCCACCAGATAATTGTGTCATGAGACACCACATTCAGATAATGTAACTGAAGTTACCACATTCAGATAATGTGACCGAAGTCACCACATTCAGATAGTGAGACCGTAGTCATCACATTCACTTCCCCTTTTTCATATATCCCGAATGACCCATATTATTCATATCATGCATATCATACTTAAATTCACATTCTTATAAATTTTCACATGTTATAAATAACATATTTCATAATCCTAGTGGAAGTAGGAAACGTGCACAGTACTTTGTACCATATTATGGTACCTTAGCCACATTCTTATAAACATGCATATATTACGGATTACCATAAATCTTATTAAAAGTTAGTGTAAACACACACGATTAAGCTTAAAAAATTTCCTTGAGATCCCAAAAGCTTGATCTAATGCTTAGATCCTTAATCCCTACATTGATTTATCACTTATTACCTTAATAAAAAGCCATTCGGCCAAAACTCCAAATCCTAGTAGGATTAGTATTCTTAACTTGTTGCCGATTGGAACACCAACTAATCCCGAAACTGTTCCTTGTTTCACTAGGAATGTCAAAATCCCTAAAACCTTACGTTAGACTTAATCTTAATCATCAAACATAAATCAAGGCCTTTGGCCGAATATTCACATGTCTTACCTTAATCTTAGAAATCCCGAATACTCCTCCTTTTAGTCGACTACTCTGATAATCCCGAAAGAATCCCTTTCTTGAAGAAATCGATAGCACCTATGCTTGAAGCCCCTCAAAGATTCGACTTTTGATGGATTGGAAAGAAAAGAGAAGGAAGAATAAAGATGGAGGATTCGGCTATGGCTTCTAATGGAGAGGAAAATATTCGGCTAGGTTCCAACAATTACTTAATCTCGACTTGAGAAAAGAAAGAAAAGAAGAGAAGAGAGCACTAAGAATTCGGAAGAGAAAGGAGGAAGCACAAATTGATAAGTAGCCCTCCTTCCTTCCTTTTATAGCCGAAATTATCATCTAAGGAGTCCCTTACTTGGCCACCACTCCTCTATCTGATAACTTTATCCTTTAATTATCACTTAAGATAATTCAGCAACTATCCTTACTTAGCTGAAATTATTAAACTCAAAGTCCCTTACTTGGCCATCACTTCTCCCTTATTTTCCTCTTTATCTCTTTATTCAAATTAAAAGAATTTAATCCAACAATTATATCTTGAAAATAATGATAAATAAATCCCTTATTTATCCACTATTTATAAAATAATAAAAGCTCCTAATTTATAGCCATGTGTCGTCCACCTCTCTCTCTCCTTGTAGCAAAATAAAATTTCTTTTATTTGCTTCCCATGTGACTCGAACTTAGGCCCATTCCACTTGCATATGGCGCCATTTCCACAGCCCTAAGTGGCATCTTCTGACCACTTTTCCAAGCCTGTTTGTGTGTCAAATTTCACAAACTTTTTCTTTTAAGGCCACCTTGCCTTAATTTCCCCTTTTAAACCTTAAAACTCGTCATTTCTAGGTCATTTCTAAGTTTCCAAAAATTTTCGATCGGCTCTGTAAACTTGACATTTCCTTACATTTCCATGACATTTCCTTACAAGACATTTCCTTACATTTCAAGGTTCTAAAAATGTTCACTTTCCTCTTTTAAACTTAACATTTCCATACATTTCCGTGTTTCCAAAAGTGTTCAAAATATATTCATAACACATAAGATATGTCATTTCGTACAATTAAACCAAAAATGCATAGGCCCTTTTCAGGATGTTACAGAAAGACTCTCCAAACCGTCTGCTGGGCGATTTACGCCCGCCTCGATGGAGTTGCGACCATGCGTCTTCCGCGTCACGGCCACCGTACCTGCAGTGGCGAAATTTCAAAAAATGTAAGATTTTCCTCTCTTTTTTTCTTTAATATGTTTTAAACCCTTATAAAAAACTAAAAATAAAAAAAAATAAAGAGTAGATTCAGGAAATGAAGAATAGAAAGAAAAAAAGAAACCTTGTTCTTTCTTTGATTTTTTTTTATTGTATTGTGTATGTCGGTGTATTTCTCTGAGTATCAGTGTATCCTTTACAAGTTTAATCTAGGGGTTTTTATAACCCAAAAATGAAAGACAAAAAGGAAAAAAATATCTGTTTTTGCCTCTGTTTTGCCTTTCTTGCTGTGATTTGTTTCCTTTTGCAGGTCGAGCGAGGATCCTGGTGGTGACTGCAGCGTGATTCAGGCGCGACCGAAAGCCTGGCGTGGGTGCGACGATTGGGCTCCTGCGATTGCGGCGTGACGTTTGGGATACCACTGCTTGCGGCGCCTAGGGTTTCAGAAAACCCTAGGCCATTCTGACTTCTGTTTAAGTTTTTGGGCCTCTTGGGCCGCGCTGATTTGGGTCTAGGTAGGGTGTTTAGGATAGGCTAGGGTCTGTTAGGTTCTGGTATTGGGCCATGGGTATTGGGCTCGTTTATTTTTGGTCTGTAAATGGGCTGTGAACTGGTTTTGTAAAATGACTGTTTAAAACATTGGTTTTATTTATTTTTTTAATTTTTTTGTTTATTTTTTATTCTGGTTTTATGGGCTGGGTAAAATGGGGTCCTACACTTACCTCGAGATACGAAACATTATGTCTAATAAATTAAGATATAACATTTTGAATTTTTGATAATAAGTTTTGTTTTGAAGTTTATGGGTTTAAAAAGGATACTTGATACCTTATGTTCCACGAGAAAATTAAAACCCAATGAGTTAGGGTATAATCTTTCTCGAAGTCTCCAAATATCACGTATCGCTATATTTAAAAACCTTTGAATAATATGCGTCAATGCAATTAAATATGTTCTTTTTTTAAAAAAATGATTTTGGAGTAAGATATGGCATATATATTACAAAATATCAATTCCAAATAGCAATTCTCTATAACTACAAATTATATTAACAAATAATACTAATATAGACAATTAACGAATGAATATTATAACATAGCAAATGATACACGTAATAAAAGGACTATGCTAAAACAATATTAAGCAAATAAAGAGCATAAATAAACAAATACAAGATATAAAAATAATCAGTAACAATAAAAAAAAATCTATATGAAAGATAAAAAAAAGTAAGAAATAAATATAAAACCCTACAAATAAGATCGAATATATATAAAAAAATGAATGATGTATTTAAGAATATCGAATGATTTAAAAAAATGTGACAATTTCTAAAATGATTAATATGTATAAACAATATATTTTAAATGAACAATATAAAAACTTAGAGTATACTTAAAAATATAGGGATATTTATAATAAATATAATTTAATATATATAAATACGAATAATAATACGTGATAAAACAGCTTTTTAAGTAAATAACATATATAACTTTAAATAAAAATATATTTATAATACAATATTCATAAAAACCTCATAAACAATATAAATAATATACGTTATACAATATACAAAAATTTTATATAATATAAAGGATAAAATAATTTAAATTATACATATAATATAATAACAAATAATATACAAGCTTTTTTTTTAAATGTATAATATAATAATTAATATATGAATTGCAAAATAATATGTAATATATATAAATAATATTAAACTAAATAAAATAACCTAGTATAAATAATAAATAGTAATAATATAATATGTATAAATAGTACGTATTTAAAATAAACGATACATAAAAACTTTATACTATTAATAATTTAATATACAAATATTAAAAAATATAGAATTTTTAATATTACGAAATAGTTTAATATAATGTTAAAATAATTTAAAAATAAAATAAAATAAAAAAGGGTTTAAGAATAAACAAAGAAACAAGGATTAAATTAAAGTAAATAAAAAAACTAAGGAAAAATAGCATTCTCGTAACGCCCAAAAAATTGGTACCTAATTGATTATTTAATATCCAAATATCGAAAATTTGAAAATTTTAAAATACGATCCTTTTATTCGAAAGAAAGCCAAGACTTGCTTATCTCAAAGAAATAAAATGCCACACCCAATAAGTTAGGATGCAACATCTCAAAACTTTGAAACTAAGTTTGCCTTTATTTGAAGAAAATTCTTACCTCGAGATACGAAACATTATATATAATAAGTTAAGATATAACATTTTGAATTTTCGATAATAAGTTTTGTTTTGAAGTTTATGGGTTTAAAAAGGATACTTGATACCTTAAGTTCCACGAGAAAATTAAAACCCAGCGAGTTAGGGTATAATCTTTCTCGAAGTCCCCAAATATCACGTATCGCTATATTTAAAAACATTTGAATAAAATGCGTCAATGCAATTAAATATGTTTTTTCTTTAAATGATTTTGGAGTAAGATATGGCATATATATTACAAAATATCAATTCCAAATAGCAATTCTCTATAACTACAAATTATATTAACAAATAATACTAATATAGACAATTAACGAATGAATATTATAACATAGCAAATGATACACGTAATAAAAGGACTATGCTAAAACAATATTAAGCAAATTAAGAGTATAAATAAACAAATACAAGATATAAAAATAATCAGTAACAATAAAAAAAATCTATATGAAAGATAAAAAAAAATTAAGAAATAAATATAAAACCCTACAAATAAGATCGAATATATAAAAAAAATGAATGATGTATTTAAGAATATCGAATGATTTAAAAAAAATGTGACAATTTCTAAAATGATTAATATGTATAAAAAATATATTTTAAATGAATAATATAAAAACTTAGAGTATACGAAAAATATAGGGATATTTATAATAAATATAATTTAATATATATAAATATGAATAATAATACGTGATAAAACAGTTTTAAGTAAATAACATATATAACTTTAAATAAAAATATATTTATAATACAATATTCATAAAAACCTCATAAACAATATAAATAATATACGTTATACAATATACAAAAAATTTATATAATATAAAGGATAAAATAATTTAAATTATACATATAATATAATAACAAATAATATACAAGCTTTTTTTTTTTAAATGTATAATATAATAATTAATATATGAATTACAAAATCATATGTAATATATATAAATAATATTAAACTAAATAAAATAACCTAGTATAAATAATAAATAGTAATAATATAATATGTATAAATAGTACGTATTTAAAATAAACGATACATAAAAACTTTATACTATTAATAATTTAATATACAAATATTAAAAAATATAGAATTTTTAATATTATGAAATAGTTTAATATAATGTTAAAATAATTTAAAAATAAAATAAAATAAAAAATAAAAAAAGGGTTTAAGAATAAACAAAGAAACAGGGATTAAATTAAAGTAAATAAAAAAACTAAGGAAAAATTGCAAAACGGATGAGGTTGGAACGCGTGCCAAACTATAGGGACTAATAGGGCAATTATGCCCTATCTCCTAAACGGCGTCGTTCCATCATTTGCCTTAAAATAACCCTAAGGACTAAATTGAAACAAAGATACTGATTCAGAGCCAAATTGAAAATAAGGAAAAATACTATTCGGACATAATTATAAAATTGCTAAAATACGGAAGGGCCTATAGAGCAATTAGACCCTTAAATAAAAACACGCGGATCCTCCCCGGGTCAGGTCAACGCGCAGATCTTCAACCTTAAAACGACGCTGTTTTGGTCATTAATTGACCACACCGAAACGACGCCGTTCCAGTAGCCTGTATAAACCAAAAAATCAGCAAAAAAAATCATTTCAGTTAGGTTTTTTTTTTTAAAAAAAAGCAGAGAAGCCAGAGAGATGCTCTGCCTTCATAGGTCGTTTGACCTCTGGCAGCCCTCGCACGCGCTTTACGCGCCGTCGCCCACGACGGCCCAAAGGTGAGAAACTTCGTTTTTTTTTATATGAACTCATTCTCTTTGTTTGTAGATGATATTTGTATGTAAAAAAAAAAACATTCACACGAATTAAAAAATATTTAAGCGAAAAAATAAATCGAAAATCACCTCTGTAAAAAAATTTTGTATTGTATTCTTTGTGTATATGCCTCTGTATATTCGTTTGTATCTCTTTTACAGATTATATCGGGGCTTTTATAGCCCCGAAAAATAAATATAAAGTAAA
Source organism: Gossypium sturtianum (assembly GCA_025698515.1). Taxonomy (NCBI): domain Eukaryota; kingdom Viridiplantae; phylum Streptophyta; class Magnoliopsida; order Malvales; family Malvaceae; genus Gossypium; species Gossypium sturtianum. Next base: position 8,472,533 of record CM046948.1, read on the forward strand.
TATGAAGACATGGTCTTCCATTCTTGCTGTTTTTCTGTCGTTTTCCTTCCTTGTTTTGCAGGTGAATGGCGAAAAGTCTGGCGATGATGAAGGCTAGACGAGGGTCCTGTGCTGGGTGTTGCGACGAGACTGGAAACCTAGGGTTTCAGAAACCCTTGGTTTCTGATTTAGTTTTGGGCCTTTTGGGCCCCATAGGTCGGTTGGGTTAGGCTAAGTTTGGGTCTGAGGGTGTAATCGGGCCACAGGTATTTTATTTTGGGCTACTGGGTTTAGGTTTGGGCTCTTTGGTAAATTTGGTCAGAAAGGATCAGTAAAATTTTGGACTTTGGGTTAATTTATTTTATTTTATTTTTTTGTTTATTTATTCAAGCCCGGGAAATAATGGGCTACTACAGCTGCCCCTCTTTGCTCATTGTCGTGTAACGAGAATAGAGCAAAGACGATAAAAGGACCCATTTTGCCCGGTCTTGTCAAATGGTTGTGTTTTCAGGGAGATAGGCTAATATCTTCAATCTACTTCACTGCAACTTCAGGAAGACAAGATTTACTATCTTTAATCTGCTCCACTGCAAACTTAGGGATGTCAAACTAGTATCTTTGATCTGCTTCACTGCAACTTCAGGAAAACAAGATCTTCTATCTTTGGTCTATTCCACTGTAAACTTAGGGATGCAAGACCGATGTCTTCGATTTGCCAGATCTGCTATCTTCGATCTGCTCCACTGCAACTTCAGGGAGGTCAGACTAGTATCTTCGATCCGCTTCACTGCAATCTCAGGAAGGCGAGATCTGCTGTCTTTTAGCCTGCTCTACTGCAAACTCAGAGAAGCAAGGTTGATGTCTTTGATCTGCTTCACTGCAACTTCAGGAATGCCAGATCTGCTATTTACAGTCTGCTCCACTGCAAACTCAAGGAGACAAGACTGATGTCCTTGATCTGCTTCCTGCAACTTCAGGAAGGCAAGATCCGTTGTCTTCGATCTGTTTCACTGCAACTTCAGGAATGCCAGATTAGTATCTTCGATCTGCTTCACTGCAATCTCAGGAAGGCCAGATCTGCTATTTTTAATCCGCTCCACTGCAAACTCAGGGATGCCAGATTAGTATCTTCGACCCGCTTCACTGAAAACTCAGGAAGACAAGATCTACAATTTTTAGTCTACTCCCTTGCTACATCAGGAGGATAAGACTATAATCTTCAGCCTGCTCCCTTGCTACCTCAGGAAGATAAGGCTAATGGCTAAAATCTGCTCCCTTGCTACATCAGGAAGATAAGATTCACCATCTTTGATCTGCCCCACTACTATCTCTAGGAGACAAGATCTACAATTTTTAGTCTGCTCCCTTACTACATCAGGAAGATAAGACTATAATCTTCAGCCTGCTCCCTTGCTACCTCAGGAAGATAAGGCTAATGGCTAAAATCTGCTCCCTTGCTACATCAGGAAGATAAGATTCGCCATCTTCGATCTGCCCCACTGCTATCTCGAGGAGACAAGATCTACAATTTTTAGTCTGCTCCCTTGCTACATCAGGAAGATAAGACTATAATCTTCAACCTGCTCCCTTGCTACCTCAAGAAGATAAGGCTAGTGGCTAAAATCTACTTCCTTGCTACATCAGGAAGATAAGATTCGCCATCCTCGATCTGCTCCACTACTGCTTAGGGATATAAGATCTGTGATTCCACCAATGTTGCTATACCGTCCTCTGGGAGACATGTCCTGTAGACTCAATTTCATATGCTTATGTTTATGCCAAATGACTAGGATGTTATGATCAGAATGAATCTAATGCTCCTAACTAAATGTATTATGGACGACATTTGCATGGATGCAGAATGTCATGAGAATGATCCCTTTTTTAAATGTACAATGATTAGGATGCAATGATCGGAATGAATCAAATGGTCCTAACTAAATGTGTTTTGCATGAATGCACAATTTCTTGAGAATGACCCCATTTTAGATGCTTAGGGTTGTCATTGCTCACTGTTCTTTCAGGTTGTATCACTTGACGTAATATCCCGTCTTCTTGCTTGGGTGGTATTTTGATCGAAAAACCCGAAGAAAAAATCGTATTTTGCTCAACCGATTTGCCCCAATGTAACTTCAGCGCCCCTTCCACTGTACCCTGGGGACATAAGATTTGTACCATCTTTAAACCACCCTACTGCAACTTATGGCTATAGGATATGTATCAACTTCAACCCATCCCACTGCAACTCAAGGGTATAGGATTTGTAACTTGTTCAATCAACTGATCACTCCCAAGATGACCTAACCAAATGTGTATGCGTGATATTTGCATGGATGCAGAATATCATTTTTAGAGAATGATTCCCCTTTTATACTTGGGTTAACATTGCCCATTTTTCGTCAAGATTGTATCACTGACGTAATATCTTGTTATTTTGTTCAATCACCTTTCTTTAACAAAAATTCGAAGAGAAAGTCTCAGTTTAGACTCTTCCTCCACCAATATTTTCATCCCTTAAACTTGGTGAGTTTTAAATAATAGTCCTTTTCAAATTCTCATATTATTTAGAAGCTTCCAGAGTAATATACGAAACTCCTTTTATGAAAGTATTATTAATCCATTAATCGTTATTTCAATATAAAATGCTTGAAAAAGATCACAACAATGGACAGGAAATAAATTAATCAGGAGCATAGCTCGAAACAAATAAGTTAATCAAAGATAACCAAGGCAATAAATAAAAAGAAAAATTGACTGAGGTGCATCTTGAAAAGAATAAAGTAATCAAAGATAGCCAAGGTCATAACAGAAAATTGATTGGGATGTATCTTGAAAAGAATAAAAAATAAATAATCAAAGATAACAAATTCAAAATGGGTAAGATAGAATCTAGGTGCCCCAGATATCGCAGCCTGAGCTTCTCTGTACAAACTTCTTGAGGACCATTTTGAGCTCAATACGTGTTTAGAGGATTTGGAGTACTTTTTCAATGCCCCAAGATGTAACATACTTCCTCATTGTTAATTTAAGCATAGCAAGACTACCACATACCCTATCTTTGATCAAAATTTGAGCCGCCCTTTTTGGGTTTTCGGCTCAAAACCCCTTTGGTCTCAAAGCGCCCTTTGCAGGTTTTTGCCTCGGCCTCTCCTGTTTTTTTTCTTTCTTTTTTTCTTTTCTTTTTTTTTGAATTTATCTCAAGGCACCCTTTGTGGGTTTTCACCTTGGCCTTTCCCCTTTCAGGTAAAATACTTCTTGACTGAACCTGAATTCGCCAAATTGGGCAAGCCTTCGTCATCCGTCTCAGTCAATATTAATGCTCCTCTAGAACAGGCCTTTTTTACTACATAAAGTCCTTCCCAATTTGGCATCTGCTTTCCTCTGAAATTCTTTTGTAAAAGAAAGATCAGGTTCCCCTCGTGGAATCCTTTAGGATGAACCTTTTTGTCGTGAGCTTGCATCATCTAACCGTGATGGACAACTTTTAACCTTTTCTTCGATTAGGTTCAATTGGCAAAAACGCTTCCATTCCATAAACCAATGGGTAAGATGCTGCCCCAGCGAAGGTTCTGGCCGACGTTCGATAAGACAGAGGGTAAATGGTAACTTCTTTATGCCAATCTTTACAAGTCTCAGTCATCTTTCCCATGATCCTTGTTTTATTTTTTTGTTTTTTTTTGCCGCCTTTACTGCGCTGTGATATGGTGTCTGATCTTTGAACAGACTTGCAAACTTTTGACATTGTCCTTTTAGCACTCTTTGTCAGCACTTGATCTCTTTTTTTTTTTTGAGAATTTGATAACTACCGACTTTGTAATATTGGCATATGAAGCTACTTCCACCCTCTTAGTGAAATAAACGACGACCACAACGATGAATCGATGTCTACTAGAAGCTTTTGACAAGATCAGTCCCATAATATCCATTCCCCACATATAAAAAATCTATGAAGAAATAGATGAGGCACATAAGTCTTGTCTTCCTCAATTTGGCATTTACAACATAACTAAAGCAATCTCCCTTTTATGGTGGACCAATAGTACCCGAACCTTATGATTAGCCTAGCTATTGTAGAACCATTATCATGTTCTTTAAACACCCTTATGGACCTCTTTTAAGATTTTCCCAGGCGTGTCTTGATATGATCGTGCGAAAACATCTTTGAATTCTTGAAAATAACTCAATGATGTCTTGCCTTATTTCTGTGGTGAGCTAGGCTATAATCTTCACATCCTTTCTAGGCTCCTAATATCCACTGACCCTTTGTAGAGTAGGGTCTATTTTTCATCTCGTTCTACCATTCTTAACAAATCAGAAGATAGGTTACAATCTCTGTAACATCCCAAATATGGGGTTATTTGGAATTTAATTATTTTTTTCGTATTATGAACTGCTGTGATATTATTTATGGAATGTTAAGGCTTAATTATGGATTTTTAGTAAGCTCGAGTAGTGGGAAAAATATTATTTTCAAGCTTTGAGGTAGGGAGCCTTAACAAGTGGGGGTTATAAGAATAAATGGGGATAATTTGGACATAAGATGAGCCTAGAATAAGTGGCAAAGTAAGCCCACTTAAAAGCTGCTTGTGACGCCACCAAGGAGCAAGGGAGAGCCTTGGTTCGAGTCACAAAATCCTCTCTTTTTGCTCTTTAAGTGGACGGCACAAGGGGGAGAGACTTTCTCTCTTTAAATTCTTTTAAAATCAAGGATAATATTAGTATGAAGATAATAGGATAATAGGAAAAAAAGGGGATATTATTTGGATTATTACTTGATTATTTAAGTATTCAAAAGTTCTTTGAATATTTTCAAATGGGTGGACAAGAGGAATTTTAGGTGTTGAGCCGAATTTGAATTCCTTAAACAATGAAGAGTGGACGGCAAGGGGTACTAGGGAGTGCCAAATTTTCTTTTGTTTCTTTTCTCTATTAGCCGAATTCTCCCAAAAAGTCTCCCATTTTCTATTTTCTTTTCTCCACCCTCTCCAAAACCGAAAACACTTTCCTTAAAACCTTTCTTTTCTTTTCCCAACTCCTTTAGCCGAAACTCTTGCTACCTTTCTTTCTCTCCACTATTTTTCTTTCATAATAGCCGAATCTACCAACTTTTTCTTGTGCCAAAAATTCTTTCTATATTGAAGCTTCTTGGCCGAATATCATAAGTAGTATAGAACTTTTAGGATTTCTTTTGGTAGTCGATTTGGTGAAGGTAAAGAAGGGTAAAACTTTCCTCTCTTAATCTTATATTTTTGTCGACCAGAGTGAAAAGAAGAGCCGAGATTTGGTGTTGGTAATGGCTAACTATTTCTCTTCTTTGGAACCGATTCCATTAGGTATCCCGGGATTTTGAAGTACTCAATCCCAACTCCTATTCTCTAATAATCGGCTTGGGTAAGTGGTGGTAAGAAGATTTCATTTAGTTTGTATTCGATTAAAAGCCGAAGGCAATTGACATTGCTATGTGACCGATTATTTTGGAAAAACAGATTCAAGTATCGAGTGCTGTGGTTAGTAGCCAAAACGAGGAAAGGTAAGATTTCGGGTTCATAAGGAACCCCTTCTAATAATTTGATTTGGCCGAATAGGCCATAATACTAACCCAAGTGTTGGCCGAATATAGGGACAAGTAGATCTAGGGAGGCCGACTTCTCTTTTGGGATTTAGACTTCTCATCAACATCGTGTGTACATACACACTTATAATTAATTAAATGTACTAAATCATTGTGTGTGCTAACCGGATCTGTGTAGATTCGGGATTAATACCATGAATGGTATAAGCAAGGAACCAGGTAAGTCCTTGTTGACTATTAAATATTCTAAGATGCTTTTGGGAAGCATGGTGTGTCTAGTACACGTTGCTTATTGCTGATGATAAAACCTGTACATGTGATTAAGTATATGGTAGCATAAATTATGTGATATAAATGTTGATGTGGGATTGATGAGTGGAGGGGGCAGTGATATTTCGTGCTGACGAGCACCAGTGTTTTGGTAACACACTGTGACTATATGTCACCAGAGGTTTGGTACCTCCAGAGGTTTGGTACCTCATAGCGACTTATCCCTGTGGTTAACACCACCGTGGGTTGGCCCCACTTGAGATATGGGATCGTCTGCCAGTGATTTGGTATCACACGATGGGTTGGCCCCATCACCCGATTTGTGTCTACGGACACCAGTGTTTTGGTAACACATCGTGACTATATGTCACCAGTGGTTTGGCACCACCAGTGTTTTGGTAACACATTGTGACTACGGTCACCAGTGGTTTGGTACCACATGGGGTAGACAAAGGCGTTTGGTTGGCTAGGACGGGTGCATGACTTAGTACATGATGATTGATTATATGTCAGTGTATGAAATTGTTTACATACGGGGAAGGGTTACATATCGAGTCTTGGTGACTCACCTTCTCCTTTAACATTTTTCAGTGACTCGTAGATGGCGGTTGAGGAGCCAGGTTGGACTCGAGGTGGCCATGCAAAGGACTTGAATAAATTAAACTTAAACTTAGCTATTTTATTTTAGTATTGTTTTATTTTTATTTTGGTTGTAATAAGGCCTCCATAAACTTTATTTTTGTTATTTCTTATATGTTGGATACTTTATTTAAACTATATTATTAAAATTAAATTAAAATCACACGTTTTTCTTAAATTAACACGAAAATGTTTTATCGTGCCATCGGGCACATTCGAAATTTGTATAATAACCGGACTCAATTAAATTTCCAAATTAAATCTAAGTATAGTTTCTAAGCAAGATAACCAAAAACGAGAAGTTTTCAACAAAACTTAAATTGGTTTAAAATGGTGTTCAAAAGGGTTTTCTCCGTAACAAATCAAATTCGATCGTAATGTTTGGGCCGGGTTTGGGTTGTTACAAATTGCATCGAGCCCTGTTCAAAGCTCGATCAGGGGGCCCAAGGCCCAAAAATGTTTTGGTAGGCCTTATGGAATGATTTTTGGTTTTTGAACAAAGATGGCCCGAGTCTCCGCAGCACCAATCCGCCTGTAAGTATATCTAAACCTCTTTGTGAATTATATCCTGTAGAAGGGTAGGAAGCATGGAACGTAGATAGACTTATAGGACTTGGACCCTAAGGTTAGATTACTCAAACACAAACGAAGCATAAGACTTAAGGAACTAAACCAACCTATGACTTAGTCAATGAGCTAGGGTGTGGTAACCCCTGTACGCATGTCTAGGATTGGATCCGGAAGAGCCTGGTATTTAAGCAGTCCTCGTGACTCACCTCCTCTTCGCAGGTATCCTACCTGGTGCGTAGCTTCGGTTCACCCTAACTCAAAGGGCTCAGTGGTGTGGTAACCTCTGTGCGCATGTCTAGAAAGATTCAGTGAGAGCTTGGTATTTAAGCGGTCCGCGTGACCCACCTCCTCTTCACTCGAATCCTGCCTGGTGCGTAGCTTTGGTTCACCCTGACCAGGAGGGCTCGGTCATAGGCTAAACACAATGATTAAAACCCGAAAAGGGAATTAGCCTTGTTTTTCGAAATAGAATGAAACAACAAACCTTAATGTTTTCAAAACTTGTGCAATAACTTTCTCAAATCCTAGAACATTACTTTTACAACGTTTTTCTCGAAAAACTTGACTTGTGAAAAATTACAGAAATACCCTTAGGAGTAAAATTACCAAAATGCCCTCGACCCATAAAATATTAATTCAATGGTCTTGCCCAAAAATTTCAACTATTTTACAAATATTCAATAACTTAGCTTTGGAAATCATCAAGAAAATATTTTGGTTCGGAAAATTACGAAAATACCCTGTAGGAAAAAGACGAAAATACCCACAGGGATAGAAATGGGCGAAATGTCCGATGAGCAAATAGGTATGGAAAGTATTAAGGAATGGATGCATGAACTTCTTTGTGTGAACTAGGATAGGAAACTGAAACATTGTTTGCTCGAAAGAATCTCTGATTAAACCTTATCCATAAAATTTCTTCGCGAGTAATAAAGTGAAACAAATGCTAACGCATAAAATTTTTCTTAATCAGATTAAAAGCACGGTAGATAGAATGAGTTCTAGAGGACGTGGACGCCGTGGACGTGGTAGGGGTAGGATGACGGTGTCTGAACCCGTCAGGTCAGGACAAGGTTCTGAAAATGAGGTACCACTGCCACCACCACCTCCCACTTTTAGAGCTGAGGAGCCGGATCAGACCGGTGGTGAGGCGGTATCGCAAGCTATTTTGCGAGTCTTGGAGATGGTGGCTGGGGCTGGTGGAAATGTGGGAGCTCAGAAATCTATTCCCGAGCGACTCCGATCCAACGGAGCGGAGGTATTCCGAGTGTGTCGGGAGTGGCACCCAGTGCAAATGGAATCTTGGCTAGAGTCAATTGAAAGAATCATGGATGACCTTGACTGACCGAGGAAGAAAAGGCGAAAGAGGCGTGTCGCTTCTAAAGGATGAAGCGTGCTCGGTGGTGGCTTACGGTTCGAGATGGGGCTACAGCAGATGATTTGACTTGGGAGTATTTCGTAAACCACCTATCGGAAGAAGTATGTGGGTACCAGCTACACCGACGCCAGAGAAAGGCTTTTCTCGATTAGTGCAAGGAACTAAGTCCGTGTCGGAATATGAGGCGGAATTTTTAAGGCCGAGTAGGTATGCGAGAGGCATCGTGTCTCATCGAACATGAGCGCTGTGTCCACTTTGAGGACGGACTCCGAGATGATTTAAGGTTACTGATTGCCCCACAGCAGGTTCGTGAGTTCTCATCTCTAGTGGAAAAGGCTAAGGTAGCCGAAGGGATCAAGGAGGCTGTGAGGCAAAGCTATAGTAGGAATAATCAGAAGAGAGGATTTGGGTCAGCTGGATCAAGCGGTAGTGTTCAGAAAAAGGCTAGGCCAAGTGGGCCCAATCAGGCGGCAAGGCCCACGACTACTAATCAGAGGCCGACTCAGTGTAATCGCTGTGGAAAGACCCATTGGGGAGGTTGTTGGACCGGTGATAAAGGATGTTTTGAGTGTGGGTCTTTGGAGCATCGTGTCAGAGATTGTCCCCAGAAACTAGCTAAGAATCAGCCGGAGGGGCAGAATCGTACTCGTAATAGAAGTGAGGACCACGAGAGGGTCGTGGTAATGGCGAGAGGAAACAACGGTCCTAACCGAGGTCGTGGAACTCAAGGCGAGGTTCGGGCAACACGAGGCTAGGCGGCTGGCTTAGTTTACGCAGCAAGGTGTCGCGAGGAAGGTGACGCACCGGATGTCATAACCGGTACGTTTCTAATTTTTGGTTTTCCTTATGTTGCATTGATTGATGTGGGCTCGACGCACTCGTACATTGCTAGTAGTGTGGTAGGAACTATGGACCTAAACTCAAAGCCGCTCTAGGGAGATGATCGTAGTTAGCCCTTTAGGTCACTCTGTAATAGTAAACAAACTTTATAGAGCGTACCACTAGAACTTCAAGGGGTAGTATTTGTGGTGATCTAATGGAACTACCGTTTGGGAGAGTTCGATTTGATCCTTGGAATGGATTGGTTGGTTAAGTACCAAGTGAGGTTGGATTGCGTTGCAAAGCGCATGGTCCTTAAGAAATTTGAAGGGGACAAAGTGGTTATGTTTGGTAATAGAAGGAATTACATGCTCAATGTGGTGTCTGCCTTAAAAGGTGAAAAGATGGTCGGGAAGGGTTGTGAGGCGTATTTGGTTCAAATCGTGCTTTGGAAGCTAAGGGGTTAGTAGTTGAAAAGGTCCGAACGGTTGGGGAATTTGCTTTGATGTGTTCCCGAGAAGAACTTCCGTCCGCTCCCGATCGGGAAGTCGAATCGGTATAGACTTGCTACCGAGGCGGCACTGTGTCTCATAGCACCATACCGAATGGCACCAAAGGAATTGGTGGAGCTAAAGGCTCAAATTCAGGAGCTCTTGGATAGAGGGTTTATTCGACCAAGTATATCTCCGTGGGGAGCACCTGTGTTGTTTGTCAAGAAGAAGGACGGTTCTATGCGGATGTGCATCGATTACCGCCAGTTGAACAAGCTAACGATCAAGAACAAGTATCCGTTGCCTCGGATCGATGACTTGTTTGATCAACTGAAAGGTGCGTCGGTATTCTCAAAGATTGACCTTAGGTCAGGTTATCATCAATTAAGGGTAAAGGCGGCTGACGTTCACAAGACGGCATTCCGAACTCGGTATGGGCATTTCGAGTTCTTGGTGATGCCATTCGGGTTGACTAATGCGCCGGCAGCATTTATGGACTTGATGAATAGAGTATTTCAACAGTACTTGGACCAGTTCGTCGTGGTGTTCATAGACGACATATTGGTTTATTCAAAGACAGAAGAGGAGCATGACAAGCATTTACGGACAGTTCTGCAAGTATTGAGGAGAAGCGATTATATGCCAAATTCGATAAAGTGCGAATTTTGGCTTAGGAAGTGGCTTTCTTAGGGCATGTAGTATCACCAAGGAATTAGAGTAGACCCTCGCAAGATTAAAGCGGTATTGGAGTGGAAACCACCTAGGTCGAGTGGTGAAATACGGTTTTCTGGGTTTAGCAGGTATTATCGAGATTCGTGGAAGGATTCTCTCTAATAGCGTGCGCCAAGTAACCAAGTTACTAAGGAAAGGTGTTCCATTTGTATGGACGGAGAAGCGTGAAGGAAGCTTTGATAAGCTAAGGAAAATTTTGACTGGAAGCTCCGGTTTGAGTACACTGAAAGCGGAAAGTTATTCACCGTCTATTGTGATGCATCTCACACCGTTTGGGATGTGTGTTGATGCAGATGGGAAGGTAGTAGCCTATGCATCCCGTCGCTTAAGACCGCATGAGGTTAACTACCCAACGCACGACTTGGAGTTAGCGGCGATCGTCTTCGCTCTGAAGATATGGAGACATTACCCAGTATGGGGAGAAGTCGATAGTCTACACGGATCACAAAAGCTTGAGGTATCTTCCGACTCAAAAGGATCTGAATCGAGACAACAGTCGGTGGATTGAACTACTAAAGGACTACGATTGTTCAATCGAGTACCATCCGGTAAGGCTAATGTGGTAGCCGACGCGTTGAGCCTGGAAGGTTGTGACGGACTTAAGAGCAATGTTCGCTCGGTTGAGTCTATATGAGGATAGGAGTCTTTTGGCGGAACTCCAAGTAAAGCCGACTTGGATTGAGGAGATTAAGGAAAAGCGATTAGTGGATGAAGGCTTGAGCGCTAAGAAGGTACAAGTTCAAGATGGTGGTTTGGAAGGGTGCAGTCTGCCTAGTCTTTGGAGTGCTTTGTTTTCAAGGACGAGCTTGTATGCCAAGGGATACGAAATTAAGGCGAAAAATTCTCCAAGATGCACATAGCAGCCCATACGCTATGCATCCCGGGGCGACAAAATGTATGGGGACTTGCGGAAAGCGATTACGTGGCGGGGTTGAAGCGTGAGATAACCGAGTTCGTAGGGAAGTGTCCGACGTGCCCAGCGAGTTAAGGCCGAACATCGATTACCATCGGGACTACTTCAACCGATAAAGATCCTCAATGGAAATGGGAGAGGATCACCATGGATTTCGTTAGTGGGCTACCCTTACGCCCAACAAGAAAGATGCGCTTTGGGTAATTGTGGATCGCTTTGACTAAATCACTCACTTCATGCCTGGTGAGAATGGATTACTCACTCCGTGGCTAGCGAAAGCTGTATGTGGGTGAAATAGTGAGGTTGCATGGTGTGCCATGATCGATTATCTCGGATAGGGATCCCGATTCACGTCAAGGTTTTGGAAAGCGTTGCATCAAGCTTTGGGTACACGGTTAGATTTCAAGATGCGGCTTTCCATCCACAATCGGACGGACAATCGGAAAGGGTTATACTGATTTTAGAAGACATGTTAAGAGGTTGTGTCTTGGATTTTAGTGGTAGTTGGGAAGAGTACCTACCATTAGCGGAATTCGCTTATAACAATAGTTATCAAGCGAGTATTCAAATGGCTCCATATGAAGCCCTATATGGACGAAAATGCCGTACTCCTACATGTTGGACGGAGTTGGGGAACGACAAGTTCGGGTCCGTAATTGGTAACAGAGACCTGAAGACAAAGTCAAGGTGATTCGGTCTCGTCTCAAGGAAGCATCGATAGACGTAAGTCTTATGCCGATCTCAAACGCAAGGAAATGGAGTATCTTTGTGGGAGACAAAGTCTTTCTCGAAAGTGTCGCCTTGGAAAAAGGTGTTGAGATTTGGACGAAAAGGAAGCCGAGCCCAAGGTTCATCGGGCCATATACTCTGATGTAAAAGCGAGTAGGACCTGTAGCTTATCACCTAGAGTCGCCGGCAGAATCGAATCGATTCATGACGTATTTCATGTATCAATCTTTGAGACGGTATCGGTCGGATCCTTCGCACGCTGTGCCGCGAGCGCGCAGATTGAGGTGAACTCGGATTTATCTTTTGAAGAAGAACCGGTTTAGATTGTAGACCGAGATGTGAAGGTTCTACGTAGGAAGGCGGTGCCTTTAGTGAAAGTGCTATGGCGGAACCACGGAGTGGAAGAAGCTACGTGGGAGCCCGAGGAGGTGATGCGCAGCAATACCCCCATCTCTTTTGATCAAGGAATTTCGAGGACGAAATTTATTTTAAGGGGGTAGAATCGTAACATCCCAAATATGGGGTTATTTGGAATTTAATTATTTTTTCGTATTATGAATCTTTGTGATATTATTTATGGAATGTTAAGGCTTAATTATGGATTTTTAGTAAGCTCGGGTAGTGGGAAAAATATTATTTTCAAGCTTTGAGATAGGAGCCTTAACAAGTGGGGTTATAAGAATAAATGGGGATAATTTGGACATAAGATGAGCCTAGAATAAGTGGCAAAGTAAGCCCACTTAAAAGCTGCTTGTGACGCCACCAAGGAGCAAGGAGAGCCTTGGTTCTGAGTCACAAAATCCTCTCTTTTTGCTCTTTAAGTGGACGGCACAAGGGGAGAGACTTTCTCTCTTTAAATTCTTTTAAAATCAAGGATAATATTAGTATGAAGATAATAGGATAATAGGAAAAAAGGGGATATTATTTGGATTATTACTTGATTATTTAAGTATTCAAAAGTTCTTTGAATATTTTCAAATGGGTGGACAAGAGGAATTTTAGGTGTTGAGCCGAATTTGAATTCCTTAAACAATGAAGAGTGGACGGCAAGGGTACTAGGGAGTGCCAAATTTTCTTTTGTTTCTTTTCTCTATTAGCCGAATTCTCCCAAAAAGTCTCCCATTTTCTATTTTCTTTTCTCCACCCTCTCCAAAACCGAAAACACTTTCCTTAAAACCTTTCTTTTCTTTTCCCAACTCCTTTGCCAAAACTCTTGCTACCTTTCTTTCTCTCCACTATTTTTCTTTCATAATAGCCGAATCTACCAACTTTTTCTTGTGCCAAAAAATTCTTTCTATATTGAAGCTTCTTGGCCGAATATCATAAGTAGTATAGAACTTTTCGGGATTTCTTTTGGTAGTCGATTTGGTGAAGGTAAGAAGGGCCGAAACTTTCCTCTCTTAATCTTATATTTTTGTCGACCAGAGTGAAAAGAAGAGCCGAGATTTGGTGTTGGTAATGGCTAACTATTTCTCTTCTTTGGAACCGATTCCATTAGGTATCCCGGGATTTTGAAGTACTCAATCCCAACTCCTATTCTCTAATAATCGGCTTGGGTAAGTAGTGGTAAGAAGATTTCATTTAGTTTGTATTCGATTAAAAGCCGAAGGCAATTGACATTGCTATGTGACCGATTATTTTGGAAAACCAGATTCAAGTATCGAGTGCTATGGTTAGTAGCCAAAACGAGGAAAGGTAAGATTTCGGGTTCATAAGGAACCCCTTCTAATAATTTGATTTGGCCGAATAGGCCATAATACTAACAAGTGTTGGCGAATATAGGGACAAGTAGATCTAGGGAGGCCGACTTCTCTTTTCGGGATTTAGACTTCTCATCAACATCAGGTGTGTACATACACACTTATAATTAATTAAATGTACTAAACTGTTGTGTGTGCTAACCGGATCTGTGTAGATTCGGGATTAATACCATGAATGGTATAAGCAAGGAACCAGGTAAGTCCTTGTTGACTATTACATATTCTAAGATGCTTTTGGGAAGCATGGTGTGTCTAGTACACATTGCTTATTGCTGATGATAAAACCTGTACATGTGATTAAGTATATGGTAGCATAAATTATGTGATATAAATGTTGATGTGGGATTGATGAGTGGAGGGGGCAGTGATATTTCGTGCTGACGAGCACCAGTGTTTTGGTAACACACTGTGACTATATGTCACCAGAGGTTTGGTATCTCATAGCGACTTATCCCTGTGGTTAACACCACCGTGGGTTGGCCCCACTTGAGATATGGGATCGTCTGCCAGTGATTTGGTATCACACGATGGGTTGGCCCCATCACCCGATTTGTGTCTACGGACACCAGTGTTTTGGTAACACATCGTGACTATATGTCACCAGTGGTTTGGCACCACCAGTGTTTTGGTAACACATTGTGACTACGGTCACCAGTGGTTTGGTACCACATGGGGTAGACAAAGGCGTTTGGTTGGCTAGGACGGGTGCATGACTTAGTACATGATGATTGATTATATGCTGTGTATGAAATTGTTTACATACGGGGAAGGGTTACATATCGAGTCTTGGTGACTCACCTTCTCCTTTAACATTTTTCAGGACTCGTAGATGGCGGTTGAGGAGCCATTGGACTCGAGGTGGCCATGCAAAGGACTTGAATAAATTAAACTTAAACTTAGCTATTTTATTTTAGTATTGTTTTATTTTTATTTTGGTTGTAATAAGGCCTCCATAAACTTTATTTTTGTTATTTCTTATATGTTGGATACTTTATTTAAACTATATTATTAAAATTAAATTAAAATCACACGTTTTTCTTAAATTAACACGAAAATGTTTTATCGTGCCATCGGGCACATTCGAAATTTGTATAATAACCGGACTCAATTAAATTTCCAAATTAAATCTAAGTATAGTTTCGGCAAGATAACCAAAAACGAGAAGTTTTCAACAAAACTTAAATTGGTTTAAAATGGTGTTCAAAAGGGTTTTTCTCCGTAACAAATCAAATTCGGTCGTAATGTTTGGGCCGGGTTTGGGTTGTTACAATCTCTGTCATCTTCAAAATCCTGAGATCCCTCTAGACACATATCTTACTCGAAAGGAGACTCTGAGTCAGTAGCAGTGTTGCTCACATCGTTGATATCTGGAGACCTATTGTAGGTTCGAAGGAAGATTCTAAAGAATAAATGATTCAAAGAATGATTATTTGTATGGTCATGAATAAGGAATGAAATAATACTTGAAAGAAAGTCCAAACAAAAGAAAAAAAAAACTAAGAACAATTGTTTGTACAGTATGAAATGGAAAGAATAAAAGAATATTTGCACAAAAAGATGCATTTTATTGAAATAAAAAATTCAGACACGAGCCTATTTCACAAAAGGATTCTTATTGCCTCTAGGCTTAAGGCAACAAGCGTGTTTTGAATATTAATCTAGATCAACTCTAAAAATACAGGGATCTCTTCCACAGTCCCATTATTCAAAACACTCCCAAGTACGCAAGGGCTTGGAAACTTCGTTCCCCGGTTCCCTCTTCGCTTTTAATTTCTTCAAGGAGTCGTAGCTTTCTTGTCTTCTCCTTCAATTATCGCATTTACTGCCTCGTCAAAGTGATCAGGTTTTGATGAATCGTCGAACTTCACAATTTCCATTTTAATGAACCTTTCGACCAACTTTTTAAACGTAGTACAGTTTTCAATTGAGTGACCCATTATCCACGCATGGTACTCGCATTGGGCATTCTCATTATACCATTTTGAGAATAGAGGTTGCACGGGTTCCGAGTAGGACAAAGACACCACATGCACATCAAAAAGATTCTGATACAACTCCTTATATGTCATCAGGATGGGTGTGAAATTGAGCCTTTCTGCATTTGGCCTTGAACTGGATTCCTGCCTTGAAGAACCTTGATAGCTAGTGGTTACAGCCCTCGGCTGGCCTACGGTGACTGATTTGGGATGCATGCTCAGGATACTCACTTCATTTTCCTTGTTTCTCGGGGCTGATCTTTTGGCGCTTTCTCCCGTGTCTATCCTCCCACTCCTTACCGCATTTTCAATCATCTCGCCAGACATTACTATATCTGAAAAGCTTATGGTGGCGCTTCCCAACATATGGTTAATGAATGGGGCTTTTAGAGTATTGATGAAAAGCATTGTGGTTTCCTTTTCTAAAAGCGACGGCTGAACTTGTAGGGCAACTTCCCTCCATCTTTGCGCATACTGCCTGAAACTTTCATCAGATTTTTTCTCCATGTTCTGTAAGGTGATTCTATCAGGGGTTATGTCTATCACATGACTGTATTGCTTCATAAATGCTTGCGCTAGGTCTCTCCACGAATTAATCCTAGCACGGCTCAATTGATTATACCACTTGGATGCTGCCCCACCAAACTATCTTGGAAGCAGTGGATCAGCAATTGATCATTATTAACATATCCAGTCATCCGTCTACAGAACATAGTAATATGAGTTTCAGGGCAGCTAGTCCCGTTGTACTTCTCAAAATCTGGCATTTTAAACTTGTGAGGAAGTACCAAATCTGGAACCAAACTCAGGTCCTTAGCATAAATTCCATTGTAATTATCAGCATTTTCCAAGGCCTTGATTTTTTCTTCAAACCATTTAAAAAGGTCCTCTAATTGCCTTGGTAATTCAGTTCTTGCTCCTTCACTCTCTGCTATATCCAAATCAGGGATAACAGGATTAGCTGGGTTATCTCATGGGTTAGATCCTGAGCCAACTTGGATATTCATGGGCACTCCAGTATCAACTTGACCTTGTTGAGGCCTAATCGTGACAGATGGCCTTTGAGGAGGCACCTCAGGTTGTATCTGTATATGTGGTGGGGTGAAACCCGGAGGATAGTCTTCATTATCCTCTCCAGCATTAATCATGTGGCCTTTTCCTTTGTCCATCGCCCCATTCAGTAGCTGAGTCATTTGAGCTACCATATTCCTTTGGGCTTCTATCATTTGTTCCCTCATGTCTTGCTGGATTTTTGCCAACTGTTCTTGCAGCTGGTCTTGCATGTCTCTTTGGAACTGTTCAAGCCTTTGATCCATATTCTTTGTCTTAGTGCGTGTACCGTAACGGTGTTTGGTTTCTAGATTTTTCCTTCTCCCTCTCTCTCTTCTCTGATAATTTCAACTAATTAAGATTTTTCTATGGATTTTAATGCATATGATGCGATGCAATGCAGATGCATGGAATGAATGCAAAAGAAAGAGAGGCGTTGATTCTGAATTCAATTCCATTAGAAAAACTTTTCTAGAAAGCAAATTTATTTACATAAAACGGATTGCATATGCGGCCTTGCCCTCATATTCCAAGAAAAAACATCAATCCCCTTCTTCGCAAAGGTCAAATCTTGCAAACTTCTAATAGATGCCTCCACTAGATCCTTTTTGCTTGATCTGGGTCGTGACTCACTGCTCACTTATTTCCATAATGCTCGTTTTAAGAAAGCCAAGACGTGGTGATTCTCGAATAGTCTTTGTCAGCTTGAATCCTTAGGCAATAAAGTCTTGTATTCCTTCACGGACTATCAGTCTTCTCTCATTGTGTTTACTTGGACCATATTCGGACGACCGTATTATAATCCACTTTATCAAGAAATCCATTTTCTAAAGACAAACTCTTCTATTTAGCAATCGAATATGAATCAACACCTCTTTTCTATGATGAGAATGCAATGCAATCAAAACAAAAGAGAACACGTTAGCACAAGAGAAATAAATAACCAAAATAGGGCACCTATCTGGGTAACCACTAGGGTTTGGCATAGTTCTACCTAGGGTAAGACCTTAGGTTTTCTACATGTGGTTTAGCTCTAAAGTTGAGGTACCTGAACCAGCAGATTCCTCGATCCTCACCCATTATAGGCTCATATGGACCAAGTTCAGTTCAGGGGAATACATTTCCCTATGGCTGCATGGAGATGAAAATCTCACGAAGACATAGGTACGAATGTATCCCGAAAGTGATTCACTATCCTGAACGGAGGTGAAAACCTCACGAAAGAGTAGCTTCTCGCTCCCACTTAAAAGGTGTGACCACAACGGTCATGCAATGTGATGCAAGAGTACCCTACGAGACTCAAATCATAACAAACATATGACACGACACAAACTCATGCAGTGAAAGAATCAAAATCAAATTTTAATTTTCGCTAAAAGGAAAAAAAATAATCAATTCTACGGCTTGACTCTCTTATAGATGTCCCCAGCGGAGTCGCCAAGCTGTCGAAACCATTTTTAAGTTTTTATGAAAAATGGGGATCGACTAAAAAAATGAAAACGGGAGTCGCCACCAACCCCTTTTTTGCTTAGGTGTGATTGGATCACCTTATAAAATGTTTTATTTCAAAACTTTTATTTTGGCCAACGAAATTAAGAAAAACGAGTTCGGGAGTCGGTTACGTTTGTGGAATGATTAGCATTATCGTAACGCCCAAAAAATTGGTACCTAATTGATTATTTAATGTCCAAATATCGAAAATTTGAAAAATTTAAAATACGATCCTTTTATTCGAAAGAAAGCCAAGACTTGCTTTGTAACACCCCAAACCCGGCCCAAACGTTACGACCAGATCTGGTATGCTACGATTTTAAGGTTAAAAACTTTACTTGGAATGATTCTGAAAAACTTAGTCGTTTTTGTAGATAATATTTAAATAGGTGGCACTGGTAGAAAATCTTTGAAATTTTATTTTTTTCCAAAACAAGTGTTATTTTAAATAATGTGTGAAAATCCCATTTTTATTTCTTTTAATCATAAGTCCTTGATCATGAATGAAAAAAACATAAACATTGACAAGTATCAACTAATAACCTAAGCGATGGAGGCCTTATTACATCAAATAATTCCAAAATTTAAACTTAAAATAAAATGGAAATTTAATAAATAAAAGACTTGTTGGCCCCACGAGTCCGCCTCGGCTCCCTTGTCCACGATCTACTGCTCATCTTGAAGGTTAGGAAAAAAATAATAGGGTGAGTCACCAAGACTCAGCAGTATAAATCCCAAAACACCGACACTGAGGCCCACAAACACATTATGGGCCTTGGCCCATACATAGAGGCAACAATCGTAATTACATGATCAACAGTAAATGATGAATAGCCCAACCCATCCTAGAATTCCATCCTCTACACACCAGCCCGTACCAACCATCACACCTCAGGGATTTCTACAATCAACCCTTCATCCGCTACACACCATAACGACAGTCGTACTGCCTATTCCTGTTAGTCAGGAATCATTAAACGTGGCATAGCCACCGATCACTATGTACCTAACATTTATTAAACGTGGGATTTCTACCACCGATCACTATTGTGACCTATCATGCACTTCCCCTTCATTATCATAATCCCACCCCATGCATACACATATAAAGAAAACATCATACAAAGCTTTCATATATTTTGATACACATAGAGATTTCTATGATTACGCACTGCATCCTTGCCTAACCCTTTTAGGGTTTTATTCGATCATTTACATAGCCTATTATCCTAGCTTTTAGCCCATAACATAAACATATATATACATTCATACAGATTATTTGTGTGTTAGAGATCTACACACTGACACAAGTAGAACGACACTCTCTATGTCGACACTATCGTAAGTCGATACAACCGCTACTTGCCTAAGGTGTTGTTCGAAGCCGGTCCACAACCTGGTGGCCAATCCCGCATCTTTGACACACATTTCGTTTCTTAAACTTGGGATTCTCTCCTTTGCTGATCCATATTTAATTCCATCACAAGTCCTTGTCGAACTACTATCACAACATATGATCGTTAATCCACATCATAAAGTTAAGATCTCGCATGCGATGAACGAATCTAGTGAAAATCTAGGAAAATCACCTTACCTTAAAATCCCGAAATTGGAGACTAGCGATTTCCGCTTTTAAATCTAGATGATCGAGTTTCCTTCAAATCCCTAATGCCGCCCAAACGCAAAAGAGAGGAAATATTAGCTTCATTCGGCAATTTTAACAACCAAGTGGCCATTCGGCCTTGTCTCTTAAAACCGAAAGAGAGATTGAAGAGATAGGAAAACCAGCACTCACCTTAACGTAGAAATTCGACTACCCCTTAGAGATTCCGGCTTTTGAGAAGATCGAAGAGAAGATGATTCAAGAAATCTATAGAGATTCGGCTTTTAGAAGAAAGAAGAGAAAGAATAATGGAGTTTTCGGCTTTCGGCTTTTTAGAAGAAAGAAGAGAAGAGAATAATGGAGTTTTCTACTTTTAGAAGAAAGAAGAGAATAATGGAGTTTTCGGCTTTTAGGAGAAAGAAGAGAAAATAATAATGGGGTTTTTGGCTTTTAGAAGAAAGAAGAGAATAATGGAGTTTTTGGCTTTTAGGAGAAAGAAGATGTAACACCCCAAACCCGACCCACACACTACAACCGGATCTGGTATGTCACTTGAGTGATTTTGCAAAACATGTCGCATTTTGGAAAACGATTTCTAGTTTTAATCATTAATACCGAAAACTTAGTAATTTATTAAGTCATATAAGATATAAAGTTATAAATTGCCTTGGTGAATTTTAATTAAAATCCAAAAAAGGAAAAAAAACCTTGTACATGTCTTAGCTTAATTTTAATCATAAAAATTAAAATGTCTAATAATTAAACCCAACTTAAACCCAAAAACATAAATAATAGTCTAGTGGCCCATGGGCTTATTACAACGAAATATAAACCCCACTTAAGACAAATTGATTAAAAATAAATAAAATAAAGTCTTTTTGCGGAATCCTCAAGATTTCTCTATCGCATGGCCACCTTGCTCTCCTCTCCAAATTTCCCTGGTCCAATGCACTAAGTGCTACACAAATTGTTAAAATAATAGGGTGAGTCACGAGACTCGATGTGCAACCCACATGCACCTTTAGATTTGGGCCTTAGCCCCACGTAATATATATCGAATATATTATAACGTAAATTATGCAAAGCCCAACCCAACTCCTAGGTTTCCAACCGCTACACACCACCCTTACCGCCAATCACACCATTGGGGATTTCTACAATCAACCCACACCGCTACACACCATCGATGGCGGTCATGCTACGCTTAGTCGCTCATCGTCAAATCGTGATGAGAGTCACCAGCCGAAATGGCATAAGCCACCGAAAAGTAGTAGTGACAGAGTCACCAGTGAAATGGCATAAGCCACCGCAATGCATCACTTCCCCTTTCATCAATCACCCAACTCCAAGCATATATAAAAATAGACATATAACACATATCATTTTTAACAGAAACATTCACTGATGAATGGCAGAAATCACTAACCTGATATTTAGCCTTTACCCTTCTCGAGTTTCCAAACGTTATGCCGATTTCGCATTTAACAGAGTATAGCGTATTTATTACACATATACATATATATATACAATCAATCTAATGGTGTGAAAAGTTACACACCTGTTATCGCTAAGTACTAAACTCTTAGTCAGTATCCTTGCTATCCGGATTTATAACTTGGTTCAACCAAAAGCGAAAAATCACTAAAATTGACCTCCCCTATAATCGGCCAAAGGTTAGTAAATCCTTAATTTACACACTAAAATCAATAGATCTCCTTACCTTGAAATCCCGAAAGTGACACGATTCGGGTATTATTGAACTTATGACTTAGAGATCTACACGATTGACTCCTCTTGAGATCCCTAATACGAAAATAAGAGAAAATAAGAGATTAGTTCCTAAATAGCCATTCGGCTAGGGGCTTTGAAAAGCCGAAAAGATTTGGTTTTCTCAAATCAACACTTACCTAAAGTTTCCTTCAGATTTTGGCACAAGTAGGCACCCCAGATCGATTTCTACACACACACGAAGACTAGATCTCACGATTTGGCTTTTTATGAAAAATCCCAAAAGATAACCTATTGCGTTTTTTTTTTTTTCTTTTAGAAGATCCAGTGGTATGTTTCGCTTAACAAGGGAAAGTGAGAAGAGAGTAAAGAGAGGCTTGATGATTCGGCTAAGGTGTCTCAAAGAGATGAGAAAGAGAGGATTCGCCAATCAAGAAAAAAGAAAGAGAGGGAGAATAGAGTAGAAATTTCAGCAGAGAAAAAAAAAGATGGGAGCTTTAGCGAAAATTTCTGGCACCCCCTCGCATATTGAAAACCAATTCCTCCCCTTAACAGAGATTTATTTTTGGCCAACACTGCAACACCCGATAGCTCCTATCCCTTTTCCCTTATCTCAATCATGTTATCTCTTCAAAAATAGCCCCTAATTATCACCAACTCCTTCTCCTTTATCTCGCTTAATATCCACACAATAAAAATCCTAAAATTTTTCCTTGTTGCCGTGCCCTCTTAGTCCCTTATGAGTGCCGAATTTGGCCCTATAACTTGGGCTCCAGCACCAAAAATTTGGGCCCTCCTCATGTACTAGTGACGCCAACTATAGCTCCCTTTATCTGTGCTCCTGATCATTGGGCCACAAGCCCAATATGTCAATTAAACTACTAAAACTTTAATTCAAGCTCCTAGAGTGTCTAAACAGGATATTTAATCAAAGCCTCAGCCCAAACCTGAGCCCCATTTGCACATCCAACCCTTAAATTAATATTTTAAGCACACACTACACAAAATGTGTAACATCCTGAAATCGGGGCTATTTGTGATTGAATTATTTTTCATGTGTTTGAACTTTTGTGTTATTAATTGTGGTGTGGTAAGGCTTAATTATGGACTTTGAGTAGGTTCGGTTTAGTAGAATAAATTTTTGTATGGTTTATTTAATGAAGTGGATTAAGTGAGCTTAGCACTTAAGTTAATTTAAGTGTTAAGTAAAGCACATGAGGAATTAGTGGCAAAGTGGTTATGGTGTTTGAACTTATAGCTTGGGGTTAGAGGTTCGAGTAGCATGTTTAACATTTTGAAGGTTTATTTTTTTTTTTTTTGAATCCTTGCATTGATGGACGGTCAAACTTATTTATGATAGGTTGGACAATTCCTTTTGGTAAGTTGAAAATTTGTTATGGAAAGCTTGAAGATAGGGATAAGAATCTTGAGTTTATGGTATAATGAGGGACAAAGGCATGGAAGGTGGGGATGTTTTGGAAAGAAATCCTATGCCTTAATGCATGAATGTGACTGGCATGTAAGGCTAGGGGAGTGGCCGAATTTTTGGTAGGTAGCTTGGAGGGGATGTTGACCAACCTTTTGTTTTGTGCATCATTTTGTGTTTGTTTTTCCTCTCCAAAAAGCTCTCATCTTTGGCCGAATGTATAGGGTACTTTTGGTGCAAAAATATTTCTTTTGATGACAACTTCATTTTGTTGGAAACAAAATACCACTTTCTTTCTCTCAATTGTCTTTTGAACCAAACTACATTTTTGCATCTTGTGCATTTTCTTCTTTGGTAAAGTTTGTGGTGATCGAATATCATTTCTTCCATTTCTCTTTTTCTTCCTTTGATCAATTCTTTTTCATTCTCTTTTCAAATTTTATCAAAACCAAAAACCATTCTTTCTTTCTCTAAACTTTGGCCGAATCTCCTAAACCATTATCTTTCATCTACTACTTTTCTTTTCTTCTCAAAACCGAATCCCTATTTCTCCTTTCTTCTCAATAATTTCTTTATTAGCCAAATATACTCCTTTGGGTGTGCAAACTCTCTTCTTCCATTTAGAAGTATCTTGGTCGAATATTGAAGGTGGTAAGGATTTATTTAAGGGATTATTCTTTTGATTATTCAAAAGCGAAGGCTATTATATTAATGGTTGCCGATTGTAGGGAAGTGAAGCGGTTTAGACGCATCGGTTGTCGTAGTTAGTACTCGAAGGCGATTAGTTGAGGTTTTGGATTCAAATGATAACCCCTCGAGATTATTTTGGTTTGGCCGAATGGCCTTGGTACTAACTTTGGGTAATGGCCAATATAGGGCAAGGGAAACTTGTGTGGCCGATTGTCTCCTTAGGGATTTAGACTATCATTGGTGACAGTGTGTACATACACACTTTATAATTAATTAACGTGCAAAGTATTATGTGTATGCTAATCGGATTTGTGTAGATTTGAGTTTAATACCATAAAGGTGTAGCAAGGCTTGTGTAAGTCCTTGACAATATGATTTGCTATTTGATGCTTTTGGGAAGCATGACATATTTGGTATATGTGACTTATAAATGATTATTGGTAAATCCTATATATGTTGCTAAATGAGTATGTTGGCATGATTTACTAACTATCATTGATTGATGTGGGTTTTATGAGTGGAGGGGGCGGTGATATTCGTGTCGGCGGACACCGGTGTTTTGGTAACACATTGTGACTACGGTCACCGAGGTTTGGCACCTCCGAGGTTTGGCACCTCATAGCGTCTCGTCCTCGTGGCTTAGTACCACCGTGGGTTGGCCCCACATTTGAGATATGGGATTGACGCCAGGTGATTTGGTATCACACGATGGGTTGGCCCCATCATTTGATTGTGACTTCGGGTCACCAAAGTGGTTTGGTACCACAATATTGACGGATTTCGTGACTATACGTCACCGTGGTTTGGCACCACCGGTGGTTTGGTACCACACGGTAGAGAAAGGCGCACGGATGGCTAGGTTGGGTGCATATTAAACTTGTGCATATTAAATTAATTATGATTTGTGTATGATGTTACATTAAACCGGGAAAAAGGGTTACACATTGGGTCTTGATGATTCACCTTTTCCTTTAACATTTTCAGTGTGACTCGTAGTTGCGGATAAGGAGCCGGATGAACTCGAGGCGCCATGCAATGAAAATATGGACTAGGTGGATTTGGAGCTATTTTTATTTTAATATGGGTTGATTTATTTTGTTTAAGATGTAATAAGGCCTCCTAAAATTTGCACTTGGATTATTTTATGTTTTGATAAATTGCTTAACTATTTTATGATATTAAAATGGGTACACATGTTTTTCTCAAATTAATTCGTAAAAATGTTTTATTGTGCCATCGGGTACACTTGAAATCAGTAACAACCTAACTTAGTATATTTTAAACGACATTAAGTAATGCTTTCTTCATAACACCTCAACTGCTTTAAATCAAAACAATATCTTTTATCAAAATTTAAAACGACTTAAAAGGGATTTTCAAAAGTTTTTCCTCCGTAGCATACCAAATTCATTCGTAATGTTTGGGCCGGGTTTGGGGTGTTACAAATTGGTATTAGAGCCCTGCTTCAAAGCTCATACTGTGTAGGGCCCAAGGCCCAAAAATGTTTTGGTAGGTCTATTTGAAATATTTTGGTTTTGAATAAGCATGGCACCGAGTCTCCTGACCGATCCGCCTGTAAGTACCTCTAACTTTTTGTATGGATTATTATTATAGAAGGGTAAGTAGGGAACGTGAGTTAGTGTGATAGGTGTTGAACCTTAGGACTAGTCCACCCCAACAAAACTCATAAGACTTTAATGGCCTAATTAAAACCAACCCGTGACCAAGTCGCGGAGTTAGGGGTGTGGTAACCTTAGTGCGCATGTCTAGGATTGGATCCTAAGAGCTTGGTATTTAAGCAGTCCTCGTGACTCACCTCCTCTTCACGAGATTCCTACCTGTGCGTAGCCGGTTCACCCTAACTAAGAGGACTCGGTCATAGGCTAAACACGTTAAATAAAACCCAAAAGGATTAACCTGCTTTTGTGAAAGCTCTAAGTTTTAAAAATCGTTATGATACTCATTTCAATAGCAACAAAAATTTACTTTCGGAAAAATTTTCAAAATATTCTTCAACTTACCAAAATTACTGAAATTTCCTAGTGGCAAAATTACGAAAAATACCCCGGATAGAAACGACAAGAATGCCCAAGAGTGCATAGGTATGAAAGGTATAGGGAATGGATGTACTTTTCTATGTAAATTAGGACGTAAGACTTAAAACTTTGATTGATCGAAAGAATCTCTATTAAATTCTTTTCATAAAATTTCTTCATGGATAATCAAGTGAAACATGTACTAATTCATAAAAATTTCCTAATCGATTAAAGCGCGATAGTTAGAATGAGATTTAGAGGACGTGGCCGTCGTGGACGCGGAAGGGGTAGGATGACCGTGTCGTAACTCGCGATCGGGTCAAGGATCCGAGAATGAGGTACCACCGCCACCACCACCCCCAACCTTTGGAGCCGAGGAGCAGGATCGACGGGTGATGACGCAGCGTCACAAGCGATCGCCGCGGTTCTAGAGAGAGTAGTTGGAATGGGTGGAGGTGGAGGAGCTCTGGAAGTCGGTACCGAGAGACTTCGAGCTAACGGAGCTGAATTTTTCCGAGGTATGTCCAGTGTAGCGCCCAATACGGCTGAGTATTGGCTAGAATCGACCGAAAGAATCATGGATGAGATAGATCTGACGAATGAGGAGAAACTGAAAGGAGCGGTGTCGCTTCTCAAGGATGAGTCATATCAATGGTGGCTCACGGTTCGAGATGGTGCTACGCGGATGATCCGACTTGGGAATACTTCAAAGCCGCTTATCGTAAAAGTATGTGGGCACAAGCTACATTGATGCACAAAGGAAAGCTTTTCTGGGGTTGGTACAAGGAAATAAGTCTGTGTCGGAGTATGAAGCAGAATTCTTAAGGTTGAGCCGCTATGCTCGTGGTATAGTGTCAACGAGCATGATCGTTGTGTCCGCTTTGAAGACGGACTTAGGGATGAGTTAAGGTTGCTGATTGCTCCGCAGCAGGAGCGTGAGTTTGCTTTGTCTTGGTGGAAAAGGCGAAGGTAGCCGAAGGGGTCAAGGAGTCCGTGAGACGTAACTATGATAGGAACAAGCGAAAAAGAGGATTTGGGTCGCCCGGATCGGGTGGTAATGTTCGAAAAGGGCGAGGCGAGTGAGCCGAATCAGCAGAAGGCCCATGATCGCTAACCGCAGACTCGCTCATCATGTCGCCGTGGCAAATCGCATTGGGGAGGTTGTTGGACCGGTGAGAAGGGTTGCTTTGAATGTGGGTCTTTGGACCACCGTGTAAGGGATTGTCCTTGGAAGTTAGCCAAGAATCGCCGGAGGGTCGAACCGTGCTCGGGCTAGAATGTAGGACCACCACGGAGGGGTCGTGGTAATGGTAGAGGAGGAAATGGATCTAATCGAGGTCGTGGAATTTCGGGCGAGGTACAGCGACGTAAGCAAGCGCACTGGTCTAGTCTATGCGGTGAGGCGTCGAGAGGAAGGTGACGCACTTGGACGTTATAACCATGACGTTCTTAATCTTTGGTGTTCCATATATCGCTTTGATTGATGTGGGTTCGACGCATTCATACGCTGCTAGTAGTGTGGTAGAGACTATGAACTTAGACTTCGAGATCGCTTCTAGGAGATGACTGTAATTAGTCCTTTAGGTCACTCAGTAGTTGTTAATAAGCTATATAGAGATGTACCTTTAGAACTCCAAGGGGTCGTGTTTGTGGTCGATCCGATAGAACCGCCGCTTGGGGAGTTCGATTTGATCCTTGGTATGGACCGGTTGGTTAAGTATCGCAAGGTTGGATCGCGCAACTAAGCGCATGGTTCTTAAGATGGTGAGGGTGATGAAGTGGTCATGATAGGTAATAGAAGAGATTACCTATCTAATGTAGTGTCTGCGTTGAAGGCCGAAAAGATGGTCGGAAAGGTTGCGAGCGTTTTGGTTCGAATTTGTGCTTTGGAAGCTAAGGAGTCAGCGGTTGAGAAGGTTCGAACAGTAAGGGAATTCGCTGATGTGTTCCCAGAAGAACTTCCGGGTCTGCCTTCAGATCGGGAAGTTGAATTTGGTATAGACTTGCTACCTGGAACGGCACCTGTGTCAATAGCACCTTATCGAATTGCACCAAAGGAATTGGTGGAGCTGAAGGCTCAAATTCAGGAGCTTTTGGACCGAGGATTTATCCGACCAAGTATATCTCCGTAGGGACCACCTGTGTTGTTTGTTAAGAAGAAGGATGGTTCAATGCGGATGTGTATCGACTACCGCCAATTGAATAAGTTAACGATCAAGAACAGGTATCTGTTGCCTCGGATTGATGACTTGTTTGACCAACTGAAGGGTGCATCGGTATTTTCGAAGATAGATCTTAGGTCGGGATATCATCAACTCAAGGTGAAAGAGGTTGATGTGCACAAGACGGCATTCCGAACAAGGTATGGGCATTACGAGTTTTTGGTGATGCCTTTTGGATTGACTAATGCACCAGCAACATTCATGGACTTAATGAATAGAGTGTTTCAGCAGTACTTGGATCAATTTTTCGTGGTGTTTATAGACGACATATTGGTTTACTCAAAGACGGAGAAGGAGCATGACATGCATTTGCGTATAGTTCTACAAGTACTGAGAGAGAAGCAGTTATATGCCAAATTCAGTAAGTGTGAATTTTGGCTTAGAGAGGTGGCTTTCTTAGGTCATGTGGTGTCAGCGGAAGGGATTAGAGTAGATCCTCGCAAGGTGGAAGCGGTGTTGGATTGGAAACCCCTAGGTCGCAAGGCAGAATTTCAAGCTTTTTGGGTCCAGCGGGGATATTATCGAAGGTTTGTGGAAGGATTCTCTTTAATCGCAGCGCCGTTGACTAAGTTGTTAAGAAAGGGAGTACCATTTGTATGGTCGGAGAAGCAACAAGAAAGTTTTGACAAGCTAAGGAAGATTTTGACTAAGCTCTGGTTTTGGTACAACTGAGGCGGAAGTTGTTTACGGTTTCTGCGTGACGCGCGTCCCATACGGTTTGGGATGCGTATTGATGCAAGAAGGGAAGGTAGTGGCCTATGCGTCCCGTCGGCCTAAGACCGCATGAGGTTAACTATCCAACGCACGACTTGGAGTTAGCGGCAGAGTTTTCGCTTTGAAAATATGGCGGCATTACTTGTATGGGGAAAAGTCAATAGTCTACACGGATCATAAAAGTTTGAGGTATCTTTTGTCTCGTAAGGATTTGAATTTGAGGCGTCGTGGTGGATTGAATCGTTAAAAGACTACGACTGCTCGATTGAGTACCATCCGGTAAGGCGAACATGGTGGCTGATGCCTTGAGCCGAAAAGTCGTGATGCACTTAAGAGTGATGTTTGCTCATCTCGGTCTATACGACGACGGAAGTCTTTTGGCGTAATCGCAAGTTAAACCGACTTGGATCGAGGAGATTAAGGAAAAGCAGCTTGTGGATGACGCTTTGAATGCAAGGAGGTTGCAAGTTCAAGACGGTGGTTTGGAAGGGTGCAGCTTGTCTACGACGAGGGAGTGTTATGTTTTCAAGGGTGAGCTTGTATGCCGAAAGATGTGGAGTTGAGGCAAAGAATTCTCCAAGATGCACATAGCGTACCATACGCTATGCATCCGGGAGGTAGCAAGATGTATGGAGATTTGCGAAACAGCTTTTGGTGGCTCAGGTTGAAGCGTGAGGTAATCGAATTGTGGGTAAGTGTCCGACGTGTCGCCAGTTAAAGCCAACATCGGTTGCCATCGTGGTCACTCAACCGGTGAAGATTCCTCGGTGGAAATGGGAGAGGATCACTATGGATTTTGTCGGTGGATTACCCTCACGCCTAGTAAGAAGAACTCGGTTTGGGTAATTATGGATCGACTAACTAAGTCAGCGCATTTCATACCGATGAAGGGTAGATTATTCGCCTTAAGCTAGCAAAGCTATATGTAGCCAAGATAGTAAGATTGCATGGTGTGCCAGTATCGATTATCTCGGATAGGGATCCGAGGTTTACATCAAGGTTTTGGAGAGCTTTGCATCAGGCCTTGGGAACGAGATTGGACTTCAGCACAGCTTTTCACCCGCAAACTGACGGACAATTGGAAAGAGTGATACAGATTTTAGAAGATATGCTGAGAGGTTGCGTTTTGGATTTCAATGGTAGTTGGGAAGAGTATCTACCATTGGCGGAATTCGCTTATAACAACAGTTATCAAGCGAGCATTCAAATGGCACCATTCGAGGCACTGTATGGACGGAAGTGCCGTACTCCTACGTGTTGGACGGAATTAAAGGAGCGACATGTCTTGGGTCCAGATTTGGTAGCGGAAACTGAAGATAAAGTTAAGTTAATCCGGACTCGTCTCAAGGAGGCATCAGATAGGCAAAAGTCTTATGCCGACCTCAAGCGCAAAGAAATGGAATACGAGGTAAGAGATAAAGTCTTTCTGAAGGTGTCGCCTTGGAAGAAAGTGTTGCGATTTGGGAAAAAGGGAAGCTAAGCCCTAGGTTCATTGGGCCATATCTGATGTTGAAGCGAGTGGGACCTGGTAGCTTATCACCGAGTTGCCGGTAGAGTTAAGGCAAATTCACGATGTCTTCCATGTGTCAATTCTTAGGCGATATCGATCCGATCCATCGCACGCGTTGTGCCCGTGGCAAAGATTGAGGTTAATCTGACTTATCTTTCGAGGAGGAGCCAGCCTCGGATCTTAGATCGTGATGTCAAGGTTCTGCGTAGGAAGTCGAAGACCTTTGGTGAAAGTATTATGGCGAAACCATGGTACGGAGGAAGCGACGTGGGAACCCGAGAATGTGATACTGCATAATACCCCATCTTTTCGATCGTAATTTCGAGGTCGAAATTATTTTAAGGGGTAGAACTGTAACATCCTCAAATCGGGGCTATTTGTGATTGAATTATTTTTCATGTGTTTGAACTTTTGTGTTATTAATTGTGGTGTGGTAAGGCTTAATTATGGACTTTGAGTAGGTTCGGTTTAGTAGAATAAATTTTTGTATGGTTTATTTAATGAAGTGGATTAAGTGAGCTTAGCACTTAAGTTAATTTAAGTGTTAAGTAAAGCACATGAGGAATTAGTGGCAAAGTGGTTATGGTGTTTGAACTTATAGCTTGGGGTTAGAGGTTCGAGTAGCATGTTTAACATTTTGAAGGTTTATTTTATTTTTTTTGAATCCTTGCATTGATGGACGGTCAAACTTATTTATGATAGGTTGGACTATTCCTTTTAGTAAGTTGAAAATTTGTTATGGAAAGCTTGAAGATAGGGATAAGAATCTTGAGTTTATGGTATAATGAGGGACAAAGGCATGGAAGGTGGGGATGTTTTGGAAAGAAATCCTATGCCTTAATGCATGAATGTGGACGGCATGTAAGGCTAGGGGAGTGGCCAAATTTTTGGTAGGTAGCTTGGAGGATGTTGACCAACCTTTTGTTTTGTGCATCATTTTGTGTTTGTTTTTCCTCTCCAAAAGCTCTCATCTTTGGCCGAATGTATAGGGTACTTTTGGTGCAAAAATATTTCTTTTGATGACAACTTCATTTTGTTGGAAACAAAATACCACTTTCTTTCTCTCAATTGTCTTTTTGAACCAAACTACATTTTTGCATCTTGTGCATTTTCTTCTTTAGTAAAGTTTGTGGTGATCGAATATCATTTCTTCCATTTCTCTTTTTCTTCCTTTGATCAATTCTTTTTCATTCTCTTTTCAAATTTTATCAAAACCAAAACCATTCTTTCTTTCTCTAAACTTTGGCCAATCTCCTAAACCATTATCTTTCATCTACTACTTTTCTTTTCTTCTCAAAACCGAATCCCTATTTCTCCTTTCTTCTCAATAATTTCTTTATTAGCCAAATATACTCCTTTGGGTGTGCCAAACTCTCTTCTTCCATTTAGAAGTATCTTGGTCGAATATTGAAGGTGGTAAGGATTTATTTAAGGGATTATTCTTTTGATTATTCAAAAGCCGAAGGCTATTATATTATGGTTGCCGATTGTAGGGAAGTGAAGCGCTTTCAGCGTGCTGGTTGCCGTAGTTAGTACTCGAAGGCGATTAGGTGAGGTTTTGGATTCAAATGATAACCCTCGAGATTATTTTGGTTTGGCCAATGGCCTTGGTACTAACTTTGGGTAATGGCCGAATATAGGGCAAGGGAAACTTGTGTGGCCGATTGTCTCCTTAGGGATTTAGACTATCATTGGTGACAGTGTGTACATACACACTTTATAATTAATTAACGTGCAAAGTATTATGTGTATGCTAATCGGATTTGTGTAGATTTGAGTTTAATACCATAAAGGTATAGCAAGGCTTCGGTAAGTCCTTGACAATATGATTTGCTATTTGATGCTTTTGGGAAGCATGACATATTTGGTATATGTGACTTATAAATGATTATTGGTAAATCCTATATATGTTGCTAAATGAGTATGTTGGCATGATTTCTCGTTAACTATCATTGATTGATGTGGGTTTTATGAGTGGAGGGGCGGTGATATTCGTGTCGACGGACACCGTTGTTTTGGTAACACATTGTGACTACGGTCACCGGAGGTTTGGCACCTCCGCAGGTTTGGCACCTCATAGCGCCTCGTCCCTCGTGGCTTAGTACCACCAGTGGGTTGGCCCCACATTTGAGATATGGGATTGACGCCGGTGATTTGGTATCACACGATGGGTTGGCCCCATCATTTGATTGTGACTTCGGGTCACCAAAGTGGTTTGGTACCACAATATTGACGGATTTCGTGACTATACGTCACCGATGGTTTGGCACCACCACGGTGGTTTGGTACCACACGGGGTAGAGAAAGGCGTCACGGATGGCTAGGTTGGGTGCATATTAAACTTGTGCATATTAAATTAATTATGATTTGTGTATGATGTTACATTAAACCGGGAAAAAGGGTTACACATTGGGTCTTGATGACTCACCTTTTTCCTTTAACATTTTCAGTGACTCGTAGTTGCGGATAAGGAGCCGGATGAACTCGAGGCGCCATGCAATGAAAATATGGACTAGGTGGATTTGGAACTATTTTTATTTTAATATGGGTTGATTTATTTTGTTTAAGATGTAATAAGGCCTCCTAAAATTTGCACTTGGATTATTTTATGTTTTGATAAATTGCTTAACTATTTTATGATATTAAAATGGGTACACATGTTTTTCTCAAATTAATTCGTAAAAATGTTTTATTGTGCCATCGGTACACTTGAAACTCAGAACAACCTAACTTAGTATATTTTAAACGACATTAAGTAATGCTTTCTTCATAACACCTCAACTGCTTTAAATCAAAACAATATCTTTTATCAAAATTTAAAACGACTTAAAAAGGGATTTTCAAAAGTTTTTCCTCCGTAGCATACCAAATTCTGGTCGTAATGTTTGGGCGGGTTTGGGGTGTTACAAAATGCACAAGCCCATAAATTCGTGGATGTTACAGCTTCTACCTCTTAAAATAAATTTCGCCCTCGAAATTTACCTCGATCAAAAGAGATGGGGATATCTGCCAGTATAACATCCTCTCCGCTCCCACGTCGCCTCTTACTCAGACCGTGATTTCGCCACAAAACTTTGACCAAAGGGACGGACTTCCTTCTCAACACTTTTACGCCTTGATCCAAGATTTGCACCGGTTCCTCCTCAAAGGATAAATCGCCTTACTTCAATCTCTCCACCGCCACTACATGTGATGGATCGAACGATAACGTCTCGACAAGATCGACACATGAAACACGCCATGTATCCGCTCCAACTCCGAAGGTAACTCCAAACGATAAGCCATCGGGCCCACGCGCGCCCAAAGCACTGATAAGGCCCAATAAACCGAGGACTTAACTTACCCTTTTGTCCAAACCTCATTACCTTCTTCCACGGAGATACCTTCAAGAAGACTTGGTCTCCTACTGCAAATTCCATCTCCTTTCACTTTAGATCCGCATAAGACTTCTGCCGATCAGACGCTTCCTTCAACCGAGCCCGTATTAACTTAACTTTCTCCTCCGTTTTCGAGACTAGCTCTGGACCCAACACCTGACGTTTACCCAACTCCGTCCAACAAGTAGGGGTACGACATCTCCTTCCATATAACGCTTCGTACGGTGCCATCTAAATACTAGCTTGATAACTATTATTGTATGCGAATTCAGCCAAGGGTAAATACTCCTCCCAACTACCCCTAAAGTCGATGATGCAACCCCTTAGCATATCCTCCAAGATCTGAATTACCCTCTCGGATCGACCATCACCAGGTGGTGAAAAGCGATACTAAAGTCTAACCTTGTTCCCATTGCTTGATGAAGAGCCTTCCAGAAACATGACGTGAACCTAGGGTCCCTATCGGATATGATTGACACCGGTACACCATGTAGTCGCACGACCTCAGCCACGTACAACTTAGCCAACTTTTGCAGAGAATAGTCAACACGAACTGGTATGAAGTGAGCAGACTTCGTGAGTCGATCCACAATCACCCAAATTGAATCCTTCTTAGTGGGCGTAAGGGGTAACCCACTAACAAAATCCATCATGATTCTCTCCCATTTCCATCATGGGAATCTTCACCGCTGCAACAACCCCAAAGGCAACTGGTGTTCCGCTTTCACCTGTTGGCACGTCAAGCACTTACCCACGAATTCCGTTACCTCTCGCTTCAGACCTGGCCACCAAAATTGCTCTTGCAAATCTCGATACATTTTAACCCCTCCAGGATGCATAGCGTAAGGACTACTATGCGCCTCCTGAAGAATCATCTGCCTTAACTCCACATCCTTTGGCATACAAACTTTCTTACAAAAACACAGAATTCCATCACCATTCAAACTATAGTCCTCTCCTTCACCATTCTGCACTTGTTGAATTCGAGCACCCAAAACATCATCCAAAAGTTGCTTCTCTCTGATCCGTCTTGTCCACGTAGGTCTTACTTGAAGTTCGACTACCAAACTGCCATCTTCGTACAGACTGAGATGAGCGAACATTGCCCTCAAATTCGCTATCACCTTCCTACTCAGCGTATCCGCCACCACGTTAGCCTTACCCGAGTGGTACTCAATCGAGCAGTCATAATCCTTTAACAGCTCGACCCACCTTCTCTGTCTTAGGTTCAACTCCTTCTGGGTAAGGATATACTTCAGGCTCTTATGGTCCATATAAATAACCGACTTCTCCCTATACAGGTAGTGCCTCCAAATCTTCAGAGCAAACACCACCGCTGCCAATTCTAAATCGTGCGTAGGGTAGTTTAACTCATGCGGTCTCAACTGTCGAGACGCATATGCAACAACTCTTCCATCTTGCATCAACACACAACCTAAACCTGTGTGTGATGCATCACAGTAGACGGTAAATTCTTTTCCCGCCTTTGGCTGAATTAACACCGGTGCTTCTGTTAAAATCTTCTTCAGCTTCTCAAAGCTCTCATGTTGTTTGTCAGTCCAAACAAACGGTGCTCCCTTCCTCAACCACTTAGTTAGAGGTGTCGTAATTGAAGAGAACCCCTCAACAAACCTCCTATAATACCCTGCCAATCCCAAGAAACTTCAGATTTCTGCCACAGACTTCGGTGGCTTCCAATCTAATACAGCTTCTATCTTCCGATGGTCTACCCTAATCCCCTCCGTGGAAACTACATACCCTAAGAAAGTCACTTCCTTCAGCCAGAACTCACACTTACTGAACTTTGCGTACAGCTGCTTCCATCCAATACTCAGCTGTGTTAGGGGCTACACTAGAAACTCCCCTAAACACTTCTACCCCATTGGCCCTAAGCCACTCCGGCACAGATTTTTGGGCTCCTGTGCCCATGCCTACTCCAGCAACCCTCTCTAAAACCCTCAACATCGCCTGAGATACAACATCATCTTCAGGTGCCTCATCCTGAAATTCTCCTTCTACAGCCGGCAGATTCGGCATCTTGTTTCTTAACCCGTGGCCAGACCCTACCGGCTCTGACACGGTCCTCCTACCCCTACCGCATCCACGCGGCGGACGTCCTCTACCCCTTGTACTCATTCTTTCGATCGACGTTTTTCTGATTAAGAATTTTATGAATCATTAATTCTTTCCACTGGTTAACCACGAACAATCTTATGAATAGCAGTTTTAAGGGTAGTTCTTTCGAATTCGCATTCATAATTTAGTCTCATGTTCATACCCTCTAGTTCTAGGAAACACATACACTCAATTAACATACAAAGAATCGTCCATGAACTTACATTCATCAAATAAATGTGTTTTCATTGCTTCACTACCCAGGGGTATTTTCGTCATTTTATCCTATAGGGTTATTTTCATAATTTTCCAAAATAGGGTTCCTTGGTGATTTTGTGAAATAAGGGTATTTTGGTAATTTTGCAACCCAGAGATATTTCAGTAATTTTAACATACAGGGGTTTTTCGGTCATTTTGAAATCTGGGGGTATTTTGGTCATTTCGCACATCAGGGGTGGTTTGGTAATTTTACAAATCAAAGGTATTTTCAAAGGAAAATTTTACAAAACTAAGAAGTTCTTTTTTTTTTTAAAACAGGGGTGTCTTGGAGAATTTGATTTCGGAGGAATAATAATAGTGTTCAGGTGTTTGTGGGTTTGTTGTCGTGTGTGGTGTGAGTTTTTCTTTGCTAGGGGAAATTTCGTTGACTTTGTAAATCGGGGTGTATTTGCAAATCATGAGTATCTTGGTATTTGTTTTCGAAGTAAGGGTGTTTTAGTAATTTGTAAAAATAAGGTGGCTGGTCCCTTCCGGGTTTTAATTATAAGGTTTAGCCTGTCAACAAGTCCTTATGATTCGGGTGAACAGTCACTACGCACCAGGTAGGATTCCAGCGAAGAGGAGGTGAGTCCCTAGGACTACTTAAATACCAAGCTCTCCCTGAATCCACTCCTAGACATGCGTATGCCCGTTGCCACACCCTAACTCCTGGCTAAGGTGAACAAATACTACGCACTGTAGGATTCCAAATAAGAGGAGGTGAGTCACTAGGACTGCAAGTACTGTGCTCTTCCGATCCAAGCCTAGACATGCGTATGCTGTTACCACACCTTAGTCTTGCGGCTCGTTCACGGGTTTGTTTAGTGAAGTTAAGTCTTATGAGATTTTAGGAGTTGTTTCAGCTAGGCCTAGAGTCCATCAAGTTCTAATCTAACTAATCTACGTCCCATAGAGCCCATCAAGCCCACACACATATAACACTCAATGAGTTCAGAATACTTACCTAGCGGACTTGGGCCGGAGACGCAGGTGCCATGCCAAGATAACAAACCTATTATGCATGTTTCAAAAACCCATCTTTAGAAAACGTTTTGAGCCCAAAAACCCCAAAGCCGAGTTTTGAACCGGGCTCTGATACCAACTTGTAACACCCCAAACCTGGCCCACACACTACAACCGAATCTGGTATGTCACTTGAGTGATTTTGCAAAACATGTCGCATTTTGGAAAACGATTTTTAGGTTTAATCATTAATACCGAAAACTTAGTAATTTATTAAGTCATATAAGATATAAAGTTATAAATTGCCTTGGTGAATTTTAATTAAAATCCAAAAAAGGAAAAAAAAACCTTGTACATGTCTTAGCTTAATTTTAATCATAAAAATTAAAATGTCTAATAATTAAACCCAACTTAAACCCAAAAACATAAATAATAGTCTAGTGGCCCATGGCCATATTATAACGAAATATAAACCCCACTTAAGACAAATTGATTAAAAATAAATAAAATAAAGTCTTTTTGCGGAATCCTCAGTACTCTATCGCATGGCCACCTTGCTCTCCTCTCCAGCCCGGTCCGATGCACTAAGTGCTACCTGAAATTGTTTAAATAATAGGGTGAGTCGCGAGACTCAATGTGCAACCCACATGCACCATTAGATTTGGGCCTTAGCCCCACAGAACATATATCAGAATATATTATAACAGAAATTATGCAAAGCCCAACCCAACTCCTAGGTTTCCAACCGCTACACACCACCCTTACCTGCCAATCACACCATTGGGGATTTCTACAATCAACCCACACCGCTACACACCATCGATGATACCATGCTTTGCTTAGTCTCATCGTCAAATCGTGACAGAGTCACCAGGCTGAAATGGCATAAGCCACCAGAACAGATCACTTCCCCTTTCATCAATCACCCAACCCCAAGCATATATAAAAATAGACATATAAAACATATCGTTTTTAACAGAAACATTCACTGATGAATGGCAGAAATCACTAACCTGATATTTAGCCTTTACCCTTCTCGGGTTTCCAAACGTTATGCCGGGATTTCGGCATTTAACAGAGTATAGCAGATTTATTACACATATACATATATATATACAATCAATCTAATGGTGTGAAAAGTTACACA
Organism: Gossypium sturtianum; assembly: GCA_025698515.1. Taxonomy (NCBI): domain Eukaryota; kingdom Viridiplantae; phylum Streptophyta; class Magnoliopsida; order Malvales; family Malvaceae; genus Gossypium; species Gossypium sturtianum. The sequence continues at coordinate 8,510,691 of CM046948.1, forward strand.
CCTGTTATCGCGAAGTACTAAACTCTTAGTCGGTATCCTTGCTATCCGGATTTATAACTTGGTTCAACCAAAAGCCAAAAATCACGAAAATTGACCTCCCCTATAATCGGCCAAAGGTTAGTAAATCCCGAATTTACACACTAAAATCAATAGATCTCCTTACCTTGAAATCCCAAAAGTGACACGATTCGGGTATTACTGAACTTATGACTTAGAGATCTACACAATTGACTCCTCTTCGCATCCCTAATGCCAAAAATAAGAGAAAAATAATAGATTAGTTCCTAAATAGCCATTCGACTAGGGACTTTGAAAAGTCGAGAAAGATTTGGTTTTCTCAAATCAACACTTACATAAAGTTTCCTTCAAATTTCGGCACAAGTAGGCACCCTGATCGATTTCAAAAACAGAAGACTAGATCTCACGATTTCGGCTTTTATGAAAATCCCAAAAAGATAACCTATTGCGTTTTTTCTTTTTTTTTTTTAGAAGATCCAGTGGTATGTTTCGGCTAACAAGGGAAAGTGAGAAGAGAGTAAAGAGAGGCTTGATGATTCGGCTAAGGTATCTCAAAGAGATGAGAAAGAGAGGATTCGGCCAACTGAAGAAAAAGAAAAGAGAGGGAGAATAGAGTATAAATTTCGGCAGAGAAAAAAAAAAGATGGGAGCTTTAGCAGAAATTTCAGCACCCCCCTCTGCATATAGAAAACCAATTCCTCCCCTTAACAGAGATTGATTTTTGGCCAACACTGCAACACCTGATAGCTCCTATCCCTTTTCCCTTATCTCAATCTGTTATCTCCTCAAAAATAGCCCCTAATTATCACCAACTCCTTCTCCCTTTATCTGCTTAATATCCACACAATAAAAATCCCTAAAATTTTACCTTTTTGCCGTCCCCCCTTTAGTCCCTTATGAGTGCCGAATTTGGCCCTATAACTTGGGCTCCAGGCAGCCAAAATTTGGGCCCTCCTCATGTACTAGTGACGCCAACTATAGCTCCCCTTCTCTCCTCGATCAAGGGGCCACAAGCCCAATATGTCAATTAAACTACTAAAACTTTAATTCAAGCCCCTAGAGTGTCTAAATAGGATATTTAATCAAAGCCTCAGCCCAAACCTGAGCCCCATTTGCACATCCAACCCTTAAATTAATATTTTAAGCACACACTACACAAAATGCACAAGCCCATAAATTCAGGATGTTACAGAATAGAAAAGAATAATGGGGTTTTCGGCTTTTAGAAGAAAGAAGAGAAAGAAAAGGTGGAAACCTTAAATGCCAAAAAATAAAGAAGAGAACCCTCCCTATTTATAGAAATTTCGGCACTTACCTATGAAAAATCGAAAGTGCCCTTCCTGATAACTAAAAATTAATCAAATAAAAAGGGAAAATTCGGCACCCCCTTTGCCATAAAGAAACCGATTTTTTCACTACTCTAGGTGATGGAATTTCGGCCAACTCCTAGCCTTGTAGATAGCTCCTATCTTTTCTCCTTTTTTTTTCTTCCATATTATCAACTATATTATCTACATTATCCCATTCACATAAATCCTCCTATTTTTGAGCCTTGTTGCCGTCCCACTCTACCTAACCCTAATGCCAAAATTTAGCTAACTTAAATTAAAAGAGTTGGGCTCCATGTAACTTAAATTTGGGCCCTTTACTCCCTTGTGTGGCGTCACCTCCTTGCTCCCTAAGTGGCGTCCATCGACCACCGGGCCACAAGCCCATTTTGATATTTTAAACTCGGATACCACTTTTTAAACCCTATAGTGCCCAAACAAAAATTTAACTAAGGCTTCACCAATCCACGAGCCCAATTTGGACCCCTAATGCTCAAATTAACTCATTACACATATTCACCCATTAAATGCATAGGCCCAAAAATTCAGGATGTTACAGTTCTACCCCTCTTAAAGAAATTTCGTCCTCAAAATTTCCAACTAACTATTAATCATACCACCCAAGTCTCACCACTATGCTTCCGCTGCGAACTCTAATTCTAAAGCCAAAAGAAACACTTAGGATAATATGATAGAGTACGCACCGGTACTCGCATTTCCGGAGCGCCCTCGTCCCCTTGTACTCATTCTACCGATTCACATTTATCTGATTAGAAATTTTATGAATTATTAGTTTTGTTCCACTGATTAACCACGAACAGTGTTATGAATAGTAGTTTTAAGAGTAGTTCTTTCGGATTCGCAATTATATCTACAATTCAGTCTCAAGTCCACATCTTCTAGTTCTAGGAAGCACATACATTCAATCATTTCACATCAGCATACAAATAGCATCCACAAACTTACCTTCATAACCTAAGGGTATTTTCATCGTTTCATTACCTAGGGGTATTTTCGTAATTTATCCTACAGTGGTATTTAAGTAATTTTTTGAAATAGGGTTCCTTGGTGATTTTGTAAGAGAAGGGTATTTTGGTAATTTTACAATCCAGGAGTATTTCGGTAATTTTACAATCTGGGGGTATTTTGGTAATTTTACAAATCAGGGATATTTTGGGTCACTTATAAAGCAGGGGTAATTTAGTAGTTTTACAAAATAGAGTGGCTGGTCCCTTTCGAGTTTTAGTTATAAATTTTGGCCCGTCAACATGTCCTCATGACTAAGGTGAAATACTCACGCACTGGTAGGATTCCAAAGAAAAGGAGGTGAGTCACTAGGAGTGCTTAAATACCAAGCTCTCCCTGAATCTAATCCTAGACATGCGTATGCCTATTGCCACACCCTATCTCGCGACTTGTTCACAGGTTTTTTCGGTTGGATTAAGTCTTATGAATTTAGAGAGTTGTTTAAACTAAGCCTAAAGTCCATCAATGTCTAATATACTAGCCTACGTCCATCAAGCCCATCAAGCCCAACATACATATCACATCCAAAAGTTTAGAATACTTACCTACGTGGATCGGGTGCCGGTAGACTCGAAGGCCATTTCTCAACCCAAACTTTTCCAAATTCTTATCAACTTTAAAACAGTACTAGACCCATTTCACAGCCCGAGTTTTGAACTGAGCTCTGATACCAAAATGTAACACCCCAAACCCGACCCAAACGTTACGACCAGATCTGGTATGCTACGGTTTTAAGGTTAAAAACTTTACTTGGAATGATTCTAAAAAACTTAGTTGTTTTTGTAGATAATATTTAAATAGGTGGCACTGTAGAAAATCTTTGAAATTTTATTTTTTTCCAAAACAAGTGTCATTTTAAATAATGTGTGAAAATCCCATTTTTATTTCTTTTAATTATAAGTCCTTGATCATGAATGAAAAAACATAAACATTGACAAGTATCAACTGATAACCTAAGCGATGGAGGCCTTATTACATCAAATAATTCCAAAATTTAAACTTAAAATAAAATGGAAATTTAATAAATAAAAGACTTGTTGGCCCCACGAGTCTGCCTCGGCTCCCTTGTCCATGATCTACTGCTCATCTGAAAGGTTAGGAAAAAAATAATAGGGTGAGTCACCAAGACTCAGTGTATAAATCCCTAAAACACTGACCTGAGGCCCACAAACACATTATGGGCCTTGGCCCATACATAGAGGCAACAATTGTAATTACATGATCAACAGTAAATGATGAATAGCCCAACCCATCCTAGAATTCCATCCTCTACACACCAGCCCATACCAACCATCACACCTCGGGGATTTCTACAATCAACCCTCCATCCGCTACACACCATAACGACAGCCGTACTGCCTATTCCTGTTAGTCAGGAATCATTAAACGTGGCATAGCCACCGATCACTATGTGACCTAACATTTATATAACATGGGATTTCTACCACCGATCACTATTGTGACCTATCATTCACTTCCCCTTCATTATCATAATCCCACCCCATGCATACACACAAAAAGAAAACATCATACAGGCTTTCATATATTTCGATACACATAGAGATTTCTATGATTACGTGCTGCATCCTTGCCTAACCCTTTTAGGGTTTTATTCGATCGTCTACACACCTATTATCCGGCTTTTAGCCCATAACATAAACATATATATACATTCATACAGATTATTTATGTGTTAGAGCTCTACACACCTGATTACCGTTAGAACGACACTCTCTATGTCGACACTATCGTAAGGCGATACAACCGCTACTTGCCTAAGGTGTTGTTCGTGCTTCCGGTCCACAACCTGGTGGCCAATCCCGCATCACGACACACTGTTTCTTAAACTTAGGATTCTCTCCTTTGCCTCGATCCATGTTTAATTCCATCACAAGTCCTTGTCGAACTACTATCACAACATATGATCGTTAATCCACATCATAAAGTTAAGATTTCGCATGCGATGAAACGAATCTAGTGAAAATCTAGGAAAATCACCTTACCTTAAAATCCCAAAATTGGAGACTAGCGATTTCCGACTTTTAAATCTAGATGATCGTGTTTCCTTCAAATCTCGAATGCCGCCCAAACGCAAAAGAGAGGAAATATTAGCTTCATTCGCGAAAATTTAACAACCAAGTGGCAGTCGACCTTGTCTCTTAAAAACCAAAAGAGAGATTGAAGAGATAGGAAAACCGGCACTCACCTTAACGCAGAGAATTCGACTACCCCTTAGAGATTTCAGCTTTTTGAGAAGATCAGAAGAGAAGATGATTCGAAGAAATCTATAGAGATTCGGCTTTTAGAAGAAAGAAGAGAAAAGAATAATGGAGTTTTTGACTTTCGGCTTTTTAGAAGAAAGAAGAGAAGAGAATAATGGAGTTTTCGGCTTTTAGAAGAAAGAAGAGAATAATGGAGTTTTCGGCTTTTAGGAGAAAGAAGAGAAAAGAATAATGGGGTTTTCGGCTTTTAGAAGAAAGAAGAGAATAATGGAGTTTTCGGCTTTTAGGAGAAAGAAGAGAAAAAAATAATGGGGTTTTCGGCTTTTAGAAGAAAGAAGAGAAAGAAAAGGTGGAAACCCTAAATGCCGAAAAATAAAGAAGAGAACCCTCCCTATTTATAAAAATTTCGGCACTTACCTATGAAAAACCGAAAGTGCCCTTCCTGATAACTAAAAATTAATCAAATAAAAAGGGAAAATTCGGCACCCCCTTTGCCATAAAGAAACCGATTTATTCACTTCTCTAGGTGATGGAATTTCGGCCAACTCCTAGCCTTGTGGATAGCTCCTATCTTTTCTCCCTTTTTTTTTTCTTCCATATTATCAACTATATTATCTACATTATCCCATTCACATAAATCCTCCTATTTTTGAGCCTTGTTGCCGTCCACTCTACCTAACCCTAATGCCGAAATTTAGCTAACTTAAATTAAAAGAGTTGGGCTCCATGTAACTTAAATTTGGGCCCCTTACTCCCTTGTGTGGCGTCACCTCCTTGCTCCCTAAGTGGCGCCACTGACCACTGGGCCACAAGCCCATTTTGATATTTTAAACTCAGATACCACCTTTTAAACCCTATAGTGCCCAAACAAAAATTTAACTAAGGCTTCAGCCCAATCCTGAGCCCAATTTGGACCCCTAATGCTCAAATTAACTCATTACACATATTCACCCATTAAATGCATAGGCCCAAATATTCAGGATGTTACATGCTTATCTCAAAGAAATAAAATGCCACACCCAATAAGTTAGGATGCAACATCTCAAAACTTCGAAACTAAGTTTGCCTTTATTTGAAGAAAATTCTTACCTCGAGATACGAAACATTATATCTAATAAGTTAAGATATAACATTTTGAATTTTCGATAATAAGTTTTGTTTTGAAGTTTATGGGTTTAAAAAGGATACTTGATACCTTAAGTTCCACGAGAAAATTAAAACCCAGTGAGTTAGGGTATAATCTTTCTCGAAGTCCCCAAATATCACGTATCGCTATATTTAAAAACCTTTGAATAAAATGCGTCAATGCAATTAAATATGTTCTTTTGTTTAAAAAAATGATTTTGGAGTAAGATATGGCATATATATTACAAAATATCAATTCCAAATAGCAATTCTCTATAACTACAAATTATATTAACAAATAATACTAATATAGACAATTAACGAATGAATATTATAACATAGCAAATGATACACGTAATAAAAGGACTATGCTAAAACAATATTAAGCAAATAAAGAGCATAAATAAACAAATACAAGATATAAAAATAATCAGTAACAATAAAAAAAATCTATATGAAAGATAAAAAAATTAAGAAATAAATATAAACACCTACAAACAAGATCGAATATAAAAAAAATGAATGATGTATTTAAGAATATCGAATGATTTAAAAAAAATGTGACAATTTCTAAAATGATTAATATGTATAAACAATATATTTTAAATGAATAATATAAAAACTTAGAGTATACGAAAAATATAGGGATATTTATAAATAAATATAATTTAATATATGTAACACCCTAAAATTCGAGTATCGATTATTGCATGATTTGGTGTTTAGATTATGAAGGAAAATTTTCTTATTATTTTTCGTGTTTATTATAGTCCTGAAGAAGAATTAGAATTATTCGGGGATGGAATAATTTTTAGTTTTTAAAATTTATTGAAGTGGAGCAAGTGGCATTGACACATAAGTTAATTAATGTGTCAAAGTGTAGCATAAGATGAGTATATGGCAAAGTGGTGTTGGCGCATGAGTTAGTGCATGAGGGAGAAGGTTCGAATCCCTTGTTTAGCGTCTAGATGAATTTTTATTTTTAATTTTTCTGCACATGTATAGCAAGTGTCGCCAAGTGCATATATGGTAAGTGTTGACCTTGTTATTTTTAGTTAGTATATCAAAGGATTAAGGAAATTGTTAACTTATGGAAGGGAATCAAGAAATTAAGGAAAGATATGAAGATATGGGGCAAGTATCAAGGAAAAGGTTATGGAAATAAAATCATGGCCATTTGACCATGCATAGGGACGACAATATGGTCTAGGGGAGCCGAATTTTTTGGTGTTAGTTTGGCTAGGATTTGAAGTCTCTTTTTGTCATTCTTAGTTTTGTGCATAGTTTTGCAAATTCTCTCAACCTCTCTCCTTGGCCGAATTTGATCCTTGGTAAGCCTTGATTATTTTGACCATTTGGTCATTATTGCACATCATTTGGTATTCTTTTGTGCCTTTTTCTCATTAGTGCCCGAAATCACCTACATCAAAAGACCATTCCTTTCTTTTCTCTCCTTTTCTCCATTGCCGAATGTGCCTTGATCTTAAACTCATCTCTTTCTTTCTCTTTTGTTTTCTTTGAAAACCGAATTATCATCATCCCTATTCTCTTATTTTGATTTCTTTTCAATCAATACTTTCTCCTTTAATCTCTTCATGGCCGAATGTTAGTGTACCTTAACCGAACCATTTTCTTTTTTTCTTTGATTCTTCATAGCCGAATATCTCTCTATTCATAAGCAACATTCTCAATCGCTTTCTTTTCAACCGTGGAAAATAAGTAAGGGTTCTTTTTCATCTTCGATTAGTTTATAGTATTTGGCCAATATTGATGGTGGTTTGAAGGCTTTCTTAGATCAAAATAAACGTTCCTTCTATTAACGCTTATTTTGTTATACTTTAGTGCGATAACGGAAGATTGGAAATCAAGAGGTCGTGGTGTGACATAGAACGCTTGGATCGATTTCCCTTGTGGAACAAGAATATTTGTGGTAAGGAAATCTTGTTCTCAAAGCCTTTAGTCATAATCGATATATATATATGAGATTAGGGCGTAACGATCTTTGTCTTTGAAGACAATCAAGATAGGGAAGAAACGGGCCGTATATAGTGTTCGGAAGAAGGGTGGTACCATTAATCCCCTAAGTATAAACAAAGGATCAGATCGGCAATCCGGGATTTCCCACCGGGTTGTGGACGTTCATCCGAGGAGAATCAATTGTTTGAAGTAGTTCGTACTCTCCAACCATTATTTGTTCGTGGATTTGATTCGGTTAATGGACCATCAATCGAGGAGAAACCGCAAGTGGAAGTAGTTCAAAAATCCGAGGGTAAATTTTAGATCGTTATGTTTAGATCGGTTTTATTATTAGATTATAATGATCATAAGTTATCGTGATATGTATAGGTGTTGACGAGCGGAAAGTCTAGTTCTCACCATAACCAGTGTGTAACTTCACACTTATCTTTCGGGTTAGATACTAAACAAGTAAGTATTATGATAAATCGTAAAATGGCAAAATCGAAATTTATGTGATAATTAACACTTTTGTGTAAATGCATGAAAACGGTTAAAGTCGGAAAAATTACTAGATCGATAAATTGAGTCGAAATATTGCTAGATCGATAAATTGAGCCGAAATATTGCTAGATCGATAAATTGAGTCGAAATACTGCTAGATTGTTAAATTGGGCCGAAAGACTGCTAGATCGATAAATTGGGCCATAAAACTGCTAGATCGATAATATGGGCCAAAGTTTGCTAGATCGCTAATGGGCCAAAAAAAAAAACCCTCTAGTTCGAGATATGGCCAAAGTTTAATACTATATTGTTAATAGGCCCAAATGAAAGGTTTTATTAAAAACTCATTTGTAGTATGGGTTACTTGATAAATCATTTATGATTAAAGTTCGTTATTCATACATAAATGCATGGGATGGGATTTGAGGAAGAGAAGAAAGGCATGTGGCCACGTATCTAGTTCGGTGGCTCTGCCACAAATTTTGGCTTAATGCCTCTAGTTCGGTGACTATGTCACAATCTAGTTCGATGAGTGCACTACAATATTATTTAAAAGGCTAAATGCCTACGATTGGTGTGTTTGGCGGGTGGGTTGACTGGATCCCCACAGTGTGTCTTTGGTTGGTACGGGGTGTGTAGCGGATGGAAATTAGGCTTGGTTGGGAAATTCATTTTACATGCATTTTAATATATTTTATTTCATTTTATATTGTTAAAGTTTGTAATTGGGCTCAAACCCAAATTAATGCCTTGATGGTCCGCCCAATAATGGTGGTAAGTGAGTTACACACTCGAAGTTCTTTGTAACTCACCCCGCTTTATTATCAATCTCGTGTAATGGAAATTGATGTGGACTTGGGCCGGGATGACATGGTGGAGGCCATACTACGAGCGTGGGTTTTATAAACTATGAACTTTATTTAAGTTACTTATTTTAATTACTATTTTGGGTATGTTGTAATAAGGCCTCTAATTATGTTTTTATGGTTTGTTTTTATGTGTGGATGGATTTAACTTTATTTTTAGACTGTTAATATGGGCTTATGTTAAATCTATAAAGTTTCTTAAAAATATTGTGTTTTATAACAATTTTGGACACCTAAATTACTTTTCAATTTCTTTCAAATTCTTTTTTTAAATAAAAAACTGCGTTAAGGTTTTGACTAATATATATATAAGATTTCAACCAAGTATTTTTCTTAATTCATAATCATTGTACTTAGTTTTTATTAAACCTTATTTCTAAAGGCTTTGCATTACTGTTTTACTTAAATCATTAGAGAAATTTTGGATGTTCGTTCGATGTGACAAACCAAATCTCGTCTTAACGCATAGACCTGGTTTGGGGTGTTACATTTAATGGTATTAGAGCACAGTTTCAAAACTCGGCTGTGGTTTGGGTTCAATAATGATGTTTGTTTGAAAAACAATTCAAAATTTCTAGATTTTGATTTAAAGGTAGTATGGCACCATGAGCATCCCGCGCCAAGTCAAGTAAGTATCTGTATATCGATTGTTTATATTGTGATATGATCATAAGAAACACTCTAGAACTTCTAGTTTTAAGTGTTGAAAACCGTAGAGATTGAGACAATAGGATATGGTTGCGAAAACAACTCTATCTCTTTCATATCATAAAACATCGTTAATAAACAACTAAAATAGTATTTTGATTCATAAAACTCTTAATCAGATTAAATCAGTCATTATGAGCTCTAGAGGACGTGGTCGTGGACGCGGTAGACGTGGCCGTGGTAGAGGACGAGGTGTTAGAGGCGCAACCGAAGCACCGGATCATATGCCGGAAATGGATGCACCTGCGTCACTCGAAAGTGAGACGGGATCACATAATCATATGGAAGAAGATAATGCGGTGACGCGAGCAATGCTGCGAGTCCTTGAAAGGGTCGCTGGAGCTAGAACTGGGCCAACAGCTCGTGGGTCGATATCGGAACGTTTGAAATCAAGTGGTGCTGAGGTTTTCAGAGGTGTCTCAAGTGTAGCTCCAAATGTCGCTGAATATTGGCTTGAGGCAGTGGAGCGAATTATGGACGATCTTGAGTGCACTGTGGAACAAAAATTAAGGGGAGCGGTGTCCTTGTTAAGGGACGAAGCATACCAATGGTGGCTTACTGTCCGAGAAGGCACTGAAGCTGCATTAGTTAATTGGGAATTCTTTAAAGTTTCCTTCCAAGGGAAATATGTAGGAACGAGTTATGTTGATGCCAGAAGGAAGGAATTTCAAATCTGGTCCAAGGGAATAAGACAAAGGCAAAGATATGAAGTCGAAGTTTTTGCGCTTGAGTCGCTATGCTCGAACAATAGTGGCAACAGATCATGAGCATTGTGTACGCTTTGAGGATGGCTTGAACGATGAATTGCGGGTTTTGATAGCCCCACAACAAGTTAGAACTTTTGCCACCCTTGTGGAAAAGGCCAAGATAGCCAAGAGGTTAAGAACTCAAAACGTCGAATCGGGACGAGCTAGAGGCAAGAGAGATATGAAGTATTCGGTGTTCTTCAAAAAGGTTTACGAAGAGGCCTCGGAACGAGGAACCACTCAAGGAAGAACACCGTAGTCGCGTGAATCGAGTTGAGATTGTGCCGATTGTGGGGAAAGGCATTCGGAGAGTCTTTGGAAGAAAACGGGTGCTTGCTATAAATGCAGTCGATGGATCATCAATATAGGAATTGCCTCATCGAATGGATACAACTCGTGAAGCTCGTAATCTCGATGCACCACCGGCAAGAGGAATTCAAAGAACCACCGAGAGGTCGTGGACCAGTCGTGGTGGTAATGGGGCCGGACGTGGTCAAGGTGCAATGGTCGAGGCAATGGTCCTAGAGGTAACACGGATGCAAGACACCAGATTGGTATATGCGCTTAGATGCCGTGAGGATGGCAATGCACTGATGTGATAACCGCACGTTTTTCATTTTTGATGTACCGTTATTGCTTTGATAGATATTGGTTCTACCCATTCGTATGTTGCTAGCACCATATCCGAAACTTGAATTTAGACTCAAATATCCGATAATGAGATGAAGGTAATTAGTCCTTTAGGACAATCGGTATTGGTAAATAAACTGCTTAGAGAAGTGCCCTTAGAAATTCAAGGAGAAATATTTTTGGCAAATTTGATGGAATTGCCTTTTGGCGAAGTTCGATATCATTTTGGGCATGGATTGGTTGGTTAAGCACCGGCGAAATTGGATTGTCTTTGAAAAGCGGATGTCAATAAGGACGGTGGAGGATAAAGAAATAATTATGATAGGCGAGCGGAGGAATTACTTGGCAAATGTGGTATCCGCACTTAAGGCGCAAAAGTTGGTACTAAAAAAGGGTATGGAGCATTTTTAGCATTTATTAGTGCTTTAGATGCCAAAGAGTTGTCGATGGAAGATGTGAGAACAAAGAAGGAATTTCCGATGTATTTCTGAAGAACTTCCCGTGTACCTCCGGATCGGAAGTGGAATTTGGTATTGAGCTTTTGCCGGAACTACCCAGTGTCCATTGCTCCTTATAGAATGGCACCGAAGGAGTTGGCGGAGCTTAAAGCTCAAATTCAAGAATTGCTAGATCGAGGCTTTATTCGACCGAGTGTGTCTCTGTGGAGAGCACCGGTTTTGTTTGTTAAGAAGAAAGATGGGTCGATGCGTATGTGTATTGACTACAGGCAATTAAATAAATTGACGATCAAGAATAGGTACCCTCTACCAAGAATTGACGACCTGTTTGATCAATTGAAGGGAGCTTCAGTTTTCTCCAAAATTGATTTGAGATCGGGTTATCATCAGCTTAAGGTGAAAGAAGCGGATATTCACAAGACGACTTTCCAAACTCGTTATGGACATTATGAGTTTTTGGTGATGCCGTTTGGGTTGACCAATGCACCAGCTGCATTTATGGATATGATGAACCGGGTCTTTCAACCATATTTAGACCGGTTTGTGGTGGTATTCATAGATGACATTCTGGTATATTCAAGGAATGAAGAAGAGCATGATTCGCATTTGCGAATTGTATTGCAGTTACTTCGAGATAATCAACTGTATGCCAAATTCAGTAAATGTGAATTCTGGTTAAGGGAAGTGACTTTCTTGGGTCATGTGGTGTCAGCCGAAGGAATAAGGGTGGATCCTCAAGATTGAGGTCAGATTGGATTGGAAACCACCAAAGTCGATGGTGAGATTCGGAGTTTCTTGGTTTGATCAGTTACTATAGACGCTTTGTTGAGGGGTTTTCGTTGATTGCTGCACCTAACTAAGCTTTTAAGAAAGGGAGTACCGCTTTATATGGACTGAAAAACAAGAAGAAAGTTTCGATGAATTGAAGAAGATTTTGACGGAAGCGCGGTGATTGATTCAACTCGAGGCTGGAAAGGAGTTTACGCTTATTTTGATGCGTCGCATACGGGATTAGGTTGCGTATTGATGCAAAGTGGGAAAGTGGTAGCTTATGCTTCTCGCGATTGAGACCGCACGAAGTAAACTACCCTACTCATGACTTGGAGTTAGGCTGCAGAGTGTTTGCTCTAAAGATTTGGAGGCATTACCTCTACGGTGAAAAGTCTATCATCTATACGGATCACAAGAGTCTTAAGTATCTTCTTACTCGTAAGAATTAAACTTGAGACAACGAAGATGGGTGGAGCTGTTAAAGGACTATGATTTCTCAATCGAGTATCATCCTGGAAAAGCTAATGTGATAGCAGACGCGTTAAGTCGTAAGGTGGTATCTGATTTGAGAGTAATGTTTGCCCATTTAAGTTTGTACGAGGATGGTAGTCTGATAGCGGAATTTCAGGTGAAGCCTCTGTGGTTGGAGCAAATTAAGAAAAAGCAAATATTAGATGAAAAGTTGGGACCTTTACTTCAACAAGTTGAAAATGGAGGAATAGAGGATTTTGGTATAAACACGGAAGGTGTGTTGTGCTTTCGTGGAAAAGTCTGTATGCCTAAGGACTCAGATCTGAGACAAATGATTCTACGAGAGGCGTATAGTAGCCCTTATGCTATGCACCCCGGAGGAAATAAGATGTATCGGGATCTTCGTGAACAATATTGGTGGCCAGGGTTGAAGCGTGAGATTTCTGAATTTGTGGGAAAATGTTTAACTTGTCAGCAAGTGAAGGCGGAACATCAATTGCCGTCGAGATTATTACAATCGGTAAAGATTCCTCTTTGGAAATGGGAGCGGATAACAATGGATTTTGTTAGTGGGTTACCTTTAACACCTACTAAGAAAAACTCGTTTGGGTAATTGTTGATCGCTTGACGAAGACCGCTCATTTTCTACCAGTTAGATGCGGATTACTCGTTACGAAGTTGGCTAAGCCGCACGTATCCGAAATCGTGAGGTTGCATGGGGTACCCGCATCTATTATATCGATAGGGATCCTAGGTTTACGCCACGGGTTTGGAAAGCATTGCATGAAGCTTTGGGAACAAAGCTAAACTTCAGTACGGCTTTTCATCCTCAGTCAGATGGTCAATCATAAAGAGTAATTCAGATTCTGGAAGACATGTTAAGGGGTTGTATAATCGACTTCAAAGGTAGTTGGGAGGATTTTCTACCATTGGCAGAATTTGCTTACAACAATAGCTATCGATCTAGCATTCGATGGCACCCTACGAGGCATTATATGAATCGTAGGTGTCGTTCTCCTAGTTGTTGGACTGAATTGGGCGAACGACAGATGTTAGGTCCAGAGCTGATCTCTGAAACGGAAGAAAAAGTAAAAGCTATTCGAGCACGGTTAAAGGAAGCTTCAGATAGACAAAAGTCGTATGCAGATCTGAAGCGTAGAAGTATCGAGTATGCTGTGGGGGATCAAGTGTTCTTGAAGGTCTCACCTTGGAAGAAGATTTTTAGGTTTGGGAAGAAGGGCAAATTGAGTCCTAGATACATTGGACCATATCGTGTGGTGAAGCGTGTTGGTCCAATGGCCTATCAGATCGAATTACCTCCGGAGTTGAGTCAGATTCATAATGTTTTTCATGTTTCCATGCTTTGGCGCTATAGATCGGATCCTTCGCATATAGTACCTGGTAGAAGAAGTGGAGTTGAAGTCGACTTGTCTTTTGAGGAGGAACCAGTGGAAATCTTAGACCGAGATGTTAAGGTGCTAAGAAAGAAAACCGCGCCGTTGGTCAAGATTTTATGGCGTAACCACGGAGTGGAGGAAGCCACGTGGGAGCCTGAGGATGCAATTCGACAACAATACCCTCACCTTTTTCAACCAGGTAAATTTTGAGGACGAAATTTTTTTTAGGAGGGTAGAGTTGTAACACCCTAAAATTCGAGTATCGATTATTGCATGATTTGGTGTTTAGATTATGAAGGAAAATTTTCTTATTATTTTTCGTATTTATTATAGTCCTGAAGAAGAATTAGAATTATTCGGGGATGGAATAATTTTTAGTTTTTAAAATTTATTGAAGTGGAGCAAGTGGCATTGACACATAAGTTAATTAATGTGTCAAAGTGTAGCATAAGATGAGTATATGGCAAAGTGGTGTTGGCGCATGAGTTAGTGCATGAGGGAGAAGGTTCGAATCCCTTGTTTAGCATCTAGATGAATTTTTATTTTTAATTTTTCTGCACATGTATAGCAAGTGTCGGCCAAGTGCATATATGGTAAGTGTTGACCTTGTTATTTTTAGTTAGTATATCAAAGGATTAAGGAAATTGTTAACTTATGGAAGGGAATCAAGAAATTAAGGAAAGATATGAAGATATGGGGCAAGTATCAAGGAAAAGGTTATGGAAATAAAATCATGGCCATTTGACCATGCATAGGGACGGCAATATGGTCTAGGGGGGAGCCGAATTTTTGGTGTTAGTTTGGCTAGGATTTGAAGTCTCTTTTTGGTCATTCTTAGTTTTGTGCATAGTTTTGCAAATTCTCTCAACCTCTCTCCCATGGCCGAATTTGATCCTTGGTAAGCCTTGATTATTTTGACCATTTGGTCATTATTGCACATCATTTGGTATTCTTTTTGTGCCTTTTTCTCATTAGTGCCGAAATCACCTACATCAAAAGATCATTCCTTTCTTTTCTCTCCTTTTCTCCATTGCCGAATGTGCCTTGATCTTAAACTCATCTCTTTCTTTCTCTTTTGTTTTCTTTGAAAACCGAATTATCATCATCCCGATTCTCTTATTTTGATTTCTTTTCAATCAATACTTTCTCCTTTAATCTCTTCATGGCCGAATGTTAGTGTACCTTAACCAAACCATTTTCTTTTTTTTCTTTGATTCTTCATAGCCGAATATCTCTCTATTCATAAGCAACATTCTCAATCGTTTCTTTTCAACCGTGGAAAATAGGTAAGGGTTCTTTTTCGTCTTCGATTAGTTTATAGTATTTGGCCGAATATTGATGGTGGTTTGAAGGCTTTCTTAGATCAAAATAAACGTTCATTCTATTAACATTTATTTTTTTTATACTTTAGTGCGATAACGGAAGATTGGAAATCAAGAGGTCGTGTGTGACATAGAACGCTTGGATCGATTTCCCTTGTGGAACAAGAATATTTGTGGTAAGGAAATCTTGTTCTCAAAGCCTTTAGTCATAATCGATATATATATGAGATTAGGACGTGCTAACGATCTTTGTCTTTGAAGACAATCAAGATAGGGAAGAAACGGGCCGTATATAGTGTTCGGAAGAAGGGTGGTACCATTAATCCCCTAAGTATAAACAAAGGATCAGACAAGAATCCGGGATTTCCCACCGGGTTGTGGACGCGTTCATCCGAGGAGAATCAATTGTTTGAAGTAGTTCGTACTCCCGAACCATTATTTGTTCGTGGATTTGATTCGTTAACGAACCATCAATCGGGGAGAAACCGCAAGTGGAAGTAGTTCAAAAATCCGAGGGTAAATTTTAGATCGTTATGTTTAGATCGGTTTTATTATTAGATTATAATGATCATAAGTTATCGTGATATGTATAGGTGTTGACGAGCGGGAAAGTCTAGTTCTCACCATAACCGGTGTGTAACTTCACACTTATCTTTCGGGTTAGATACTAAACAGTAAGTATTATGATAAATCGTAAAAATGGCAAAATCGAAATTTATGTGATAATTAACACTTTTGTGTAAATGCATGAAAACGGTTAAAGTCGGAAAAATTACTAGATCGATAAATTGAGCCGAAATATTGCTAGATCGATAAATTGAGCCGAAATATTGCTAGATCGATAAATTGAGTCGAAATACTGCTAGATTGTTAAATTGGGCCGAAAGACTGCTAGATCGATAAATTGGGCCATAAAACTGCTAGATCGATAATATGGGCCAAAGTTTGCTAGATCGCTAATAGGCCAAAAAAAAAAAACCCTCTAGTTCGACATATGGCCAAAGTTTAATATTATATTGTTAATAGGCCCAAATGAAAGGTTTTATTAAAAACTCATTTGTATTATGGGTTACTTGATAAATCATTTATGATTAAAGTTCGTTATTCATACATAAATGCATGGGATGGGATGTGAGGAAGAGAAGAAAGGCCTGTGGCCACGTATCTAGTTCGGTGGCTCTGCCACAAATTTTGGCTTAATGCCTCTAGTTCGGTGACTATGTCACAATCTAGTTCGGTAGTGCACTACAATATTATTTAAAAGGCTAAATGCCTACGATTGGTGTGTTTGGCGGGGTGGGTTGACTGGATCCCCACAGGTGTGCTGGTTGGTACGGGGGTGTGTAGCGGATGGAAATTAGGCTTGGTTGGGAAATTCATTTTACATGCATTTTAATATATTTTATTTCATTTTATATTGTTAAAGTTTGTAATTGGGCTCAAACCCAAATTAATGCCTTGATGGTCCGCCCAATAATGGTGGTAAGTGAGTTACACATCGAGTTCTTTGTAACTCACCCCGTTTTATTATCCATCTCAGGTAATGGAAATTGATGTGGACTTGGGCCGGGGATGACATGGTGGAGGCCATACTACGAGCGTGAGTTTTATAAACTATGAACTTTATTTAAGTTACTTATTTTAATTACTATTTTGGGTATGTTGTAATAAGGCCTCTAATTATGTTTTTATGGTTTGTTTTTATGTGTGGATGGATTTAACTTTATTTTTAGACTCATTAATATGGGCTTATGTTAAATCTATAAAGTTTCTTAAAAATATTGTGTTTTATAACAATTTTGGACACCTAAATTACTTTTCAATTTCTTTCAAATTCTTTTTTAAAAAAAAAAAACTGCGTTAAGGTTTTGACTAATATATATATAAGATTTCAACCAAGTATTTTTCTTAATTCATAATTATTGTACTTAGTTTTTATTAAACCTTATTTCTAAAGGCTTTGCATTACTGTTTTACTTAAATCATTAGAGAAATTTTGGATGTTCGTTCGGTGTGACAAACCAAATCTCGTCTTAACGCATAGACCTGGTTTGGGGTGTTACAATATATATAAATATGAATAATAATACGTGATAAAACAATTTTAACTAAATAACATATATAACTTTAAATAAAAATATATTTATAATACAATATTCATAAAAACCTCATAAACAATATAAATAATATACGTTATACAATATACAAAAATTTTATATAATATAAAGGATAAAATAATTTAAAGTATACATATAATATAATAACAAATAATATACAAGTTTTTTTTTTAAATGTATAATATAATAATTAATATATGAATTACAAAATAATATGTAATATATATAAATAATATTAAACTAAATAAAATAACCTAGTATAAATAATAAATAGTAATAATATAATATAATATGTATAAATAGTACGTATTTAAAATAAACGATACATAAAAACTTTATACTATTAATAATTTAATATACAAATATTAAAAAATATAGAATTTTTAATATTATGAAATAGTTTAATATAATGTTAAAATAATTTAAAAATAAAATAAAATAAAAAATAAAAAAGGGCTTAAGAATAAACAAAGAAACAAGGATTAAATTAAAGTAAATAAAAAAACTAAGGAAAAATTGCAAAAAGGATGAGGTTGGAACGCGTGCCAAACTATAGGGACTAATAGGGCAATTATGCCCTATCTCCTATGTAACATCCCGAATTATTGGGCCTGTGCATTTTGTGTAATGTATGCTTAATAGGTTAAATTGAGAATTTAGGTACTAATTGGGCTCAAGAATGGGCTGAGGCCTTGACTAAATCTCTGCGTAGACACTCTAGCATTTTAAAAGGAAGTTATTTGTGTTTTAAATGACAAATGGGCTTGGGGCCCAAAAGTAAGTGGCGCTATAGGGGAGCTAGAAGTGGCGTCAGTAGTAAGGGAGAGAGGAGGCCCAGTTTTGGCTGCTTGAAGCCCAAGTAATTGGGCCAAGTTCGGCTCTTAAAGGGGAGCCATAGGGGGGGACGACAACAAGGCTATAAAATAGGGATTTTTAATGTTTAATTTATGAGGATAATAAGCAGATAAAGGAGGGAGGAGTTGGTGCTAATTAGGGCTATTTTTGAGGAGTTAATAGATTAAGATAAGGAAAAAGGATAGGAGCTATCTTGTGGAAGCTATCTTGTGGAAGCTAGTGTTGGCCGAAAATCAAACTCAGTAAGGGTGAGGAATCGGTTTAGTATAGGCAGAAGTGTGTGCCGAAATTTGCTGTCAAGCTCTCATCATCTTTTTCTTTTCTCTGCCGAAATCCCCACTTCATTCTCCCTCTCAACTTTCTTTCTTTTCTTTTAGGCCGAATCCTCTGACAATTCCTTTCTCATCTCTTTCAAACACTTTAGCCGAAACCTCTAAGCCTTTCCTCGCTTCTTGTTTATTTTCTTTCTAAGCCAAAGCCGAAACACCTCACTCAGATTTTTTAAAAGCTGAAAACGCATCAGTTCATCTTTTCCGGGATTTTCATCAAAGCCGAAATCCTTAGATCTCATCTCCTGTGTTTAACGAATTCTCTCTGTGGTATCTTGAAACACCCCAAACCCGGCCCACGAGCTTTGACCAGATTTGGTATGTTCCTCAAGTAAGCCGGTTCAAAATTCTTTTGTTACTTAGGAAAAACTTGTATGATTTTTAAAAAATATTGTTTGGGTTGGGCTTGAGTTGAAAACAAATTTATCTTATGTTAAAACCCATTTATTTAAGGTGACAAAACATTTAGAGTTAATTTTAAAAAGGAATTTACTTAAACTTTAATTGATAAAAATCCATAAACATAATAAATAAAAGAAAAATAAAGTAAACCACAATGGCCTTATTATATCAATGATCCCAAAGTAAAACTTAAAATACTTAAAATAAATTGAAAGTCCAAATCATAAATTTCTTGCTATGCATGGCCACCTTTAAGCTCCTGCCGACCCGGTCCATTACTCGCCATCACCTGAAAAATATTCCCAAACGGGGTGAGTCATGAGACTCAATGTGTACACAACACTAAGTCATAATAGAATCGAGCATGCAAATGATACACATTCAAATCATAGAATACAATTAATGATGCATTCCCAAACCCAAACCTAATTAACCATCCGCTACACACCACCCGTGCACCGCCAGTCACACCGTGGGGACTACTAAGTCAACCCTCCATCCGCTACACACCATCGAAGGCGATCCATCTGCAATGACGTGTGCTCATCGCCCATATAAATTTGTGTCATTAGACACCATATTCAAATAATGTAACCGGTTACCAAATTCGGATAATGTAACCGGTTACCATATTCAAATTTTGTGACCGTAGTCACCATATTCAATTGGTGAGACCAAGTCAACACCTTCTTCCCCTTTCACATAGATCCCGAATGCCCCATATATTTTATATCATGCATAACATACTTAATTTCTCATTATTCACATGTAACAATATACATATTCAAAATCCTATCAAAAGTAGGAAACGTGCACAGGTACTTTTACCATATTTATGGTACTTAGCCATATTCACATTCTTATGCATATTCATATATTAAAATAATTGCCATATGATATATCGAAAGTTAGTGTGAGTACACACATTCTTAATAATACATTTAATTTAAACATAGCCATGAACCTATCAAAACTTAGAGTAGGGTACACACACCGATTTGCTTAACGAATTCCTTGAAATCCCAAAATCGATCTATCGCCTTAGATCTCAAATTCCTACATTTGATTAATCACTTACTAATTTAATAAAAAGCCATTCGACATAAATCCAAATCCTAGTAGGATTAGTATTCTTAAAACTTACCTTGAAATTCTCAAATCCCAAAATCCTTGTATCCTCTCATTTAAATCCCTATAACTACATGTTAGATCAATTTCTAACATTTATTCACAACAAATAACCCTTAGCCGTATGTTAAATATGACTTACCTTAGATTCTTAAATCCCAAAATTCACCGAATAACTAGGGAACACGCGGCTTATGGTGTACCTTCTGGAAAAGAACTTCTCCTTCCTTGTAGTCGACACTTAGTAAATCCCGAAAGATCTCTTCAAAAATAGATATTAAGGGTATTAGAATCTTAATTTCGACAAATTTTTAAAAGAAATAGAATGAGAATCTAACCTAATCTTACCCTTATCAAGAATTTGATGGAACTCTTGCTTGAACCCTTAGCAAAGATTCTGGCTATGGCTTTGATGTGGATAACAATTTCGGCTCTTGAGGCTTAGTGAGAAATCGACTAGGGCTATTGGTATCTTCGGCTTTTGATTGTGTTTGTAATAGAAGAAGAAAACAAAAGAGAAAAAGAGAATAATGGCGGAGAAAAATTCGGCAGAGAGAGAAGAGGAGAAACTTTAGAGAATTTCGTGAGAGGTTTTCTTGAAAAGAAAAGAATGAATGAAGAATAGCCTTACTCTTCCTTTTATAGCCAAAATTACTAGCTAGAGTCCTTTACTTGGCCACCACTCTTCTATTTTGATAGCTTTATCCCTTGATTTATCACTTTAATAAAACTTAATCCAATAATTATCTCTTATCTCTTAATAAAAATAATACTAATAATAATCCTCTTTATCTCTTCCTTATCTATCAAAATAAAAGAAATAATATCCACATTTATCTCTTGAAAATAATCTAAAATAAATCCATTATTTATCCCTTATTTATCCACCCTTTATCTCTTAAAAATAAAAGAATAAAAGCTCCTAATTTATAGCCATGTGCAGTCCACCTCACTTCTTCCGAAGCAAAATAAAATTTCTTTTATTTGCTTCCCATGTGACTTCGAACTCAGGCCCAACACCTTGCGTGTGGCGCCATTTCCAGAGGCTCTAAGTGGCATCTCCAGCCACTTTTCCAAGCCTGTTTGTGTGTCAAATTCCTCATATTATTTTTCTTAAGGCCACCTTGCCTTAGTTTTCTCTTTTAAGCCTTAAAACTTGACATTTCTTTACATTTCCAAGTTTCCAAAAATTTTCGTTTGGCTCTTTAAACTTGACATTTCCTTACATTTCCAAGTTTCCAAATGTTTACTTTCCTCTTTTGAATCATTTCCACATCATTTCCTTACATCCCCTAGTTTCCAAAAATGTTCACTTTCCTCTTTTAAACTTAACGTTTCCAAAGCATTTCCTTACATTTCCTTACATTTCCATACATTGCCTTACATTTCCATACATTTCCATGCACCTTAGGGTTCCTAGAACTCCTCGAACACATCCAACACACCCACTAAGCCCACTATCTCATGAATTACACACGAACGCATAACCCCTAATCTAGGATGTTACAGTTCTACCCTCCTTAAAAATAATTTCATCCTCGAAATTACTTATTAACAAATTGCACAATCCTTCTCACACACTATGCTTTCATTGCGCACTCGATCTTAATAGAACCATCGTGCTTTCTAGGCACAATCCCTAAGTTCACGCCCCTAGAACTTATTTCTAACGTCGCGATTTAATCCGAGTAAAAAGTTTTATGAATTAGTCCTTGTTTCACTCGATTATTCGCGAAGAATTTTTATGGAAAAATTTTAGGAGTGGTTCTTTCGTATCCATACATGCACACAGTCTTTACATTCATACATCCATCAATCAATTATGAACTTTCGCTCATTCAGAGAAATGTTGTAGTTTTCATTATTGTTATTTTTCCACTACCTGTGGGTATTTTCGTAATTTGCCCTACAGGGGTATTTTTGTAATTTGTCAAAATGAGGTTCCTTGGTGATTTTGTCAAAAGTATTTTGGAATTTTTAAATTCCCGGGTATTTTGAAAAATTTTGAAATCGGGGTATTTCTTAATTTTGGAGCTCGGGGTATTTTGGTAATAAACCATGGTAAATTTGTAGAGTTTAATATTTTGGGGTATTTCCAAATTTTGCAAAACTTTGAGGGTTCTTTTTGAGAATTGTACTTTCCAAAACGGTGATGTTGCAAAAATTTGGAAATTAGGGTCATTTTGGTAATTTTGTAAGTTAGGGCGCTTTGTAATTTTCCAAAATCAAGGTATTTTGATATTTTGTAAATTAGGTTTTTGGACATTTTATAAAGTAATGAATTTTTTGATAAGAACTGTGGGTATTTTGGAAATTTCATAAACCAAGGGTAATTTAGTAATTTTGCAAATAGGGGTATTTTAGTAATTTTTATAAATCAAGAATACTTCGAAAAATTTATAGAATCATGTTTGCAATTCAAAAGGATAATTTTAAGAGTTTTAAACTGGGGTTTTTTTTGAAAATAGGGCTAGTTCCCTTTCTGGTTTTAGTTAGGGGTTTAGCCTATGAATAAGTCCTCTTGGTTAGGGTGAACCGAAGCTACGCACTGTGTAGGATTCTGTGAAGAGGAGGTGAGTCACTAGGACCGCTTAAATACCAGTGCTCTTCCGGATCCAATCCTAGACATGCGCATGGGGGTTACCACACCCTAGCTCTGTGTGACTTAGCCATAGGTTTGTTTAGTGCATTAAGTCTTATGCACTTGTGTTTGAATAGACTAGTCCTATGGTTCAATAGATTCTAGTTCACTAATCTACGTTCCATTCCATTTCTACCCTTCTACAAATCATAATATAAATCACACAAGAGATCAAGTACTTACCGGTGGATCATGGGTCTGAGACTTAGGTGCCATGCCGAAAAACTCGCTTATTTCCAAAAATATTTTCATAAAACTCATTTGGGCTCGATTTGAAAATGTTTTGGGCTTTAGACAACAGGCCGAGAGTTTAAAACTGGCTCGATATAAATCGAAACACCCCAAACCCGCCCACGAGCTTTGACCAGATTTGGTATGTTCCTCAAGTAAGTTTGGTTCAAAATTCTTTTGTTACTTAGGAAAAACTTGTATGATTTTTAAAAAATATTGTTTGGGTTGGGCTTGAGTTGAAAACAAATTTATCTTATGTTAAAACCCATTTATTTAAGGTGACAAAACATTTAGAGTTAATTTTAAAAGGAATTTACTTAAACTTTAATTGATAAAAATCCATAAACATAATAAATAAAAGAAAAATAAAGTAAACCACAATGGCCTTATTATATCAATGATCCCAAAGTAAAACTTAAAATACTTAAATAAATTGAAAGTCCAAATCATAAATTTCTTGCTATGCATGGCCACCTTTAAGCTCCCGCCGACCGGTCCATTATCGCTCATCACCAAAAATATTTCCCAAACGGGGTGAGTCAACAGACTCAATGTGTACACAACACTAAGTCATAATAGAATCGAGGCATGCAAATGATACACATTCAAATCATAGAATACAATTAATGATGCATTCCCAAACCCAAACCTAATTAACCATCCGCTACACACCACCCGCACTGCCCACCGTCCACACCGTGGGGACTACTAAGTAAACCCTCCATCCGCTACACACCATCGAAGGTAGTCGCTGCAATGACGTGCTCATCGCCCATATAATTTGTGTCATTAGACACCATATTCAAATAATGTAACCGGTTACCAAATTCGAGATAATGTAACCGGTTACCATATTCAAATTTTGTGACCGTAGTCACCATATTCCGCTGGTGAGACCAAGTCAACACCTTCTTCCCCTTTCACATAGATCCCGAATGCCCCATATATTTTATATCATGCATAACATACTTAATTTCTCATTATTCACATGTAACAATATACATATTCAAAATCCTATCAAAAGTAGGAAACGTGCACAGGTACTTTTACCATATTTATGGTACTTAGCCATATTCACATTCTTATGCATATTCATATATTAAAATAATTGCCATATGATATATCGAAAGTTAGTGTGAGTACACACATTCTTAATAATACATTTAATTTAAACATAGCCATGAACCTATCAAAACTTAGGGTAGGGTACACACTGATTTGCTTAACGAATTCCTTGAAATCCCAAATCGATCTATCGCCTTAGATCTCAAATTCCTACATTTGATTAATCACTTACTAATTTAATAAAAAGCCATTCGACCATAAATCCAAATCCTAGTAGGATTAGTATTCTTAAAACTTACCTTGAAATTCTCAAATCCCAAAATCCTTGTATCCTCTCTCGTCGAAATCCCTATAACTACATGTTAGATCAATTTCTAACATTTATTCACAACAAATAACCCTTAGCCGTATGTTAAATATGACTTACCTTAGATTCTTAAATCCAAAATTCACCGAATAACTAGGGAACACGCGCTTATGGTGTACCTTCGGAAAAGAACTTCTCCTTCCTTGTAGTCGACACTTAGTAAATCCCGAAAGATCTCTTGACAATGTATATTAAGGGTATTAGAATCTTAATTTCGACAAATTTAAAAGAAATAGAATGAGAATCTAACCTAATCTTACCCTTATTGAAGAATTTGATGGAACTCTTGCTTGAACCCTTAGCGATTCTTCGGCTATGGCTTTGATGTGGATAACAATTTCGGCTCTTGAGGCTTAGTGAGAAATCGACTAGGGCTATTGGTATCTTCGGCTTTTGATTGTGTTTGTAATAGAAGAAGAAAAGAAAAGAGAAAAAGAGAATAATGGCGGAGAAAATTCGGCAGAGAGAGAAGAGGAGAAACTTTAGAGAATTTCTGCAGAGGGTTTTCTTGAAAAGAAAAGAATGAATGAAGAATAGCCTTACTCTTCCTTTTATAGCCAAAATTACTAGCTAGAGTCCTTTACTTGGCCACCACTCTTCTATTTTGATAGCTTTATCCCTTGATTTATCACTTTAATAAAACTTAATCCAATAATTATCTCTTATCTCTTAATAAAAATAATACTAATAATAATCCTCTTTTATCTCTTCCTTATCTATCAAAATAAAAGAAATAATATCCACATTTATCTCTTGAAAATAATCTAAAATAAATCCATTATTTATCCCTTATTTATCCACCCTTTATCTCTTAAAAATAAAAGAATAAAAGCTCCTAATTTATAGCCATGTGCCGTCCACCTCACTTCTTCTCGGAAGCAAAATAAAATTTCTTTTATTTGCTTCCCATGTGACTTCGAACTCAGGCCCAACACCTTGCGTGTGGCGCCATTTCCAGAGGCCCTAAGTGGCATCTCCGGCCACTTTTCTAAGCCTGTTTGTGTGTCAAATTCCTCATATTATTTTTCTTAAGGCCACATTGCCTTAGTTTTCTTTTTAAGCCTTAAAACTTGACATTTCTTTACATTTCCAAGTTTCCAAAAATTTTCGTCTGCTCTTTAAACTTGACATTTCCTTACATTTCCAAGTTTCCAAAATGTTTACTTTCCTCTTTTGAATCATTTCCACATCATTTCCTTACATCCCCGAGTTTCCAAAAATGTTCACTTTCCTCTTTTAAACTTAACGTTTCCAAAGCATTTCCTTACATTTCCTTACATTTCCATACATTGCCTTACATTTCCATACATTTCCATGCACCTTAGGGTTCCTAGAACTCCTCAGAACACATCCAACACACCCACTGAGCCCACTATCTTATGAATTACACACGAACGCATAACCCCTAATCTAGGATGTTACATATCTTCTTGTGCTGAATCTCGAAAGAAACTGAAGGTAAGTATCGATTCATAAGGCTTCAATCCTTTCTGGCTTTCTAGAGACTCTAGCCGAATGGCTATAAGGAAACTAACCTTGAGTTTTTCTCTTATTTTCGGCATTCCGGGATTTGAAGAGGAGTCAATCGCATAGATCTCTAAGTCAGAGTTCAGTAACACACGAATCGTGTTACTTTCGGGATTTCAAGGGGAGCCCAAATCTTCGTGTTCTTCCGGCTTTTGAGCAAGGTTTTAGACTAAGGGTTGTAGATCCAGATAGTAAGGATATTGACTAAGGGTGTAAAACTACGCGATATCAAGTGTGTAACACTTCCATACCATTTAGATTGCCTGTTAAAATTTGTTTACAAATCTGTTATATTTTGATAAATGTCGAAATCCCGGCATAATGGTTGAAACCCGATGAGGGTAAAAGCGAATCACCAGGTTAGTGATCTCTGTCATTCCTAAGTGAATGTTCCTGTTAAGATGATATGTGTGTTAAGTATGCCGATTTCTGTGATTGCATGGGGTTGGGTTTGAAGAAAGGGGAAGTGTTCTGTTGTAGCGGCTTTTGCCGTGACCTGTTGTAGTGGCTTTTGCCATGACCTATTGTAGTGGCTACGGCCATGATCTGACGATGAGCAGCATGACTGCCATCGATGGTGTGTAGCGGTGTGGGTTGATTGTAGAAATCCCCAATGGTGTGATTGGCAGGTAAGGGTGGTGTGTGGCGGATGGAAACCTAGGATTTGGGTTGGGCTTGCATAATTTCTGTTATATATATAAATCATATATTATGTTCTGTGGGGCTAAGGCCCAAATCTAATGGTGCATGAGGGTTGCACACTGAGTCTCGCGACTCACCCTATTATTTAACATTTTCAGGTAGCACCTAGTGCATCGGACCGGGCTGGAGAGGAGCGCAAGGTG
The DNA here is from genome assembly GCA_025698515.1 of Gossypium sturtianum. Classification (NCBI taxonomy): domain Eukaryota; kingdom Viridiplantae; phylum Streptophyta; class Magnoliopsida; order Malvales; family Malvaceae; genus Gossypium; species Gossypium sturtianum. The sequence continues at coordinate 8,537,746 of CM046948.1, forward strand.
GCCATGCGAGAGAGTATTTGGATTCAACAAAAGGCTTTTTATTATTCAGCTTATTTTATTATTTTTTATTAAGAGGATTTTAAGTTTCAATGTAATAAGGCCATGGGCCACTAGACTCATATTTATTTTGGGTTTCATGTTGGGTTTTTATTATTAGACTTTTAAATTTCATGTTAAAATTTAGCTAAGGCATGTAACAACTTAGTTTTTTTCCTAATTCACCAAGGTATCATTTGAATTTAAATTTTAGATGAATATAAAATTACTAAGGCTTTCCTGTTAAAATGATTAAACATGATACTCGTTTTTCCAAAGTGTGACAATTTTTATAAAATTCCTTAGTGACATACCGCATCCGTTAGTAGTAGTGTATGGGCCGGGTTTGGGTGTTACAAATTATATCGAGCCCGTTCAAAACTCGGGCCAGTGAAATGGGTCTAGTACTGCTTTAAAGTTGATAAGAATTTGGAAAAGTTTGGGTTGAGAAATGGCCTTCGAGTCTCACTGGCACCCGATCTCACGCAGTAAGTATTCGAACTTTTGGATGTGATATGTATGTTGGGCTTGATGGGCTTGATGGACGTAGGCTAGTATATTAGACATTGATGGACTTTAGGCTTAGTTTAAACAACTCTCTAAATTCATAAGATTTAATCCAACCAAACAAACTCATGAACAAGTCGCGAGATAGGGGTGTGGCAACAGCATACGCATGTCTAGGATTGGATTCGAGGAGAGCTTGGTATTTAAGCGATCCTAGTGACTCACCTCCTCTTCACTGAATCCTACCAGTGCGTAGTGACTGCTCACCTTAGTCATGAGGACTTGTTGACGGCCAAAATTTATAACTAAAACCCGAAAGGGACCAGCCACTCTATTTTTTAAAACTACTAAATTACCCCTGATTTATAAATAACCAAAATATCCTTGATTTGTAAAATTACCGAAATACCCCCGGATTGCAAAATTACCGAAATACCCTCGGATTGCAAAATTACCAAAATACCCTTATTTCGCAAAATCACCAAGAAACCCTATTTTGGAAAATTACAAAAATACCCCTGTAACATCCTAGATTAGGGGTTATGCGTTCGTGTGTAATTCATGAGATAGTGGGCTCCGTGGGTGTGTTGGATGTGTTCTGAGGAGTTCTAGGAACCCTAAGGTGCATGGAAATGTATGGAAATGTAAGGCAATGTATGGAAATGTAAGGCAATGTATGGAAATGCTTTGGAAACGTTAAGTTTAAAAGAGGAAAGTGAACATTTTTGGAAACTAGGGGATGTAAGGAAATGATTCAAAAGAGGAAAGTAAACATTTCTGGAAACTTGGAAATGTAAGAAAAATGGCAAGTTACAGAGCCGATCGAAAATTTTAGGAAACTTAGAAATGATGCCGAAATGTCAAATTTTAAAGTTCAAAATAGGAAATAAGGGCTAGAGGGCCTTAAAAGAAAAAGTTGGAGAAGTTTGACACACAAACAGGCTTGGAAAAGTGGCCTGAAGATGCCACTTAGGGCCTAAGGAGATGGCGTCACATGCAGGGAAATAGGCATGAGTTCGAGTCACTTGAGAAGAAAATAAATAAGTTTTATTTTTGCTTCCAGAAGAAGTGAGGTGGACGGCACATGGCTATAAATTAGGAGCTTTTATTCTTTTATTTTTAAGAGATAAAGGGTGGATAAATAAGGGATAAATAATGGATTTATTTTAGATTATTTTCAAGAGATAAATGTGGATATTATTTCTTTTATTTTGATAGATAAGGAAGAGATAAAAGAGGATTATTATTAGTATTATTTTTATTAAGAGATAAGAGATAATTATTGGATTAAGTTTTATTAAAGTGATAAATCAAGGGATAAAGCTATCAAAATAGAAGAGTGGTGGCCAAGTAAAGGACTCTAGCTAGTAATTTTGGCTATAAAAGGAAGAGTAAGGCTATTCTTCATTCATTCTTTTCTTTTCAAGAAAACCTCTGCAAAATTCTCTAAAGTTTCTCCTCTTCTCTCTGCCGAATTTTCTCTGCCATTATTCTCTTTTTCTCTTTTCTTTTCTTCTTCTATTACAAACACAATCAAAAGCCGAAGATACCAATAGCCCTAGTCGATTTCTCACTAAGCCTCAAGAGCCGAAATTGTTATCCACATCAAAGCCATAGCCGAATCTTGCTAAGGGTTCAAGCAAGAGTTCCATCAAATTCTTCATGAAGGGTAAGATTAGGTTAGATTCTCATTCTATTTCTTTTAAGGTCATTAAATTAAGATTCTAATACCCTTAATATCTCATGTTGTCAAGAGATCTTTCGGGATTTACTAAGTGTCGACTACAAGGAAGGAGAAGTTCTTTTCCGAAGGTACACCATAAGCCGCGTGTTCCTAGTTATTCGGTGAATTTCAGGATTTAAGAATCTAAGGTGAGTCATATTTAACATACTGGCTAAGGGTTATTTGTTGTGAATAAATGTTAGAAATTGATCTAACATGTAGTTATAGGGATTTCGACAGAGGGATACAAGGATTTTGGGATTTGAGAATTTCAAGGTAAGTTTTAAGAATACTAATCCTACTAGGATTTGGATTTATGGCCGAATGGATTTTTATTAAATTAGTAAGTGATTAATCAAATGTAGGAATTTGAGATCTAAGGCAGATGGATCGATTTTGGATTTCAAGGAATTCGTTAAGCAAATCAGGTGTGTACCCTACCCTAAGTTTTGATAGGTTCATGGCTATGTTTAAATTAAATGTATTATTAAGAATGTGTGTACTCATACTAACCTTCGATATATCATATGGAAATTATTTTAATATATGAATATGCATAAGAATGTGAATGTGGCTAAGTACCACAAATGTGGTAAAAGTACCTGTGCACGTTTCCTACTTACGATAGGATTATGAATATGATATATTTTAAACATATGAATAGTAACATGAATGAGAATTAAGTATGTTATGCATGATATAAAATTTATGGGGCATTCGGGATCTATGTGAAAGGGGGAAGAAGGTGTTGACTTCGGTCTCACCAACGGAATATGGTGACTACGGTCACAAAATTTGAATATGGTAACTTCGGTTACATTATCTCGAATTTGGTAACTTCGTTACATTATTTGAATATGGTGTCTAATGACACAAATTATATGGGAGATGAGCACGCCGATCGCAGCGATCGCTTCGATGGTGTGTAGCGGATGGAGGGTTGACTTAGTAGTCCCCACGGTGTGGACCGGCGTGCACGGGTGGTGTGTAGCGGATGGACCCTAGGTTTGGGTTTGGGAATGCGTTATTAATTGTATTCTATGATTTGAATGTGTATCATTTGCATGCCTGATTCTATTATGACTTAGTGTTGTGTACACATTGAGTCTCATTGACTCACCCCGTTTGGGGAATATTTTTCGGTGATGAGCGATAATGGACCGGGTCGGCAGGAGCTTAAAGGTGGCCATGCATAGCAAGAAATTTATGATTTGGACTTTCAATTTATTTTAAGTATTTTAAGTTTTACTTTGGGGATCATTGATATAATAAGGCCATTGTGGTTTACTTTATTTTTCTTTTATTTATTATGTTTATGGATTTTTATCAATTAAAGTTTAAGTAAATTCCTTTTTAAAATTAACTCTAAATGTTTTGTCACCTTAAATAAATGGGTTTTAACATAAGATAAATTTGTTTTCAACTCAAGCCCAACCCAAACAATATTTTTTTAAAAATCATACAAGTTTTTCCTAAGTAACAAAAGAATTTTGAACCGGTTTACTTGAGGAACATACCAAATCTGGTCAAAGCTCGTGGGCCGGGTTTAGGGTGTTTCAACCCCTGTAGGATAAATTACGAAAATACCCTGGGTAGTGAAACGATGAAGACACCCCTACACGATGAATGTGGGTTCGTGGATGTTGTCTGTATGTTGATGTGTGATGGTTGGATGTATGTGGTTCCTAGAAATAGGAGACAAACTTGAGACTGAAACTTGTGGATGTGATTTCGAATTCGAAAGAACTACTTTTAAACTACTGTTCATAAGCCTGTTCGTGGTTAATCAGTGGAAGAAAACTACTAATTCATAAAATTTCTAACCAGATAAACGCGAATCGATAGAATGAGTGCAAGGGGACGAGGACGCTCCAGATGCGAATACCGGTGCGTACTCTATCATATTATCCTAAGTGTTTCTTTTGGCTTTAGAATTAGAGTTCGCAGCGGAAGCATAGTGGTGAGACTTGGGTAGTATGATTGATAGTTAGTTGGAAATTTTGAGGACGAAATTTCTTTAAGGGGGTAGAACCGTAACATCCCGAATTATTGGGCCCTGTGCATTTTGTGTAATGTATGCTTAATAGGTTAAATTGAGAATTTAGGTACTAATTGGGCTCAAGAATGGGCTGAGGCCTTGACTAAATCTCTGCGTAGACACTCTAGCATTTTAAAAGGAAGTTATTTGTGTTTTAAATGACAAATGGGCTTGTGGCCCAAAAGTAAGTGGCGCTATAGGGGAGCTAAAAGTGGCGTCAGTAGTAAGGGAGAGAGGAGGCCCAGTTTTGGCTGCTTGAAGCCCAAGTAATTGGGCCAAGTTCGGCACTTAAAGGGGAGCCATAGGGAGGACGACAACAAGGCTATAAAATAGGGATTTTTAATGTTTAATTTATGAGGATAATAAGCAGATAAAGGAGGGAGGAGTTGGTGCTAATTAGGGCTATTTTTGAGGAGTTAATAGATTAAGATAAGGAAAAAGGATAGGAGCTATCTTGTGGAAGCTAGTGTTGGCCAAAAATCAAACTCAGTAAGGGTGAGGAATCAATTTAGTATAGGCAGAAGTGTGTGCCGAAATTTGCTGTCAAGTTCTCATCATCTTTTTCTTTCCTCTACCGAAATCCCCACTTCATTCTCCCTCACAACTTTCTTTCTTTTCTTTTTGGCCGAATCCTCTGACAATTCCTTTCTCATCTCTTTCAAACACTTTAGCCGAAACCTCTAAGCCTTTCCTCGCTTCTTGTTTATTTTCTTTCTAATCCAAAGCCGAAACACCTCACTCAGATTTTCTAAAAGCCGAAAACGCATCAGTTCATCTTTTCCAGGATTTTCATCAAAGCCGAAATCCTTAGATCTCATCTCCTGTGTTTAACGAATTCTCTCTATGGTATCTGCTTGTGCTGAATCTCGAAAGAAACTGAAGGTAAGTATCGATTCATAAGGCTTCAATCCTTTCCGGCTTTCTAGAGACTCTAGCCGAATGGCTATAAGGAAACTAACCTTGAGTTTTTCTCTTATTTTCAGCATTCCGGGATTTGAAGAGGAGCCAATCGCATAGATCTCTAAGTCAAAGTTTAGTAACACACGAATCGTGTTACTTTCGGGATTTCAAGGGGAGCCCAAATCTTCGTGTTCTTCCGGCTTTTGAGCAAGGTTTTAGACTAAGGGTTGTAGATCCAGATAGTAAGGATATTGACTAAGGGTGTAAAACTACGCGATATCAGGTGTGTAACACTTCCATACCATTTAGATTGCCTGTTAAAATTTCTTTACAAATCTGTTATATTTTGATAAATGTCGAAATCCCGGCATAATGGTTGAAACTCGATGAGGGTAAAAGCGAATCACCAGGTTAGTGATCTCTGTCATTCCTAAGTTCCTGTTAAGATGATATGTGTGTTAAGTATGCCGATTTTTGTGATTGCATGGGGTTGGGTTTGAAGAAAGGGGAAGTGTTCTGTTGTAGCGGCTTTTTTCGTGACCTGTTGTAGCGGCTTTTGCCGTGACCTGTTGTAGCGACTTTTGCCGTGACCTGTTGTAGTGGCTTTTGCCATGACCTGTTGTAGTGGCTACGGCCATGATCTGATGATGAGCAGCATGACTGCCATCGATGGTGTGTAGCGGTGTTGGTTGATTGTAGAAATCCCCAATGGTGTGATTGGCAGGTAAGGGTGGTGTGTAGCGGATGGAAACCTAGGATTTGGGTTGGGCTTGCATAATTTCTGTTATATATATAAATCTGTTATTATGTTATGTGGGGCTATGGCCCAAATCTAATGGTGCATGAGGGTTGCACACTGAGTCTCGCGACTCACCCTATTATTTAACATTTTCAGGTAGCACCTAGTGCATCGGACCGAGCTGGAGAGGAGTGCAAGGTGGCCATGCGAGAGAGTATTTGGATTCAGCAAAAGGCTTTTTATTATTCAGTTATTTTATTATGTTTTTTTATTAAGAGGATTTTAAGTTTCAATGTAATAAGGCCATGGGCCACTAGACTCATATTTATTTTGGGTTTCATGTTGGGTTTTTATTATTAGACTTTTAAATTTCATGTTAAAATTTAGCAAAGGCATGTAACAACTTAGTTTTTTTTTCCTAATTCACCAAGGTATCATTTGAATTTAAATTTTATACAGAATATAAAATTACTAAGGCTTTCCGGTTAAAATGATTAAACATGATACTCGTTTTCCAAAGTGTGACAATTTTTATAAAATTCCTTAGTGACATACCAGATCCGGTAGTAGTGTATGGGCCGGGTTTGGGTGTTACATCCTAAACGGCGACGTTCCATCATCTGCCTTAAAATAACCCTAAGGACTAAATTGAAACAAAGATACTGATTCAGAGCCAAATTGAAAATAAGGAAAAATACTATTCGGACATAATTATAAAATTTCTAAAATAGGGAAGGGCCTATAGAGCAATTAGACCCTTAAATAAAAACGCGCGGATCCTCCCCGGGTCGGGTAAACGCGCGGATCTTCAACCTTAAAACGACACCGTTTTGGTCATTAATTGACCACACCGAAATGACGCCATTCCAGTAGCCTTTATAAACCAAAAAATTAGAAAAAAATCATTTCAATTAGGTTTTTTTTTTAAAAAAAAGCAGAGAAGCCAGAGAGATGCTCTGCCTTCATAGGTCGTTCGACCTCCGGCAGCCCTCGCACGTACTTCACGCGCCGTCGCCCACGGCGGCCCAAAGGTGAGAAACTTCGTTATTTTTTTTATATGAACTCATTCTCTTTGTTTGTAGATGATATTTGTATGTAAAAAAAATCGCACGAATTAAAAGATATTTAAGCGAAAAATAAATAGGAAATCACCTTTGTAAAAAAATTTTGTATTGTATTCTCTGTGTATATGCCTCTGTATATTCGTTTGTGTCTCTTTTACAGATTATATCGGGGCTTTTATAGCCCCGAAAAATAAATAGAAAGTAAATATGAAGACATGGTCTTCCATTCTTGCTGTTTTTCTGTTGTTTTCCTTCCTTGTTTTGCAGGTGAATGGCGAAAAGTCCGGCGATGATGAAGGTTGGACAAGGGGCTCTGTCTTTGGTGTTGCACAAGAATCGAAAACTAGGGTTTCAGAAACCCTTGGTTTCTATATTTAGTTTTGGGCCTTTTGGGCCCCGTAGGTCAGTTGGGTTAGGCTAAGTTTGGGTCTGAGGGTGTAATCGGGCCACGGGTATTTTATTTTGGGCTACTGGGTTTAGGTTTGGGCTACTAGTAAAATTGGCTGTAAAGGACTGTAAAATTTTGGACTTTGGGTTAATTTATTTTATTTTATTTTTTTGTTTATTTATTCAAGCCTGGGCAATAATGGGCTACTACAGTTGGGTCGGGCCAACCCGAAAAATGAGAGGGTTTGTGCAAAAATATTGGTTCGAAAAATGGGCTTGGGCAAAAAAACAAGACCGGTTTAGAAAACGGGATAGGCCTCAGGTAAGGATTTTGGCCCAGACCCAACCAACCCAAACTTTCAAAAAAAAAAACCCTGCTATTTTTCCATGTTTTACTGCTGTTTTCCCGTTGTTTTCTCACTGTTTTGCTACTATTTCACTATTATGTTGCTACTATTTTGTTATTAATGTTTGGATATTGTATAAGACTTGTTTTATTGTTAATTTTGCTACTATTTTTGAGTCATTTGCTTGTTAAGTTGCACTTATCTTAGTATTATTTAAGTATAAAGACTTTTTAAACACATTTTCAATTTGTTAGAAAACATTTATTTTAATATTTTTAATGTATTTGGTGGATTATATTTTTAATTTTTTTTATATAAAAAATAAAATTTAAAAAAATAATATGGGTTAGGCTAGACCAAGCCCAAGTTTTAACATTTTTATTCCGGCCAAACTTGGACAAAAAATCTAAGCTAGTTTTTAAGGATCCAAATTTAACCTAAAGTTTTGTTAGTCCCGCCATGTACAACTCTCCTCCAAACCACTTCCAATCCATCAAACACCGCCCACAATTCCAAATGGAGAACCGATGTGATGCCAAAATCTTGCTAAACCCAATAATCAAAAAATTAGTAATAAATATATAAACATGAATGGTTGATTTCAAAATAACTTATGAATTTACATAAATCACAATAATTGAATTTTAACAAATTAAAATAAGACGGAGATTCATTTATTATTTACAAAACAAAACATACACACATATATGAATATCAATATGATAATAATATCCCTTTCTCTTGTACAAATATTCACCTTGTTTTTACATCAAACAAAATATAAGTAAAGCATTAGCATTTATTTTACAATTTAGTGGGAAGGTGTTAACGCCACAACTCGAGTCCTACACTTTCGATGCCAACACAAATGACTTTCAACATATTAAACTTCCGGAGCATCGTAAAACACCGATTCACTTGTTAATTGTTTAACGCAGATCCAAAGATCAACAACCTTAAAATTTTGTTCTTGGTTATAGTTAGGCTTAGCTCCACCTACACTGCTTGCTTACTAAAAGATGCTCCATTTTTAAATACATCCCCTACCGAATAAAATTTACATAAACCTTTCTCTCCTTTTCTCCATGTAACCTCTTTGTTCCCAACATCATTTGGAGCGACGAAACAATTGGCCTCACTCTTGATGCTGGGGCTCATGCTACCACCGATGGCGTATTGTTCCCACCCTTGGTAGAAATTGTTCGCTACGTGTGCATATCCATGGCGCACTCTGCAATATAATTTAATATATAACAATTTCAGATAATTCATGTAAATATGCATTAAAAAGCATGGAGCTCACCGATCCATAATTATTATTTACCTTGGCATTCTTTGGTTGCACTTAGGTCCGAAATGGTTGAAAATGACAGTGACCTTCATGTTTTTGTCTCTCAAATGACCATCGTCGTGTCCGAGGAGCATAACTTTGTCTTGGTTCCTAAACCAGTTGTTCGACACGGTGATGTTGGTGGAACCGCGAGTGACATCGAGGAGGCCGTCTTGGCACTCATACAATGTGTTATGATCGATCCACACTTTCCTTGCGGTGACCAATCTTATAGCGTCCCCATCCATTTGGCCTAAAGGGATCACCTTCGCGTTTGGACCCATCACAGTGCTAGGTGTTTGGGCCTTGCAATGGTGGATGCGAAGCCCATGGATGATTATATCGGTCGCTTGGTACACCAACAAGCACCCAGCGCCAGTTATGTGGACATCAACGCCACGACCGTCGATGGTAGTGAAGCTGCTTAAAAGAAGTGGTCTTTGGAGTGTGATGGTCATGCTATTTTTGAATGTGATCCATACTTTTCCTTTGATCATTATGGTTCCATAACGAAGGGTCCCTGATTTAGGATTCAAAGGGTCGTCGGAAGGATCAGTAACCTTGTATTTCACGACGTCTTTACCAATGCTGTTGATCATTTTTCTGGCAAAACCGACGGAGCATTTGGCCATGTAACACCCCAAACCCGGCCCAAACGCTACAACCGGATCTGGTATGTCACTTAAGTGTTTTTACAAAACATGACGCGTTTTGGAAAACAATTACTAGGTTTAATCGTAAATACCGGAAATTTAGTAATTTATTAAGTTATATAAGATATAAAGTTATAAATTTCCTTGATGAATTTTAAATAAAGACCGAAATCTTGTACATGTCTTAGTTTAATTTTCAAAACATAATTAAAAATGTCTAATAATAAAACCCAACATAAACCCAAAAACATAAACAAAAATCTAGTGGCCCATGGCCTTATTACCATGAGATTTAAAATCCATTAAATAAAAATATAAAATAATAAACTAAAGTCTTTTCGCTGAATCCAAATGTTCTTTTGCATGGCCACCTTGCTCTCCTCTCCAGCCCGGTCTGATGCACTAAGTGTCACCTGAAATTGTTAAATAATTGGTTGAGTCGTGAGACTCAGTGTGTAACCCTCATACACCATTAGATTTGGGCTTTAGCCCTATAAAACAGAATAATCAAAATTGATATACATAACAAAAATAGTATGCAAAGCCCAACCCATTTGCCTAGGTTTCCATCCGCTACACGCCCGTACTCACCATTCACACCATTGGGGATTTCTACAATCGACCCACACCGCTGCACGCCAATATGGCGCTCATGCTCGCTCATCAACATATTATGGCCGAAGCCCTTATAATGAATCACGGCATTAGCCGCTACAACATATAATGTGATCACGGTATAAACCGCTACACATATAACGTATAACTTCCTCCTTTCATCAACCCAACCCATGCGGTCATAAAATCAATATGCTTTTATCATATAAAGTCAAACATTCAACGACTGGTGATTTGCTTCACCCTTTTCGGGTTTCCAACATTAAACCGGGATATCGGTATTTATCACAACATATAAACTTATGAGCATACATTAATAATCAGATCTAGATGGTAGGGAAGTATTACACACCTGATATCACGAAATCCAATATTCTTAGTCGATGTCCTTGCTATCCGGATCTATTATCCTCAATGTAAAGCCTTGCTCAAAAGCCGGAAAAAAAAAACAAAGATTTAGCCCCTTCAAAAATCGGCCAAGGTTAATAAATCCCAAATTACACGTTAAAACTAATAGATCCCTTACCTTGAAATCCCAAAAGTAACATGATTCTATAACTTAGAGATCTATGCGATTGACTCCACTAAAGTTCCCTTCAGATTTCGGCACAAGTAGGCACCACAGAAGTAATTCGGCAATCACGGGAGATGAGACCTAGGGATTTCGGCTTTTAGGAAAATCCCGGAAAAGTATGAACAAGAGAAGGCTGATGTGTCTTTGGCTTTTAAAATACTTGAGTGAGGAGTTTTGGTTTCGACGAGAGAGAGAGAAGAAGAAAAGAAAACAAGGAAGAGACTTGAAGATTTCTGGCTAGGAAGAAAAACAATGGAAAGAGTTTCACTTTTGAATCAAAGTGAAGATGAGGGAATAGGCTTAGAGATTTCGGCTTTTGCAGAGAATGAAGAAGAAGATGGAACTTTAAGAGTTTTCGGCTTTTACTCAGAGAAGAAGAGAAAAGAATGAGAGAAAAACCAAAATGACGAAATTGAAGAGATATTCCCCTATTTATAAAAACTTCTAAGACTTACCTAACCTTGCAGATAAATCCTATCTTTTCTCCTTTATCTTAATCTACTAGCTCATCTAAAAGAGACTTAATTATCTCTAACTCCTCCCTCCTTTATCAAAGATATTATCCACATATTTTAATCATTAAAATCCCTAAATTTTAGCCTTTATCCGCTTATTATCCACATAAAATAAATTCTTAAATAATAGCCTTTATCTGCTTATTATCCACATATTTTAAACATTAAAACCCTAAATTTTAGCCTTGTTGCCATCCACTCCACCTAATCCTAATGCCCAAAATTTAGCTAACTTAAATTAAAAGAATTGGGCTCCATGAAACTTAAATTTGGGCCCCTTACTCCCTTGTGTGGCGTCACCTCCTAAGATTGGGCCACAAGCCCACTTTGGTATTTTAAACATAGATACTACCTTTTAAACCCTATAATGCCCAAATAGATAATTTTAATCAAGGCCTCTACCTAAGCTCCGAGCCCAATTTGGACCCCTAACACTTAAATTAACACATTAAACATATCCACCCATTAAACGCATAGGCCCAAAAATTCGTGGATGTTACAGTTCTACCCCTTTAAAGAAATTTCGTCCTCGAAATTTCCAACTAACTATTAATCGTACTACCCAAGTCTCACCACTATGCTTTCATTGCGCACTCTAATTCTAAAGTCAAAATAAACACTTAGTATACTATGGTAGGGTGCGCACCCGTATTCGCATCTAAAGCGTCCTCGTCCCTTGTACTCATGATATCGGTTCGCGTTTATCCGATTAAGAATTTTATGAATTAATAAGTTTCTTCCATCTGTTTAACCACGAATAGTCTTATGAGCGATAGTTTAAGAGTAGTTCTTTCGAATTCTAATTACATCTACAAGTTTCAGGTCTCAAGTTTGTCTCCTAGTTCCATATACACATACATGCAATCATCAATCATACAAATAGAACTTACATTCATCACCTAAGGGTATTTTCATCATTTCATTACCTGTGGGTATTTTTGTAATTTATCCTACAGGGGTATTTTTGTAATTTTCTGAAATAGGGTTCCTTGGTGATTTTGTGAAAGAAGGATATTTTGGTAATTTTACAATCCGGGGGTATTTTGGTAATTTTGAAATCCGGGGGTATTTCAGTAATTTTGCAATCAGGGGCAATTTAGTAATTTTGCAAATCAGGGGTAATTTGGTAATTGTACAAACCAGGGGTATTTTGGTCATTTGACAAAACGAGGGTAGTTTGGTAATTTTTTCTAACCAGGATATTTCGATGTTGTTGTTGTTTTTTTTTCTTTTCAAACAGGTACTTTGGGGAAAAATCTAGTTTCATGGTCCTAAGGGTTACTCTTATAAACATGAGATTTTCTGTAAATTTTCAAAACATAGGTATTTTACAAATTCATGGTCAGTTGGTAGTTTTCACAAATCAAACGTATTTTGAAAATTTTGCAAAACTTGAGAAATTTTCTTTCTTTTTTTTTTTTTCAAACTAGGGTGGTCTGTCCCTTTCGGGTTTTAATTATAAGGTTTAGCCCATCAACAAGTCCTCATAACTAGGGTGAATAGTCACCACGCACTGGTAGGATTCTAGTGAAGAGGAGGTGAGTCGCTAGGATCGCTAAGTACCAAGCTCTCCTGAATCCACTCCTAGACATGCGTATGCCCATTGCCACACCCTAACTTGGCTAAGGTGAACAGTCCTACGCACTGGTAGGATTCCAAATAAGAGGAGGTGAGTCACTAGGATCGCTTAAATACTAGGCTCTTCCGGATCCAATCCTAGACATGCGTATGCCTATTACCACACCCTAGTCTTGCGGCTCGTTCACGGGTTTGTTTAGTGAAGTTAAGTTTTATGACATTTTAAGAAGTGTTTCAGCTAGGCCTAAAGTCCATCAAGTTCTAATCTAACTAATCTACGCCCCATAAAGCCAATTAAGCCCACATATATTATATCACACAATGGTTCAGAATACTTACCTGGCGGACTTGGGACGGAGACGCAGGTGCCATGCTGAGCTAACAGACCTGTTATCATTTAAAAACATTCATGTTTTAAAAACCCTTTTTTTTTCGAAAACATTTTGAACCCAAAACCCAAAGCCGAGTTTTGAACCGGGCTCTGATACCAATTTGTAACACCCCAAACCCGGCCCAAACGCTACAACCGGATCTGGTATGTCACTTAAGTGTTTTTACAAAACATGACGCGTTTTAGAAAACAATTACTAGGTTTAATCGTAAATACCGGAAATTTAGTAATTTATTAAGTTATATAAGATATAAAGTTATAAATTGCCTTGATGAATTTTAAATAAAAATCGAAATCTTGTACATGTCTTAGTTTAATTTTCAAAACATAATTAAAAATGTCTAATAATAAAACCCAACATAAACCCAAAAACATAAACAAAAATCTAGTGGCCCATGGCCTTATTACCATGAGATTTAAAATCCATTAAATACAAATATAAAATAATAAACTAAAGTCTTTTCGCTGAATCCAAATGTTCTTTTGCATGGCCACCTTGCTCTCCTCTCCAGCCCGGTCCGATGCACTAAGTGTCACCTGAAATTGTTAAATAATTGGTTGAGTCGCGAGACTCAGTGTGTAACCCTCATGCACCATTAGATTTGGGCTTTAGCCCCATAAAACAGAATAATCAAAATTGATATACATAACAAAAATAGTATGTAAAGCCCAACCCATTTGCCTAGGTTTCCATCCGCTACACGCCCCACTCACCGACCATTCACACCATTGGGGATTTCTACAATCGACCCACATCACTACACGCCAAGATGGCGGTCATGCGCTCATCAACATATTATGGCCAAGCCCTTATAATGAGATCACGGCATTAGCCGCTACAACATATAACGATCACGGTATAAACCGCTACACATATAACGTATAACTTCCTCCTTTCATCAACCCAACCCATGCAATCATAAAATCAATATGCTTTTATCATATAAAGTCAAACATTCAACGACTGGTGATTTGCTTCACCCTTTTCGTTTTCCAACATTAAACCGGGATATCGGTATTTATCACAACATATAAACTTATGAGCATACATTAATAATCGATCTAGATGGTGGGAAGTATTACACACACGATATCGCAAAATCCAATATTCTTAGTCGATGTCCTTGCTATCCGGATCTATTATCCTCAATGTAAAGCCTTGCTCAAAAGCGAAAAAACACACAAAGATTTAGCCCCTTCAACAATCGGCCAAGGTTAATAAATCCCAAATTACACGTTAAAACTAATAGATCCCTTACCTTGAAATCCCGAAAGTAACACGATTCTATAACTTAGAGATCTATGCGATTGACTCCACTAAAGTTCCTTCTTGATTTCGGCACAAGTAGGCACCACGTAAGTAATTCGGCAATCACGGGAGATGAGATCTAGGGATTTCTGCTTTTAGGAAAATCCCTAAAAGTATGAACAAGAGAAGGCTGATGTGTCTTTGGCTTTTAAAATACTTGAGTGAGGAGTTTCGGTTTACAAAGAAAAGAGAAGAAGAAAAGAAAAAACAAGGAAGAGACTTGAAGATTTCGGCTAGGAAGAAAAAGAATAGAAAGAGTTTCGGCTTTTGAATCAAAGTGAAGATGAGGAATAGGCTTAGAGATTTCGGCTTTTGCAGAGAATGAAGAAGAAGATGGAACTTTATGAGTTTTCGGCTTTTACTCGAGAAGAAGAAGAAAAGAATGAGAGAAAAACCCAAATGACGAAATTGAAGAGATATTCCCCCTATTTATAGAAACTTCGGCACTTACCTAACCTTGCAGATAAATCCTATCTTTTCTCCTTTATCTTAATCTACTAGCTCATCTAAAAGAGACTTAATTATCTCTAACTCCTCCCTCCTTTATCAGCATATTATCCACATATTTTAATCATTAAAATCCCTAAATTTTAGCCTTTATCTGCTTATTATCCACATAAAATAAATTCTTAAATAATAGCCTTTATCTGCTTATTATCCACATATTTTAAACAATAAAACCCCTAAATTTTAGCCTTGTTGCCATCCACTCCACCTAATCCTAATGCCCAAAATTTAGCTAACTTAAATTAAAAGAATTGGGCTCCATGAAACTTAAATTTGGGCCCCTTACTCCCTTGTGTGGCGTCACCTCCTAAGATTGGGCCACAAGCCCACTTTGGTATTTTAAACATAGATACTACCTTTTAAACCCTATAATGCCCAAATAGATAATTTTAATCAAGGCCTCTACCTAAGCCTGAGCCCAATTTGGACCCCTAACACTTAAATTAACACATTAAACATATCCACCCATTAAACGCATAGGCCCAAAAATTCAGGATGTTACAGGCCAATTGTTGTCGTTGACTCTGCCAAAGAGGGTTCCCTCTCCAACATTTATCGATTACATTCATATTAGCCAAACTCGAACTAGGACTTGCCATTAGAATGACCATGAAAAGGGCCAATGTGAAGCAACATGATAATGTTGTAGCCATTGTTGTACTCGTTTTTTGAGTGGAAGATGGAAGAATAATGAGAGATTATTGATGGTTTTATATTGCAAAAAAAATACCAAATTTGAGAGTTAAAAAATTTGTTCATAATGTTACGAGGTGAATGTTATTGTTGTTTTTATCAGATGCAAATAGTTTGGGTTACTTTGTTAGTAACTAACTTGATTTTTGTTGAGACAAAAATTGTTCATTTGTTTATTTTTGGTGAATTTTTACTAGTGGTCATTGTACTATGCATAAGTTGCGTATTTAATTCAGATATCTTTGAGTCTATTCTAATTTGGTCAATTAGGCCTGTGATTTTAGAATTTTAAAATTTCAATCGTGAACCAAATGGTAGATGTTACATTCATTAAGTTATATTTTGCTATTTCTAAAATTGTTTGTGACAAATAGATTATCACAAGTATAATGTCATGTCAATTTTTTTATTTTCACATAATACTCATAAACATGTCACAAATGGATTGAACAACTATCATTTGAATTAGGATTGAAATTTAAAAATTCAAAAAGTGTAAAGACTAAAAATGATTAAATTGGATAATAAAGACTAAACCTATAACTTACATATATTATGAGACAAATAACAAAAATTAGGCCTAATGGATTTAAATGTTACCGTTTGTGTCAAATTTTTCAAAATTCAAATTTACCTAATTAAAATATAAGGACTAAATTTATAATTTAAGCATAATATATGGAGTAATAACAAAAATAATTTTTTTTATACAAAAATGTTCTTTTCTTTATACTTACAAAGGAAAGGGTGTGTTTAGGGTTATTTGGTTACTCAAAGTAAAAAAAAAAAAACATGTGGCCAAGTTTGAGAGTTAGTTTCATTAAACATAAAATTTTGTTATTTCTTAATTTAAAATTTAAAATTTAAAATTTAATTATTACAAATATTTGTATTTTCTACCCAAAGTCACTAACTATCAAATATATTTATTTGAGTGTCTTGATGGTATGATTAAGTTCATAATAATTTCAATCTATGGGGGTATGATTAAATGAATATATTGATGGTAAATTTTGACTAGAAAATCTTTGTATAGTTTATAAAATACATAAAAGATTACATAAATAAGGGTAAAACAATCCTCTTATAAATAAAAAACTATAAATTAATATATAATAAATTTGCACTTTAACCTCCCTAAAAATGAAAAAAAAAATATTTAATCACTTTAGAAACAATGAAATTATAAATTAATGTATAATAAATGTAATAAGGCTATTTTGCCCAGGCCCATGCTTGAAAACAAACCACAAATAATAAAAATAAAAAATAATAAATCAAAGTCCAGTTTTCTTTCTTAAACAGTCCATTTACAATCTGTTACACCCAAGCCCAAAAACACTCAGGCCTAAAACAGCCTACTCAGACCCACTACTCTACCCCAAATCCAATTACACCCAAAACAGACCTAACCCAACTGACCTACGGGGCCCAAAAGGCCCAAAACTAAAATCAGAAACAAGGGTTTCTGGAACCCTAAGAAACCCTCGCGCCGCAAGCGCCCCAGCGGCCCCTTCCTCGCGCCCAAGCCACCAATCGCGCTGCGCTCCTCGTCACTCACCTGCGAAACAAGGAAAGAACACCACAGCAAAAGGAAAGAAATGACAGAAAAACTAGCAAAACAGATTTTGTTTCTATTTTTTCGATTTATTTCAGGGCTATATAAACCCCCAAAATAATCTG
Organism: Gossypium sturtianum; assembly: GCA_025698515.1. NCBI lineage: Eukaryota > Viridiplantae > Streptophyta > Magnoliopsida > Malvales > Malvaceae > Gossypium > Gossypium sturtianum. The sequence continues at coordinate 8,555,335 of CM046948.1, forward strand.
TAAAAAACACACACAGAAAGAATACGCAAATATTCACAAAAATACATAAAAGATTACATAAATAAGGGTAAATTGCATAAATAGTAATTCAATTATCAAAATTTTTTTATTTTTGGTACTAAAAATAGTTTATAATTTAAGCGTCCGCATTATATAGTTTGATCAATTTGGTCACTCTCATCAAAATTGCAGATAGAAAACACATGTGGATTTTTTTTTTTGTAAATTGTAATAATATTTAAAAATCTCCGGCACAAAAAAAAATCTAGCTTGGATTTATGTTTGCAATTTTAATAGGAGTGTCCAAATTAATTAAATTATGTAATGTGAGTGTCTAAATTGCAAAATTTTTCAAGTCCACATCAACATTCTATGGCTGCATGATCAGTTTTGGACTTAATATAAATTTCACTTGGTACCTGCCCAAGCTTAAGCTCCCATTGCCATTGTAACCAAAGGCATATCTGTCGGGATAGGTAGAGGATTTGGTCCCCAATATTTGAAAATTTTCAATTTAGTCTCTTTATAAATCGAGAAATTATAAATGAATATATATAGTCAAATTGTACTTTAACCTTCAAAAAATGAAAATTTTGTAAAACAATCCTCTTATAAATAAAAAATTATAAATTAATATATAATAAAATTGCACTTTAACCTCCCTAAAAATGAAAAAAAAAATATTTAATCACTTTAGAAACAATGAAATTATAAATTAATGTATAATAAATTTATATTTTGGATCTATGAAAAATTATAATTTAATTTCTAGCTTATTAATTTTTTTTTCGAATTTGCCATTGGTTGTGGCTGTAACTACATATTAATGGGTCGTACCAATGAACAAACATGTCCCCCTGAGTTGTTCATGGTTGGTGTCGAAACCATTTTTAAGTTTTTATGAAAAATGGGGATCGACTAAAAAAACGAAAACGGGAGTCGCCACCAACCCCTTTTTTGCGTAGGTGTGATTGGATCACCTTATAAAATGTTTTATTTCAAAACTTTGATTTTGGCCTACGAAATTCAGAAAAACGAGTTCGGGAGTCGGTTACGTTTGAGGAATGATTAGCATTCTCGTAACGCCCAAAAAATTGGTACCTAATTGATTATTTAATGTCCAAATATCGAAATTTTGAAAAATTTAAAATACGATCCTTTTATTCGAAAGAAAGCCAAGACTTGCTTATCTCAAAGAAATAAAATGCCACACCCAAGAAGTTAGGATGCAACATCTCAAAACTTTGAAACTAAGTTTGCCTTTATTTGAAGAAAATTCTTATCTCGAGATACGAAACATTATATCTAATAAGTTAAGATATAACATTTTGAATTTTCGATAATAAGTTTTGTTTTGAAGTTTATGGGTTTAAAAAGGATACTTGATACCTTAAGTTCCACGAGAAAATTAAAACCCAGCGAGTTAGGGTATAATCTTTCTCGAAGTCCCCAAATATCACGTATCGCTATATTTAAAAACCTTTGAATAAAATGCGTCAATGCAATTAAATATGTTTTTTTTTTAAATGATTTTGGAGTAAGATATGGCATATATATTACAAAATATCAATTCCAAATAGCAATTCTCTATAACTACAAATTATATTAACAAATAATACTAATATAGACAATTAACGAATGAATATTATAACATAGCAAATGATACACGTAATAAAAGGACTATGCTAAAACAATATTAAGCAAATAAAGAGCATAAATAAACAAATACAAGATATAAAAATAATCAGTAACAATAAAAAAAATCTATATGAAAGATAAAAAAATTAAGAAATAAATATAAAACCCTACAAACAAGATCGAATATATAAAAAAAATGAATGATGTATTTAAGAATATCAAATGATTTAAAAAAAATGTGACAATTTCTAAAATGATTAATATGTATAAACAATATATTTTAAATGAATAATATAAAAACTTAGAGTATACGAAAAATATAGGGATATTTATAATAAATATAATTTAATATATATAAATATGAATAATAATACGTGATAAAACAGTTTTAAGTAAATAACATATATAACTTTAAATAAAAATATATTTATAATACAATATTCATAAAAACCTCATAAACAATATAAATAATATACGTTATACAATATACAAAAATTTTATATAATATAAAGGATAAAATAATTTAAATTATAAATATAATATAATAACAAATAATATACAAGCTTTTTTAAAAAATGTATAATATACTAATTAATATATGAATTACAAAATAATATGTAATATATATAAATAATATTAAACTAAATAAAATAACCTAGTATAAATAATAAATAGTAATAATTTAATATGTATAAATAGTACGTATTTAAAATAAACGATACATAAAAACTTTATACTATTAATAATTTAATATACAAATATTAAAAAATATAGAATTTTTAATATTACGAAATAGTTTAATATAATGTTAAAATAATTTAAAAATAAAATAAAATAAAATAAGGGTTTAAGAATAAACAAAGAAACAAGGATTAAATTAAAGTAAATAAAAAAACTAAGGAAAAATAGCATTCTCGTAACGCCCAAAAAATTGGTACCTAATTGATTATTTAATGTCCAAATATCGAAAATTTGAAAAATTTAAAATACAGCCAAGACTTGCTTATCTCAAAGAAATAAAATGCCACACCCAATAAGTTAGGATGCAACATCTCAAAACTTTGAAACTAAGTTTGCCTTTATTTGAAGAAAATTCTTACCTCGAGATACGAAACATTATATCTAATAAGTTAAGATATAACATTTTGAATTTTCGATAATAAGTTTTGTTTTGAAGTTTATGGGTTTAAAAAGGATACTTGATACCTTAAGTTCCACGAGAAAATTAAAACCCAGCGAGTTAGGGTATAATCTTTCTCGAAGTCCCCAAATATCACGTGTCGCTATATTTAAAAACCTTTGAATAAAATGCGTCAATGCAATTAAATATGTTTTTTTTTAAATGATTTTGGATTAAGATATGACATATATATTACAAAATATCAATTCCAAATAGCAATTCTCTATAACTACAAATTATATTAACAAATAATACTAATATAGACAATTAACGAATGAATATTATAACATAGCAAATGATACACGTAATAAAAGGACTATGCTAAAACAATATTAAGCAAATAAAGAGCATAAATAAAGAAATACAAGATATAAAAATAATCAGTAACAATAAAAAAAAAATCTATATGAAAGATAAAAAAAAATTAAGAAATAAATATAAAACCCTACAAACAAGATCGAATATATAAAAAAAATGAATGATGTATTTAAGAATATCGAATGATTTAAAAAAAATGTGACAATTTCTAAAATGATTAATATGTATAAACAATATATTTTAAATGAATAATATAAAAACTTAGAGTATACGAAAAATATAGGGATATTTATAATAAATATAATTTAATATATATAAATATGAATAATAATACGTGATAAAACAGTTTTAAGTAAATAACATATATAACTTTAAATAAAAATATATTTATAATACAATATTCATAAAAACCTCATAAACAATATAAATAATATACGTTATACAATATACAAAAATTTTATATAATATAAAGGATAAAATAATTTAAATTATACATATAATATAATAACAAATAATATACAAGCTTTTTTTTTAAAATGTATAATATAATAATTAATATATGAATTACAAAATAATATGTAATATATATAAATAATATTAAACTAAATAAAATAACCTAGTATAAATAATAAATAGTAATAATTTAATATGTATAAATAGTACGTATTTAAAATAAACGATACATAAAAACTTTATACTATTAATAATTTAATATACAAATATTAAAAAATATAGAATTTTTAATATTATGAAATAGTTTAATATAATTTAAAAATAATTTAAAAATAAAATAAAATAAAAAATAAAAAAAGGTTTTAAGATTAAGTAAAGAAACAGGGATTAAATTAAAGTAAATAAAAAAACTAAGGAAAAATTGCAAAAAGGATGAGGTTGGAACGCGTGCCAAACTATAGGGACTAATAGGGCAATTATGCCCTATCTCCTAAACGGCATCGTTCCATCATCTGCCTTAAAATAACCCTAAGGACTAAATTGAAACAAAGATACTGATTCAGAGCCAAATTGAAAATAAGGAAAAATACTATTCGGACATAATTATAAAATTGCTAAAATACGGAAGGGCCTATAGAGCAATTAGACCCTTAAATAAAAACGTGCGGATCCTCCCCGAGTCGGGTCAACGCAAGGATCTTCAACCTTAAAACGACGTCGTTTTGGTCATTAATTGACCACACCTGTAACACCCCAAACTCGGCCCATGCGGTATGACCAGATCTGGCATGTCACATGAAGAAAATGAGTAAAGAACTTGTGATTCTTACTAAAGATGTTATTATTAGGTTATAATTTAAGAAAAACAAATTTGATTAGAAATATTTGATAAAAATACTACTAATATTGAAAGGTTGATTGAAGAATCGATAATCGAACTAGTGATCTTTTAAAACCGTGACTTTTGAAAATATTGTTGATAATTTGAAAGAGAATTTCCGAGTTAAATTAATTGTACAAGTTTGTTATGAAATCCATTTGTTAATCAATTTTTTTGGAAAACTGTTATTTATGATTTTAGAAAATCTCTATTTAAAACAATTCAAGAAAGATATTAAGTACGTCTAAACATAAAGCAAAATAAAACATATTCCAGAGGCCTTATTACAACTTTAAAACCTAAAATAGTAAAAGTAACGAAATAAAACAGAAAAGAAGTTTACTATTGTTCGAAAACATTATTTCCAAAGTATGGCCTCCACCGAGTCATCCATAGGCCCAAGTCCTCATTACTGAGCATTACCTGCAAAGATTAAGAAAGAAAAGAGGGGGGTGAGTTACAAGAACTCAGTGTATAATCCCCTTACCGTCATCCACTGGGTCTGAACCCGCATAGCATAATCTTGGGCCTAAACCCATTTTACATAGCAGTATATAAATGAAAAATATGCAACCCAACCCATCCATCCATCACACACCCCACTACCCAATCACACCACTGTGGGGATCAAGTCAACCCACCCCGCTCACACCAATTTGCGATCGAGCTGCTATAATATATTATTATTGTGGCCATGCCACCGAAATCATAAGTAAGCATAATAATGAACAAGTTGTGGCTATGACACCAGGCTACACTGCTCTCCATACAATTTTTCCCATCCCATGCAAAATGTAAAAAGAATGCAACATACATAATAAAATAAAATATCCACATATATATATAACCACCATTAATCTAGTGAATTATTACAGTGAATCGACCCATTGAAGCACTTTGATAGTTCGGCCCACTAAGGCATTCTAGCAATTCGGCCCATAGAGGTATTTTGGTAAATTGGCCCATAGGGGCATTTTGGTAAATAGGCCCATAGGGGCATTTTGGTAAATCAGCCCATAGGGGCATTTTGGTAAATCGACCCATAGGGGCATTTTGGTAAATCGACCCATAAGGGCATTTTGGTAAATCGGCCCATAGGGGCATTTTCGTAATTTAGTAAATTAATACCGATTTTGACAGATCTTTAGAAATAGTGTTGAATAAGCAAGTCACTCGATTCATGCCATATCACACGGTTATTAGATTTGTAATCGACAACGATCTATTTTCCAACATAATAGTGAATCACGAATTTATGGGATTTCGTGTGAGATTACATACACGATTCACAGTAAGAACTAAACCTTCTTGATCGCCGGCACCTATGACACCATAACATTCGATTAACCAACCAAAGAGATTTTCTTAATCCAAATCTAAATCAACGATCTAAAAATGCTTACCCTTAGAATCGTGAACGACCACAATTTGCCTATTCTCACCGGATGATGGTCCACAACTCGATGGGAAATCCCGAACTGCTGATACCGCCCTACGTTTGAACTTGGGAGTAGAGATTGCAAGTCCACTCCCTATTTTCCCTCCTATCGATTTTCTTTTAATAACGCTACGACTTGCCTCCATTGAAAGAGTCTCGGTTAGAATAATACTATGATGATAGAATGTAATTGTTTAGGGAGAGGATTGCGGCTTACCACCACTTCCGAAGGAACAACGAGTGGATAAGAACGAGCGATCTAGTCCCTATAATAACCGATTAGTCAAATCCATCGATCCGTTTAGCAAACTAATCGAGCAATGAAATAGATCAAAATGAACCATGACGAAACTCCTTACCTTAACGATGATGAATCTGATTCCCACCGATTGGACTTATGGCTATGGATGAGTCAAAGGTATAAGATTCGGCTTTCCCACTATAACACTACAAAAAGAAAATGATTAAGTTATGAGGGAGTAGGAGGAAACGCCATTTCGGTTTAGAAACAAGGTGAAACAACCGAATGGTGAGGGACACACATTCGGCTAGGGAGAAAAAAAATGAAAAGAGGAGAATGAAACCACTTATCGATTCGCTCAAAGAAGAGAGTGCCAACACGAAAGAGAAAGAAATAATGAAGAAGAGATTAAGGGTTAAAAGGTTCGGCTATTGGAGGGAAATGAACAAACAAGATTCGGCCACAAGGTAATGTCGATTTAAGAAAAGAGAGAAAGGTTGAAGAAATGGTCAAAAAGAAAAGAAAAGATGGAAGAGAAATGTTAGAGGGTTTCGGCTAACACCAAGGAAGAATGAACAAAATGGATTGAGTAGTACGGCAAAACAAGGAAAAAAAAAAGGTGAACAAATTGCTTGAGTTTTTCGGCAAAACAAAGAGAAAGGATCGAAAAAGAGAGAACCAAAATGTTACAAAGAAAACAAGCCTTTCATGCACAAACTTGCAAAATGACCAAAAGAATTTTGGCTCCCCTTTTCTCCCTACTAAAACCATGTACCTCATTTACCAAAAAGATGAGGGTTGACCAAATTTCTTTCCCAAGCTCCTTCCAAAAATTCGGCCAACATATCCCCCCTTTATCTCTTTCCTTTACTTCTTTCCTTATTTTCTCCTTGATCTCCTCCTTACCTTCCTCCATAGTGTTCTTTCCATCAATAAAAAGTCTTCCTTTCCTTCTTTAAAGCTTGGCCGACACTTACCAAAAATTACTTGAATAGCACAAAAAAAATTAATCCCAAAAATTTGCATTAGGTGGGATTCGAACTCCACCCCTTAAGCCCCTTCATGTGACGCCACACCACTCTGCTACTAGCTCCACTTGTGCTAGCAAAATACACACTTATTCACTTAAGTCTTGACGCCACTTTCCTTCTCTCCTTTAAGTGTTTAAACACAAAAATTCTACTAAGGCCCAACTCAACCCCAAGCCTTCTTAGGGTCCCTAAACATACACAACTAACACTCTTAGCTAGCCTAACGCATGATATAATGTAAAACATAAAATCCCCAAATTTCAGGATGTTACAACACCGAAACGACGCCGTTCCAGTAGCCTTTATAAACCAAAAAATCAGCAAAAAAATCATTTCAGTTAGGTTTTTTTTTAAAAAAAGCAGAGAAGCCAGAGAGATGCTCTGCCTTCATAGGTCGTTCGACCTCCCTGACCTCGCACGCTGCTTCACGCGGCCATCGCCTACCTGACGCCCAAAGGTGAGAAACTTCGTTTTTTTTATATGAACTCATTCTCTTTGTTTGTAGATGATATTTGTATGTAAAAAAAACATTCACACGAATTAAAAAATATTTAAGCGAAAAAATAAATAGGAAATCACCTCTGTAAAAAAAATTTGTATTGTATTCTCTGTGTATATGCCTCTGTATATTCGTTTGTATCTCTTTTACAGATTATATCGGGGCTTTTATAGCCCCGAAAAATAAATAGAAAGTAAATATGAAGACATGGTCTTCCATTCTTGCTGTTTTTCTGTCGTTTTCCTTCCTTATTTTACAGGTGCATGGCGAAAAGTAGGGTGATGATGAAGGCTGGACGAGGGGCCTGTGCTGGGTGTTGCGGCGCGACTGGAAACCTAGTGTTTCAGAAACCCTTGGTTTTAGATTTAGTTTTGGGCCTTTTGGGCCCCGTAGATCGGTTGGGTTAGGCTAAGTTTGGGTCTGAGGGTGTAATCGGGCCATGGGTATTTTATTTTGGGCTACTGGGTTTAGGTTTGGGCTATTGGTAAAATTGGCTGTAAAGGACTGTAAAATTTTGGACTTGGGGTTAATTTATTTTATTTTATTTTTTTGTTTATTTATTCAAGCCCGGGCAATAATGGGCTACTACAGCTGCCCTGTAACACCCCAAACCCGGCCCAAACGCTACAACCAGATCTGACATGCTACGGGGTTTATTATTAAAACTTTACTTTAATGGTTTTTGGAAAATCTCAGTTTCTTTACTTAGGCATTTGATAAAAATAAGATATTTGTTGAAAACCTTTGTTTTACGTTGAACATGATTGGAAAACTCATTTTATTACGTTTTAAGACTTAAGTCCTTGAACATAAACTTTAAACTGTAAACATTAACAAATAAAAAAACGATAACCTATGCCATGGGGCCTTATTACATAAATAATCCCAAACTTAAAACTTAAAGAAAACCGAAAGTAGTCTATGAAAATAAATAAAATAAAACTTGATGGCCCCTCGAGTCAGCCTCGGCTCCCATGTCCATGATCTACTGCTCATCTGAAAGAGTAGAGAAAAAATGAAAAAGTGAGTCACCAAGACTCGGTGTATAAATTCCGAAACACACAACGACCTGAGGCCCACAAACACATTATGGACCTTGGCCCATACGTTATGGCAACAATCATACATACATATTAAATGATGAATGGTAACTGCCCAACCCATCCTAAAAGTCCATCCTCTACACATCAACCCGCACGTACCCGACCAACACACCTCGGGGATTTCTACAATCAACCCGCCAACCTACTACACACCATATCGACACCGTCTCGCCTATTCCTATTAATCAGGAATCATTTAAGTGTGGCTTTGCCACCGATCACTATGTGACCTAACATTTGAATTCGTGGTTTAACCACCGATCACCAAGTGACCTATCATGCTCTTCCCCTTCATTATCATAATCCCACCCCATGCATACACACATGAAAAATTGAAAACATCATACCATCTTTAAGAAAACAGAGTTTTATATATATATTTATCGATACACATAGAGATTTCTATGATTACGTACTGGCATCCTTCTGAGACCCTTTTGGGTTTTATTCGATTGTCTACCTGACCTATTTCCGCTTTTTAGCCCAATATATATATAATAAAGTTAACTAGTGTGTTAGAGATCTACACACCTGATTGTGGTTAAGACGACACTTTCTATGTCGATGCTATTCGTAGCCGACACAACCGCTATTTGCCTCAGGTGTTGCTCGAAAGCGGGTCCACAACCCGGTGGCCAATCTGAATCACGACACCGCTGTTTCTTAAACTTAGGGATTGGTTTGACAGATCCAATCCCCTCCTTCGCCTGATCGATATTTGATTCCATCAAAAAGGCCTTATTAATCATAACATATAGTTAAGATGGTGATTTCGATATCGAATCTAACGAGAACCTAAAGAGAATCCCTTACCTTGAAATTCCCGAAAAGTGATATGAGATTCAGGGACTAGCGTTTCCGGCTTTTAGATCTAAGAGATCTACTTCGATTCCCGAATGTCGCCCAACAAGAGAATACATAAAACCATTAAACCATTAGCTTTTCGGCTTTGTCTCCCAAAAACCGAAAGAGAAAGTGAAGAAATAGGAAAATCAGCACTCACCTTAGCACAAAGAATTCGACTACCCCTTAGAGATTCCGGCTTTTGAGAAGATCAAAAGAAAAGATGATAGGAAGAAGTCTATGTAGATTCGACTTTAGTGAAGAAATCGACAAAAGGGAATAGGAAGTATTCGGCTATGGAGATGAGAATAGAGTTCAGAGTTTCGGCTTTTGAAAGAAAAGATGTTGAGAAAAATTGAGAGCTTTCGGCTTTTGAAGAAATCAAAAGAAAAGAAATTGCAGAGAATGACTGAGAGTTTATTACGAGAGAATGAAGAAAAGAATAGGGTTCAAATGCCGAATTGAAGAGATACTACCCCTATTTATAGAGACTTTACGCACTTACTTATCAAAAACCGAAAGTGCCCTTCTTGCTAACTAACAACTCATCAAATAATAGGGAAATTTTGGCACCCCTTTGCCATAAAGAAACCGATTTCTTCCTCCTCTAGGTGATGGAATTTCGCCAACACTTGCACTCAAAGAGATAGCTCCTATCTTTTCTCCTTTATCTTAATCTATTCATACATTTAGAAGAGGCCTAAATAACACCACCTCTCCCTACTATTATCAGCATAATATCCATATTATCCCAATCATTTAATTCTCCTATTTCTAGCCCCATTGCCGTCCCCCCTTGCTCCCTTTTTAAGTGCCGAAAATGGCCCAAAGACATGGGCTCCTTGCGGTCAAAACGTGGGCCTCTTCATCTGCTAGTGATGCCACCTTCTAGCTCCCTTGCAGTGCCACCTAATATTGGGCCACAAGCCCACTTTGGTATTTTAAACACAAATACCACCTTTTAAACCCTATAGTGCCCAAACAGAGAATTTAACCAAGGCCTCTGCCTAAACCTGAGCCCAATTTGGACCCCTAACACTTAAATTAACACATCAAACATATCCACACACTAAACGCATAGGCCCATTAATTCGGGATGTTCTGCTTCTACCCCTTAAAAAGAAATTTCGTCCTCGAAATTACAGTCGAAAAAGATGGGGTATTGCTGTCGCATCGTCTCCTCCGGTTCCCAAGTAGCCTCCTCAGAACTGTGATTCTGCCATAGAACCTTAACCAACGGAACCGTCTTCCTTCGCAACACTTTGACATCACGATCCAAAATTTTTACTGGTTCCTCTTCAAAGGATAAATCGGGTCTTAGTTCGATTTCTTCCACAGACACTACATGGGATGGATCCGAATGATAGCGTCTTAACATAGAGACGTGGAATATATTGTGAATCTGGCTTAGCTCAGAAGGTAACTCTAGCTGATAAGCTATCGGTCCTACTCGTTTCAACACTCAATATGGACCGATAAATCTGGGACTTAATTTACCCTTTCGACCAAACCTTAATGCTTTCTTCCATGGCGACACCTTCAAGAAAACCTTTTCACCCACTGCAAATTCTATGTCCTTATGCTTCAGATCAGCATAGGACTTCTGTCTGTCTGACGCTTCCTTTAATCGAGCCCGAATTAACTCAACCTTCTCCTCAGTCTCGGTAACCAACTCCAAACCCAAAATCTAACGTTCCCCTAATTTCGTCCAACAGGTAGGTGTACGACACCTCCGCCCATACAATACTTCATAGGGCGCCATCTGAATACTTGACTGGTAGCTATTGTTGTACGCAAACTCCGCTAACGGTAAGAACTCTTCCCAACTACCCCTGAAGTCAATGACACATCCTCTTAACATGTCCTCCAAGATCTGGATTACCCACTCAGACTGTCCATCGGTCTGAGGATGAAACGCAGTACTGAAATCCAACTTCGTACCCAACTCTTGATGCAATGCCTTCCAAAATCGTGAGGTGAACCTAGGGTCCTTGTCCGATATGATTGATACTGCTACCCCATGCAACCTCACTACCTCTGCCATGTATAGCTTAGCCAATTTTTGCAGGGAGTAATCGACACGTACTGGTATGAAATGAGCAGACTTCGTCAAACGATCAACAATCACACAGACCAAATCTTTCTTAGTAGGCGTGAGGGGTAGCCCACTAACAAAGTCCATTGTGATTCTTTCCCACTTTCATTGTGGAATCTTCACCGGCTGCAACAACCCTGATGGTAACTGATGTTCCGCCTTTACCTGCTGACAGGTCAAACACTTTCCCACAAATTCGGTCACCTCTCGTTTTAGACCCGGCCACCAAAACTGATCTCGCAAATCTCGATACATCTTACTCCCTCCAGGGTGCATAGCATAAGGACTACCATGTGCTTCCTGCAAGATCCTACGCCTTAACTCAGGGTCTTTTGGCATGCACACTTTTCCTTGAAAGCATAATAACCCTTCCTCATTCACACTAAATTCTGTTGATCCTACCGGAAACTTCTCCTTTAGCAACTCGTCAGTTTGTTGTTTCTCCTTAACCTGACTGACCCAAGAGGGTTTCACTTGAAGTTCAGCTAACAAACTCCCATCATCATACAGACTAAGGTGAGCAAACATTGCTCTCAAGTCAGAGATTACTTTACGACTCAAGGCATCCGCCACCACGTTAGCTTTACCCAGATGGTACTCGATCGAGCAGTCATAGTCCTTTAACAACTCGATCCACCTCCTTTGCCTTAGATTCAACTCCTTCTGAGTTAAAAGGTATTTTAGGCTCTTGTGATCGGTATAAATGATAAATTTCTCCCCGTACAGATAATGTCTCTAGATCTTCAAGGCAAAAACCACCGCCGCCAACTCTAAGTCATAGGTGGGATAATTTGCTTCGTGTGGTCTCAACTGTCGCGATGCGTACGCAACCACCTTTCCATCTTGCATTAACACGCATCCTAATCCCGTGTGTGAAGCATCACAATAAATCACGAATTCCTTCCCAGCCTCCAGCTGAATCAATATCGGAGCCTCCGTCAAAATCCTTTTTAACTTCTCAAAACTCTCTTGCTGCCTACAAGACCAAACAAACGGAACTCCTTTCCGTAAAAACTTAGTTAACGGCACTGCGATCAATGAAAATCCTTCCACAAACCTTCTGTAATACCCGGCTAACCCAAGAAAACTCTGAATTTCTACTATCGATTTAGGCGGCTTCCAATCCAACATCGCTTCAATCTTCCGAAGGTCAACCCTAATCCCCTCTGCCGACACAACGTGACCTAGAAAAGTAACCTCCCTTAGCCAAAATTCGCACTTCATCGATTTGGCTTACAACCTACTTCTCCTCGAATCAGTAGAACCACCCGAGATGTGAATCATGCTCCTCTTCCGATCTTGAATAAACCAAGATATCATCTATGAATACCACGACAAACTGATCCAAGTAGGGTTGCAATACTCGGTTCATCATATCCATAAACGATGCTGGTGCGTTAGTCAACCCAAATGGTATTACCATGAATTCGTAGTGTCCATAGCGAGTCCTAAAAGCCGTCTTATGAATATCCGCCTCTTTAACCTTAAGCTGATGGTACCTTGACCTCATATCTATCTTTGAAAAGACTGAAGCCCCCTTCAACTGATCGAACAAGTCATCGATCCTCGGCAACGGGTATTTGTTCTTGATGGTTAACTTGTTTAACTGATGATAATCAATGCACATACGCATTGTTCCATCCTTCTTCTTAACGAATAACACTGGCGCCCCCCAGGGCGACACACTTGGTCGAATAAACCCTCTATCCAGCAACTCCTGAATCTGCGCTTTCAATTCCACCAACTCTTTTGGCGCCATCCTATACGGAGAAATAGATACTGGCGCTGTTTCCGGAAAAAGATCGATACCAAACTCCACTTCACGATCCGGGGGTAATCCCGGAAGCTCTTCTGGGAAAACATCAGGAAATTCCTTCACCGTCCTGACAGCTCCAACAGTTAGTTCCTTGGCTTCTAGAGCCCGAACAAATATTAGAATTGTCTCGCATCCTTTCCTCACCATCCTTTCTGCCCTTAGGGCAGACACCACATTTGACAAACAGTTCCCCCTTTCACCTATCACTAACACTTCACCGCCATCGGGAGTCTTTAGCACCATACGCTTGGTTGCACAGTCCAAGTTCGCTTGATACTTCACTAACCATTCCTAAGATCAAATCGAACTCCCCAAACGGCAGTTCCATCAGATTAGCCCAAAAAGCTACCCCTTGAACTTCCAGAGTGCGTCCTTATCGATTTGTTCACCACTACAGTTTGTCCTAGAGGGCTTACTACAGTCATCTCCCTATAAGAAGTCTCATATCCTATGTTCGAGTTCCCGCTATAGCACTAGCAACATAAGAGTGCGTCGAACCAATATCAATCAAGCCAGTGTAAGGCAAACCAAAAATTAAAAACGTACCGGTTATAACATCTGGTGCGTCAGCCTCCTCTTGACATCTGGTAGCATAGACTAACCCCGACTGTCTCGCCTCAGTGTTTCCTGCCCCTTGGCCTGGTGCTCCACGGCCCCGACCGAAACTGTTACCACCTGCAGGCCGGACCACGACCTCTCTGGTCAGCCGACCTCCTCTTCCCGGCTGAGCATTTCCTTGTCCTGTGGGCCCTTCATTGCCCCATTGATGCGGACAGTTCCTAACTTGGTGGTACGTAGATCCACACCTAAAGCACTTCCCACTGCCTGCCCAACACTCGCCTACATAGAATTTACCACATCGAACACACTACGTATGCGACCAACGATGCGAGTCTCTCTTCCCGCCTCGGCCCGTCGACCTAGGCCTTTTTGAGTACGCCAGTGCCCCTCGACGATCCAAAATTCCTCTTTCTTCCACCCCTATCTCTATCCCGATTTAGTTTCTCTGTCCGCTTCACCTCCCCTCCCCCGCTATCTTAGCTTTTTCCACAAGCACAACAAATTCCCTCTCCATGTGGAGCTATCAATACACGCAAATCATCCTCGGACCATCTTCAAATCGAACACAACGTTCATGGTGCTGTGGCCACCATTCCTCGAGCATAACGGCTAAGGCGTAAGAATTCCGCAAATGCGCAGCACCAGACCTACTTTCTTGCACCAAATTCAAAAATGCTCTACACTGTGTATCCACATAACTTGTCCCAATGTATTTACTCTGAAACGCTATTTTGAAGGAATCCCAAGTGATACGGTCGATCCGTACCATCCTTAACCGTAAGCCACCATTGATAAGCCGTCCGCGGGAGGATACAACCCCTTTCAACTTCTCCTCCTCCGTGAAATCCAAATCATCCATTATGCGTTCAACGCCTCCAACCAATACTCGGTGAACTCGGGGCTATACTGAAATTCCCTAAACACTTCCGCCCCATTGGCTCTAAGTCGCTCAAGCGGACTTAGGGCTCTGTGCCCATGCCCGCGCCCAACAACCCTCTCTAGAACCCTTAACATTGCCTGAGATACCGCATCATCTCCGGCCGTCTGGTCCTGAAATTCCTCCTCCACAGCTGGTGGTACCTGCATCTCATTTCCAGATCCATGGCTAGACCCTACTGGTTCTGACACCATCATCCTACCCCTACCACGACCACGCGGCGAACGTCCACGACCTCTTGTACTTATTCTACCGATTCGCGTTTATCCAATTAGAAATTTTATGAATTGTTAATTTCTTCCACTAATTAACCACGAACAATCTTATGAACAGTAGTTTTAAGAGTAGTTCTTTCGATTTCGAAATTATATCTACAGGTTTCAGTCTCAAGTCTGTATCCCCTAGTTCTAGGAACTTCATACATCAACCATCATACATCAACATACAAGTAGCATCCATGAACTCACATTCATCACATAAGGATATTTTCGTCATTTCACTACCTAGGGGTACTTTCGTAATTTTATCCTACAGGGGTATTTTCGAAATATATATATTTTTTTTCAAAAATAGGGTATCTTGGTGATTTTACGAAATAAGGGTATTTTGGTAATTTTGCATTTCGGGGGTATTTTGGTAATTTTCCAAACTAGGGGTATTTTGGTCATTTTTCAAATCAGGGGTAATTTAGTATTTCTTTCACAAACTAGGGGTATTTTGGAAATTTTCAAAATTAGGGTGACTGGTCCCCTTCGGGTTTTAATTATAAATTTTGGCCCGTCAACAAGTCCTCATGGCTAAGGTGAACAGTCACTACGCACCAGGTAGGATTCTAGCGAAGAGGAGGTGAGTCACTAGGACCACTTAAGTACCAAGCTCTCCCTGAATCCAATCCTAGACATGCGTATGCCTGTTGCCACACCCTAACCCAGCAATTTGTTCACAGGTTTGTTTGGGAAGATTAAGTCTTATGAATTTATAGAGTTGTTTAAACTAAGCCGAAGGTCCATCAATGCCTAACATACTAGTCTACGTCCATCAAGCCCATCAAGCCCAATCATGCATATCATATCGGTTTAGAATACTTACTGCGTGGATCGGTCTTGGTAGACTCGAAGGCCATATCTTCATCCAAGACATTTTCTCAAATTCTCATCAAATTTTCAAAACACTACTAGACCCATTCACAGACCGAGTTTTGAACTGGGCTCTAATACCAAAATATAACACCCCAAACCCGGCCCAAATGCTACGACCAGATCTGGCATGCTACGGGGTTTATTATTAAAACTTTACTTTAATGGTTTTTGGAAAATCTCAGTTTCTTTACTTAGGCATTTGATAAAAATAAGATATTTGTTGAAAACCTTTGTTTTACGTTGAACATGATTGGAAAACCCATTTTATTACGTTTTAAGACTTAAGTCCTTGAACATAAACTTTAAACTGTAAACATTAACAAATAAAAAAACGATAACCTATGCCATGGGGCCTTATTACATAAATAATCCCAAACTTAAAACTTAAAGAAAACCGAAAGTAGTATATGAAAATAAATAAAATAAAACTTGATGGCCCCTCGAGTCTGCCTCGGCTCCCATGTCCACGATCTACTGTTCATCTGAAAGAGTAGAGAAAAAATGAAAGGGTGAGTCACCAAGACTCAGTGTATAAATCCCGAAACATACAACGACACAGAGGCCCACAAACACATTATGGGCATTGGCCCATACATTATGGCAACAATCATACATACATATTAAATGATGAATGGTAATCGCCCAACCCATCCTAAAAGTCCATCCTCTACACACCAACCCGTACCACCAACACACTTGGGGATTTCTACAATCAACCCGCCAATCACTACACACCATATCGATACCGTCGCCTATTCCTATTAATCAGGAATCATTTAAGTGTGGCTTTGCCACCGATCACTATGTGACCTAACATTTGAATTCGTGGTTTAACCACCGATCACCAAGTGACCTATCATGCTCTTCCCTTTCATTATCATAATCCCACCCCATGCATACACACATGAAAAATTGAAAACATCATACCATCTTTAAGAAAACAGGCTTTCATATATATATTTATCGATACACATAGAGATTTCTATGATTACGTACTTGGCATCCTTTACAGACCCTTTTTCGGGTTTTATTAGACTGTCTACACAGCCTATTTTTCTGGATTTTTAGCCCAATATATATATAATACAGTTAACTAGTGTGTTAGAGATCTACACACCTAATTGTGGTTAAGACGACACTTTCTATGTCGATGCTATCCGTAGCCGACACAACCGATATTTGCCTAAGGTGTTGCTCAGAAGCCGGTCCACAACCCGGTGGCCAATCCCGAATCAACGACACCGCTTTCGTTTCTTAAAGCGAGAGATTGGTTTGACAGATCCAATCCCCTCCTTCGCCTGATCGATATTTGATTCCATCAAAAAGGCCTTATTAATCATAACATATGGTTAAGATGGTGATTTCGATATCGAATCTAACGAGAACCTAAAGAGAATCCCTTACCTTGAAATTTTTGAAAAGTGATATGAGATTCAAGGACTAGCATTTTCGGCTTTTAGATCTAAGAGATCTACTTCAATTCTCGAATGTCGCCCAACAAGAAAATACATAAAACCATTAAACCATTAGCTTTTCGGCTTTGTCTCCCAAAAACCGAAAGAGAAAGTGAAGAGATAGGAAAATCAGCACTCACCTTAGCACAAAGAATTCGACTACCCCTTAGAGATTCCGGCTTTTAAGAAGATCAGAAGAAAAGATGATAGGAAGAAGTCTATGTAGATTCGGCTTTAGTGAAGAAATCGGCAAAAGGGAATAGGAAGTATTCGGCTATGGAGATGAGAATAGAGTTCAGAGTTTCGGCTTTTGAAAGAAAAGATGTTGAGAAAAATTGGGAGGTTTCGTCTTTTGAAGAAATCAAAAGAAAAGAAATTGTAGAGAATGACTGAGAGTTTCGACACAGAGAATGAAGAAAAGAATAGGGTTCAAATACCAGAAATGAAGAGATACTACCCCTATTTATAGAGACTTTTGGCACTTACTTATCAAAAACCGAAAGTGCCCTTCTTGCTAACTAACAACTCATCAAATAATAGGGGAAATTTCGGCACCCCTTTGCCATAAAGAAACTGATTTCTTCCCTCCTCTAGGTGATGGAATTTCGGCCAACACTTTGCACTCAATGAGATAGCTCCTATCTTTTCTCCTTTATCTTAATCTCTTCATACCTTTAGAAGAGGCCTAAATAACACCACCTCTCC
Source organism: Gossypium sturtianum (assembly GCA_025698515.1). Taxonomy (NCBI): domain Eukaryota; kingdom Viridiplantae; phylum Streptophyta; class Magnoliopsida; order Malvales; family Malvaceae; genus Gossypium; species Gossypium sturtianum. The sequence goes on from CM046948.1 coordinate 8,573,666, forward strand.
CTACTATTATCAGCATAATATCCATATTATCCCAATCATTTAATCCTTCTATTTCTAGCCCCATTGCCGTCCCCCCTTGCTCCCTTTTTAAGTGCCGAAAATGGCCCAAAGATATGGGCTCCTTGCGGCCAAAACGTGGGCCTCTTCATCTGCTAGTGACGCCACCCTCTAGCTCCCTTGCAGCGCCACCTAATATTGGGCCACAAGCCCACTTTGGTATTTTAAACACAAATACCACCTTTTAAACCCTATAGTGCCCAAACAGAGAATTTAACCAAGGCCTCTACCTAAACCTGAGCCCAATTTTGGACCCCTAACACTTAAATTAACACATCAAACATATCCACACACTAAACGCATAGGCCCATTAATTCAGGATGTTACATGCCCCTCTTTGCTCATTATCGTGTAACGAGAATAGAGTAAAGACGATAAAAGGACCTGTAGGAGCCCAAATCTGCCCGGGCCCAATGTTAACCAAACAGAAACCAAAAACACAAAAACACAAGCAGAATTAAAAACCCAAATAATAGAAGTCCAAAAAGTCCTTTTTACAGTTTTTTTACAAACCCATAAACCCAATGCCCAAACTACACACACAATAACCCGAATTAACCCCAATAGCCCAACAGACTAAACTTAAGCCCAATCCAAAGAGCCCAAATGGCCCAAGCAGGACAGAATTCCAGAATCTTCGGGTGCCTTCTCCGCAGCCACTCCCCCACGCGCGCCTCTTGGGCTACCGCGTGCCTTCACGTGTGCGACCGTTCGTGTCCCCGCTCATACCATGCGCTCCACCCACGCGCAAGCCTTCACCAGCGCGCCTCCGTACTGCCTCTAGCGCATCAGCGTCGTACGACCCCCTGCATCTTGGCCACGTCTGTACCTGCAAACGAATAGCAAAAAAGCGACAGAAACCGCAGCAAATAGAGAATAGAAATGAAATAAAATAGAAAAAAGACTTGTATTTTGACATTTTTTTGGATCGGCTATAAAAAGGGCTGAGCCAAAACCCTGTATTTTTTACGCGCACATAATACAGCAATACAAAAAAAGGAGTAAAAAAAATAGACATTCAAAAAAGGTTACCTTTTTACCTTCTCAATCATTTCTTCCTTCTTTGAATCCATTTCTGCATTTGTTTTGTTTTGTTTTTCTTATTCTTTTGCTATACATAGGAAAAAAAATATAGAGATTTACCTTCGATCGAACCGACGATCTGCCTTCTCCGTCGAAATTGAAAGGAGGGTAGTCGCCGGGGTTAACATTTGAGCCTGGCTTGAAGGGAAACAGTCGGTCGTGACTGAATCGGCCACTGATCGCCGGTTACAATGGCGTTGAGGAGGCCAGATGATTTCCTCTCCCTTGCGGCTGAACAAGAAAACAGAAAATGGGGAAGTATTAAGGTTAAATGAGGTTTAATCCGTTCTTTAAACCTATATGAACCCATCACAGAACGGCGCCGTTAGGTTCACATTAATAACCTTAATACGACGCCGCATAAGGCCACGACCCGAATCCGACCCGATAACCCAGAAGACCCGCGTGTTTTCTCTAGCAGTGGGTTATTTACGCGATTGATCCCTTCGAGTTCTGACTCTTTTGCAATTTGGGTTCGAATCATATGCTGCATTTTGGGAATTGGTTTTCTTGCTGTTTTGGTCCCTAACTGTTTACGCGTGTATTAATTTAGTCCTTAAATCTGTTTAAATTTTTTATTTTATAAAATAGCCTTATAATGTTATTCTTATTTCTATTTAACCCTGTTAGCCTATTATTATTTTACATATGCCCACTTTATATAATTTTGTTTACCTTTTTTAAAATTATTTATATATATGTAATTTTCAGTTTCTTCTTATTTATATATATTTTAAATTTATTGTACATAATTTATATCTTTAAAACATTGTATTTCATCATAGCTTATTTCCAATCTTCTTATATATCTATATATTAAAACCGATCTATTATGTTTTAAATTATTTGGTATATTATTAATTCCATTTCATATGGATTTTGCTATTCATATATGTATAGATATACTTGTGGTGTATACTTTAAATCTTTTTATACATTCATGCATTATTTTGTATATTATGAAGTTATTTTTATTCCTTTGAATCATTAAAATTTTATTGTATACACATTATTTGTTTTGGAACTTTATGTGGATTCTAAATACTTTGCACGCATCATTGTACACATAATTTTTATGTATATTTAAAATCGCTTTTGTTTATTTAGAACATGTCTTGCATATGCTATACTTGTATGTGTTTAATTAATTTTCCTTATCATTGATCTAATGTTTGGTAATTCTTGTTATTATATTTGTTTAATTCTCGTTATATATTTATTTGTTGCTTGAGATTCAATAGCATTATATTTCATTTGTAAATAATTGCTCCATATTTTCAAAATAAGATAATATTTGTGCGTTTGGAAATTCGAAGAAATCGTGCCCAATCTTGCTGGGTGTGGTTTTTGTTTGTCCGAATAACCAAATACCCTTTCCAAATTTCAACACATGTGCTTGGAGAATTTTGGGGATGATCTTGAATTCAAAGATTCAGATTGTCGTGTCTAATCGTGCTGGACGTGATACTCTATTCCTTCGAAACAAAGGAATCTCAATATTCAATCAAGTTATTTATAGAAAAAAGAACAGAATTTTAAAATCATTTCAAACTCTTCAACATTAGGACATCAATTAATCAATTTGGTACCAATTTTGGGTGTTGCGAGGGTGCTAACCCTTCCTCGCACGTAACCGACTCCCGAACCTGTTTTCTTCTGGAAATTCGTAGATAAAAATTTATTTTATAGGTGACCTGATCACACCTAAACAAAAAGGATTGGTGGCGACTCCATGTTTTTTAAAGTCAATTCCCGTTTTTCAAATCCCGATAAAAAAAAATGGTTTCGACAGCTTGGCGACTCTACTGGGGACGGTTGAGAGTCAGGCCATAAATTGGTTAATTCTTGTCCTTTTGATTGAAAATTTGGAAATTGTTTTGGAAAAATCATGTTTCTCTTGATGCATTTGTTTGTGCTATGATGTCGAATCTCATGAAATACTTTGGCATTGCATTGCATGACCGTTGTGGTCACACCTTTAAGTGGGAGTAGGAAGCTATGCCTTTGTGAGGTTTTCACCTCCGCATGGGCTAGTGGACTACTTTCGGGATACATCTATACCTATGTGCTTCGTGAGGTTTTCACCTCTGCATGGCCATAGGGAAATGTGTTCCCCTTAACCGAACTCGATCCATATGAGCCTATAATGGGTGAAGATTGAGGAATCTGCTGGTTCAGGTACCTATTCCTTAGAACTAAACCACATATAGTGAACCCTAAGAGCCTACCCTAGATAGAGCCACGCCAAGCCCTAGTGGTCACCCGGTCAGGTGCTCTATGTTGATTATTTCTCTAACATGTTGTCTTTTGTTTCGAATGCATTGCATTGCATTCATTCCATGCATTTGCATTGCATTACATCATATGCATTAGATTTCATGAGAAGACCCTGATTGGTTGAAATTATTTCAAAGACTAACTCGGACACCGTGTAAAACCAAACATCCCTACGATGCTTGAATCAAGATGAAAGATATGGATCAGAGATTAGAGAAGCTTGAACAACTCTAAAGGGAGATGCAGGATAAACTTCAGCTGCAAATGCAAGAGCAGCTTGCTAAGATCCAGCAGGATATGATAGACCGAATGATAGAATCACAAAAGAGTGTGATGACCCAATTAACTCAACTACTGGCAGGAGGAGTGGACAAAGGAAAAGCCCCTATGGTTAGCACTGGTGAAAATAGTGAGGAACGACTATATCCTCTGGGTTTTACCCTGACACATCCTGAAGTGCATCCACGAAAGACATCTGTCACAATTAAACCTCAATAATTTCAAGAAGATGTTTCGATACTGGCCAAATTTCAAACGGGATCAGGTTCTAACTTAGGGGATCATCCAATTAATGCTGTTATTCCTGACCTTGATGAGGCAGCAGAGAGAGAAAGGGCAAGGGCCGAATTGCCAAAACAATTAGAGGAGCGATGCAAATGGATGGAAGACAAATTTAGGGCCATGGAAAGCACTTATAGGCAACATGGAATTGACGCTAAATATCTGAGTTTGGTGCCAGATCTAATACTTCCCCACAAATTCAAGGTTCCAGAATTTGAAAAATACAATGGGACTACTTGCCCAGAAGCTCACATAACTATGTTTTGCCGGAGAATGACCGGGTACATTAACAATGACCAACTACTAATTCATTGCTTCTAGGACAGTCTGGCGGGAGCAGCATCTAAATGGTACAATCAGTTGAGCCGTACCAAAATTGGTTCTTGGAGGGATCTAGAACAGGCATTTATGAAGTAGTACAGTCACGTAATAGATATGACCCTTGACAGAATTACCCTGCAAAACATGGAGAAGAAACCAAGCGAGAGTTTTCGACAATATGCACAAAGGTGGAGGGAGGTTGCCATACAAGTCCAGCCACCTCTTCTGGAGAAAGAAACTACTATGCTCTTCATCAACACCTTGAAAGCCTCGTTTATCACTCATATGCTAGGGAGCGCTACAAAGAGCTTCTCGGACGTCGTAATGACTGGAGAAATGATTGAGAATGCCATAAAGAGTGGAAAGATAGATGCTGAAGAAAGTGCCAATAGATCAGCCCCGAGAAATAGGGAAAATGAAGTGAACAGCTTGAGCAAGCGTCCCAAATTAGTCATTGTAGGTCAACCGAGGGCTGTGACCACTGGCCATCAGGGCTCATCAAGACAAGAATCCAATACAAAGCAACTCCAGTTTACACCAATTCCAATGACATATAGGGAGTTGTATCAAAGCCTATTTGATGCACGTGAGGTGGCTCCTCACTACCCAAAACCGATGCAACCTCCATATCCAAAATGGTATGACCCTAATGCCCAGTGTGAGTACCACGCGGGGGTCACAGGGCATTCGATAGAAAATTGCCTCGCTTTCAAGAAATTGGTGGAAAAATTCATCGACATGGGTATTGTGAAATTAGATAACACGTAAAATGCAGAAATATGAACCTGGGAGTGTTTTGAGCAATAGGACTATGGAAGAGACATGTATTTTTTAAGGCTAATCTAGAGTAATATTCGAAACACACTTATTGCTTTCAGCCTAGGGGCAATAAGAGTCCTCTTGTGAAATAGGCTTGTGTCCAGAATTTTTATTTCAATAAAATGCATCCTTTTGAGAAAATATTTTTCTATTTATAGATTCTTTTGTCCTTTGGATTTCTATGCAAATATTCTTTCATTCTTTATTCATGATCATATCATATAAATAATCATCTTTAGAATCATTTATTCTTTGGAATTTGCCTTCGTACCTACAATAGGTACCCAGATATCAATGACATGAGCGGCGCTGTTACTAACTCCCTTTTTAAATGAAATAAGGGTCTAATGGATCGCAGGACTTTAAAGATGACAGAAATTGCAACATATCTTCTGATTTGTTAATACTGGATGAAAAACAGATCCTACGTTGCGAGCCAAGGAAGGAGATGAAGATCAAAGCCTGGCTCAATGCAGAAACAAGATTTCCTATATGTGGGGCATGGATGTTATCAGGCCAGTCTCATCAGAAGCTTCTGGCTGACACCAATTCATCTTCGTGGTTGCCAATTTCTTTACTAGGATGGTAAAAGTCACTTCATATGCCAATATTACAAAGTCGATAGTCATCAGAACAAACAAAAGAAAAAGAAAGAATACTGACAAAAAAATGTCAAAAAGATCACATTTAACCGCACAAGGTCAAAAGGTCATGATCTGTTCAAAGATCAAAGCCACATATCGGTCAAAGCAAAAGTAGCCAAAAAGAAAACAAAGGATCATAAAAAGACCGAGACTTGTAAGGATTGGCATACAGAAGTTACTATTTACCCTCTATGCTTATTAAAATTTGGCCAAGACTGTCACGGGGGCAACACGTTTCTCATTGGTTTTGCCCATTGGAGTCAAAATTCTGTCAGCGCTGAAATTGGATGAGGCAGAATAGATCCAATCTCAATATGATCAGTTGATGTTAAAAGTTATCTGTCACGGTCAGGTGATTCGAGCTCACAACAAAAATGATTCGCCCTAGAAAATTTCATGATAGGGCTTTGAAGAAGACTTTTCCCACGCAAAAGGGACTTCAGAAGAAAGTGGATGACAAACTGGGAAGGACCTTATACGGCAAAGAAGGCTTATTCTGGGGAAGCGTGAATATTGACCGAGATAGATAGCAATGACCTGCCTAATTCGGTGAATTCAGTCAAGAAGTATTTCACTTAAAAAAAACTTCAATCAAAAGAAAGAAAAAGGAGAGGCCAAGGCGAAAACCCGCAAAGGGCGCTTTGAGACAAAAAGGGATTTGAGTTGAAAACCCGAAAAGGGCGGCTCAAATTTTGATCAAAACTGGGGTATACAACAGTCTTGCTATGCCTGAATTAATAATGAAGAAGTATGCTATGTCTTGGGGCATCGACAAAGTACTCCAGATCCCCTAAACACATATCGAGCTTAAAATGGTCCTCAAGAAGTTGGAGCAGAGAAGCTCAGATCATGATATCTCTGGGCACCTAGTTTCTATTTTACCCATTTTGAATTTGTTATTTGTGATTATATTATTCTTTTCAAAATATGTTAACAATAAATTTCCTTTTTGATTGCAATTTCTATTTTTGCCTAGCTTATTTGTTTCGAGCTATGCTCCTAATTAATTTCCTTCTTGTCCATTGTTATGATCTTTTTCAAGCATTTTGCATTGAAATAACGGTTAGTGGACTGATAATATTTTCATAAAAGGAGTTTCGCATATTACTCTGGAAACTTCTAAATAATACAAGAACCCGAAACAGGATTATTGTTTAAAACTCACCAAGTTTAAGGAAGAGTCTAAACTGAGATTTTCTCTCCAAATTTTTGTCAAAGATGGTGGTTGAACAAACGACAAGATACTGCGTCAGTGATACAATCTTGATGAAAATTGAGCAATGTTAACCCAAGTGTAAAAGGGGAATCATTCTCTGGAAAAAATTGATATTCTGCATTCACGCGAGCATCATGCATACACATCTGGTTGGGTCACCCGAGGAGTGATCAGTTGATGGAACAAGCTACAGGCCCTATACCCCCTAGTCGTAGTGGGATAGATGGGAAGAGATTCAGATCCTATACCCCTAAGTTACAATGAGATGAACCCTGAAGTTACAATGGGGCAAGTCTGTTGAGTAAGATATTTATTTTCTTGAGTTTTCTGTCGAGAATTCCAGCCGAACAAGAGGGCAGCATATTACCCTGATGAACAATGAACGATGACACCTTAAGCAGGGATCGTTCTCATGAAATTCTGCATTCATGCAAGACACATTTAGGAGCATTTGATTCATTCTGATCATTGCATCCTAATCATTGTAAGAAATCATTTTCATGACATTCTGCATTCATACAAATGTCATCCATAAGACACATCTATTTAGGGGCATTTGATTCATTCCGATCATTGCATCTTAATCTTTGTAAAAGACTATTCTCATGACATTCGCATTCATACAAATGTCGTCCATAATACATTTAGTTAGGAGCATTAGATTCATTCTAATCATTGCATCCTAACCATTTTGCATAAGCATAAACACAAAACCGATTTTACAAGACAGGTCACCTAGAAGACGTTGTCGCAACATCGGTGAATTCAATATCTTGCTCTCTGAGTGAAGCGATTGAAGATAGAAGATCCGTAGTCCTCGAAGTTGCGGGAGCGGTCGAAGCCATACAAGTCTTATTTCTTGAAGTTCCAGTGGAGTAGGTTGAAATTACAAATCCCTCCTCCCCGAGTTTACAATGAGGATCACCCAGTATTTCTTTGAAATTTCAGTAGAGAGAAGATTGAAACTACGAATCTCTTCTCTCTAAATTTCTATCTCCTCGAAGTTCCAGTAGAGTAGGTTGAAATTACAAATCCCTCCTCCCTGAGTTTACAATGAGGATCAGTCCGTATTTCTTTGAAATTTTCGTAGAGAAGATTGAAACTACGAATCTCTTCTCTCTAAATTTCTATCTCCTCGAAGTTCCAGTGGAGTAGGTTAAAATTACAAATCCCTCCTCCCTGGGTTTACAATGAGGATCAGTCTGTATTTCTTTGAAATTTCCGTAGAGAAGATTGAAACTACGAATCTCTTCTCTCTAAATTTCTATCTCCTCGAAGTTCTAGTGGAGTAGGTTGAAATTACAAATCCCTCCTCCCTGAGTTTACAATGAGGATCAGTCAGTATTTCTTTGAAATTTCCGTAGAGAAGATTGAAACTACGAATCTCTTCTCTCTAAATTTCTATCTCCTCGAAGTTCCAGTGGAGTAGGTTGAAATTACAAATCCCTTCTCCCTGAGTATACAATGAGGATCAGTCCATATTTCTTTGAAATTTCAGTAGAGAAGATTGAAACTACGAATCTCTTCTCTCTAAATTTCTATCTCCTCGAAGTTCCAGTGGAGTAGGTTGAAATTACAAATCCCTCCTCCCTGAGTTTACAATGAGGATCAGTCCGTATTTCTTTGAAATTTCAGTAGAAAAGATTGAAACTACGAATCTCTTCTCTCTAAATTTTTATCTCCTCGAAGTTCTAATGGAGCAGGTCAAAGCTACAAATCCCTCCTCCCCGAATGTATCGAGGATCCTTCATTTTTGAGAAGTTCCAGTGAGAAGATCGAAATTACAAATCTCTCCTCTCTGGATCCTTATCACCTTGAAGCCCAGTGGGGTAGTTCGAAACTACAAATCCCTTCTCCCTGAGTATATCGAGGACCCACCTTTATTTTCGAAAAGTTCCAGTGAGAAGATCGAAATTACAAATCTCTCCTCTCTGGATTCTTATCACTTTGAAGCCCAGTGGAGCAGGAAATTCTGATAGAACAGATTGAGGCTACAAATCTCTTCTCCAGGAAATTATATCGAATTGGATCGAAGCGCTAGTAGAATAGAATGAAACTACTTGAAGAAAAGAAGCGCCAAGAAGTCAAGATTCGAGGAGACTGGGCAAATTTGGCCCTCTTTAAAGTCTTTGCTCCATTCCCGTTACACAACAATGAGCAAAGAGGGTCAGCTGTAGGAGCCCAAATCTGCCCGGGCCCTATATTAACCAAACAGAAACCAAAAAACACAAAAAGACAAAAAAAATTAAAAACCCAAATAATAGAAGTCCAAAAAGTCTTTTTTTACAGTTTTTTTACAAACCCACAAACCCAATGCCCAAACTACACACACAATAACCCGAATTAACCCCAATAGCCCAAAAGACTAAACTTAAGCCCAATCTAAAGAGCCCAAATGGCCCAAGCGGACGAAATTCGGAATCTTCGGTGCCTTCTCATGACCACTCCCCCCACGCGCGCCTCTTGGGCTATGCGTGCGTGCCTTCAGCGTCTTGCGACCATTTGTGTCCCCGCTCATACCACGTGCTCCACCCACACGCAAGCCTTCACCAGCGTGCCTCCAGTCGCTTCTTCAACAGATCACATCGTCGTCGTCGACCCCTGCATCTTGGCCACGTCTGTACCTGCAAACGAATAGCAAAAAAGTGACAGAAACCACAGCAAATAGAGAATAGAAACGAAATAAAATAGAAAAAAGACTTGTATTTTGACATTTTTTCAGATCGGCTATAAAAAGGGCTGAGCCAAAACCCTGTATTTTTTACGCGCAGATAATACAGCAATACAAAAAAAGGAGTAAAAAAAACAGACATTCAAAAAAGGTTACCTTTTTACCTTCTCAATCGTTTCTTCCTTCTTTGAATCCATTTCTGCGTTTGTTTTGTTTTGTTTTTCTTATTCTTTTGCTATACATAGGAAAAAAAATATAGAGATTTACCTTCGATCGAACCGACGATCTGCCTTCTCCGTCAAAATCGGAAGGAGGGTAGTCACCGGGGTTAACATTTGATCCTGGCTTGAAGGGAAACAGTCGGTCGTGACTGAATCGGCCACTGATCGCCGGTTACAATGGTGTTGAGGTGGCCAAATGATTTCCTCTCCCTTGCGGCTGAACAAGAAAACAGAAAATGGGGAAGTATTAGGGTTAAATGAGGTTTAATCCATTCTTTAAACCTATATGAACCCATTACAGAACGGCGCCGTTAGGTTCACATTAATAACCTTAATACGACGCCGCATAAGGCCACGACCCGAATCCGACCCGATAACCCGGAAGACCCGCGTGTTGTCTCTAGCAGTGGGTTATTTACGGGATTGATCCCTCCGAGTTCTGACTCTTTTGCAATTTGGGCTCGAATCATATGCTACGTTTTGGGAATTGGTTTTCTTACTGTTTTGGTCCCTAACTGTTTACGCGTGTATTAATTCAGTCCTTAAATCTGTTTAATTTTTTTATTTTATAAAATAGCCTTATAATGTTATTCCTATTTCTATTTAACCCTGTTAGCCTATTATTATTTTACATATGCCCACTTTATATAATTTTGTTTACCTTTTTTAAAATTATTTATATATATGTAATTTTCAGTTTCTTCTTATTTATATATATTTTAAATTTATTGTACATAATTTATATCTTTAAAAGATTGTATTTCATCATAGCTTATTTCCAATCTTCTTATATATCTATATATTAAAACCGATCTATTATGTTTTAAATTATTTGGTATATTATTAATTCCATTTCATATGGATTTTGCTATTCATATATGTATAGATATACTTGTGGTGTATACTTTAAATCTTTTTATACATTCATGCATTATTTTGTATATTATGAAGTTATTTTTATTCCTTTGAATCATTAAAATTTTATTGTATACACATTATTTGTTTTGGAACTTTATGTGGATTCTAAATACTTTGCACGCATCATTGTACACATAATTTTTATGTATATTTAAAATTGCTTTTGTTTATTTAGAACATGTCTTGCATATGCTATACTTGTATGTGTTTAATTAATTTTCCTTATCATTGATCTAATGTTTGATAATTATTGTTATTATATTTGTTTAATTCTCGTTATATATTTATTTGTTGCTTGAGATTCAATAGCATTATATTTCATTTGTAAATAATTGCTCCATATTTTCAAAATAAGGTAATATTTGTGTGTTTGGAAATTCTAAAAAATCGTGCCCAATCGTGCTGGGTGTGATTTCTTGTTTGACCAAATAAACGAATATCCTTTCAAATTTTGTCTATATTTTCGAAACAAGGTAATATTGGTGCGTTTGGAAATTCGAAGAAATCGTGCCCAATCGTGCTGGGTGTGGTTTTTGTTTGTCCGAATAACCAAATACCCTTTCCAAATTTCAACACATGTGCTTGGAGAATTTTGGGGATGATCTTGAATTCAAAGATTCAGATTGTCGTGTCCAATCGTGCTGGACGTGATACTCTATTCCTTCGGAACAAAGGAATCTCAATATTCAATCAAGTTATTTATAGAAAAAAGAACAGAATTTTAAAATCATTTCAAACTCTTCAACATTAGGACATCAATTAATCAATTTGGTACCAATTTTGGGCGTTGCGAGGGTGCTAACCCTTCCTCGCACGTAACCGACTCCCGAACCTGTTTTCTTCTAGAAATTCGTAGACCAAAATTTATTTTATAGGTGACCTGATCACACCTAAACAAAAAGGATTGGTGGTGACTCCATGTTTTTTAAAGTCGATTCTCGTTTTTCAAATCCTGATAAAAAATGGTTTCGACAGGACCCATTTTGCCCGGTCTTGTCAAATGGCTGTGTGTTCAGGGAGATAGGCTAATATCTTCAATCTGCTTCATTGCAACTTCAGGAAGACAAGATTTACTATCTTTAATCTGCTCCACTACAAACTCAGGGATGTCAAAGTAGTATCTTTGATCTGCTTCACTGCAACTTCAAGAAAACAAGATCTTCTATCTTTGGTCTGTTCCACTGTAAACTTAGGGATACAAGACCGATATCTTCGATCTGCAAGATCTGCTATCTTCGATCTGCTCCACTGCAACTTTAGGGAGGTCAGACTAGTATCTTCGATTCGCTTCACTACAATCTCAGGAAGGTAAGATCTGCTGTCTTTTAGCCTGCTCTACTTTAAACTCAAATAGGCAAGGCTGATGTCTTTGATCTGCTTCACTGCAACTTCAGGAATGCCAGATCTACTATTTTCAATCTGCTCCATTGCAAACTCAAGGAGACAAGACTGATGTCCTTGATCTGCTTCCTGCAACTTCAGGAAGGCAAGATCCGTTGTCTTCGATCTGTTTCATTGCAACTTCAAGAATGCCAGATTAGTATCTTCGATCTGCTTCACTGCAATCTTAGGAAGGCCAGATCTGCTATTTTTAATCTGCTCCACTGCAAACTCAGGGATGCCAGATTAGTATCTTCGATCTGCTTCAATACAATCTCAGGAAGGCGGATCGCTATTTTTAATGCTCTCCATCGCAAACTCGGGGATGCCGTTAGTATCTTCGACCCGCTTCACTGCAAACTCAGGAAGACAAGATCTACAATTTTTAGTCTGCTCCCTTGCTACATCAGGAGGATAAGACTATAATCTTCAGCCTGCTCCCTTGCTACCTTAGGAAGATAAGGCTAATGGCTAAAATCTGCTCCCTTGCTACATCAGGAAGATAAGATTCGCCATCTTCGATCTGCCCCAGTGCTATCTCGAGGAGACAAGATCTACAATTTTTAGTCTGCTCCCTTGCTACATCAGGAAGATAAGACTATAATCTTCAACCTGCTCCCTTGCTACCTCAGGAAGATAAGGCTAGTGGCTAAATCTGCTTCCTTACTACATCAGAAAGATAAGATTCACCATTCTCGATCTGCTCCACTACTGCTTAGGGAGATAAGATCTGTGATTCCACCAATGTTGCTACACCGTCCTCTGGAAGACATGTCCTGTAGACTCAATTTCATATGCTTATGTTTATGCCAAATGACTAGGATGCTATGATCAGAATGAATCTAATGCTCCTAACTAAATGTATTATGGATGCCATTTGCATGGATGCAGAATGTCATGAGAATGATCCCTTTTTTAAATGTACAATGATTAGGATGCAATGATCGGAATGAATCAAATGGTCCTAACTAAATGTGTTTTGCATGAATGCAGAATTTCTTAAGAATGACCCACTTTTAGATGCTTAGGGTTGTCATTGCTCGTTGTTCTTCCAGGATGTATCACTTGACGTAATATCCCGTCTTCTTGCTTGGGTGGTATTTTGACCGAAAAACCCGAAGAAACAATCGTATTTTGCTCAACCGGTTTGCCCCAATGTAACTTCAGCGCCCCTTCCACTGTACCCTGGGGACATAAGATTTGTACCATCTTTAAACCACCCTACTGCAACTTATGGCTATAGGATCTGTATCAACTTCAGCCCATCCCACTGTAACTCAAAGGTATAGGATGTGTAACTTATTCAATCAACTGATCACTCCCAAGATGACCTAACCAAATGTGTATGTGTGATATTTGCATGGATGCAGAATATCATTTTTAGAGAATGATTCCCCTTTTATACTTGGATTAACATTGCCCATTTTTCGTCAAGATTGTATCACTGACGCAATATCTTGTTATTTTGTTCAATCACCTTTCTTTGACAAAAATCCGGAGAGATAGTCTCAGTTTAGACTCTTCCTCCACCAATATTTTCATCCCTTAAACTTGGTGAGTTTTAAACAATAGTCCTGTTTCAGATTCTCATATTATTTAGAAGCTTCCAAAGTAATATACGAAACTCCTTTTATGAAAGTATTATTAATCCATTAATCGTTATTTCAATATAAAATGCTTGAAAAAGATCACAACAATGGACAGGAAATAAATTAATCAGGAGCATAGCTCGAAATAAATAAGTTAATCAAAGATAACCAAGGCAATAAATAAAAAGAAAAATTGACTGAGGTGCATCTTGAAAAGACTAAAGTAATCAAAGATAGCAAATGTCATAATAGAAAATTGATTGGGATGTATCTTGAAAAGAATAAAAAATAAATAATCAAAGATAACAAATTCAAAATGGGTAAGATAGAAGCTAGGTGCCCCAGATTTCGCAGCCTGAGCTTCTCTGTACAAACTTCTTGAGGACCATTTTGAGCTCAATACGTGTTTAGAGGATCCGGAGTACTTTGTCAATGCCCCAAGACGTAACATACTTCCTCATTGTTAATTCAAGCATAGTAAGACTACCACATGCCCTATCTTTGATCAAAATTTGAGCCGCCCTTTTCGAGTTTTCGGCTTAAAACCCCTTTGGTCTCAAAGCGCCCTTTGCGGGTTTTCACCTCGGCCTCTCCTCTTTTTTCTTTCTTTCTTTTTTTCTATTCTTTTTTTTTTGAATTTGATCTCAAGGCGCCCTTTTTGGGTTTTCACCTTGGCCTTTCCCCTTTCAGGTAAAATACTTCTTAACTGAACCTGAATTCGCCAAATTGGGCAAGCCTTCGTCATCCGTCTCAGTCAATATCAATGCTTCTCTAGAACATGCCTTTTTACTACATAAAGTCCTTCTCAGTTTGGCATCTGCTTTCCTCTGAAATCCTTTTGTAAAAGAAAGATCAGGTTTCCCTCGTGGAATCCTCTAGGATGAACCTCTTTGTCGTGAGCTTGCATCATCTGACCGTGATGGACAACTTTTAACCTTTTCTTCGATTAGGTTCAATTGGCAAAAACGCTTCCATTCAATAAACCAATGGGCAAGATGCTGCCCCAGCGAAGGTTCTGACCGATGTTCGATAAGACAAAGGGTAAATGGTAACTTCTTTATGCCAATCTTTACAACTCTTAGTCATCTTTCCTATGATCCTTGTTTTATTTTTTTATTTTTTTTGCCGCATTTACTGCGCTATGATATGGTGTCTGATCTTTGAACAGACTTGCAAACTTTTGACATTGTCCTTTTAGCACTCTTTGTCGGCACTTGATCTCTTTTTTTTTGGGAATTTGATAACTATCGACTTTGTAATATTGGTATATGAAGCTACTTCCACCCTCTTAGTGAAATAAACGACGACCACAATGATGAATCGATGTCTACTAGAAGCTTTTGACGAGATCAGTCCCATAATATCCATTCCCCACATATAGAAAATCTGTGAAGAAATAGATAAGGCACATAAGTCTTGTCTTCCTCAATTTGGTATTTACGACATAACTGAAGCAATCTCCCTTTTATGGTGGACCAATAGTACCCGAACCTTATGATTAGCCTGGCTATTGTAGAACCATTATCATGTTATTTAAACACCTTTATGGACCTCTTTTAAGATTTTCCCAGGCGTGTCTTGATATGATCGTGCGAAAACATCTTTAAATTCTTGAAAATAACTCAATGATGTTTTGCCTTACTTCTGTGGTGAGCTAGGCTATAATCTTCACATCCTTTCTAGGCTCCTAATATCCATTGACCCTTTGTAGAGTAGGGTCTATTTTTCATCTCGTTCTACCATTCTTAACAAATCAGAAGATAGGTTACAATCTTTGTCATCCTCAAAGTCCTGAGATCCCTCTAGACACATATCTTACTCGAAAGGAGACTCTGAGTCAGTAGCAGCGTTGCTCACATCGTTGATATCTAGAGACCTATTGTAGGTTCGAAGGAAGATTCCAAAGAATAAATGATTCAAAGAATGATTATTTGTATGGTCATGAATGAGGAATGAAAGAATACTTGAAAGAAAGTCCAAACAAAAGAAAAAAAAACTAAGAACAAATTTTTTGTACAGTATGAAATGGAAAGAATAAAAGAATATTTGCTCAAAAAGATGCATTTTATTGAAATAAAAAATTCGGACACGAGCCTATTTCACAAAAGGATTCTTATTGCCTCTAGGCTTAAGGCAACAAGCGTGTTTTGAATATTACTCTAGATCAGCTCTAAAAATACAGGGATCTCTTCCACAGTCCCATTATTCAAAACACTCCCAAGTACGCAAGGGCTTGGAAACCTCGTTCCCCGGTTCCCTCTTCGCTTTTAATTTCTTCAAGGAGTCGCAGCTTTCTTGTCTTCTCCTTCAATTGTCGCATTTACTGCCTCGTCAAAGTGATCAGGTTTTGATGAATCGTCGAACTTCACAATTTCCATTTTAATGAACCTTTCAACCAACTTTTTAAACATAGTACAGCTTTCAATTGAGTGACCCATTATTCCTGCGTGGTACTCGCATTGGGCATTCTCATTATACCATTTTGGGAATGGAGGTTACACGGGTTTCGAGTAGGACGGAGACACCACATGCACATCAAAAAGATTCTGATACAGCTCCTTATATGTCGTCAGGATGGGTGTGAAATTGAGCCTTTCTGCATTTGGCCTTGAACTGGATTTCTTCCTTGAAGAACCTTGATAGCTAGTGGTTACAAATTTCTACTGCCCTACTGATGGATCGATTTGGGATGCATGCTCGGGATACTCACTTCATTTTCCTTGTTTTTCGGGGCTGATCTTTTGGCGCTTTCTCCCGTGTCTATCCTCCCACTCCTTATCGCATTTTCAATCATCTCGCCAGACATTACAATATCTGAAAAGCTTATGGTGGTGCTTCCCAACATATGGTTAATGAATGGGGCTTTTAGAGTATTGATGAAAAGCATTGTGGTCTCCTTTTCTAAAAGCGACGGCTGAACTTGTAGGGCAACTTCCCTCCATCTTTGCGCATACTACCTGAAACTTTCATTTGATTTTTTCTCCATGTTCTGTAAGGTGATTCTATCAGGGGTTATGTCTGTCACATGACTGTATTGCTTCATAAATGCTTGCGCGAGGTCTCTCCACGAATTAATCTTAGCACGGCTCAATTGATTATACCACTTGGATGTCGCCCCACCAAACTATCTTGGAAGCAAAGTGGATCGATGAATTGATCATTATTAACATATCCAGTCATCCGTCTACAGAACATGGTAATATGAGTTTCAGGGCAGCTAGTCCCGTTGTACTTCTCAAAATCTGGCATTTTAAACTTGTGAGGAAGTACCAAATCTGGAACCAAACTCAGGTCCTTGGCATCAATTCCATTGTAATTATCAGCATTTTCCAAGGCCTTGATTTTTTCTTCCAACAATTTACAACGGTCCTCTAATTGCCTTGGTAATTCAGTTCTTGCCCCTTCTCTCTCTCCTATATCCAAATCAGGGATAACATGATTAGCTGGGTTATCTCCTGGGTTAGATATTGATCCAACTTGGATATTCATGGGCACTCCAGTATCAACTTGACCTTGTTGAGGCCTAATCGTGACAGATGGCCTTTGAGGAGGCACCTCAGGTTGTATCTGTATATGTGGTGGGGTGAAACCCGGAGGATAGTCTTCATTAACCTCTCCAGCATTAATCATGGGGCCTTTTCCTTTTTCCATCGCCCCATTCAGTAGCTGAGTCATTTGAGCTACCATATTCTTTTGGGCTTCCATCATTTATTCCCTCATGTCTTGCTGGATTTTCCAACTGTTCTTGCAGCTGGTCTTGCATGTCTCTTTGGAACTGTTCAAGCCTTTGATCCATATTCTTTGTCTTAGCGCGTGTACCGTAACGGTGTTTGGTTTCAAGATTTTTCCTTCTCCCTCTCTCTCTTCTCTGATAATTTCAACTAATTAGGATTTTTTCTATGGATTTTAATGCATATGATGCGATGCAATGCAGATGCATGGAATGAATGCAAAAGAAAGAGAGGCGTTGATTCTGAATTCAATTCCATTAGAAAATTTTTTCTAGAAAGTAAATTTATTTACATAAAACGGATTGCATATGCGGCCTTGCCGTCATATTCCAAGCAAAAACATCAATCCCCTTCTTCGCAAAGGTCAAATCTTGCAAACTTCTAATAGATGCCTCCACTAGCTCCTTTTTACTTGATCTGGGCCGTGACTCACTGCTCACTTATTTCCATAATGCTCGTTAGCCTCTTTAAGAAAGCCGAGACGTCGTGATTCTCGAATAGTCTTTGCCAGCTTGAATCCTTAGGCAATAAAGTCTTGTATTCCTTCACGGACTATCAGTCTTCTCTCATTGTGTTTACTTGGACCATATTCGGACGACCGTATTATAATCCACTTTATCAAGAAATCTATTTTCTCATGACAAACTCTTCTATTTAGCAATCGAATTTGAATCAACGTCTCTTTTCTATGATGAGAATGCAATGCAATCAAAACAAAAGAGAACACGTTAGCACAAGAGAAATAAATAACCAAAATAGGGCACCTATCTGGGTAACCACTAGGGTTTGGCATAGTTCTACCTAGGGTAAGACCTTAGGTTTTCTACATGTGGTTTAGCCTAAAGTTGAGGTACCGAACCAGTGATTCTCGATCCTCACCCATTATAGGCTCATATGGACCAAGTTCATTCAGAGGAATACATTTCCCTATGGTCGCATCTGAGATGAAAATCTCACGAAGACATAGGTACGGATGTATCCCGAAAGCGATTCACTATCCTGCACGGAGGTGAAAACCTCACGAAAGAGTAGCTTTTCGCTCCCACTTAAAAGGTGTGACTACAACGGTCATGCAATGTGATGCAAGAGTACCCTACGAGACTGAAATCATAACAAACATATGACACGACACAAACTCATGCAGTGAAAGAATCAAAATCAAATTTTAATTTTCGCTAAAAGGACAAAAATAATCAATTCTACGCTTGACTCTCTTATAGATGTCCCCACGTGAGTCGCTAAGTCATGTTTAAAACCATTTTTAAGTTTTTATGAAAAACGGGGATCGACTAAAAAAATGAAAACGGGAGTCGCCACCAACCCCTTTTTTGCTTAGGTGTGATTGGATCACCTTATAAAACGTTTTATTTCAAAACTTTGATTTTGGCCTACGAAATTCAGAAAAACGAGTTTGGGAGTCGATTACGTTCGATGAAGGATTAGCATTCTCGTAACGCCCAAAAAATTGGTACCTAATTGATTATTTAATGTCCAAATATTGAAAATTTGAAAAATTTAAAATACGATCCTTTTATTCGAAAGAAAGCCAAGACTTACTTATTTCAAAAAAATAAAATGCCACACCCAATAAGTTAGGATGCAACATCTCAAAACTTCGAAACTAAGTTTGCCTTTATTTGAAGAAAATTCTTACCTCGAGATACGAAACATTATATCTAATAAGTTAAGATATAACATTTTGAATTTTCGATAATAAGTTTTGTTTTGAAGTTTATGGGTTTAAAAAGGATACTTGATACCTTAAGTTCCACGAGAAAATTAAAACCCAGTGAGTTAGGGTATAATCTTTCTCGAAGTCCACAAATATCACGTATCGCTATATTTAAAAACCTTTGAATAAAATGCGTCAATGCAATTAAATATTTTTTTTAAAAATGATTTTGGGGTAAGATATGGCATATATATTACAAAATATCAATTCCAAATAGCAATTCTCTATAACTACAAATTATATTAACAAATAATACTAATATAGACAATTAACGAATGAATATTATAACATAGCAAATGATACACGTAATAAAAGGACTATGCTAAAACAATATTAAGCAAATAAAGAGCATAAATAAACAAATACAAGATATAAAAATAATCAGTAACAATAAAAAAAATTTATATGAAAGATAAAAAAATTAAGAAATAAATATAAAACCCTACAAACAAGATCGAATATATAAAAAAAATGAATGATGTATTTAAGAATATCGAATGATTTAAAAAAAATGTGACAATTTCTAAAATCATTAATATGTATAAACAATATATTTTAAATGAATAATATAAAAACTTAGAGTATACGAAAAATATAAGGATATTTATAATAAATATAATTTAATATATATAAATACGAATAATAATACGTGATAAAACAGTTTTAAGTAAATAACATATATAACTTTAAATTAAAATATATTTATAATACAATATTCATAAAAACCTCATAAACAATATAAATAATATACGTTATACAATATACAAAAATTTTATATAATATAAAGGATAAAATAATTTAAATTATACATATAATATAATAACAAATAATATACAAGCTTTTTTTAAAATGTATAATATAATAATTAATATATGAATTACAAAATAAAATGTAATATATATAAATAATATTAAACTAAATAAAATAACCTAGTATAAATAATAAATAGTAATAATTTAATATGTATAAATAGTACGTATTTAAAATAAACGATACATAAAAACTTTATACTATTAATAATTTAATATACAAATATTAAAAATATAGAATTTTTAATATTACTGAAATAGTTTAATATAATGTTAAAATAATTTAAAAATAAAATAAAATAAAAAAGGGTTTAAGAATAAACAAAGAAACAAGGATTAAATTAAAGTAAATAAAAAAACTAAGGAAAATTGCAAAAAGGATGAGGTTGGAACGTGTGCCAAACTATAGGGACTAATAGGGCAATTATGCCCTATCTCCTAAACGGCGTCGTTCCATCATCTGCCTTAAAATAACCCTAAGGACTAAATTGAAACAAAGATACTGATTCAGAGCCAAATTGAAATAAGGAAAAATACTATTCGGACATAATTATAAAATTGCTAAAATAGAGAAGGGCCTATAGAGCAATTAGACCCTTAAATAAAAAGGCGCGGATCCTCCCCGGGTCGGGTCAACGCGCGGATCTTCAACCTTAAAACGACGCCGTTTTGGTCATTAATTGACCACACCGAAACGACGCCCTTCCAGTAGCCTTTATAAACCAAAAAATCAGCCAAAAAAAATCAGTTCAGTTAGGTTTTAAAAAAAAAGAAGCAGAGAAGCCAGAGAGATGCTCTGCCTTCATAGGTCGTTCGACCTCCGGCAGCCCTCGCACGCGCTTCACGCGCCGTCGCCCATGGCGGTCCAAAGGTGAGAAACTTCGTTTTTTTTTTTTTATATGAACTCATTCTCTTTGTTTGTAGATGATATTTGTATGTAAAAAAAAAACATTCGCACGAATTAAAAAATATTTAAGCGAAAAAATAAATCGGAAATCACCTCTGTAAAAAAAATTTGTATTGTATTCTCTGTGTATATGCCTCTGTATATTCGTTTGTATCTCTTTTACAGATTATATCGGGGCTTTTATAGCCCCGAAAAATAAATAGAAAGTAAATATGAAGACATGGTCTTCCATTCTTACTGTTTTTCTGTTGTTTTCCTTCCTTGTTTTGCAGGTGAATTGCGAAAAGTCTGGCGATGATGAAGGCTGGACGAGGGGCCTGTGTTGGGTGTTGCGGTGCGACTGGAAACCTAGGGTTTCAGAAACCCTTGGTTTCTGATTTAGTTTTGGAACCCGTAGGTCGGTTGGGTTAGGCTAAGTTTGGGTCTGAGGGTGTAATCGGGCCACGGGTATTTTATTTTGGGCTACTGGGTTTAGGTTTGGGCTACTGGTAAAATTGGCTGTAAAGGACTGTAAAATTTTGGACTTTGGGTTAATTTATTTTATTTATTTTTTTGTTTATTTATTCAAGCCCGGGCAATAATGGGCTACTACAGTTGGGTCGGGCCAACCCGAAAAATGAGAGGGTTTGTGCAAAAATATTGGTTCGAAAAATGGGCTTGGGCAAAAAAAAGAAAAGACCGGTTTAGAAAATGGGATAGGCCTCAGGTAAGGATTTTGGCCCAGACCCAACCACCCCAAATTTTCAAAAAAAAAAACCTGCTATTTTTCCATGTTTTACTGTTGTTTTCCCGTTGTTTTCTCACTGTTTTGCTACTATTTCACTATTATGTTGCTACTATTTTGTTATTAATGTTTGGATATTGTATAACACTTGTTTTATTGTTAATTTTGCTACTATTTTTGAGTCATTTGCTTGTTAAGTTGCACTTATCTTAATATTATTTAAGTATAAAGACTTTTTTAAACACATTTTCAATTTGTTAGAAAATATTTATTTTAATATTTTTAATGTATTTGGTGTATTATATTTTTAAATTTTTTTATATAAAAAATAAAATTTAAAAAAAAAATAATATGGGTTAGGCTAGACCAAGCCCAAGTTTTAACATTTTTATTCCGGCCAAACTTGGACAAAAAATCTAAGCTAGTTTTTGAGGATCCAGCCCGAACCTAAAGTTTTGTTAGTCCCGGCCATGTACAACTCTCCTCCAAACCACTTCCAATCCATCAAACACTGCCCACAATTCCAAATGGAGAACCGATGTGATGCCAAAATCTTGCTAAACCCAATAATCGAAAAATTAGTAATAAATATATAAACATGAATGGTTGATTTCAAAATAACTTATGAATTTACATAAATCACAATAATTGAATTTTAAAAAATTAAAATAAGACGGAGATTCATTTATTATTTACAAAACAAAACATACACACATATATGAATATCAATATGATAATAATATCCCCTTTCTCTTGTACAAATATTCACCTTGTTTTTACATCAAACAAAATATAAGTAAAGCATTAGCATTTATTTTACAATTTAGTGGGAAGGTGTTAACGTCACAACTCGAGTCCTACACTTTCAGATGCCAACACAAATGACTTTCAACATATTAAACTTCTGGAGCATCGTAAAACACCAGATTCACTTGTTAATTGTTTAACAGATCCAGCATCAACAACCTTAAAATTTTGTTCTTGGTTATAGTTAGGCTTAGCTCCACCTACACCTGTTTGCTTACTAAAAGATGCTCCATTTTTAAATACATCCCCTACCGAATAAAATTTCCATAAACCTTTCTCTCCTTTTCTCCATGTAACCTCTTTGTTCCCAACATCATTTGGAGCGACGAAACAATTGGCCTCACTCTTGATGCTGGGGCTCATGCTACCACCGATGGCGTATTGTTCCCACCCTTGGTAGAAATTGTTCGCTACGTGTGCATATCCATGGCGCACTCTGCAATATAATTTAATATATAACAATTTCAGATAATTCATGTAAATATGCATTAAAAAGCATGGAGCTCACCGATCCATAATTATTATTTACCTTGGCATTCTTTGGTTGCACTTAGGTCCGAAATGGTTGAAAATGACAGTGACCTTCATGTTTTTGTCTCTCAAATGACCATCGTCGTGTCCGAGGAGCATAACTTTGTCTTGGTTCCTAAACCAGTTGTTCGACACGGTGATGTTGGTGGAACTGCGAGTGACATCGAGGAGGCCGTCTTGGCACTCATACAATGTGTTATGATCGATCCACACTTTCCTTGCGGTGACCAATCTTATAGCGTCCCCATCCATTTGGCCTAAAGGGATCACCTTCGAGTTTGGACCCATCACAGTGCTAGGTGGTTGGGCCTTACAATTGTGGACGCGAAGCCCATGGATGATTATATCTGTCGCTTGGTACACCAACAAGCACCCAGCGCCAGTTATGTGGACATCAACGCCACGACCGTCGATGGTAGTGAAGCTGCTTAAAAGAAGTGGTCTTTGGAGTGTGATGGTCATGCTATTTTTGAATGTGATCCATACTTTTCCTTTGATCATTGTGGTTCCATAACGAAGGGTCCCTGATTTAGGATTCAAAGGGTCGTCGGCAGGATCAGTAACCTTGTATTTCACGACGTCTTTACCAATGTTGTTGATCATTTTTCCGGCAAAACCGACGGAGCATTTGGCCAATTGTTGTCGTTGACTCCACCAAAGAGGGTTCCCTCTCCAACATTTATCGATTACATTCATATTAGCCAAACTCGAACTAGGACTTGCCATTAGAATGACCATGAAAAGGGCCAATGTGAAGCAACATAATAATGTTGTAGCCATTGTTGTACTCGTTTTTTGAGTGGAAGATGGAAGAATAATGAGAGATTATTGATGGTTTTATATTGCAAAAAAATTACCAAATTTGAGAGTTAAAAAATTTGTTCATAATGTTACGAGGTGAATGTTATTGTTGTTTTTATCGGATGCAAATAGTTTGGGTTACTTTGTTAGTAACTAACCTGATTTTTGTTGAGACAAAAAATTGTTCATTTGTTTATTTTTGGTGAATTTTTACTAGTGGTCATTGTACTATGCATAAGTTGCGTATTTAATTCGTATACTGAGTGTATCCTAATTTGGTCAATTAGGCCCTGTGATTTTAGAATTTTAAAATTTCAATCGTGAACCAAATGGTAGACGTTACATTCATTAAGTTATATTTTTGCTATTTCTAAAATTGTTTGTGACAAATAGATTATCACAAGTATAATGTCATGTCAATTTTTTTATTTTCACATAATACTCATAAACATGTCACAAATGGATTTAACAACTATCATTTGAATTAGGATTGAAATTTAAAAATTCAAAAAGTGTAAAGACTAAAAATGATTAAATTTGATAATAAAGAATATTTTTATATTTTACCCTTTATGATAAGGAATAAAGAAGTTGAGCTTCAACAAATTGAATTTATCAATTCAACCAATTAAATTAAAAATCGATATATAACTCAATCCGACATGTAATACAAACTAAAAATTTAAAGAACCAATGAAAGATTAAATCGATTAAAAATTCGAATTTAAGTTTATTTTTAAGTTCTATAATGATTTTTGAACATATAACTGATGTTGTTGGTGATTCTTTACCCCAGCAAGATGAAGATTTAGATTCAGCACATCGACAAGCTGATGCTCATGTTATCAACACTCATCCTATGATTACAAGAGGCAAATCAGGTACTGTTAAGCCAGAACTTCATGTGTATAATGCTACTAATATTCCTTTTGATCCTGCAAATGTTCATGTAGCCATGAGGTATCTACAATGGCAGCAAGCCATACATGCTGAGCTAGATGCCTTGCAAAAGAATAAAACCTGGGATTTAATTCCCTTACTAGAAAATCAAAAAGTTGTTGGCTGTCGATGGTTGTTTAAAGTTGAGAAAAAGGTTAATGGCACGGTTGATCGCTATAAAGTTCGACTGGTGGCCAAGGAATATGCACAGAAAGCTAGATTTGACTATCATGATACATTCAGTCCCGTGGCAGAGACATGCACTGTTCACACTCTCATTGCTTTAGCTTTTAATCATCAATGGCAGCTGAGGCAAGGAGATGTTAACAATGCCTTCTTGAACGGGGAGCTTCTTGAGGAAGTATATATGACCCAACCCCTTAGATTTGAGCAATATGATGATACTGGCAACTCTCTAGTGTGTAGATTGAAAATAGCTCTCTATGAGCATAAACAAGCTGATGTTTACTACTTCTGTAGTTGACCCTTCTTTGTTCATTCGAAGACATAATGTTAGATCATTGCAGCAACTTAGCAAACACTTTCCATGAAGTTTTGCATGTGATCCTATGAAAAAAAAACAAGAGAGAAAGAAAACCGAAAGCTTAGCAAAGAAAACTTGAGCTAAAAACAATTGGCTGAAAATCATCATACCATTTCATTAAAAATGAATATATACATGAGTTACAAAGCAAAGTTAAGAGTTACCTAATGACTTAACTACTCCCACTAAGTTTACCAAATACTAACTTATGTAATACACAAAAGCAAAGCTGATAATGTCAACTATTACATCTATCAAATTCAAATCTAAATTTACTAACTTTTGATATCAAGTTACAAGCCAACTTGATCAAGTTACAAAAGAACAAAATGAAACAAAATCACTAGGCCGCTTCAGTTCGGGTCTCAATCTTGACTTGCAAGTCGAGCCGCCGCTTCTTGGTCACTTGTTGCATTGCAGGCCAATGCTCAACACTCCTCCTTGGACTGTATGCAACAAAAACCAATTGAACTCCTCAAGACCTCAAACTTTGTTTTACCAAGAGACTTTGTCAAAATATCAGCCAATTATTCTTGTAAGCTGCAATGAACAAGACTAACTTCTTTGGACTGCTCAGCCTCTCGAACAAAATAAAACTTAATCTTAAAATGTTTAGTTTTGCCATGAAAAACTGGATTCTTAGCTATTGCCACTGCTGATTGATTGTCAACCTTGATCTCAGTAGATTCAAGTTGCTCTTCATTTAGATCACATAGCAACTTTCTAAGCCAAATGGCTTGATTGACTGTTGCTGCAGCTGCTATGTATTCAGCTTCAGCTGTGGATTGAGCAACTGTTTGTTGCTTCTTTGAGCTCCAGCAAAACACACCTGAGCCAAGGGTAAAGAAGTAGCCCGAGGCGCTCTTCATGTCATTGATAGATCCAGCCCAGTCACTGTCTGAGTAGCCAATCAGCTTAAGCTCACTTCCTTTCTTGAACATGACCCCAAACTTTAAGGTTCCTTTAACATACCTCAGTATCCTCTTGGCTGCCTTAAAATGAGATGTGTTACAACAATGCATGAACCTTGACAATAGACTAACAGCATGCATGAGGTCAGGTCTGGTTGCTGTCAAGTAAAGCAAGCAGCCAACTAAGCTTCTATACTCCCTTTCATCAACCCTTTCTTGATTTCCAAAACTTGTCAGCTTCTCCCCTTGAGCCAATGGTGTACTCACTGATTTGCAATTCCATGCAAAATTTGTTGAGAATTTTCAAAGCAAAGGCATGCTGACTGATAAAAATGCCTTGTTCAGACTGGTTCACTTCAATACCAAGGAAGTATGTCATGATTCCCAAGTCAGTCATGTCAAACACTTCTTGCATTTGTGTTTTGAATTCTTGAATCAAATTTCCTTTGCTTCCAGTCACCAACAAATCATCCACATAGATTGAGACAATCAGTAAGGTCTCATCTTTGGACTTCTTTACATAGAGCGTTGGCTCACTTAGGCTTTTCTCAAATCCAAGCCTAAACAGATAAGTATCAATTCTGTCATACCAGGCTCGAGGTGCCTATTTTAGGCCATAAAGAGCTTTCTTCAGCCTATAGACTTT
Source organism: Gossypium sturtianum (assembly GCA_025698515.1). Classification (NCBI taxonomy): domain Eukaryota; kingdom Viridiplantae; phylum Streptophyta; class Magnoliopsida; order Malvales; family Malvaceae; genus Gossypium; species Gossypium sturtianum. Next base: position 8,600,505 of record CM046948.1, read on the forward strand.
GCCCTCTTCTCCTTGGACTTTGAAACCATCTAGCTGCTCGATGTATATTTCTTCTTTAAGGAAACCATTCAAGAAGGCTGACTTAACATCAAGTTGATGAATTTTCCATTGCTTCTGTGCAGCCAAGGCAAACAGAAGCTTGATGGTGTCTAGCCTTGCCACTGGAGCAAATGTCTCCATAAAATCAATGCCCTGCTGCTGGCTATACCCTTTCACCACAAGCCTTGCCTTGTGTTTGTTCAATGAGCCATTAGCATTGAATTTGGCTCTAAAAACCCACTTGACACCTATGATTTTCTTCTGATCAGGTCTGTCCACCAGATCCCAAGTGTCATTTTTGTGGATCATGTCAATCTCAGCTTCCATGGCCTTCTTCCAGTGCTTGTTTCTCACAGCCTCTTCAAAGCTCGAAGGCTCAACTATGGCCACATTACATCTTTGATAGATGTCAGCAATAGACCTGGTCCCTCTCACAGGAGGATCATCCACATTTGCATTGCTGAGCTCATTTTCTGTTGATTCTAAGCCATTGTCAATTTGGTCTTCATCAAACTGACTTGTATCTGAGCCATCAAAGCTCCAAAACTTTTCTTCATCAAATTTAACATCTCTACTCACCAAAATCTTCTTGGTTGAGGGATCATATACTCTGTAGCCCTTCTTGGTGCTACTGTAGCCAACAAATATGCCTGGATCTGACCTTTTCTCAAGCTTAGTTCTTCTTTCTGCAGGTACAAGCACATAACACACACATCCAAACACTTTCAAATGAGAAACAGATGGCTTGAGTCCATACCAAGCTTCAAAAGGAGTCTTGTCCTTCACAGCATGTGTTGGGAGTTTGCTGAGCAGGTATACTGAGGTATTGACACCCTCAGCCCAAAATGTGCTTGGAAGTTTGCTCTGAAATAGCAAACACCTAGCCATGTCCATCACTGTCCTGTTCTTCCTCTCACATACTCCATTTTGTTGAGGAGTATACACTGTGGTTAACTAATGATGGATCCCAGCTTGCTCACACAACTTCTGAAATCTTTCAGACAAGTATTCAGTGCCATTATCTGTCCTCAAAGCCTTGATCCTACAGCCTGTTTGATTCTCAGCAAAAGCTTTGAATTTACCAAAGGCTTCAAACACCTCAGACTTCTGTTTCATGAAGTAAACCCAACAAAATCTGGTCAGATCATCTATAAACAACACAAAGTACTTACTGCCATTCAGTGAAGGGGTCTTCATTGGTCCACAAACATCATAATGCACCAATTCAAGCCTTTCTCGAGCCCTCCATGCCTTGTTGACTGGAAAAGGCAATCTAGCCTACTTACCAAGCTGACATACTTCACAAACAGTGTCTCTTGCCTCAACCTTGGTCATGTCCTCAGCCAAATTCTGCTTGTACAACAAATCGAGTGACCTGAAACTAACATGGCCTAGTCTTCTATGCCATAGGCCAGCATTATCAGCTAGGCTTATATAAGCCTTCTTCTCAAGCTGGCTTACATCAAGCATAAAGCATTTTGCAGCCATAGGTACTGAGACCATTTCCTGGCCATGAAAGTCTTCAATAACACAAGAATCATTCTTGAAAACTAGTGAATAGCCTTTTTCAACCAACTAACCAACACTAAGTAAATTCTGATCTATATCAGGCACATAAAGCACATCTAAAATAACTTGGTTACCCGAACCAGTGTTGATCACAACATCACCTCTACCTTTGGCTTCAATCAGGTTCCCATTGCCTATCTTGATCTTTGAGGTAAAACTCCTGTCAAGGTTCTTGAACAAGCTTACATCAGCTGCCATGTGATGTGAACAACCACTATCCAAAAGCTAACTGCATTTGACTTTGCTTGTGGTTGCAAAGTAAGAAGCAGTGAAGACATGCTCCTCTTGAGCTTGAAGGTCCTCAGCAGCCTGTGCCTAGTTTTACTGCTGTGCTGGTGCTTTCCCCTTGTTCTTGTAGACTTTCTCTACATGTCCAAACTGCTTGCAACTCCTACATTGAATGTCTGGTCTGTACCAGTAATACTTCTCCAAATGTATGGTCTTTTAGCAGTGATTTCATGGTGGAAACCTCCTCTTGCCTGCATTCCTCCTTGGCTTGTCTTTCTTATCGAGCCAAGGCTTTTTTACTTTCTGACTTGAGACTTCTCTGGCCTTTGCTTGGAAAGCTCCCTTAGGATGCTCTTTCTGCCTATTGGCCCTTCTCTGCTCAAGTGCATAAAGAGAGTTCACCAACTCAGACAAAGAAATGGTAATGAGATCCCTCGAGTCCTCCAATGAGGAGATCTTTGACTCAAACCTCTCAGGGAGAGTGGTGATAACCTTCTCAACAACTCTGCTCTCATTGAAGTCTTCTCCAATGAGCCTAATGTTGTTAACAGTAGCCATTATCCTATCAGAGTACTGCTTGATAGTCTCTGACTCTTTCATTTTCAAATTCTCAAATTCTCTTCTAAGGTTGATCACTTGTTGCTACCTTGTCTTATCTGATCCCATAAACTCCTCCTTCAGCCTTTCCCAAGCTTGCTTAGGTGAGTCACAAGCCATAATTCGAGTGAAGATTACATCAAACACTCTATTCTGCAGGCAGGCCATGGCTTTGTGCTTCTTGACTCGCTCCTCACTATGCTGTCTAATCTAAGCAATGGTTAGATTGGCTCTCAATGGAGGTGGTTCAGCATCATTCTCGATTACACTCCACAAGTCATGTGCTTGGAGGTAAGTTTTCATCTTAACTACCAAATATGGTAGTTCTCTCCAGCAAACACAGGTGGTGGTAGTGGTGTGAAGCTCATTTTTCAGTAACAAAACAAACAGACCAACTAAAAACAGTTTCTTCCTTCTTAAGCTTTGCTTCCAAAAAGAACACCAACAAGAAAGGTCCTCAAAGACAGCAGGCTTTGATTACCATTTGTTAGATTATTGCAGAAACTTAGCAAACACTTTCCATGAAGTTTTGCATGTGATCATATACAAACAAAACAAGAGAGAAAGAAAATCGAAAGCTTAGTAAAGAAAACTTGAGCTAAAAACAATTGGCTGAAAATAATCATACCATTTCATTAAAAATGAATATATACATGAGTTACAAAGCAAAGTTGAGAGTTACCTAATGATTTAACTACTCCTACTAAGTTTACCAAATACTAACTTATGTAATACACAAAAGCAAAGCTGATAATGTCAGCTATCATATCCATCAAATTCAAATCTAAATTTACTAACTTTTGATATCAAGTTACAAGCCAACTTGATCAAGTTACAAAAGAACAAAATGAAACAAAATCACTAGGCTGCTTCTGGTTCAGTCTCAATGCTGACTTGCAAGCTGAGCTGCTGCTGGTCACTTGTTGCATTGCAGGCCAATGCTCAACACATAATGATGCTTGCATATTTTGTTTAGTATATGTCGATGACATTATACTGATTGGAGATTGTTTTCACACTATTGATGAAGTTATAAGGGATTTGAATCAGGAGTTTTCATTGAAAAACTTAGGAGAATTGAATTATTTCTTGGGCATCGAGGTTCATAGACAAGTCACTACTCTTCAATTGTCACAAAAGAAGTATATCACTGAGCTCTTGCAAAAAGCTGAGCTGAAAAGTTCCTAGTCTGTTTCCACTCCAATGATCACATCTCCCACCTTGTCTGCTTCAGATGGTCAACCTTTATCTGCTGACAAGGTTGTGAAGTAAAAATGTATTGTTGGTGGTCTACAATATGTAAGTTTGACCAGACCAGATATTAAATTTGCCGTGAATAAAATCAGTCAGTACATGTAAGCTCCAACTGATAAGCATTGGTAGGCAGTGAAGTGAGTGCTGAGAAATCTATAATGGACATTGTCTCATGGTCTTCTGTTTACACCTGCTACGCAACTTACCCTAACAACCTTTGTTGAGTCTGATTGGGGTAGTTCTATTAAGGATTGGAGATCTACTTTAGGGTTTTGCATTTATTTGAAAGGAAACCTTGTTGGTTGGTCCTCCAAGAAGCAGCATCTGGTTGCTCGCTCCCCTTCAGATGTTAAGTATGGCAACATTGCAAATGCTGTTGCTGACATTGCGTGGTTTGTTTCCTTATTGTCTGAGCTTAGAGAACCAGTAATTGGAACACCAACCATCTGGTGTGAACTACAAAAATAGTATTATGCATTCTTGAATGAAACTTGTTATGCTACTTGTTATCATTGGCCCAAAATTCAAATGGATTTGGGCCGAATTCTATCGAGCTCGCATAATAATAGATGTTCGCAGGATGGGTATCTATATTCTCCTGCAAAGCCGCACGTGAGATCGTGCATGAGATCACATAAATACGTGTTAAGTCTAGAGTAAGATACGTGTTGACATGCATGAGACCTACCTAATATATCATATCAATAAACAATACCTATATCATATAAAAAGATAAACCTCATCATCTTAGAGGAACAGAAAAGAAAAAAAAACTCAACAAAACTTTTAATTATTAAAATAATTAATTACAAACATGTTTTTGGCATTGATAAACTGAAATAGTAACATATTTTAATCCCACATTTAGCATACTTTTGGATGATTTATCCCTTGATTTATGTAAAAAGGTGCTCTTAATCATTTCTTTTCATGTCTTATACTCAGGAAAGCACCCAAGAAAAAAAAGAACAAGAAACGAGCTTAAAACGGACCAAAATGGGCCAAAAAAGAAATCGACACGGCCTGGACTAAATCCCACACGGCCGTGCCTCCTCAAATATACTAGAACACGACCTGAAGTCGATCTACACGGCCGTGCCTCATTAACAGAATCCAAACGGCCTGGCCACGATTCACAAGGCCGTGTGCCACGGCCGTGTCCCTGCCGCGGCCAAGAGAAGTTTTGCTCGGATTTGGATACTTGGAGGCAAAGAAACACAATCCAAAGTCTATTTAAACACCCAAGTAGGAACTCCACTCAGATTTGGATACTTGGAGGCCAAGTAAGGCATCTCAAAGCCTATATAAACACCCTAGGGGGAATCTTATTCGGGGAGTTCGGCAGAAGCCGGAGCCCAAAGCTATCGTGGGGCAGTTAGCTAGGCCAAGGAGCCGAGCCGAAAAGGTCAGATTTGTGGGAAACTCTCAAGGGATAGCCAGTTGATCCATCTCCGTGTCGGAATTCTACTCAAGACGGAGGATCTCTCCTTCAATTCCTTCAGGGAGTTTTAGGGATTTCTTATGTTTTGTTTTATCTTTTCTTCTGAGATTTTTTTCTTTATTATTATGAACTAAACCCTTAAGATACCTGAAGGGGGATGAAACCTAGATGAATCTTGTTATTGTTTTCTGAACTATATGATAAATACTTGATTTGTTCTTAATTATGTGTGCTTAATTCTTGTGTTGATATTTCCCGGATATTAATTCAAGTTGAATGTGCTTAGATGGTGGAGCAAAAGTCCCTGCTTAAGAGTAGATCTAGCATAATTAAGTAGAGTTGATCGCGCGCCTAGAGATAGGGTGACGAGATTTTGCCGGTTTAGGGTGAAACCTAATATGGGAGTCCATAGATCGATTTACTGCTATTCTAGGGGTTTTAATTAGAAAGAGATTTCAATTAATCAACCTAGGGTTAGACGTTATTCGCCTCGAGAGAGGGTTTAATATAAATTAGGAGTCCTACGGATCAAGTCAAGTGAATAAATCGTCTGCAGTTCAAAGTTAGATAGACAACAAGTGAAGTCTAGGTGGATTCTTCCTAAGGGTATCGTCTTAATCAACTAAGTTTTTCCCAAGTATTTCCCCAATTCATTCTTTTTGTCTTTGCGTCTTTAGCTTAGTAATTAGTTACTTTAGATTAATAAACAACTTCACTTATTTTAGGCTAAATAATAGAAAGAAAGTTAGTATTAGTACTTTTAGTTCCTTTGGGTTCGACAATCCGGTCTTACCTAAGCTATATTACTGTTCGATAGGTGCACTTGCCTCAATCGTTGTTATAGTTAGTTCCAGGATCGATCATTATAAATTTAAAACTCTAAAATACAACGATCAAGTTTTTGGCGCCGTTGCCGGGGAACTAAAATATTAAGAACACTCTATTTTTATTACTTTAGCCATTATTATTATTATTATTATTATTATTTTTCTTTACTTTGCTAAATTTTCTTTTATTTGATTTTGTAAAATAGAGGAGATGGCACTGAATAACTATCAGTGGCAAGTTATGAGGACAAAGCTAACGAAAGCAGCCGATATCTACAACCTCGACCCAACAACCAGGCTATCAAACCAGTTAGAGATGTTAAATAAAAAGTTTGATGATTTGTGTTCTTCGCAGATACATCCAATTATGCAGTACGAAACAAGCAGAGGCGTGGCGAATCCTGAGTACCCACTCTACGGATATGGCATAGAAAACGAGCAAGCTCACTATACGAGTAACTATTCTAGACCACAAAATAATTTTTATAATGACACTTATAATGCAGGTTGGAGGTACCATCCCAATTTCTCGTGGGATGATCAAAATAGCCAAAGACCGGAACTTCCTCTAGATTTTCAACAACCACCTCACCAACAGGAAGAGGAGTCGAACATTGAAGAGATGCTGACAAAATTCATGGCAGCCACAGATACCCGTCTCCAAGACACTGAGACAACACTTTACCAAATTGATCGCATGAGAAAGGATTTTCACCTCCTCAAACCACCATGACCATACGAATGAGAGGTAAAGTCTAGCTTAAGACTATAGACGAGCACTTCTCGGGAGGCAACCCGAGCACTAACCCCATTAATTTTTACATTTTTTTATTTTTACTTCTATTTTTCCTTTTAGCACCTAACCATAAACTAACCAAGGTACAGATTTCCATACCACACGGCCTTGCACACGGTCGTGGCCGTGGCCGTGTGGCCACCGCAGGAAGGTACAAGGGCGGGGGCAACCACCAGATCTATAATTTCTATTTAACCCCCTTCTTCCTTTTTCTTTTCCAGATGTCTTTCTTCTTTCATTTTCCATTATTTACTTTTATTTTTATTTATTTTTATTTTTTTTATTTTTTTATTTTCTTTATTATCTTCCTCTTATTCTTCATGCCATTTAGATTTAGATTAGGATACAATAAAATCAGACCGGCTACTTTGAGGATTCAAGTTCAAACGGTTCGAGGCGCTTCCCCACGTTCACCTCCAATCCTATCCGGTTTCTTTTCATTAACTTCATCCAAAATTCAGGAAGTTTCACCTCTCTCCCTATCGTATGATTTTATTTTTCTATCATCTATCTTTGTACATTGAGGGCAATGTACATCTTAAGTGTGGGGGGTGAATCTTAGACGTGCCTAAATTTTTTTCATTATTCTTAAAATCCTGAATTTAGTCTTGTTTTTAAGTAATTTTCTCATATTACTAATTAAGAAGAAATTTCTGATGATTTATGATTCTTATTGATATGTTTTAGATTAAGTCATTGATAATTGTGCATTGATAATTAAATTTTAAGATACTAAAGAATCAAGCATGATAAGTCCATTTTTTCTCAATTAAAATTTGCTAGGTTGTTGAACTGAATTTAAATATTACTTTGAAGTTTGAAATTTACGAGGTTGATGTCAAAAATACCCATAATTTTTGTGAGTTTTTGAGCCTTATAGAGCATATATTCTTTTTCATGCTCACTTTATTGATTATGAGTATGTCAACATTGATTTGTTATTCTAGAACTTGCCTCGTTTATACATATCGAGACCACACCTATGATTTGATATACAGAGATGATTAAGGCACCTAGGTTTTAACCCACTAACTCCATTAAAAGCCTACCTTCACAATTAACCCCTAGTGAACCCCTTTTAATCCTAACAACCCTTTTTATTAACATAACCACTAATATTAACCCAAAACCCTTTGTATTTGTTATCACCATTCTTTTTCGACTTCCCTTATATCGAGATTTAATTTGATTAAGCTACCTAATTATTTCATCTTAGTATATGAATAGATGTATTATATATAAAAAAATCAAAGTATATTCAGTATTAGTACAATGAAAGGCGAGCTTGTACAGTTAAAGTCTATTTATTGAAGAAGAAGCTCGTATTATTAAGGTTTCAATTCACTATGTAATTATTCAATTTATTGTTTCTGGTTAGGTAATTTTTCAAATTCGATCTCGATTCTAACCCTCTAATTCAGCCTTTATCCACACCTTTAACCCAAGCCCTGTTACAACCTCATTAAAGACCTTTTGATTTGTGCATCATCTCATATTACAAGATGGTGGAGATTTGATTTTCATGCAAGCCTATGGGATTAACTTTTCGTGTTTAACATTTGAGTGCTTAATTCAACCTTAAACACTTGAGTGATTTGAGTGAATCTTTTGTGAGGATGTCAATCCTTGTAGGTTTTGGATCAGAGGTAATTATTTAGATGAGGGAAAACACCTATGTTTTGTGCTACAAATGTATGACTTAGATTGTTTGAATCTTTAGGGCTCTTTGAGTTAAATTATCCATGTATAAATTATCTATGAATTATGTTGAGACATTGTTGATAGGAATATTGAATCATGGAAAGTTCGTTTTAATTGTAAGTTGAGAATTTTGCTTGAGGACAAGCAAAAGCTTAAGTGTGGGGGTATTTGATAAACCGAAATAGTAACATATTTTAATCCCACATTTAGCATACTTTTGGATGATTTATCCCTTGATTTATGTAAAAAGGTGCTCTTAATCCTTTCTTTTCATGTCTTATACTCAGGAAAGCACCCAAGAATAAAAAGAACAAGAAACGGGCTTAAAACGGACCAAAATGGGCCAAAGAAGAAATTGACACGGCCTGGACTAAATCCCACATGGCCGTGCCTCCTCAAATATACTAGAACACGGCCTGAAGTCGATCTACACGGCCGTGCCTCATTAACGGAGTCCAACACGGCCTGGCCACGATTCACACGGGCGTGTGCCATGGCCGTGTCCCTGCCGCAGCCAAGAGAAGTTTTGCTCGGATTTGGATACTTGGAGGCAAAGAAACACAATCCAAAGTCTATTTAAACACCCAAGTAGGAACTCCACTCAGATTTGGATACTTGGAGGCCAAGTAAGGCATCTCAAAGTCTATATAAACACCCTAGGGGGCAACTTATTCGGGGAGTTCGGCAGAAGCCGGAGCCCAAAGCTATCGTAGGGCGGTTAGCTAGGCCAATGAGCCGAGCCGAAAAGGTCAGATTTGTGGGAAACTCTCAAGGGATAGCCAGTTGATCCATCTCCAAAAGCCAGAATTCTACTTAAGACGGAGGATCTCTCCTTCAATTCCTTCAGGGAGTTTTAGGGATTTCTTATGTTTTGTTTTATCTTTTCTTCTGAGATGTTTTTCTTTATTATTATGAACTAAACCCTTAAGATACCTGAAGGGGATGAAACCTAGATGAATCTTGTTATTGTTTTTTGAACTATATGATAAATACTTGATTTGTTCTTGATTATGTGTGCTTAATTCTTGTGTTGATATTTCGCGGATATTAATTCAAGTTGAATGTGCTTAGGTGGTGGAGCAAAAGTCTCTGCTTAAGAGTAGATCTAGCATAATTAAGCGGAGTTGATCGCGCGCCTAGAGATAGGGTGACGAGATTTTGCCGGTTTAGGGTGAAACCTAATATGAGAGTCTATAGATCGATTTACTGCTATTCTAGGGGTTTTAATTAGAAAGAGATTTCAATTAATCAACCTAGGGTTAGACGTTATTCGCCTCGAGAGAGGGTTTAATATAAATTAGGGAGTCCTACGGATCAAGTCAAGTGAATAAATCGTCTGGTTCAGTGTTAGATAACAAGTGAAGTCTAGGTGGATTCTTCCTAAGGGTATCGTCTTAATCAACTGAGTTTTTCCCAAGTATTTCCCCAATTCATTCTTTTTGTCTTTGCGTCTTTAGCTTAGTAATTAGTTAATTTAGATTAATAAACAACTTCACTTATTTTAGGCTAAATAATAGAAAGAAAGTTAGTATTAGTACTTTTAGTTCCTTTGGGTTCGACAATCTGGTCTTGCCTAAGCTATACTACTGTTCGATAGGTGCACTTGCCTCAATCGTTGTTATAGTTAGTTCCAACTCTGAAATACAACGATCAGGCATAAACTTCAATCACAAAATATATTACTCTAATTATCCATTGTTATTTTTACTACCTTAAACAAACACAAAATTATGCACAATAAAATTAAATATTTGGCTGAAATTCTTTAAAAATACTTTTAAAGTTATAACCATTTTTATATAAAAAAATTAATTAGGGTAAACTACAGAAATAGTCACTTTTGTTTGCCTCAGGTTATATTTTAGTCACTTATATTTGAAATGTTATGTTTTGGTCACTCATAATACCATTTTGTTACGAAGTAGTCACTCCACCGTTAAGCTTCGTTACCTCCCTAACGACAATCCTACTTGGCAGTCCGAATGGGTTTTAAATGCCAACTTGGATGTCCAATTGGGAATGAGAATAATTTTTTCAGTCAAAATAGAAAATAAAACTAAAAGAAAAAGAAGACGGATGGTTTTTCTTTTCCAGTTCAAGGTGTAATCAATTTAAAATTTTCAATTAATTAAATTTATTTAATTAAAAACCTGTTCTTGTCTCAGTTAAACATCCAAGTTAGCATTTAAAACTCATTTGGACTGCCACATAGGATTGTCGTTAGAGAGGTAACGGAGCTTAACGGCTAAATGATCACTTCGTAACAAAACGATAACATAAGTGACTAAAATATAGCATTTTCAAACATAAATGACTAAAATGTAATATGAGACAAACAAAAATGACTATTTTTATAGTTTACCCAATTAATTAAATTCTATAAAATCAAAATTTTCCATAAATTTGATTTTAAATTTAATAAAAAAATTTAAAATATATTTAAATCCATAAATAATTATGATTATAAACCAAAATGGCCTTGTGATCTTTAGACGCCTAGACCAAACACGCCCTTGTTATTTTGGTTTGGGCCAAGACCAAACAAGGCCTTGTTTTATGTTCCATGAAAATCTGCTAAAAACCTTTTCTTTTCTTTTCTTTTCTTTTCAGACAACAAACAAACAAACAAAAAGATCTGTAATTTTTTTCGAAATAAAGAACAATTTTCCTTTTTTGCACAAACAGAGTTACATTTATAATTATAATAATTCATAGTTTTTTGTAAGAAAAAAATGGCTTCCTCTAGTCCTCGTACAGTTGAAGAGATCTTCAAAGACTACAACGCTCGACACTCCGCTCTTGTTCGTGCTCTCACTTACGGTATTCTTTTTCTCTCTTTTTCTGTAAACCCTAATTTCCATTTTGGGTTTTATTAATTTGTTTATGGTTTTCCGTGCGGATTGGATCAGATGTAGATGACTTCTACTCGCAATGCGATCCAGGTCAGTTTGGGTATTTTAATTTCTTTTTTTTCCAGTTTTTCTATTTATGTTTGGTTGCCGAGAAAGTTGACTAGAAAATTGAGATGGAAATTCTTTTTTGCTTGTGGTGCGTTAGTTTTGGAGTTAACTGAGTAGTCTCTATGTGATGGAATTGGATTCGGTTCGATTTTGAAGCCGAATTTCCCTTAATCGTTTCAAGTTTTCTGCTTTTTCATAGGCCATTAGATTTTCAATCTTTGTCTTGACTGGCTTCTCAAGTAAATTTCAAATGAGTTGCTTTTTAGTGCTTGTGTGTGTGTGCCTTTGGGTTGTCGTTTTTATGTCTGCTATTCAATCTAGATGCAGATTTGTTTTCTTTTTGCCTTTGAGACTGCTTGAATTTGTGTTTGGGTACCGAGAAAAGATAGGAATTTATTCAGATTCAATACATATTTCCTACATTTTCTTTTAGGTACCAAATTGAGCATTCAATCCAAGTTTCTGCTTTCCATAGGCTCCCAAATTTGCGATTTTGAGTGCTTCTTTTGAAATTTTTTAATTGAAGTTTTCTTTTTTGTCTTTGAGGTTGCTAGAGTTTTTGTTTGGGTACTGAGAAAATATGGTAATTTATTCATACCAGTTACATTTTTTTCCTGCATTTTCCTTTAGATACCAAATTGAGCAGCCATGAACTCCAAGATCTGCTTTCCATAGGCTCTTGAATTTGCAGTTTTTGGTGCAGCTTTTAAACTTATTTTAATTTGTTGTTGCTCAGATAAGGAGAACTTGTGTTTGTATGGTCACCCGAATGAGGCATGGGAGGTAGCTTTACCGGCAGAGGAAGTTCCACCCGAGCTCCCTGAGCCGGCCTTGGGCATTAATTTTGCAAGAGATGGGATGAACCGCAAAGACTGGCTTTCGCTGGTTGCTGTGCATAGTGATTGTTGGTTGCTCTCTGTGGCTTTCTACTTTGGGGCTCGACTTAATCGTAATGAGAGGTACACTATTCTGGCATCTGTCTTTTCTCCATGTGAACTGTAGATTTACCATTGTGCATTGAGATTGTCTTTATGATCCATCTCTTCCCTCTTGGGCTATGCTGTTATATATCTTATTCATACTGAAATATGAATGTCTATAACTTGACATAAAACGAAGAAAAAAAAAATTAGGAAGGAGACTGGTTGAGCCTGAGTCTCGAGTCTGAAATTTGAAAAATTATCAGTACTGATGTTTATATTGGAATGCTTGACTCTGTTACTCGGACTTAGGTGTGAGTGTCGAATATGTGTATATATCTGAGATGGGTATGCAGTGGCAGATTTTGGCATTTGATGTTGTGATAGGACTATAAATCACTAGTTTTGTGCCTTTCACTCCACAGAAAGCGATTATTTAGCATGATAAACGATCTTCCCACCATCTTTGAAGTTGTTACTGGAAGAAAGCAGGTCAAAGACAAACCCACAGTAGAGAGCGGAAGCAAATCACGAAATAGCACTAAGGTGAATGGTGAATGCAGTTCGAACTGTTAATCAGAATTCTGTATCATCGTTTTTGCTTGCTTGGTTTTTGTATTTGTCATTCCACCTTTTGCCTTTCAGAGGTCACTCGATGGGCAGCCGAGAAACAATCCTAAGATGGCTGATAATAGTTACGAGGAGGATGAAGAAGAGCAGGGCGATACCTTTTGTGGGATCTGCGGGGGAGGATACAATTCCGATGAGTTTTGGATTGGTTGTGACAACTGTGAACGGTGGTACCATGGAAAGTGTGTGAAGATAACACCGGCGAAGGCAGAAATGATTAAGTTTTACAACTGTCCTTTGTGCCAAAAGAAGGTAAGGCAATAGCCGTCAATGGAGGGATTAACCCTGATTGGTTTTATTCACCGATGTTGTTGTAAAGCAGCTATGGGCAAATGAGTGCGTAATTCTGTTGTTACTGGCCTATCCTCCCTAGAATCGTAAGCCAGTCTCTTCGGTTCGTTAGGTACATGAATAACATGTAGTGGCATACAAAATGAATGATGCATAGGCTTTACGTTTGTGTTCGGTTTTCATGTTTCGGAATTGAGTGGATACTTAGTTGCTTTTAAGTCCAAATGACTGATCCAATTCCCAATCGATTAGGTTTTATGTACAAGAGAAACATCTATCATGTCCAGTTTAAATACTTTCTCTTTTCCCCTATTGAAATTTCCCATTTCCTTTCAGTAATGTGCTATATATATATATATACACACATATACATATATATTAACTTCCTATGTTTGCATATTTTGCATGGATTAACCAAATTAACTTCCTATGTTCCTTTCTTTTGAATACAAAAATACTCTAAAGGTTGCATATATTGGAATTCGAATTTAATACTTGCTGGATTTCGTTTTTAAAAAATGTGACTGTCTGAATTAACTGGATTATTTCGGGTTTAAACCGATTTTCCCTTATCTATGTGGAAAAATAAATTATTAGACTTGACAATTCATGTACCCTTGTGTGTTATTTATTAGGTTATAATCATAGTTAAAATATTTTATGTTTATTAAATTTTAATATATAATTAAATTTGTGTTGTATATAATATTTTTTTTATAATACCTTTTATGTTGTGAAATAAGGATGTAGCCCACAACCATAAACATTAAGAAAAGAAAGAGAAATCATCCCTCCATGTGCCTTAGAATTTCCAGATTGTTTGGATAATTCATAAAGATTTTATCGTTTGGATAAAATATTCATGTGCCTTGGAATTTCCAGATTGTTTGGATAATTCATAAAGATTTAGGTGCAAATAAATAATAACAACAATTTATCGTTTGGATAAAATATATATATATATATATATTTAAATTAAAATATTCATGATTTCCGTTTTAAATATTTTAGCAAAGGATAACCATTATATGCAATTAAAAAATGTAGGCTAGCTAAGACCAGCGTGGGCAACTTAAAATAATTGGCGACAATAAATATAGGCATAGGATGTTAAAATAGTATAATTAAGCCTTTTGATTAACCCTTTTTGATCGTTATTATATTAAAGTGACTGTTTAACGACAGTTGATTCAACTATCTTAATGCTTATATGGCACTGTTGTTTAAGCGAACATGAGCAAAGTTTTTCAGTAATGACAAATGCATTAAGTGGCAAATACGTGAGTAACCCACTGATGACATAAAATATGCACCCTCTAAATACTGATCAAATTCTTCATCCTTCACAATGTATGCAAATTAGTGAAATCCATTTTGCCACCTTTGAAATGATCTTTGTTGAGATAATTAATCTCCTCAATTTTGGCTAAAGATTAAATTTAATTACACCAGTGATAACGATTGGTTCCACTAGAAGGCTCGTGATTAGGATATATCGATCATCCAACATGATTGTTGCTTCACCAAATGAGAGTTAAAGGCAAGAGTCTCCGGTCTTTACCTTTTCCAGCAACGTTGTAAGCAACGATGACCACATTGGAATATGAGGTAGTTGAGATACTTTCAAAAAAGCTTGTTATAACTATGGCCTCTAACTCGAGCAAGCTCTTGACCAACATCCGATAATGTACGTTACTTCAATTTCAAAGATTTAATGACAAATAAATACTTGGTTAACTAATAAGATGATAAAAAAAAATACCATATCAACGATTACTAAAGCAATATGATTTTCTTCCCTTAACTAAGCCATGGTAGGGTTCAAAAGATTAATGTTACGATGAAAAAGAAAGATTTGAAGATACTTAAGAAGTTGATAATAGTGGGAGGCAACTTTAATTTGCGTGAAACAAACAAATAAAGGGAAGGGTATTTATAGATACAATAATAAAAAATTCTTGAAAATTTCATTAGGATTAGGTTTATGGTAAATGATAAAAATTTAAATAAATATAAACTGTACACCTATAAGTGTCGAACTTAATCGAATGTATTTATCAGGGTTAGGTTTAGAGTAAAACAATCACAGGTGTTGAGTTTTACAGAACACATTTATTAAGGTTAAGTTTATGAAATTGTTATATTAATTAAATAAGAACTCCACAACCACCTATGCTGAGGCCCTTTTGTATTGATTAGTGCTTAATTCTCACTAGTAAAATTAATTTGGCTAAAGGGGTATACAAGCCTCTAAATTTTGGCAAAAAAATTAATTATGTCCTTTCGTGAAAAATACATTCAATTAAACTTTCAAATTCTCGTAACCGTTAATGCTACTGACACGGTGATTTACATCAACTACAATTATTGAAAAAAGATTTTATTCCATGGTCAATTTTAAACTTTATTCCAAAAAAAATTCTTGAAAAAAAATACAAAATCTAAAATTTAAATAAGATTTTGTTGACAATAAAATAAGAGGTCTAGTATTTAATAAATAATTAAATCCAATTTTGAGATAACACTAAATCCAAAAATTTAAAACTAAAGTCAATACAATCTAATCTAAAAAAGATTGAACATGAAGCATAAATATATTTCAATTTAAATAAAACTAATATTTAATCCCTGCTATGTTGGGGTTTCAATTTATTTTATTTTATTAAATAATATCTTTTTGTTAATCATGAAATTAAATTTAAAACAATTGTTTAAGGTTAGGCATGAATCTTGGATATGAAAGTAAAATAAATTGAGTGGTTCAAATTTTAAATTAATCAAAAATAAATGTTGGACTTCAGCTCTTCAAATACATTATTTAAATTAAAAATTAAATTATTATAATATAAATAACGTTTTTTTTTAACAATTTCATTATAAGTTTTGATCATCTCTGTGATTTTTGACACAATGTCTAAAATTATCTATAGTCCCTCCCCAACTCATAAATAGGAAGATAATACGCTTCAGCGCACTCGAATCCACTTCTTCCTACATTAGCAACAATGCCCATGCCAATCTAAAACTCAGTCATTATGATAAATTATACATTTACAAAATAATATATGAACCAAAATTTTATATATAAAAATATAGAAATAAAACTTTTAACAAAATGCGATATATAAAAATACTTTTTTTCTTTTTAAAGAAATAAAAGTACATTTATAGAATGTATAGTTAAATATATCAAAATCTATAGAGAACTAAAATTTTTACTTTAAAAATTTAAAAAAATTTATGCATTATGTGAATAAATAAAAATATAATATATATTTATAAACTTACAATACTATAAATACTTAAATATCATAAAAAAATAGAAAATTCTCAATTGTTTTTTTTACTCGTTTTTTATGGTTAAAATATATTATAGGTCTTTGTACTCTTCTTAAATTTAGAATTTAGTACTTATATTTTACTTTTAGGATTTTAGTCATTCAACTTTTTAGATTTTAAAATTCAGGTTTAACTGTTACACTATTAAGATTATTTTGTGAAATTTTGGTTTATTACAACGTTATTTTTTCGTTACATTGTTACTAAGTAAGTACTTCTTTATTTCAAAATGTTACACTAATAAATTTAATAAAAAATCATAGTGTTAACAAATAGACTTGAATTTTGAAATCTGAAAAATAAAAGACTAAATTTCTAAAAATAAAAATACAATGACTAAATTTCTAAAAATAAAAATATTAGGATTAAATTTTAAAATTAAAAAGAGTACAATAACCTATAACATATTTGAACTGTTTTATCACAAAACCTTAAAATACCAAAAGGACAGCTGTCAATAGATGGGTAGGCAGATTTACAGCGGTGCCCAAGTATCTTAACTTTTAAGGAATACTACAACCATAGTCACTTAATTATGAATAAGTTTTAGTTTTGATTACTCAATTATAAAAATAATTATTTGGTCACTAATATTTTGGAAGTCATTTTTTCTAGTCACCTAACCGTTAAGTGATTAATGAAACAGTAACATGGCACTTTTTTAATCAGTATAATAATAATTTTAATTCTTAATTTTTATATTTTCTATCAAATTGACTCTGCTTCTATAAAAAAAATTATTAAAAGTTAAATTTCTTTTCAAAAAATTGAAAATTATATAAAATAATAAATATATTTTTTTTGACTAAAAATCGATTGGTTCATTTATTAAAGACAAGACAAAATACAAGAGAGAAAGTTTTTACAAGTTCCGAGGGTAAGCTTAGAAAACATAGAAACATAAATAAAAAATAAATGACTGGAAAAAACATATAGTAAAAAAGAAAAAAGAAAAGCAAACTCATCCTGTGAAAAAGTGAGCCCTTCAATCTCCCTCGAACTAGAGATTGAACCTCAACCGATAATCCTTCTTCAACTTAATCATAATATTGCCTTGAACAAAAAAGAAGCCAAAGAAAGTAAAATTAGGAAAGCATCTGTAACACCCCAAACTCGGCATAAATGTTATGGCCGAATCTTGAGGAATTACATGAGCTTGTTTAGAAACTCTAATGTAACTCTTGAAAATCAGGTGATCTTAAAACTTATTTTTTGCAAACCTCTTTCCAATTTTTAGAAAATTCGTGTTTTAAGTTATTTATTTTACGGAAAATCATTTAATTGATTACTTTGTTTTGCAGTGGAAATTTCATAGTATTAAAATTTGAAAACTGTGACTTAACTTGTAAAAATATATAATTTTGCAGTTTAAAATAATAATTAATTTTGAAAGCAAATCAAAAATGAAAAACAAAGTCTCAGACAGTTACACAGTCCACAAAAGTCCAAAAAGAAGTCGAAATAGTTTAAAAACATAAAGCGTCTTATTATTAACCATAAAATCAATCTAAGCTCATATGCGCCGCCTGATCCTAAGTTTGATGATTACCTGGGAAGTAGAACAGATAGCACAATTCACATAGAAGTCAGATACTGAATAGAATACACAACATGGCATATGATGCAATGCAACATAATTATCAGATCAGATACGGATGGCGTGGCATATCATGCGATGCAACACTTAATACAGAATAGATAGAGATCCTACCTCCATCCACTACACATCATCTCTGTCCATCCCTACACACCAATTAGGGTAATAAATACCCATCCAACCCCACACACATATAAGTGAGCATATGTCACTTTTCAGAATAGTGCAGTCAAGCTGCCAAAAATAGTGTGGTAATTCGCTAGAATCAAATAAGTGTGGTCAAGCCACCAGAACAGATATGTGGTTTAAACCACAAGGCAAATCATTAAACCGCCAACACTTCTTTCATCACATCATTATCCCACCCTAATGCACATGCAATCACTAACCAGATATCCAGATGCACACAAATCATACATGTTATACATATCAGAACATGCTAACATGCTTTCAAAAGTCGCACATACAGAAGCAGAATATTAGATTTTATTTATATATAAGTCACACATTTCACAAAATAAACCCTACGAAGTAGCTAACCTCGGAGCGTACATCAAACATGGTTCTACTAAATTTTACTAAAAATGGGCACACATGTCTGTGTGGCCCACATTGCCTATCTGGCCTAGCCCATGTGGCTCACACGGTCTGACATACGGCCGTGTAGGGTCGACAATGGGTTTTTCGACTTCGTGTTGTTTGCTATTTTTTGAGACAAAAGGCACACACCTTACTATTTTTGGAAAAAGACGATACGACGCACTTCTAAACCCTAAAACCAGTATTTAAAACAGACTAATTAGTAATGATATACGAAATCAAATCACTAATTCGGCCACAAACGATTAAACATTCGGCTTTAGATAGGGCATTGATCACTTACCCTTGAAAGAAACAACAGCTTCTATCAACACCTAGACCATCGGAGGAGTCTTTGCCGCTCGATATGCACATAAATAGATTCATAGAACCAATTAAAATGAGAATCGTTGAACCACTAAAATCTTCTACATTGTCCGGAAAGAGGTAAAAACCTTAATACAGATAGGGGTATATGAAACTTACACAAGGATTGAAATATAGTCTACTCGAACGAAAACACTACACGGAAGATACGAAAGTCTTTAGGAAAAACAAATAAAATCGACACGATGTTAATTTTACTGTAACAAAAAGAAAGAAAGAAAGTAAGGGGAAAACCAACGTGAGAAAAAAGAATGGAAAAAACTTAGAACGTGAGAGAGAGAGGAATGAAAAAGTGGACGGCAGTTTTGGGAGAATTTTGGGGAGGGATTTTCTCAATTTTTTTTAAAAACTACTCACTAAATCTGTTTGTTATCTATATCAGGTTTTCTAGAATTTGAATTTGACCCAACTACTAACCACATGGGTGGCACACTTAGGGAGAACCAAAAAAAATTTTCGTTTTGCACGCACGAGATTCAAACACGGATAGGTAAGCTGAAGCCTTACCACTGAACAAGCAGGATTATTCTTATCAACAGTTGAGCAAAAATAATATATAAGTTAGATGTTCAAGGATAGAGGTTGGAACAAAAATAACAAAAAATTAAGGAAGGGATTTGAACACAAGACCTTAGGCACGAAAATAGAATACTTAACCACTGAACCAAACTAACTCACTTTACATGATTTAAAAATTCAAAATTAAATATTTTGGGGTGTTACAGTATCACTGTCGATAACAACATATCCTAAAATCAACACCGACATCAGAGACTAAAAAAGGTCAAAAAACCTTCGATCAACAACAGCAAAATGAAAGACTTTCTAGGGTGCATCCTCCACCCAATATTGATTGTCGAATCTTCTCATGTCTTCTAGAGCTATTGCATGCACTGTTTGGTTTCCATTTCGACCGATGAAGTGGAAATGATAGGAAATGAAATTTTTGGCCAACAGTTTCACATCCCAGGTGAGTGAACTAATTTCTAAATAATCGAAGTCCCAAATCAGTTGCGAACTGTAGTCCTTGAACAACCGTTGTAGCTTTCGCAATAAAAACTGAAGGAATCTGGTAATTTATTCTAAGACATGAGCCATAATTTGTCCTTCACCATCGCGAACTACCACACCTGAACTAGATTTGTTTTCTACAGGTGAAAAGCTTGCATCGACATTTACTTTAACATTCGGCTGAGCTAGAGGCGCCCAACGTACATCCGTATGAGGGAGTGATGATTTAGTGACCGGAAAAGAGTTTTAATTTTTGAGCATCGACCTCGGATAAAGGTAACCAATTCATCAACACTTTGCTTCTTGCCCTCATGTAAAAGCTTGTTTTTGGAGTACCATAATGACCATATTGTTATAACAATTTCAATTTGTTTACTGCTATTACTATGCTGGAAAAGCCAGTGTCGCAAATCATCAAAGTCTAGTTGGTTTGCATTCCCTGACCCAAAAATAACCAAATGTTTCCAGACAGAACTGGCATAAACACAATCACTGTAACAGTCCGATTTTGACCCTAGTCAGAACAGTGGTTTCGGAACCACAAATCCGAGTCAAAAAAATATTTTAATATTATTTTCTGTGCTTGCAGTAAGTGATTAAGCATGTGTGAAAGTCTCGTATAAAAATTTGTTTGTTTGTGTGCTTAATTTGATAAAAGGATTAAATCGCATAAAGCGTAAAAGTAGCTTTCTATTTGATTAATGGCCAAATTGATGTGGCTTTTAAATGTGGAGGCCTTATGAGGAAATTAAGCCACTATTTAGTAAGTGGTTGGTTAAATGACAAAATAACCTTATTATATAAATATGTTTTATATGTTTAATGAAAGGTTAATTTAGTAAATGAATAATAATGTATTTATTATTAAACAAAACCAATTGAAATCCATGTTCATCTTTTGTTTTATGACCGAAAATAAGAAAAAGAAAGCAAGGGTTTTGAGCTTTGCATATTCGGCTACTTTAAAGATTAATTAAGGTATGATTTTGACTCAGTTTTTGATAATTTCTACGTTTTTGTAATCGTTGCTTTGTATATTTCAAAACCCATGTTTCAATTTTGTGAATTGATGAATATTTTGTAATGTGCCATTGATGAACATGTGAGTTTTTGGATGTTTGATGGTGAAATATGAAAGATATGTGTTTGATTAACATAGTTTGTCTTTAGAGTTTTGTTGATTTTGAGCAATTTGGATTAAATTGAAGAAATAATATTTTGAGGGACTAAATTGTGAAATAAATGAAATGTGTGGACTTGTATGAGCATGGGTGACATTCGGCCAAGCATGAGTAATATGGAATTTGATGTATTTTGTGATTTTGTGAAATAGGGACTAAAATGTACAAATGTGAAAATGTGAGGGCTAATTTGTAAATTACCCTAAATGTGTGTTTTTGGATTGAATTGAATGAATTGGTGAATAAAAGAGTTAAATCTGAATATGTAAGATTAAGAACCGAAGAAAACGGACTTAGATCGCGGAAAGTCGAAAGTGATCGAATAGCAGAGTCCGTTCCCGTTAAACCGAATCCAAGGTAAGTCTATATACAAATAAATATATTTGTATTAGTTTCTATATGTTCATATGAAATCTCATTGTGATGAATGTATATGAGAATGATAGTATATGATTTCGAGGAAGTATCGACAAATTATCAAAGTCCGAGAAGTCCCGTCTGAACCTAAGAATAGATAAGATTGCATATGTCATCACATAGGTGTCTGATATGTGATATCATATAAGACCACATCTTGGACGTTGGCATTGATTCGAGATTTCGTGTAAGACCACGTCTAGGACGTTGGCATCGATATGAGATTTACGTGTAAGACCATGTCTGGGACATTGGCATCGTATTGATTCGTGTAAGACCCTGTCTGGGACAGTGGCATCGATATCTGGATACATGTATGACTACATCTGGGACGTTGGCATTGCACGACTATTCTGAGCACTCTGAGTATCCTATTAGATTCTGAACGGTTCAACAGGCAAGTTCGAGAAATGAATGACTATGTGATTTGTATATCCGCTTCAGGTACGTTTGATGTATATGTTTTGAATGGGCATGGAAGGTGAGTAAATATGCATATGGATGCAATGAACCAGAATGTGATATATGAATGAATGTGACATGAGTAAATGATGAGATGATATGTGATATACATGCTTAAATGAGTTATGAGCATATGAGATATTTGAGTTGTGAAATATGAGTAAGTAATGGCTAAGTAATGAGACAAGGATGATATTATGAATTTGTAGATGAGATACATTAATGTCATTGTGTTTATGTGGCTATGTGTATTGTATATTAAATTTATTTGTATATGGCTTACTAAGCTTTTGGAAAGCTTACTTTGTGTGTGTTCGCTCTATTTTATAGATCGTCAAAGCTACTGAAGGCTCGGGGATCATCGAGGATCGTCATCACACTACTCAATCTTGTTTTGGTACTTTTGAATGTGTATGAAGCTAAATATGGCATGTATAGGCTAGTTATTTTGGAATATGTTTGAGACAAGTACTTGGCCATGTGATATGGCTAGATAAATGGTTGTGATATGAATGATTATTCATGTCCTATGATGCTTAGTTCTGGTATAGCTTGATAGTAAATGAAATAGTCATATGAATAGTAAGTTTATTGATGCATAGTTAGCATATTATGATGGAATGTTTATGAAGCAAAGTTGGAACCATATTGATTGAAAGATGTCATATTGTATTGGTAAAATTGTGGATGAAACTAGCTTAGAGATGGTTATTATTTGGTTGAGCTAATTGTTGCATAAGATGTTGTGATTGAGATGCTTTTGAATGCTTGGAAAAGTTGGTAAAATTGACATGAATTGAATTAGTATGATGCTTGTAGGGATGGCCCTCAGTGTGGGTGGCATTTTGGCCTTGCAAATGGCCTATATTTGCCCACACGGTTAAGCACACGGACGTGTGGGTCGACCGTGTCCTTCATAGTTGCATTTCAAAACAAGTCAGGCTCGACCACCGACTGGACACACGGGTGTGTGACTGACCGTGTGGTGCAAGTCAGGCTCGACCACGGGTGAGGCACACGGGCGTGTCCATGGCCGTGTGGACAAGTCAGTATGTATGCCCTGTTTTGACACGGCTTAGACACATGGGCGTGTCTGAGGCCGTGGAAGGCACACGGCCTACCCATACGGGCGTGTGACCTCTGTAACTTAGAAAAAATTTTAAATTTCTGAGAATTTCCGTATGTGTTCGATTTAGTCCCGATCCTATTCTAAAGCATGTTTAAGGTCTCGTTGACCTATATAAGGGACACTATGATTGGATTTGATGAATTATATTTTGAAATATCTATTAATGTTTCTGTCTGATCCGGCAATGCCTTTAACCCTATTCTGGCGACAGTATTGGGTTAGGGGTGTTACATTTGATTGGTATCAGAGCTACGGTTTAGTCGATTCTCGGACTAACGTAGCGTGAAAGATTCTAGCTATACATGCCATATATCTGAACTGTGATAGTGTGATGAATCCTGACGTGTAAAATGTGTTTTCCGTATAGTAATGGATCCCGAAAGAGCCGTAGCTGACGATGTTGAAAGCAATGCGCCTACTCCCGCTCAAGGGACAGCGCCATCTGATTTGAGACCGGCTACTAACGGTCAAGAGGGAGAAGCTAAACAAGCTTTCTTCCAAATGATGAGTGAGTGGTTCACTCAGTTTGTAAGGAATAATCCGGCTGTTTCATAACCTCCTCCCTCGCCTAATCCTCCTCAGACTTCAGTTGTACCTCCGGTTATGAATCCGAATTTGTTGAACAAGCCTCCAGTCGATAAAATCCGTAAATATGGGGCTGAAGAGTTCAGGGCTACTATTGATGATGATGCTGAGAAAGCTGAGTTTTGGTTAGAGAACACAACCCGGGTATTTGAGGAAATGTCACTGACTCCTGAAGAATGTATAAAGTGTGTTGTTTCTTTTTTAAGAGACGCAGCTTATCAATGGTGGAAGACTTTGATTTCTGTAGTTCCAAAGGAACGGGTTACTTGGGATTTCTTTCAGAATGAGTTCAGGAAGAAATATATTAGTCATAGATTTATTGATCAGAAATGAAAAGAATTTTTGGATTTGAAATAGGGCCGCATGTCTGCCACTGAATACGAACAAGAGTTCGTGAGATTAAGTTAGTATGCTCGAGAATGTATATCGACTGAAGAAATAATGTGCAAAAGATTCGAAGATGGCCTTAATGAAGATATCCGTTTGCTTGTTGGGATTTTAGAGATAAAAGAGTTCGTTGTGCTTGTTGATCGAGAATGCAAAGCTGAAGCACTCGGGAAAGATAAAAGAAAAGCCGAGTATGAAGCTAGAGATGTGAGAAAGAGATTTCCGAGTAAATCATTTTAGTCTGCATCAAAGAAATTCAGAGATGAACAAAGCCGTTCAAGAGTTAATGTGGGACATTCGAATAGAGATCGAGTTAGACCATAGTTGAGCTCCAAAGCTCCAACAACATCGATGGCGAGTGTTGGAAATGTCCGATCCGAGCGACCCGAGTGTAAGCATTGTGGTAAAAGACATCCGAGAAGTTGTAGATTGAATGATCGAGCTTGTTTCAGATGTGGATCGTTAGATCATTTCATCCGTGATTGCCCTGAGTTTGTTGAGAAAGAGAGCATTCAAAATTCGAGATTCGATAATGTTTCAGCGAGAGGTAGACCTTCTCGAATTGCAAGAAAGGTCAGTGGTAATCAGAGAACTACGAAAGATTCAGTTGCAAGATCTAAAGCTAGAGCGCCTGCCAGAGCATATGCTATCCGAGCTCGTGAGGAAGCTTCATCACCAGATGTTATTATGGGTACATTTACTCTTTATGATACTTCTGTGATTGCATTGATAGACCCTGGTTCTACACATTCGTATATATGCATAAACTTAGTATCCAGTAAGACTTTTCCTATAGAGTCTACTGAATTTGTTATTAGAGTATCGAACCCCTTAGGTAAAAGTGTCTTGGTTGATAAAATATGCAAGAACTGTCCGTTAATGTTTCGACATATCTGTTTTCCGGCTGATCTGATGTTATTGCCTTTTGATGAGTTTGATATAATTTTGGGTATGGACTGATTGACGTTGCATGATGCTGTTGTGAACTGTAAAAGAAAAACTATAGATTTGAAATGCCAGAATGATGAAATAGTTTGGGTTGAGTCTAATGATTTGAATGGGTTACCTGCTGTGATATATGTGCTAAAAGCTCATAATTATTTGAGAAAGGGTTATGAAACTTATTTTGCTTATGTAATTGATTCGAAAGTGTCTGAAAGAAAAGTTGAATCAATGCCTGTTGTCTGTGAATTCTCTGATGTATTCCCTGAAGAACTACCGGAATTGCCTACGATACGTGAAGTTGAATTTGGCATTGATCTGTTGCCTGGTACAACTCCTATTTCGATAGCTCCGTATAGAATGGCACCAACAGAGTTGAAAGAGTTAAAGTCACAGTTGCAAGAGTTGACTGACAGAGGGTTTGCAAGACCGAGTTTCTCACCTTGGGGTGCTCCTGTTCTATTTGTGAAAAAGAAAGATGGCACGATGAGAATGTGTATTGACTATCGTCAGTTGAACAAAGTGACTATAAAGAAAAAATATCCTTTGCCCAGAATTGATGATTTATTCGATCAGCTTAAAGGAGCCACCGTGTTTTCAAAGATAGATCTGAGGTCGGGATACTATCAGTTGAGAGTAAAAGATTTAGATATTCCGAAAACTGCTTTCAGAACAAGGTACAGGCATTATGAGTTTTTAGTTATGCCTTTTGGACTAACAAATGCTCCTGCAGTCTTTATGGATCTGATGAACAGAATTTTCAGACCGTATTTAGATCAATTTGTAGTTGTATTTATTGACTACATCTTGATTTATTCACGTGATGAAACTGAGCATGTTGAACATCTGAGAATCGTGTTGCAAACTCTGCGAGAAAAGCAATTGTATGCAAAATTCAGCAAATGTGAATTCTGGTTGTGTGAAGTTGGTTTTCTGGGACATATTGTGTCAGCCTCTGGAATACGAGTTGATCTGAGTAAAATTTCTGCTATTTTGGAATGGAAACCTCCGAAGAATGTGTCTGAAGTTCGCAGTTTTC
This sequence comes from Gossypium sturtianum, assembly GCA_025698515.1. NCBI lineage: Eukaryota > Viridiplantae > Streptophyta > Magnoliopsida > Malvales > Malvaceae > Gossypium > Gossypium sturtianum. Next base: position 8,626,813 of record CM046948.1, read on the forward strand.
TGGGATTTGCTGGTTATTATCGAAGGTTCGAAAAGGCTTTTCGATGATTGCTACTCCGTTGACTAAATTGCTTCAGAAAGATGTAAGATTTGAATGGTCTGATAAATGTCAGAAAAGCTTTGATCAGTTGAAAGCCCTTTTGACTGAAGCTCCAGTGTTGGTACAACCAGAATCGGGCAAAGAATTCGTGATTTTTAGTAATGCTTCATTGAATGGTCTGGGATGCGTTCTGATGCAAGAAGGCAAAGTTATAGCTTATGCCTCTAGACAACTAAAGTCGCATGAAAAGAACTATCTGACACATGATCTTGAGCTAGCTGCGATTGTGTTTGCGCTAAAGATCTGGCGCCATTATCTGTTTGGTGAGAAATGTCATGTATTTTTGGATCATAAAAGTTTGAAATTTTTAATGACTCAGAAAGATTTGAATATGCGACAGAGAAGATGGTTAGAGTTGCTGAAAAACTACGAGCTTGTGATAGATTATCATCCGGGTAAAGCAAATGTAGTTGCCGATGCTTTGAGTCAAAAATCACTGTTTGCATTATGTGCTATGAATGCTCATTTGGACCTGTCTGATGATGGTTCAGTTTTGGCGAAATTAAAAGCGAAATCGTTGTTTTTACAACAAATATTTGATGCTCAGAAAGTTGATAATGAAATGGTAGCGAAACGAGCTCAATGTGATTCTAATTCTAATTCTGAATTTTGAGTTGACGATGATGATTGCTTGAGATTTCGAGATCGAATATATGTCCCGAGAAATCTAGAGTTGATTCAGTCGATTTTGAATGAAGCACATAACAGTCGCCTATCTGTTCATCCGGGAAGTACAAAGATGTACCATGATTTGAAGCAATACTATTGGTGGTCTGGTATGAAACGAGATATTTCAGATTATGTCTCGAAATGTTTAGTCTATCAGCAAGTTAAGGCTGAACATCAAGTTCCATCTGGTTTGTTACAACCAATTCTGATTCCTGAGTGGAAATAGGATAGAGTGACGATAGATTTTGTTTCTGGATTGCCATTGACTCCGAGAAAGAAATATGCAATTTGGGTCGTACTTGATCGATTAACGAAAACCGCCTATTTTATTCCGGTGAGATCTGATTACTCACTTGAAAAGTTAGCCGAGCTTTATATTTTTGATATTGTGAAATTGCACGGGGTGCCATTGTCCATTGTGTCAGACAAAGAGCAGAGGTTTACATCACGGTTTTGGAAGAAATTGCAAGAAGCTTTAGGTACGAAATTGCATTTCAGTACCGCTTTTCACCCGCAGACGGATGGTCAATTCGAGCGGATCATTCAGATACTCGAGGACATGTTGAGATGTTGCATCCTTAAGTTTAATGGCATGTGGGAACAGTATTTGCCATTGATTGAATTTGCGTATAATAATAGTTTTCAGTCGAGCATCAAAATGGCACCTTATGAGGCTTTGTATGGACGCAAATGTCAAACACCTCTGTATTGGACTGAGCTTAGTGAAAATAAGATACACGGGGTTGATTTGATAAAAGACATTAAACAGAAAGTGAAAGTAATCTGTGATAATCTGAAAACAACGTTTGATCGTCAGAAGTCCTATACGGATTTAAAACGAAAAGATATTGAATATCAGATTGGTGACAGAGTATTTCTGAAAGTATCTCCGTTGAAGAAAGTACTCAGATTCAGATGTAAAGACAAATTGAGTCCGAGGTTCATCGGGCCTTATGAAATTATTGAGCGTGTTGGACCAGTTGCGTATAGATTGTGGTTGCCACCTGAGCTAGAAAAGATTCATAATGTATTTCACGTATCGATGCTTAGGCAATACCGATCTGATTCGTCACATGAGATTCCTCCGTCTGAGATTGAAATCCAATTCGATATGACTTACGAGGAAGAACCGATCCACATCTTAGCTCGTGAAATGAAAGAATTGAGAAATAAAAAAATCCCGTTAGTTAAAGTATTATGGCATCGACACGGAGTGGAAGAGGCTACGTGGGAGCCTGAAGATTCAATGAGACAGCAATATCCGAATCTGTTTAACGGTAAGATTTTGGGGGACGAAAATCCCTAAAGGGGGAGAATTGTAACAGTTCGGTTTTGACCCTAGTCGGAACAGTGTTTTCAGAACCACAAATCCGAGTCAAAAAAATATTTTAATATTATTTTCTGTGCTTGCAGTAAGTGATTAAGCATGTGTGAAAGTCTCGTATAAAAATTTGTATGTTTGTGTGCTTAATTTGATAAAAGGATTAAATCGCATAAAGCGTAAAAGTAGCTTTCTATTTGATTAATGGCCAAATTGATGTGGCTTTTAAATGTGGAGGCCTTATGAGGCAATTAAGCCATTATTTAGTAAGTGGTTGGTTAAATGACAAAATAACCTTATTATATAAATATGTTTTATATGTTTAATGAAAGGTTAATTTAGTAAATGAATAATAATGTATTTATTATTAAACAAAACCAATTGAAAGCCATGTTCATCTTTTGTTTTATGACCGAAAATAAGAAAAAGAAAGCAAGGGTTTTAAGCTTTGAATATTCGGCTACTTTAAAGATTAATTAAGGTATGATTTTGACTCGATTTTTGATAATTTCTACGTTTTTGTAATCGTTGCTTTGTATATTTCAAAACCAATGTTTCAATTTTGTGAATTGATGAATATTTTGTAATGTGCCATTGATGAACATGTGAGTTTTTGGATGTTTGATGGTGAAATATGAAAGATATGTGTTTGATTAACATAGTTTGTCTGTGGAGTTTTGTTGATTTTGAGCAATTTGGATTAAATTGAAGAAATAATATTTTGAGGGACTAAATTATGAAATAAATGAAATGTGTGGACTTGTATGAGCATGGGTGACATTCGGCCAAGCATGAGTAATATGGAATTTGATGTATTTTGTGATTTTGTGAAATAGGGACTAAAATGTCCAAATGTGAAAATGTGAGGGCTAATTTGTAAATTGCCCTAAATGTGTGCTTTTGGATTGAATTGAATGAATTGGTGAATAAAAGAGTTAAATTTGAATATGTAAGATCAAGAACCGAAGAAAACAGACTTAGATCGCAGAAAGTCGAAAGTGATCGAATAGCCGAGTCTGTTCCCGTTAAACCGAATCCAAGGTAAGTCTATATACAAATAAATATATTTGTATTAGTTTCTATATGTTCATATGAACTCTCATTGTGATGAATGTATATGAGAATGATAGTATATGAATTCCGAGGAAGTATCGACAAATTATCAAGGTCCGAGAAGTCCCGTCTGAACCTAGGAATAGATAGGATTGCATATGTCATGACATAGGTGTCCGATATGTGATATCATGTAAGACCACGTATGGGATGTTGGCATTGATTTGAGATTTTGTGTAAGACCACGTCTGGGACGTTGGCATCGATATCTGGATACATGTAAGACCACGTCTGGGACGTTGGCATTGTACGACTATTCCGGGCACTCTGAGTATCCTATTAGATTCTGAACGGTTCAATGGGAAAGTTCGAGAAATGAATGACTATGTGATTTGTATATCCGCTTCAGGTACGTTTGATGTATATGTTTTGAATGGGCATGGAAGGTGAGTAAATATGCATATAGATGCAATGAACCAGAATGTGATATATGAATGAATGTGACATGAGTAAATGATGAGATGATATGTGATATACATGCTTAAATGAGTTATGAGCATATGAGATATTTGAGTTGTGAAATATGAGTAAGTAATGGCTAAGTAATGAGCCAAGGATGATATTATGAATTTGTAAATGAGATACATTAATGTCATTGTGTTTATGTGGCTATGTGTATTGTATATTAAGTTTATTTGTATATGGCTTACTAAGCTTTTGGAAAGCTTACTTTGTGTGTGTTTGCTCTGTTTTATAGATCGTCAAAGCTACTGAAGGCTCGGGGATCGTCGAGGATCGTCATCACACTACTCAATCTTGTTTTGGTACTTTTGAATGTGTATAAAGCTAAATATTGCATGTATAGGCTAGTTGTTTTGGAATATGTTTGAGACAAGTACTTGGCCATGTGATATGGCTAGATAAATGGTTGTGATATGAATGATTATTCATGTCCTATGATGCTTAGTTTTGGTATAGCTTGATAGTAAATGAAATGGTCATATGAATAGTAAGTTTATTGATGCATAGTTAGCATATTATGATGGTATGTTTATGAAGCAAATTTGGAACCATATTGATTGAAAGATGTCATATTGTATTGGTAAAATTGTGGATGAAACTAGCTTAGAGATGGTTATTATTTGGTTGAGCTAATTGTTGCATAAGATGTTGTGATTGAGATGCTTTTGAATGCTTGGAAAAGTTGGTTAAATTGACATGAATTGAATTAGTATGATGCTTGTAGGGATGGCCCTTAGTGTGGGTGGCATTTTGGCCTTGCAAATGGCCTATATTTGCCCACACGGTTGAGCACACGGGCATGTGGCTGGACCGTGTCCTTCGTGGTTGCATTTCAAAACAAGTCAGGCTCGACCACGGGCTGGACACACGGGTGTGTGACTGGCCGTGTGGTGTAAGTCAGGCTCGACCACGGGTGAGGCACACGGGCGTGTCCATGGCCGTGTGGACAAGTCAGTATGTATGCCCTGTTTTGACACGGCTTAGACACACGGGCGTGTCTGAGGCCGTGGGAGGCACACGGCCTACCCACACGGGCGTGTGACCTCTGTAACTTAGAAAAATTTTTAAATTTTTGAGAATTTCCGTATGTGTTCGGTTTAGTCTCGGCCCTATTCTAAAGCATGTTTAAGGTCTCGTTGACCTATATAAGGGACACTATGATTGGATTTGATGAATTATATTTTGAAATATCTGTGAATGTTTCTGTCTGATCTGGTAATGCCTTTAACCCTATTCCGGTGACGGTATCGGGTTAGGGGTGTTACAATCCCGACTAAAATTAGTGGAGTTTTTAGCATCAATTTTGTAACAAGGATAGCAATATGTTGTAATAACTCGTTTAATGTAAAGATTTGCATTGTAGGGTTGTAATTTTAAACAAACTTCCATAACAAAATTTTTACCTTATACGAACATTGAAGCTTCCATATGAGGTCGTAAATATTATTATGTTTTTGATCTAAAGAGATGGGATTTAACAGCATTCTATATCCGTTTCGAACTAAATACAAGCCCGAACGTTCACCATGCCATGTCAAAACATCCTTTGCGGGTACATTGAAAAAAAATTTATAAATATATATAAATACACAAAAAAATTAAGTTTTACATAAAAAAATTATTTTCTTGAATTTTTGGCAATATTTATAGGGTTTTTAGTTTGATTATGATGCAAAGATGATTCATTTCTAGTGTTGTGTTTCTTTAAGGCTGGGTTTTGATTTTATTTTTGGGTATTGGTTAATTGATTCCTAGGTTGACTGGTAACAGCTTTTGAATCAATTTTCATAGGTTTAATCTTCTCTTATCATCTTGCTAAGTTAATCTCCTTGTTTGTTTGTTTCAAAAAAGTTTAAGAAGATGACTTTTCAATAATCTAAGCCAAAAGCAACAATGTCCAAGGCTACAAAAAAGTCGATGACTCAAGTTTCAAATCCAACTCACTTGGTAGTAGTAGGTATGGAAGACTGTACAAGTCTAATTCAGTGGTTGGCGAATCGAAAAATGTTATTGCCAAAAGTGATGGCGATGGTGATGGTGTGGGTTAATGATGATGACGATTGGGAAGGGGTGAAATGTACTATAATTATAACCATAATTAGGTCCAAAATCTAATATCGATGAGCACATAGGTGCATGGAGGGGGAGAAGGCGGAGATGATGACTTGGGTAGGTAATTAGGGTTTGTCGTTTTGGTGATGGTAAGAAGGGTAAGGGCACAATGGCAAGTGGAGAATTAAGCAAACATCAGATATAGGGTTGTTGTAATGGTAGTGTTTGTTGTCATTATTATGAAGTTGATGATACTTCTAATTATAATATTGATCCATAATTTAGAGCCAAATTTTATGAGGAATGTTTGAACAAAAAAAAAATGTATAAGAAAGAGGAACTAAAAAGAAATTTTGAGTTTCTAAATAAGGGTTGAAGAAAAAAAAAATGAGCAAATGGAAAAGTTTTATAAACCTTCAAATTCAATTGATTTTTTTAATCTATTTTTAGTTTTTTAATATAATTTTAATATTTTAGAGTTTTTCAAATTCTTAAAAGAATTTTAAATTTAATTTTTTTATATAGAATTAGGATCAATTTGATAGAAAGTATAAAAGTTAAAGATTAAACTTATTATTATATTGATTAAAAAGTGCCATGTTATTGTTCTGTTAGTTACTTAACGATCGGGTGAGTAGAAAAAATAATTCCCAAAACATTAATAACCAGCTAGTTATTTTTTATAGTTAAGTGGCCAAAATGAAACTATGGTTGTAGTTTACAAAATAGTATTATAGATTTGTAATTATTCAAGTAAAATTTAAAAGATTTAGTGCTAAATTAGTAGCATATGCCAATTTTTTTAATTGGCCTTTTAGGCTGTTCTTTTTGACAATTAGGGAAATAGGTTGATTTTGGAAAGAGAGTGTGAATGTGCGTCTAGATAGGCGCGCTTTTACACACTTTCTCCTTGGCTTTTTTTTTTTAAATTTTGTTAGGGTTAGGATTACGGGTTTTATAGGAATTAGGGTAAGGTTTTAAGAGTGAAACCATAAAAGTTTATAGGTAGATTTGAGGGGTTGGGGATGCGATAACGTGTCTCAGAACACATACATTTCATATGTCATGCTAGGATAGGACCATTACCTCAGAAACCCATCCTATGGAAGTCAAGTTTCAGGGTGACATTGCTTGATATAGTGGCGGGTCGAAGTCTAAATGGAGGTCCCAGTCGACGGTCATGATGCGGTTACCGGTTCGAGTATAATCGGGGGTCAGTTGACGATCGTTATACGGTCACGAGTTCAAGCTTTTTGGATACCTACGAATGATGCCTTATATATATCACACATAAGATTGAAGTCATAATCACATGAAAAAACGGAGGGATTTCCAGTGTAATCAACGTAATTTTTTTCTCTATTTCCAGGAGGTCAATATCTTTAACTTTTTCATTCTTATCCGAAGGCTGACACTGATGGGGACACAAAAGGGCTCTCAGACAGAGAGCGAATGTTCCGTCCGAGTAGAGGTTAAGCTAGGGTCGGCGCGACAACAGTTGTAGTTATTAATGGGTTATTTAATAACAGCAATCGTTGTCACCCCGAAAGAAGCATCACCTTTACTCCAACGTCACAACCATTGCCCGCTTGAGAGTCTTGTGTCCACAATGGTGCCAAACTTCGGATAGAAAGGAATGTTAAAGATACCAACTACATGGAAATAAAGAAAAAATTATACCGATTATAGCGGGAAGCCCCACAGTTTTTCCCTATGATTATTGCCTCAAACTTCTGTATGATATTTATGAGGCAACATCTCCGGGTATCCGAAAGGTTTGAGCTCGTGCCCGCATAAAGACCGTCAACTGGCTCCATCATTTATTTTGATTTATGACCTCATAATGGCCATCGGTCGATACCTCTACGTAGACTACCACCTGTGACAGTATAAAGCAAAATCACCCTGAAACCCGACTTCCATAGGATAGGTTTCCGAGATAATGGTCTCATTTCAGTAGAATATATGAAATGTGTGCGTCTCTGAGCGATATCACATCACCAATGACTCAAGAATACCTCAAACCGGAAATTTTATTAGCGACGAAAATTTTTAACACTGAAGCGGGGAAAAAATCGAGAGAGAGAAATATTTTAAAGTGAAGGGATGGAGGCCGAGAGAGATGATGGGTTTAGGGATGATGGAGTATGGATGAGGAGCCCCCTTTTATAGGCGTGGGGGAGGGGTGAGATTGCAAAGAAAAAAATCCTCGTGGTCTAAAATGCATCGTAGGACCAACATTTTCATCGAACATATTCAAAACGTGCTTCAAATCTTACCCCAGATTCTTGGGATCAGTGTACTTTTTGGGCAGACTTTAGAGAAATGGTAAGAAAGCTCGCCTAGTTGGACGAGCTTTCTTACCATTCCCACTAAAAGTCTGCCAAAAGTGCCTTGACCCCGAGAATTCTAGGTAAGATTTGAAACACGTTTTGAAGCACTGAATACTCTTTAAAGCACGCATCTGATGAAATTATTTAATTTGTGAAACATGATTTTAAGCACCGAAAAGCGTTTCATTATTATTCGACGAAAGTGCGTCTTCTTAAACGTATTCTGAAGCACGCATTCCCTCTCTCCTTGTTCTATTTTTCTATTAAAGTACCGAAAGGTCGTCCAACTTCCACTCGAATATGCACCAATATGAATGGTCGAGAGAGAGACAACTAATAGAGGTTATAAGGGTACTGTAGAAACCCAAGGCATATAAAGGCAACATGTTCCATATTGATGGATACATTGGGTTCTTAACGTTGCTAGCATTTGGGGGTTTTTTTTTGGCGATATAAAATTGATTACAATACTTCTTTTTGTGTACAAAATCTTTTTTTTTTTGTATTTCATTTGTATTTGCAACCATCTACTATCATTCATATAGTGGAAAAAATGCTACTTTAAGCGTTACTTCAAGTACATATTACAATTTCTCTATCGATTAAACTTTTATCATTTTTACGATTTAGTCCCTGTACCTTTATTAATCAGTAGTTCAATAAAGCTACCTATCCAAAGTTATATATTTCATATCAAATATTATATATGGAAAATTATGTATAGTTTACATTGGAATTTAACAAAGATAAATATGAATTGCAACAAAAATATAAAAAAAAAAATTGATTTTTTTATTGATGTCATTTATATTTACATCACAATAAGTAAATGAAAAATAAATCATCGGCGTCGACGGGCCAAATGTGTACCATAAGGCGGTAGTTGACGAGTGCACTAGGATTTCTGCGTACTAGTTGTGGTGTCAGCTCTTCCTCTTGATCGTGATCATCTTCTTCATCTTCACCTCGACCCTCATACTAATATTCATCTTTACCGTCATATTCATCTTCATCTCCACCCTCGGCTTCGTCTTCATCTTTAACCTCAGCTTCATCTTCGTCTCCAACGCCTTCCTCTATGCTTGAATGCGGTGTCGTCCTAGTCTCCCATCGTGTGCCCTCCACTTCACGAGAAGGTGGTTAGCCGATGACCCACCTCAATAAAACAACGACACATTGGGTGTTTGTAACACTATCGACGAATAACCGTACGATGTCGTAAAACCCGAATACATCGACATTGATGTGGGAATTGATGACGGCAATGGTGTCACCATCAGTGTCTGGGCGTAGTATGCTGGGGACGGAGGTGCCCCAAAAAAGGTACCGGCAGGAGGTGTAGATACAGGGTGCATAGTGTGGTGCTTGTGAAAAAAACACGGGGTTAGTGAAATGAATATGAATAAATTGAAAGAACTGATCGAGATGTGGTGCAGGCACCGGTGGCACTTGTTGGGTTGGAGTCGGGACAAACTCATTGTGGCACCTCCTCCGGACCTACACTGTCGAGGCGATCGTCATGCCTCTTTTGATGAAGTTGCCTACTCCTCGCCTCCATCGACAGTAAGGAGGGAAGAGTTGTAACAGCCCGTTTTTCAATGGTGTCAGAAACAGTAGTTTCGGGGCCACCAAATTCGACGAGTAAGTTCGTAAATATTATTATTTAATATTTACGAGACAAATGTAATTTTTAAAAAGGTTTTTGATTTGATAATTTATGTTATATAAGTGATTTATTAAGTTTAATTGGTTTTAGAAAATAAGGTATCGATGCCTTATTTTTATAAACCGAGCTGTAAATATTTATAAAAATATTTACGAAGTGTCGTTAAGGTGGTATTAAAGTTTCGTTAAGAAATTTTAATGTTTCGATGGTTAATTAATTAAAAAGGATCAAATTAAAAAAATACATCCCTGGGACTCCGTTCCTGTAAATCGGACTCGTAAATATTTTTAAAAAATATTTACGAAGCTAGTTGTGTAGTTAATTAGGTTTTCGTTAAGTGAATTTGCATGAATTAAGAGTAATTAGGTATAAGGACTATATTGCATATAGGGTGAAAGTTAAATTATAGATTAAATAAAAACTAAAAGGGACTAAATAAGCAATTATGCCATTGTTCTTTAGGTGAGGCGGCATGAGTTAAATACATGTGAATTTAATATATATTATATTAAAATAAGTTTACTTAATATATAAGTATATATATTATATATTATAATAATAATAAAACAAACAAAAGAAAGAAAGAAAGAAAAATAAATAGAAAGGTAGAAATGAAACAAAGAAGCAAAACCAAAAAAGAAAAAGAAAAAGGAGAAAGAAACAGACGAAGCGCCTTAGGGTTTCAAAAGTTCCAAATTCAATTGGTTAGTCAATTTAATCCATTTTTCTTATAATTTTTATGTTTTTAGAATCCCGGTATTAAATACTACCCAACTCATGTCAAAATTTTAGAAATTATTGAGTTTTTAAATATTGTCTATGTTGAATAATTTGAGTATTGAGGACTAAATTGATAGATTTTCAAGTTAGAAATGAAAAAGGATTGAATTGTAGAATAAATTGTAAATTTTGAGTAATAGGGACTAAATTGTGATAAATTTGAAATTTAGGGATTTAAGTGAAAATAGGGAGTTAAATTTAGTTTAAAGTGAAATTTGTGTGAAAATATAGGATTAATTTTAAAGAAATAAAGTTAGTCTCGGTTTAGGGACTAAATTGAGAATTAGGAAAATATTGAGCAAAAATTGAAATATGCAATATGAAATTGAATTGTATTGTATTGATGAATTTTTAATTGTTTTAATTCCGTAGCTAATGTCGTACTGGGAATCCTCGACTAAAAAGGGGAAAGATAAAGTCAACGAGGAATAACTTAGAATTTCTGGTTTGTATTTCTATAATCCGAATTTAATTGTTAATTGTTATAATTCAATTTAATTTATATATAGTAAGTGTTGAGGTGAGAATTATTGTGTTTTGCAATTGAAATGGATTATTTAGTATGTGATGAATTTATTGAATTTATATTGATTGAACTGGTATATATATTGAATATATTGATTATTTGAATTGAAATGAATATTGGTTGTATTTGAAAAGTGAAATTAAACCCTGTTAACTATATTGGGCTGAGTCGGATATAGATGGCATGCCATAGGATTGGAAGAGTTTAGGGATTTCTTCGACTTCGAGTCGATGAGACACTGGGTGTCAATTTACTACTTCGAATTAATTCGATGAGGCACTGGGTGCCAATTTACTTCGGTTTAGCCGATGAGACATTGGGTGTGTAACACCCCTAACCCGTATCCGTCGCCGGATAAGTGTTAAAGGCGTTACCAGACAGATCAGAAAATTTTTTAGAAGTTCATACATTCATCCATCAATCTCAAACATAATGTCCCTTAATACGGTCAACGAGACCTAAAACATGCTTATAAACCGGGTCGGGACTAAACCGAAACACATACGAAATTTCACGGAAATTTAAAACTTTTCTAAGTTTCAGGGGTTACACGCCCGTGTAGGCAAGCTGTGTGCTTCCCACGGCTGCTGGACACCCCCGTGTGTCCTCCCCGTGGTCGAATCTGACCTTACATCCACGGCCACTAAGAACACCCGTGTGCCTTGGCCGTGGTCGAATCTGACTTCACATCCACAGCCACCAAGCACGCCCGTGTGCCTTGGCCGTGGTCGAATCTGACTTTACACCCACGGCCACCCAGCACCCGTGTGCTAAAGCCGTGTACTCTTAGGCCATATACTGACTTTCTCACACGGCTACTAGACACGCCCGTGTGTCATGGCCGTGTGCTATTAGGCTAGCTACTGACTTAGCCCCACGGTCATTAGGTACGCCCGTGTGCGACAACCGTGTGATATTATAGGCCATTTGCAAGGCCAAAATGTCACCCAATGGGTCATACCTACTAGTAAAATCATCAAGACATCTCATGCCCATTTGACAACCAAAATCATACCAAAATAACCATCCAGATTACAAGGCTAAAACTCATCTCATCACAAACATAATTCATTCCTTTGCTTAATCAAAACTTGACCATTTCATGCATCAACTAACCATGCCAAAAACATACTTCATATATCACATACATTCAAGCAAATTCTCAACCTATAGCTAGCCAAATCACATGGCTAAGTTCATATAACAAACTCATATCAAATACTAGCCTATACATGCCATATCTAGCTATATACATTTCCAAAGTGTACCAAAATGAGTTTAGTAGTGTGATGACGATCCTTGACGGTCCCGAGCCTTCAATAGCTTTAACGACCTATATAACAGAGAAAACACACACACAGAATAAGTTTTCCAAAAGCTTAGTAAGTCATAAATACAAACAAACTCAACATGTAGAGCATATAAACATGTAGAAACATTGGTACAATTCATATTCATAGCAAATTTCTCACATATATGTTTTGGTCCATATTCATGACCATATTTGCCACATTCATCAATTCAATAATCATATAAAACTTATACATAGCTCTTTCATAACCATTCTTGCATCTCATTCACATTCTCATATTCAAACATACTTTTCTTCAAATCAAAGTCATATAGGTACTTACCTTTTATACACACTTAGTGTACATACCAAACGTACCTGAAACGAATATACATTCACGTAATCGTTTATAGCTCGGATTTGCCCATTGAACCGTTCGGAATCTAATAGGTTACTCGGAAACTCGTAATGCTCGTACAATGCCAATGTCCCGCATTTGGGTCTTACATGTACTCAAATATCGATGCCATTTGTCCCGCATGACGGTCTTATACGAATCAATACGATGCCGATGTCCCAGACATGGTCTTACACGTAAAGCTCATATCGACGCCAACGTCCCAGACGTGGTCTTACACGAAAAGCTCATATCGAGGCCAACGTCCCAGACGTGGTCTTACACGAAAAGATAATATCGATGCCAACGTCCCAGACGTGGTCTTACACGTAAAACTCATATCGACGCCAACGTCCCAGACATGGTCTTACATGATAAACAGAACATGTACCTATGTATTCCTAGGTTCGTACGTGACTTTTCGGACATTGTCGCTCAGTCGATCTTATCTCAGAATTCATTTGCATAACATTTCATAAGCATTCATTTTCAACTACAAGCATATGAATATGCTCAACTCAATACGATTACACTTATTTGTAATATAACTTACCTCAGATTCGATTTATCGGAAATAGAAACGGCTACTCGGTTACTTTCGCCTTCCCTCGGTCTAAGTCCATTTTCCTCGGTTCTTGATCTAAACATATTCAGAATTAATCCTTTTATTCACTAACTCATCCAATTCAATCCAAGGACACACATTTAGGGCTATTTGCAAATTAACCCTCACATTTGCATAATTTATCGATTTAGTCCATTTTTCTCAAAACATCAATTTCACAAAATCATTACATACACGTGCTTAGCCGAAAATTCATACATATCATACAAGCCCATATTTTCCATAAAATTTGCAATTTTGTCCTTTAAGTTACCATTTTCTCAATTTAGCCCTAATTAGCTAATTTCATCAAAATTTCAAGAACAAAGTATGTTCATCTAGCTCAAATCTTTCATTTAACTACTAAGCTCATCACAAAGCTCAACATATCATCAATGGCATATTACACAAACATCATTAATACAAAAAATTGAGACATGGGTTGATAGTAGACTAAGCAACGATTGCAAAAACGTAAAAATTATCAAAAACCGAAATCAAACATACCTTAAATTGAGCTTAGTAGTGGCCGAAAATCAAAAGAGTTAAACCCTTTATTCTTTCTCTAATATTCGGTCATAAAAACAAAGATGAACATGGCTTTTTCAATTGATTTTTATTTAATATCCTTTGTTTTATCAAATTACCTATTTAACCATTTAATAAACATTTAAAACAATTATACATTAAGGGCGTATTAGTCCTTTGTCCATCCACTATCTAAATATTGGCATATTTGCCATATAAGGCCACCACCTTTAGAAGCCACAACAAATAGGTGCTTTGACATATAACATGCAATTTCACATTTAATGCAATTCAATCCTTTTGTCAAATTAAACACACAGACAGACAAATTAACTTACAGAAATTTAACACATGTTTAATCACTTATCAACAGCACAAAAAATAATATTAAAATATTATACGGACTCGGATTTGTGGTCCCGAAACCACAGTTCCGGCTAGGGTATAAACTGGACTGTTACAATTCTCCCCTCCTTAAGGATTTTCGTCCCCGTTACCGTTAAACAAAATCGGATATTGCTGTCTCATTGAATCTTCAGGCTCCCATATAGCCTCTTCTATACCGTGTCGATGCCATAATACTTTCACTAACGGTATTTTCTTGTTTCTCAACTCTTTTACTTCACGAGCTAAGATTCGAATCGGTTTCTCTTCATATGTCATATCAGATTGGATTTCAATTTCAGATGGGGCAATTACATGCGACGGATCAGATCGATATCTACGGAGCATTGAGACATGGAATACATTATATATCTTTTCTAATTCGGAAGGCAACAACAATCGATATGCAACAGGTCCAACTCGCTCAATGATTTCATACGGCCCGATGAGTCTCAGACTCAACTTGCCTTTACGTCCGAAACGAAGTACTTTCTTCCACGGTGACACTTTCAAAAATACTTTGTCGCCGATCTTAAATTTTATAACTTTTCATTTCAAGTCTGCATAAGACTTCTGACGATCAGATGCTGCTTTTAAACAATCTCGGATCAATTTCACTTTCTATTATGAGTCTTTTATTAATTCAACTCCATGTAGCTTACTTTCACTAAGCTCAATCCAATATAGAGGTGTACGACATTTACGTCCGTACAAAGCTTCATATGGTGCCATTTTGATGCTCGACTGAAAACTATTATTGTATCCAAATTCAATCAATGGCAAATATTGTTCCCACGAACCATTAAACTCAAGTATACAGCATCTTAACATATCTTCAAGAATCTGAATAATCTGCTCAGATTGACCATCTGTTTGCGGATGAAAAGCTGTACTGAAATGCTGTTTCGTGCCTAAAGCTTCTTGCAATTTCTTCCAGAACCTCGATGTAAACCTCGGATCCCTATCTGACACAATAGATAGTGGCATACTGTGCAATCTAACAATCTCAGAAATATAAAGCTCGGCTAATCTATCAAGTGAATAGTCAGATCTTACCGGAATAAAATGGGCAGTTTTCGTCAATCGATCAACTACGACCCATATCGCATCTTTTTTTCTCGGAGTCTTAGGCAAACCAGAAATAAAATCCATTGTCACTCTATCCCATTTCCACTCATGAATCAGAATCGGTTGTAGCAACCCAGACGGAACTTGATGTTCAGCTTTGACTTGCTGACAGATTAAACATTTTAAAACAAAGTCAGAAATATCACGCTTTATACCAGACCACCAATAGTGTCGCCTCAAATCATGGTACATTTTAGTACTCCCCGGATGAACAAATAGATGACTACTATATGCTTCACTCAAAATCAACTAAATCAATTTCGGATTTCTCGGAACACAGATACGATCTCGGAATCTCAAACAATCATCAACCACTTGAAATTCAGATTCATAATTCGAATCACACTGAGCTCGTTTCGCTAATAACTCATTATCATATTTCTGAGCATCACATATTTGTTGTATAAACAATGGTTTCGCTTTTAATTCAGCTATCACAGAGCTATCATCAGACATATCTAACTGAGCATTCAAAGCACATAGTGCAAGCAATGATTTTCTACTCAATGCATCAGCAACAACGTTTGCTTTACCCGGATGATAATCTATCACAAGCTCATAGTCTTTTAACAGCTCTAGCCATCTTCTTTGACGCAGGTTCAAATCTTTCTGAGTCATCAGATATTTCAGAATTTTATTATCCGAAAACACGTGACATTTCTCACCATACAAATAATGGCGCCAGATCTTAAGTGCAAACACAGTCACAGCTAACTCAAGGTCGTGCGTCGGATAGTTCTTTTCATGAGGCTTTAATTGCCTCGAAGCATAAGCTACAACTTTGCCTTCCTGCATTAAAACACATCCCAGACCGTTTAACGAAGCATCACTGTATATAACAAATTATTTACCTGATTCTGGCTGTACCAAAACTGAGCTTGATTATGAGTTTTCAATTGATCAAAACTTTTCTGGCATTTGTCCGACCATTCAAATCTAACATCTTTCTGAAGCAATCTAGTCAACGAAGTAGCTATCACTAAAAATCCTTTCACAAATCGACGATAATAACCAGCTAGCCCCAGAAAACTACGGACTTCAGATATATTTCTCGGAGGTTTCCATTCCAGAATAGCAGAAATCTTGCTCGGATCAACTCCAATCCCAAAAGCTGACACAATATACCCCAGAAAACTAACCTCATGTAACCATAATTCACATTTGCTGAATTTCGCATACAATTGCTTTTCTCTCAGAGTTTGCAACACAATTCTCAGATGCTCAGCATGTTCAGTCTAATCACATGAATAAATCAAAATGTCATCAATGAATACAATAACAAATCGATCTAGATACGGTCTGAAAATTCTATTCATCAAATCCATAAAAATAGCAGGAGCATTGGTTAATCCAAATGGCATAACTAGAAACTCATAATGCTCGTACCTCGTTCTGAAGGCAGTTTTTGGAATATCTGAATCTTTCACTCTCAACTGATAATATCCCGATCTCAGATCAATCTTGGAAAATACAGTAGCTCATTTTAACTGATCAAACAAATCGTCAATCCTGGGCAACGGATATTTGTTCTTTATAGTCACCTTATTCAACTGACAATAATCGATGCACATTCTCATCGTGCCATCTTACTTTTTCAAAAACAGAACAGGAGCACCCCAAGGCGAGAAACTCGGTCTAGCAAAACCTCTATCGGTCAATTCTTGCAACTGTGACTTTAACTCCTTCAACTCTGTTGGTGCCATTCTATATGGAGCTATCGATATAGGTGTAGTACCAGGTAACAACTCAATACCAAACTCAACTTCACGAATCGGAGGAAAACCCGGTAACTCTTCAAGGAATACATCAGAAAACTCACAGACAATAGGCACTAATTCGACTTTCTTCTCAGATACTTTCGAATCAATCACATAAGCAAAATATGCCTCATAACCCTTTTTCACATAACTTTGAGCTTTCAATACAGATATCATCACAAAGAGTAAAACCATTCAAATCATTAGATTCAATCCGCACAATTTCATCATTCGGACATCTCAAATCAATAGTCTTTCTTTTTTACAGATTCATAATAGCATCATGCGAAAACAACGATCCATACCTGAAATGATATCAAACTCATCAAATGGAAAAAGCATCAAATCAAGCGAGGAAACAAATATCTCGAAACATTAATGGACAGTTCTTGCATACTTTGTCAACCAGGACACTTTTACCTAAGGGGTTCGATACTTTTATAACAAACTCAGTAGACTCTACATGCAAAGTCTTAATGAACACTAAATCCATGCATATATATGAATGTGTAGAACCAGGGTCTATCAATGCAATCACAGAAGTATCATAAAGTGTAAAAGTACCCGTTATAACATCTGGTGAAGAAGCTTCCTCATGAGCTCTAATAGCATACACTCTGGCAGGTGCTCTAGCTTCGGATCTCACAACAGTCTCTCTCGTAGTTCTCTGACTACCACTGAAATTTCTTACATTTTTCGAAAGTCTACCTCTCACAGGTGTATTATCAGATCTCAGATTTTGAACAGTCTTTGGCTCGACAGATTTAGGACAATCACGGATAAAATGATCAAGTGATCCGCATCTGAAACAAGCTCTGTCATTCATTCTACAGCTTCCCGGATGTCTTTTCCCACAATACTTACATTCTGGTTTCTCGAATCGTACATTTCCAACACTTGCCACTAAAGTTGCTGGAGCTTTAAAGCTCATTTGTGATCTATCTCAATTTCTATTTGAATATCCTAAATTAACTCTCGAACGGCTTTGATGATCTCTAATTCTCTTTGAAGCAGACTGAAATGATCTACTCTGAAATCTCTTTCTCACTTCTCAGGCTTCTGACTCAGCTTTCTTTTTGTCTTTCCCAAGTGCTTCAGCTTTGCACGCTCGATCAACGAGTACAACAAACTCTTTTATCTCTAAAATCCCAACTAGTAAACGGATGTCTTCATTAAGCCCATCTTCAAACCTTTTGCACATTATTGCTTCAGATGATACACATTCACGAGCATATTGACTCAGTCTGACAAACTCTCGTTCATATTCCGCCACAGCCATACGGCCTTGTTTCAATTCCAAAAATTCTTTTCGTTTCTGATCAACGAATCTCTCACTGATATATTTCTTCCGGAACTCGATCTGAAAGAAATCCCATGTCACTCGTTCTTTTGGAATAACAGATATCAGAGTTTTCCACCACTAATAAGCCGCATCTCAAAGAAAAGATACAACACACTTTATACATTCTTCCGGAGTCAAAGACATCTCATCAAATACCCGGATCGTGTTTTCTAGCCAAAATTTTGCCTTCTCGGCATCATCATCATTAGTAGCCCGGAACTCTTCAGCCCCATACTTACAAATTTTGTCAACCGGAGGTTTGTTTAACAAGTTCAGATTCATAGTCAGAGGCATAACAGATGTCTGAGGGTGACTAATAGGGGACGGGGGTTGTGAAACAGTCGGTTTATTCTTTACGAATTGAGTGAACCATTCACTCATCATCTGGAAGAAAGCTTGTTTAGCTTCTTCCCCTTGACCGCTAGTAGTCGGTCTCAGATCAGAGGGCGCTGTCCCTTGCGCGGGAGCAGGCGCATTACTTTCTACGTCGTCAGCTACGGCTCTTTCGAGATCCATTACTATACGAAAATCACATTTATACGTCAGGATTCATCACACTATCACAATTCAGAATTATGGCATGTATAGCTAGACTCTGACACCCTACGTTAGTCCGAGAATCGACTAAACCGTAGCTCTGATACTAACAAAATGTAACACCCCTAACCCGTATCCGTCGCCGGATTAGGGTTAAAGGCGTTACCAGACAGATCGAAAACATTTTCAGAAGTTCATATATTCATCCATCAATCTCAAACATAATGTCCCTTAATACGGTCAACGAGACCTAAAACATGCTTATAAAATGGGTCAGGACTAAACCGAAACACATACGAAATTTCACGAAAATTTAAAACTTTTCTAAGTTTCAGGGGTTACACGCCCGTGTAGGCAAGTCGTGTGCCTCCCACGGCTGCTGGACACCCCCGTGTGTCTTCCCCATGGTCGAATCTGACCTCACATCCACGGCCACTAAGCACACCCGTGTGCCTTGGCCATGGTCGAATCTGACTTCACATCCACGGCCACTAAGCACGCCCGTGTGCCTTGGCCGTGGTTGAATCTGACTTTACACCCACGGCCACCCAGCACCCGTGTGCTAAAGTCGTGTACTCTTAGGCCATATACTGACTTTCTCACACGGCTACTAGACACGCTCGTGTGTCATGGCCGTGTGCTATTAGGCTAGCTACTGACTTAGCCCCACGGTCATTAGGCACGCCCGTGTGCGACAATCGTGTGACATTATAGGCCATTTTCAAGGCCAAAATGTCACCCAATGGGTCATACCTACTACTAAAATCATCAAGACATCTCATGCCCATTTAACAACAAAAATCATACCAAAATAACCATCCGGATTACAAGGCTAAAACTCATCTCATCACAAGCATAATTCATTCCTTTGCTTAATCAAAACTTGACCATTTCATGCATCAACTAACCATGCCAAAAACATACTTCATATATCACATACATTCAAGCAAATTCTCAACCCATAGCTAGCCAAATCACATGGCTAAGTTCATATAACAAACTCATATCAAATACTAGCCTATACATGCCATATCTAGCTATATACATTTCCAAAGTGTACCAAAATGAGTTTAGTAGTGTGATGACGATCCTTGACGGTCCCGAGCCTTTAGTAGCTTTAACGACCTATATAACAAAGAAAACACACACACAAAATAAGCTTTCCAAAAGCTTAGTAAGTCATAAATACAAACAAACTTAACATGTAGAGCATATAAACCTGTAGAAACATTAGTACAATTCATATTCATAGTAAATTTCTCACATATATGTTTTGGCCCATATTCATGACCATATTTGCCACATTCATCAATTCAATAATCATATAAAACTCATACATAGCTCTTTCATAACCATTCTTGCATCTCATTCACATTCTCATATTCAAACATGCTTTTCTTCAAATCAAAGTCATATAGGTACTTACCTTTTATACACACTTAGTGTACATACCAAACGTACCTGAAACGAATATACATTCACGTAATCGTTTATAGCTCGGATTTGCCCGTTGAACCGTTCGAAATCTAATAGGTTACTCGAAAACTCAGAATGCTCGTACAATGCCAACGTCCCAGACGAGGTCTTACATGTACTCAAATATCGATGTCATTGTCCCAGACAGGGTCTTATACGAACCAATACGATGCCGATGTCCCAGACATGGTCTTACACGTAAAGCTCACATCGATGCCAACGTCCCAGACGTGGCCTTACACGAAAAGCTCACATCGATGCCAACGTCCCAGACGTGGTCTTACACGAAAAGATAATATCGATGCCAACGTCCCAGACGTGGTCTTACAGGTAAAGCTCATATCGACGCCAACGTCCCAGACGTGGTCTTACATGATAAACAGAATAGGTACCTATGTATTCCTAGGTTCGTACGGGACTTTTCGGACATTGTCGCTCAGTCGATCTTATCTCAGAATTCATTTGCATAACATTTCATAAGCATTCATTTTCAACTACAAGCATATGAATATGCTCAACTCAATACGATTACACTTATTTGTAATATGACTTACCTCGGATTCAATTTATCGGAAATAGAAATGGCTACTAGGTTACTTTCGCCTTCCCTCGGTCTAAGTTTGTTTTCCTCGGTTCTTGATCTAAATATATTCAGAATTAATCCTTTTATTCACTAACTCATCTAATTCAATCCAAGGACACACATTTAGGGCTATTTGCAAATTAACCCTCACATTTGCACAATTTATCGATTTAGTCCATTTTTCTCAAAACATCAATTTCACAAAATCATTACATACACATGCTTAGCCGAAAATTCATACATATCATACCAGCCCATATTTTCCATCAAATTTGCAATTTAGTCCTTCAAGTTACCATTTTCTCAATTTAGCCCTAATTAGCTAATTTCATCAAAATTTCAAGAACAAAGTATGTTCATCTAGCTCAAATCTTTCATTTAACAACTAAGCTCATCACAAAGCTCAACATATCATCAATGGCATATCACACAAACATCATCAATACACAAAATTGAGACATGGGCTTGATAGTAGACTAAGCAACGATTGCAAAAACGTAAAAATTATCAAAAATCGAAATTAAACATACCTTGAATTGAGCTTAGTAGTGGCCGAAAATCAAAAGAGTTAAACCCTTTATTCTTTCTCTAATATTCGGTCATAAAAACAAAGATGAACATGGCTTTTTCAATTGATTTTTATTTAATATCCTTTGTTTTATCAAATTACCTATTTAACCATTTAATAAACATTTAAAACAATTATACATTAAGGGCGTATTAGTCCTTTGTCCATCCACTATCTAAATATTGGCTTATTTGCCATATAAGGCCACCACCTTTAGAAGCCACAACAAATAGGTGCTTTGACATATAACATGCAATTTTACATTTAATGCAATTCAATCCTTTTCTCAAATTAAACATACAAACAGACAAATTAACTTACAAAAATTTAACACATGCTTAATCACTTATCAACGGCACAGAAAATAATATTAAAATATTATACAGACTCGGATTTGTGGTCTCAAAACCACAGTTCCGACTAGGGTATAAACCGGACTGTTACAGGGTGTCACATTATTACTTCGAATTATCCAATGAGGCACTGGGTGCCAAACTGGTGTGTTTTGGTTGGATCCGTGTATCCTTCCGAGTCTGAGTTCGAGTCTGAATCCGAGTCCGAGTCATGTTAGTAAGGGTAAATGAATAATAAATTTTAATAATTGATATTGAAATGGCATGGTATGAGAAATGGAAGTGAAATAGTGAATTGAAAATAGAATGTGAAATATATTGCAAATATATGGACTATACGAGTTATACACACATGAAATGAATATGGAACAGATAATGCAATTGTATAGTGAAATGTGAAATAAATTGTGAAAAGCTATTCATATAGCAAGTATGAGAATTGATATATGATCGTGTTTGAGAGTTTTAATATTTATATAATGAATGATCAAGCCTAGAAACTAACTATCACCATGATTTAGGCAAGCGCACCTATCGAACAGTAGTATAGCTTAGTGGCAAGACCGGAATGTCGAACCCAAAGGAACTAAAATTACTAGTACTGACTTTCTTTTTATTATCTAGCCTAAAATAAAGGGGATTGATATTTATCTAACTAATTACTAAGCTAAGGTTGCTAAGACAAAGAGAGTGAATTGGGAAAATACTTTTGGGAAAAACCAGTTGATTAAGACAATACCCGAGGAAGAATCCACCTAGACTTCACTTGTTATTTAACTCTGAACCAGATGATTTATTCACTTGACTTGATCCGTAGGATTCCCTAATTTATATTAATACCTCTTTCGAGGCTACTAACGTCTAACCCTAGGTTGATTAATTGAAATCTCTTTCTAACTGAAACCCCTAGTATTGCATTAACTCGATCTATGGACTCCCATATTAGGTTTGACCCTAATTCGACAGATTTTCGTCATCCTATTTCTAGGGTTGCGATCAACTCCGCTTAACTATGCTAGATCTACTCTTAAACAGTGGACTTTTGCTCCATCGCTTAAGCACATCAATACTTGAATCAATATCCTGAAATATTAAAACAAGAATTAAGAATACATAATTAAGAACAAATCAAGTATTTATCATATAGTTCAGAAAATAATAACAAGATCCGTCTTAGGTTTCATCCCCCTCAGGTATTTGAGGGGTTTAGTTCATAATTAATAAAGAATACATCTCAGAAGAAATTAAATAACAAAACATAAGAAAAACCCTAAAACCCCCTGAAGGAAATTGAATGGAATATCTTCCATCTTGAGCGTGATTCCGGCTTCTGAGATGGATCAACTGGCTGTCTTGGAGTAATTCCCTGTGTTCAGCCCTCTATGGCTTCGCCCCCTCGTCAAAAGCCCTAACAGAAGGCTTCTGTCAAACTCCCCTATTAGGTTGCCCTCTAGGGTGTTTATATAGGCTTTCGGGATGCCTTACTTGGCCCACAAGTATCCTAATCTGAATGAAACTCGTCTTGGCCACGGCAGGGACACGCCCGTGTGAAACGCCCATGTGAATCGAGCCCAAGGCCGTGTTCGAGTCTGCTAAAGTGGCACGGCCGTGTGGTGAACTCCATGCCGTGTTGATTTCCTACTTTGGCCTATTTTCTCCGTTTTCGATCTGTTTCTCATTCTTTTCATCCTCTGATGCTCTCCTAAGTATAAAACATGAAATTAGAGGACTAGGAGCATCAAATTCCACAATTCAAGGGATTAAAT
Source organism: Gossypium sturtianum (assembly GCA_025698515.1). Lineage (NCBI taxonomy): Eukaryota > Viridiplantae > Streptophyta > Magnoliopsida > Malvales > Malvaceae > Gossypium > Gossypium sturtianum. The sequence continues at coordinate 8,650,548 of CM046948.1, forward strand.
CATCCAAAAGTATGCTAAATGTGGGATTAAAATATATATATTATGGTTTATCAAATACCCCCACAAAGTATGCTAAATGTGGGATTAAAATATGTATATATTATGGTTTATCAAATACCCCCACACTTAAGCATTTGCTTGTCCTCAAGCAAAATTCTCAACTCACAATTAAAACTGAATTTCCTCAATTCATAACCTTCATCAATAATGTTTCATCATAATTCATAGGTAATTCATACATTGATAATTTAACCAGAAGGTTCCGAAAGATTCAAACAATCAAAGTCATAGTTTTTATAGTACGAAAAATAGGTGTTTCCCCTTACCTAAATAATCACATTTTAATTCAAAATCAACAAGAATTGATATCCTCATGAAGGGTTCACTCAAATTACTCAAGGTGTTTAAGGTTCAAAAATTAAGCACTCAAAAGTCAAACATGAAAAGTTAATCCCATAGGCTTGCCTGAAAATCAAATCTCCACCACTGTAAAATGAGATGATACACAAATCAAAAGGTCTTTGAAAGGGTTGTAATGGGGCTTGGGTTAAAGGTGTGGATAAAGGCTGAATTAGAGGGTTAGTATCGAGATTGAATTGATAAATTACCTAACTAGAAAAAATAAACTAATGTTGAATAGTTACATTAAAATTTCATAACACGAGCTTCTTCTCAAGATGTGGAATTTAAATGTATAAGCTCAATTAACATAGAACTAATAATGGATGAACTTCAAATAATAATAGATTTTTTCTTTCTTTTTTTCTTTCTTTCTTTTTTTTTAGAACAAATCAAGTACAATAATAATAAGATAAAATTTAACAACTGAAATAAAAAAAAATAGTTAAGTAACCGATCAAATCAAATCTCGATATAGGGGTAGTCAAGAGAAATGGTGATAACAAATACAAAGTGGGTTTTGGGTTAATATTAATGGGTGAGTCAAGAAATGGTTTGTTCAGTTGACTCTTTTTAACTTGGGTATTCAACAGTAAAAATAAACCACAAATGCGTAATAAATGGTTAGCTGAAATACTTCAAAATTTATGTATACCCTACTATTTTGTCATTACCGGAGATAAGCATTGATGTTTGAAGTTCGTTGGGTGAATATTACAGTTTCTTTCTTTTTTTCTTTCTTTCTTTTTTTTAGAACAAATCAAGTACAATAATAATAAGATAAAATTTAACAACCGAAATAAAAAAAATAGTTAAGTAACCGATCAAATCAAATCTCGATATAGGGGTAGTCAAGAGAAATGGTGATAACAAATACAAAGTGGGTTTTGGGTTAATATTAATCACTAGGGGTTAATTATGAAGGTAGGCTTTTTATGGAGTAAGTGGGTTAAAACCTAGGTGCCTTTATCATCTTAGTATATCAAATCAAAGGTGTGGTCTCGACATGTATAATCGAAGCAAGTTCTAGAATAACAAATCAATGTTGACACACTCATAATTAATAAAGTGAGCAAGAAAAGAATATGCTCTAAAAGGTTCAAAATCTCACAAAAAATTATGGTTTTTGATGTCAACCTTGCAAATTTCAAACTTCAAGGTAATAATTAGATTCAGGTAGACAACCTAACAAATTTTTAATTCTGAAAATAAACTCATCATGCTTGATTCTCTAGTCTCCTAAAGTTTAAATCATCACTGCACAATTAACTATGACTTAATCCGAAACATATCAATGAAAATCATAAATCAAAAGAAATTTCATTCTAACAGTAATATGAGAAAATTACTTAAGAATAAGACATAATTTAGGGATTTTCAAATAATACTGTAGTTAACCCCCCACACTTAAGATGTACATTGTCCTCAATGTACAAAGATAGATAATAGTAATATAGTAATAAAATCATAAGATAGGGAGAGAAGTGAAACACCCTGAATTTTGGATGGAGTCAATGAAAAGAAACGGTAAAGTTGGAGAGAGGTAAAGGTGGGGAGGATACTCCGGTGGTGGTGTGGTCGTTCGTTAACAGCCCCTTGAACCTAAATTAAAGAAGTAAAAATATAATAATATAAATTAAAGACGAGAAAGATAAAAGAAAAGAAATTAAAAATGAAAATAAGAGAAAAAGGAAAAATAAATGGACTTAAAGGTCCCACGGGCATGTAGAGGATCACACGCCCGTGTTATTTAGTCAGTGTCGACCACGGCCGCATCGCACGGCCGTGGTGTTTTATCGCAGCCTGTGTTTTTGGGAAAAGTTTTTCCCTGTTTCCACACAGCCACGGCCACGCCCGTGTGCAAGGCCGTGTGGGAAGGGAAACATGCACTTAAAATTTTGGTTAGTTTTTAGTTAGATGCTAAAATTCGAAAATATGAACGTTAGTGGGGTTAGTGTTCGGGTTGCCTCCCGAGAAGCGCTCGCTTAAAGTCTTGAGCTAGACTTACCTGTTATTTGCATAATGGTTGTTTGAGGAACATATTACAGGGCATGACATTAATACTTGTCCCTAAATCAGCCAAAGCATGGTTAACATTTAAACTACTAATTAAACAAGGAATAGTAAAACTCCCTGGATCTTTCAATTTTGTTGGTAGCTTATTTTGGAGAATAGCTGAGCATTCCTCGTTAAGTTCCACTACTGATAGCTCTTCAAACTTCCTTTTATTTGTTAAAAGCTCTTTTAAGAATTTTGCGTATGTAGGCATCTGCGAAATAGCTTCAACAAAAGGTACGTTAATATGTAATTGTTTAAAGAGTTCGAGAAACTTACCGAATTGTGCATCCATGTGGTCTTTCTTCAACTTTGCTGGATATGGGATCGGTGGGTTATACTCTTTAGGTTCCGGTATTACATTCTCGTTTACTTCCTCACCTTTTTCCTTATTAATTTCCCGTGGCATCTTCTTTTCAGCTTCAACCAACCCTTTTCCACTCCTTAGTGTAACTGCCTTCATATGTTCTTTTGGGTTGGTGTTACTATGTAAGTTACCTAGTTTCCTTTCGGAAACTATCTTGACTAATTATCCAATTTGATTCTCAATCCTTTGAATCGACGCTTGCTGATTTTTAAGCGCTATTTCAGTATTTTGGAAACGTGTTTCTGACACCGAGATAAATTTCGTTAGCATCTCCTCAAGGTTCGGCTGCTTCTCCTGCTGGTAAGGTGGTTGTTGAAAACCTGAAGGAAGTTGTGGTCTTTGATTACCTTGACCACCCCATGAGGAATTGGGATGGTTCCTCCAACCTGCATTATAAGTGTTACTATAGGGATTATTTTGAGGTCTAGAATAGTTACCCATATAGTTGACTTGTTCGTTCTCTGTGCTAGGGTTGTAGGATAGATATTCTGTGTTGTTCATCCCTCCTCCATTTGTATCGTACTGTATTACCGGATGTACCTGCGTAAAACCATACAAACCATCAATTTTTTTATTCAAAAGCTCTACCTGGTAAGATATCATGGTGACCACATCAAGGTTGAAAACACTGGCTGCTTTATTAGGCTTTGTCCTCATGACTTGCCACTGATAATTATTCAGTGACATCTCTTCGGTTTAAGCGGTATGTTCTATTTCACTGTCAAAAATCAAGGGTCCTGATGGGTCTCTTCTAGTCATAAACTAGAGATATCTATCAGAAAAAAATAAGAGAAAAATTAGCAAAGTTAAAAATATAAAAATGGCTAAAGTAATAAAAATATAGTTTTCCTAATATCTTAGTCCCCGGCAACAGCGCCAAAAACTTGATCGTTGTAGTATAGTGGTAAGTATTCCCGCCTGTCACGCGGGTGACCCGGGTTCGTTCCACGGCAACGGCGCCAAAAACTTGATCGTGTCTGAGAGTTTTAATATTTATATAATGAATGATCGAGCCTGGAAACTAACTATCACCACGATTTAGGCAAGCGCACCTATCGAACAGTAGTATAGCTTAGTGGCAAGACCGGAATGTCGAACCCAAAAGAACCAAAATTACTAGTACTAACTTTCTTTTTATTATCTAGCCTAAAATAAAGGGGATTGATATTTATCTAACTAATTACTAAGCTAAGGTTGCTAAAACAAAGAGAGTGAATTGGAAAAATACTTTTGGGAAAAACCAGTTGATTAAGACAATACCCGAGGAAGAATCCACCTAGACTTCACTTGTTATTTAACTCAAACTGCATTTATTTATTCACTTGACTTGATCCGTAGGATTCTCTAATTTATATTAATACCTCTTTCGAGGCTACTAGCGTCTAACCCTAGGTTGATTAATTGAAATCTCTTTCTAATTAAAACCCCTAGTGTTGCATTAACTCGATCTATGGACTCTCATATTAGGTTTGACCCTAATCCGAGAGATTTTCGTCATCCTATTTCTAGGGTTGTGATCAACTCTGCTTAACTATGCTAGACCTACTCTTAAACAGGGACTTTTGCTCCACTGCCTAAGCACATCAATACTTGAATCAATATCCTGAAATATTAAAACAAGAATTAAGAACACATAATTAAGAACAAATCAAGTATTTATCATATAGTTCAGAAAACAATAACAAGATCCGTCTTAGGTTTCATCCCCCTCAGGTATTTGAGGGGTTTAGTTCATAATTAATAAAGAATACATCTCAGAAGAAAGTAAATAACAAAACATAAGAAAAACCCTAAAACCACCTGAAGGAAATTGAAGGGAAGATCTTCCGTCTTGAGCGTGATTCCGGCTTCTGAGATGGATCAACTGGCTGTCTTGGAGTAATTCCTCGTGTTCACTTCTTTACGCTTCGCCCCCACAAAAGCTCGGCGAAGGCTTCATCGAACTCCCTATTAGGTTGCCCTCTAGGGTGTTTATATAGGCTTTCGGGATGCCTTACTTGGCCCAAAAGTATCCTAATCCGGATGAAACTCATCTTGGCCACGGCAGGGACACGCCCGTGTGAATCGAGCCCAAGGCCGTGTTCGAGTCTGCTAAAGTGGCACGGCCGTGTGATGAACTGCAGGCCGTGTTGATTTCCTACTTTGGCCCATTTTCTCTGTTTTCGACCCGTTTCTCATTCTTTTCATCCTTCGATGCTCTCCTAAGTATAAAACATGAAATTAGAGGATTAGGAGTATCAAATTCCACAATTCAAGGGATTAAATAATCCAAAAGTATGCTAAATGTGGGATTAAAATATGTATATATTATGGTTTATCAATATATTTGTAAAACAAATGAAATATGATATGGTTGTTGAAATAATTAAATATTAATATGTGTTTATATTTCAATAGCATATTTGAAATTTCTTATCTTTAAATATTCAGATTATAGAAATACCACTGAGTTTTTACTCAGCGTACGGTTTTGTTTACCGTGCGCAGGTTAGGTATTTAACTTTTGATCACCGATTTAGCATCCAACAATGATCCCGAACTCAAATATGGTGATGTTTATCCTTTGTGTCGGCATGTACCTAGGGTGTCTAAATAATAGTTATTTTGTGGTTTGATTGTAAATGAGGTTTTGGTTGGTTTTATACATATAAATATGTGTTTGTTTTTGAAGCCATATTATAGCATAGTAAATTGAACTAAATTTAGATAGGTGCATGTGAATTTAATTCTATGTTTAAGTGCTCATGAACTAGGCAAATTGATTTGGATTTGGTATGTTTATAATTTGGATTAAAATGATGCTTTGATAACTTGTTTTGGTGACATGAAATGTTTGAAATTTCTATATGTTTGATCTGTAAACTCCGGTAATGCTCCGTAACCCGATTCCGACGAGGGATACGGGTTGGGGGTGTTACAGTTAGTGTTATCAGAGCTTTGCAGGTTTAGCCGATTCGGACTAAATCGAGCTCGAAACTGAGTCTAGAGGTACATGCCATAATTGAGTCAATTGAGTTCGGAATTGGATGCTGATATATTTGTTTTTGTTTTATAGTTGAAAATGTTGAATCATTATAATGATTATGTAGATGATATATGTTACGTTGTACGTGTGTATATATGAGAGTCAAAATTTGAGGCTTTACGACCTTCACCCCCTCACCTGTACAGTTTTATACAACATAATTTACAAGATTTATATTCATTAAGTTTACAAGTGTGAAACTAAAAAGTTTAATAGCTGAATGAATAATAATGCGGCCAGAGCCGAGGATGGGTTAGCAAGTAAAGAGAGTTCTAGAAGAGATATCAAATTTTTCTGAAGATTATTTGGGATACGCAATGTCACTATTAAGAAAGAAGTTATTCATGAGTAATCGACTTATTCAGGTATGGTATTTAAAGAACGGGTTAACTGGAATTCCTTTTGAATTGATTTCTTTAGTGATTGGGATAATGTGGGTGATCGCTGTAAATCAGAGTTTTAAAATTTATAAAAGACTGATCGAACCTGGAAACCAACTCTGACAATGATTAAAGGCAAGTGCACCTATCGAACAGTAGTATAGTTTAGGCAAGACTGGATTATCGAACCCAAAGGAACTAAAAGTACCAATACTCACCGTCTTTTTATTATTTAGCCTTAATATAAAGTGATGGTTGTTAAACTAAAACTAATCTACTTACTAAGCTAAGACGCAAAGACAAAAAGAATGAATTCGGGAAATAACTTTTGGAAAAACTCAGTTGACTCAAGCGATACCCTTAGGAAGAATCCACCTAGACTTCACTTGTTATCTAACCTTGAACCATATGACTTATTTACTTAATTTGATCCGTGAGAATCCCTAACGTATATTAAACCCTCTCTCGAGGCGAATAACGTCTAACCCTTAGTTAATTAGTGGAACTCTCATTCGCTTATAATAACCCCCTAGAATAGCAGTAAATTGATCTGTGGACTCCCATATTAGGTTTCACCCTAATCTGGCAAAATCTCATCACCCTATCTCTAGGCGTGCGATCAACTCCGCTTAATTATGTTGGATCTACTCTTAGGCAGGGTCTATTCCTCCTCCACCTAAGCACATTAGATTTGGATTAAGTTCACACAATTAAGAACAAACTAAGTTATTATCATATAATTCAAAAATCAAATAACAAGATTCATCATAGGTTTCATCTCTTCGTATCCAGAAGGTTTAGTTCATAACAATAAAGGAAAACATCTCAAGAGAAAAGATAACACAAAATATAAGAAATCCCTAAAACCCCCTTAAGGAATTGAAGAGGAGATCCTCCGTCTTGAGTAGAATTCCGACTTCTTGAGATGGATCAACTGGCTATCTTAGAGTGATTCCTACAAATCTGACCTTTCCGGCTTGGCTTTTTAGCCTAGCTTTCCGCCCCCCTTTCAGCTGGTACCTAGGGTGTATTTATAGGCTTTTGAAATACGTTTCTTTCTCCCTAAGTATCCTTTCCCGAATGGAATTGCTCTTCTCCACGGTAGAGGCACGGCCATGTAACACGCCCGTATAAATCGCGGCCAGGCCGTGTTCGAGACTGTTGAATGAGGCACGGTCGTGTAAGTCGTGGTAAGCTGTGTTCTAGTAGGAATGGTGGCACGGCCGTGTGGCTTGAAGTCCAGGCCGTGCTGATTTCATGCTTTGGCCCATTTGTCCCGTTTTAAGCCCGTTTCTCATTCTTTTTGTCATCGGGTGCTTTCCTGAGTATAAGACATGAAAAGAAAGGATTAAGAGCACATTTTTACATAAATTGGGCTTAAATCATCCAAAAGCATACTAAATGTGGGTTTAGAATATGTTACTTTTACGGTTTATCAAATACCCCCACACTTAAGCTTTTGCTTGTCCTCAAGCAAAATTCTCAACTTACAATTAAAACGAACTTTCCTCAATTCATAATAATCATTGATAGTGTCTCATCATAATTCATAGATAATTTATACATGGATAATTCAACTCAAAGTGTCCTAAAAATTCAAACAGTATAAGTCATAGATTCTGTGGCACAAAACATAGGTGTTTCCCTTTATCTAAATAATTACCTCTGATTCGGAATCGACAAGGATTGACATCCTCACAAAGGATTCGCTCAAATCACTCAAAGTGTTTAAGGTTCAAAATTTAGGCTCTCAAAAGTCAAACATGAAGAGTTAATCCCATAGGCTTGCATGAAAATCAAATCTCCACCACTGAAATATAAGATGAAACACAAATCAAAAGGTATTTGTTAGGGTTGTAACGGGGCTGGGGTAAAGGTGTGGAAAAAGGCTTAATTAGAGGGTTAGAAACGAGATTGAATTGACAAATTTCCTAACTAAGAACTAATGAACTAATAATAATAAATACATCAATTGAAAACTAATAATACTAACACTACGAGCTTCTTCTTTGATATCTGGGATTCAAACATATAAGCTTATTTAATCACAACTAATAATGAATAATGAATATACTTTTGATTTTTATTTTTTTTAGAACAAACTAAAAATACATAACTGAAATGGAAAACATAGTTAGGCTATTAATCAAATCAAATCTCGATATAAGGGTAATCAAAAAGAGTGGTGATAAAAACAAAGGGGTTCTGGGTTAATATCAGTGGGTGAGTCAAAATAGGGTTGTTAGGATTAAAAGAGGTTCACTAGGGGTTAATTATGAAGGTGGGTTTTTAGTGGAGTAAGTGGGTTAAATCCTAGGTGCCTTTATCATCTCTGTATATCAAATCAAAAAAATGTGGTCTCGACATGTATAATCGATGCAAGTTCTAGAATAACAGATCAATGTTGACATACTCATAATCAATAAAGTGAGCAAGAAAAAGAATTTATGCTCTATAAGGCTCAAAAACTCACAAAATTTATGGGTATTTTGATGTCAACTCGTAAAATTCAAACTTCAAAGTAATATTTAAACTTAGTTCGACAACCTAGAAAATTTTTAATTTCTGAAAAATAGACTTATCATGCTTGATTCTTTAGTATTCTTCAAATTTAACTATCAATGCACAATTATCAATGACTTAATCTAAAACATATCAATAAAAATCATAAATCATCAGAAATTTCATCCTAATTAGTAATATGAGTAGATTACTTAAAAACAAGACTAAATTCAGGGGTTTTGTTAGGTATCTTTTTAGGTTGTTCACCCCCCCCCCCCGCACTTAAGATGTACATTACCCTCAATGTACAAAGATACATAACAAACTTGTACTAAAATCATCAGATATGGGGATAAGTGAAAACTTCCTGAATTTTCGGATGATTCCTTGAGAGGAGATTGTGTCTTTGGTGGTGGTGATGGCCCGCCTGAATGACGAACCTGCGCTAGATGAAGAAATTGGGAGGCTCGTAGAGAATTAGCCAGGATTTATTAAGACAAATTTAAAATAAACTAAATATATAATTAAAGAAAAGAAAAGTAAAGAAAGAGGAAACAAAAATGTAAACGAAATAAAACTAAAAGATAAAAGGGCTTGAGAATCCTTATTGGTGTATGGTTTGCGAGGTGGATGGGACTTCTACGGTCACGGAGGTGCTGGCGGTGGTGGAAGTGGCGTGATTCCCAAGCAGCCTTTAGAACCTAAAATTAAGAAATTAAGATACAATAAGCTAAATTAAGTAGAAGAGAAGTAAAGATAAGGAAAATAAAGGAGAAGATAAAAATAAAAGAACAGATAATTGGTCTCAAAGATCCTTGGCTTGTTGTTTAGATGAAGCTGCCGGTATGAACTCATGTGAATCGGTCTCCTTTGAGAAGATTGGCCTCTTACGCTTCTTTTCCATTGATATGATTTTGTTGTAGCTCAAGAGTCTAAGGATTTATTAGGAAAAGGAAAAAGGAAAAAGAGAGGAAAGAATGGAAGAAGGAAAGAAGAAAGAAGTGGGTTAAGAAGAGAAAGGAGAGGGGTATGGTGTTTAAATAGAATTTAATGTCTGGCAGTTCTCCCACGCCCGTGGGTTAAGGGTGTGTCAATTCACACGGCCGCCTCGCACGACCGTGCTCTAGGGCGTGTTGGTTCCCCACGCTCGTGTCTAGCCTGTGTTCGATAAGTCAGTATATTAGCACGGTTAGATGGCACGGGCGTGTTCAGCCCGTGGTTGGCAAGTCCGTAGCCTCACACGGCCGTCAAGCATAGTCGTGTCACTTTGTCGGTGCCTGTGGGAGAGTGGTTGAGTCCGTGATTGCCAGAGATTAGTTCATTCTGACTTGTACCGCCCTGCCATATTAGTACCAAGATTCTTGAGGTACACACTGCGGCCACGCCACGCGGCGTGTGTGCAAGGCCAGTAGAAACTGGATTCTGCACCCATTGTTAGTTTATAACTACGTGTTCAGAAAGAAAAGAAGAAAAGAAAAAATAAATTCAAAGCAAAATATGAGAATAAATTATGTTAGTGCTCGGGTTGCCTCCCGAGAAGCGCTCGTTTATAGTCTTAAGCTAGACTCTCTTCTCGTTTGCATCTTCAGGGTAGTTTGAGGAGTTGGAAGTCCTTCCTCATGTTATTATCTGTATCCTCATGAAAAAATTTAAGTCGAGATGCGTTTATAGTAAAAGTACCAAAAATAGGATTACTTACCTCGACTGTTTCGTATGGAAAAACACTGGTTACCCTAAAAGATATTTCCTTGTTTGTGCTAGGGTCCGGAGGAGATATTCGAAGATCTGCATGATCTAACAGTACCTTGTCCCCTATTTTGAAGTGGTTTGTTATTCTTATAAGCTCTTCTGGGGGCTCTTTCCATTTTTCCTCGTGTGGTTCTGGTTCTTCGTCGTGTATCCCTAATTTCTCCTTGAAGTGTGTCTTCCACTCGTCTAGATCATCAAACTGGATCCCTCAATCTTCATGAGTTATTTCTTTGTTGGGGTTGGGGTCAGGATCGGGTTCAGTTTTATTCTTCGGTGGTGTTTCCTGAAAAGAAGAGTTAACCGAATGGTTATTAGGGAAATTTACGTTCTCACCTTGATTACTCGATGTTCTAGCTGAATCGAGAGCCTTGATGATGACGGTCTCATTACCTACGCAAAGTATGAGTTCTCCTACATCAACATCAATTTTAGTCCTGGCAGTGGCTAAAAAGGGTCTTCCTAAAATTAGGGGGGTCGAATTATCCTCATCCATGTCTAAGACAAAAAAATCTACTGGGAAAACGAATCTGTCAATTTTTACAAGAACATCTTCGATAATACCCCTAGAAATTCTAACAATTTTATCAGCTAATTGAATACTCATCCTAGTTTGTTTGGGTTTTCCTAGACCTAATTGTTTAAACAATTTATAAGGCATGACATTTATGCTTGCTCCTAAATCAGCTAACGCATTATCAATAGTTAGTCTACCAATTAAACATGGAATTGTAAACTCTCCTGGATCTTTTAATTTCGTGGGTAGCTTATTTTGCAAGATTGCTTTGAGCACTTTGCGTTGAGTTCCACATGCAAATCTTCGTCTAGTTTTCGCTTGTTTGTCAGAAGCTTCTTTAAGAATTTCCTGGAATCAAGCATCTGCGAAAGAGCTTCGAGGAGTGGTAAGTTAATGTGTAATTTCTTTAAAAGTTTAAGAAACTTACCGAACTGTTCCTCTGTGTCGTCTCTCTTTAATGCTTCGGGATAATGTATGCGAGGTTGGTATGCTTTGATTATCTGTTTTGGCTTGTCTTGTGTTACCTCAACTTTACCTTTTTCTACCTCGTTTCCTTGTGTTGAGATGGATTCATCTACCCTTGTATTCTCTTGAGTTGTTATGGCTTGGATCTGCTCTTTAGGATTAATTTCAATGTTACTTGGTAGACGCCCTTGCGGTCGTTCGGATAATAGCTTTGCAATTTCTCCGACTGACTGGGTAATTTCCCCGATTGCCTTTGTAAGTCCTCCAACTTGGTTCTCGATCATTTTGATCGATGTTTGTTGGGTGTTGAGCGTTACCTCATTTTTTTAGAGACGGGCTTCTGTGGATGCTATGAATTTGTTCAACGTCTCTTCAAGAGTCGGCTTCTTTTCTTGTGGATAGGGCTGATTTTGGAAATTTTGAGGAGGTTGTTGTCCTTGATTTCCTTGATTTCCTTATCCTCCCCACGAAAAATTTGGGTGGTTCCTCCAACCTGGATTATAATTATTACTATATGGGTTATTATTAGATCTGAAATTGTTACCTATATAGTTCATCTGTCGCTCTCGTGTCTTGGTAGGGTGGGTACTCAGGATTCACCACGGTTCCACCTGCGTCGCACTGCATCACTGGATTTACCTGCGAAGAACACAAACTATCAATCTTTTTATTCATCAACTCTACCTGATTTGATAGCATGGTTACTGCGTCGAGGTTGTAAACTCCGACTGTTTTTGTTGGCCTTGTTCTTGTAACTTGCCACTGATAGTTGTTCAGCGACATCTCTTCAATAAACTCGTAGGCTGCCTCAGGAGTTTTATTATTCAGGGTTCCACCGGCGGCTGAATCAATTAATTGCCTCGTTGAAGGATTCACACCGTTGTAAAAAGTTTGGACTTGGAGCCACAATGGTAATCCGTGGTGTGGGCATCTCCTCAAGAGATCTTTGTATCTCTCCCATGCGTCGTATAATGTCTCTAAATCCATCTGCACAAAAGAAGATATATCATTGCGTAACTTGGCCGTTTTGGCCGGTGGAAAATATTTTAATAGAAATTTTTCGGTCATTTGTTCCCATGTAGTGATTGACCCTCGTGGCAACGAGTTTAACCACTGTTTAGCTTTATTTCTTTGTGAAAAGGGAAATAGCCGAAGACGTATGGAATCATCAGAAACACCATTTATTTTGAAGGTATCACAGAACTCTAAAAAGTTAGCTATATGAGTATTTGGGTCTCCGTCCTGCAAACCATCAAATTGAACAAACTGTTGAATCATTTGAATAGTGTTAGGCTTTAATTCAAAATTATTAGCAGCTATAGCAGGCCTAACAATACTCGATTCTGCCCCTGTTAAATGAGGTTTAGCATAATCATAAATAGTACGAGGAGCATTTTGATCTGCCACATCGTTTTGTGGTGGTGGATTATTTTCGTCCATCCATTCAGTAGGATTGGATCGGTCTTCTCGCTCTCCTTGGTAATTTAGGGCTCGCCTAATTTCTCTGCGATTTCTTCGAGCAGTAGCTTCAATATCACTGTCGTATTCTAAAGGTCCTCTCAGGTTCCTTCTAGTCATAAACTAGTGGTACCTGCTAGGAAAAGAAAGAAGGAAATTTTAGCAAATTTAAAATTAAAACTAAAAATAAATTGCCAAAAATAAAAATAGTGGCTAAAGTAATAAAAATAAAGTTTTCTTAATATTTTATTTCCCCGGCAACGGTGCCAAAAACTTGATCGTTGTAAATCAGAGTTATAAAATTTATAAAAGACTGATCGAACCTGGAAACCAACTCTGACAACGATTAAAGGCAAGTGCACCTATCAAACAGTAGTATAGTTTAGGCAAGACCGGATTATCGAACCCAAAGGAACTAAAAGTACCAATACTCACCGTCTTTTTATTATTTAGCCTTAATATAAAGTGATGGTTGTTAAACTAAAACTAATCTACTTACTAAGCTAAGACGCAAAGACAAAAAGAATGAATTCGGGAAATAACTTTTGGAAAAACTCAGTTGACTCAAGCGATACCCTTAGGAAGAATCCACCTAGACTTCACTTGTTATCTAACCTTGAACCATATGACTTATTTACTTAATTTGATCCGTGAGACTCCCTAATGTATATTAAACCCTATCTCGAGGCGAATAACGTCTAACCCTAGGTTAATTAGTGGAACTCTCGTTCGCTTATAATAACCCCCTAGAATAGCAGTAAATCGATCTGTGGACTCCCATATTAGGTTTCACCCTAATCCGGCAAAATCTCATCACCCTATCTCTAGGCGTGCGATCAACTCCGCTTAATTATGTTGGATCTACTCTTAGGCAGGGTCTATTCCTCCTCCACCTAAGCACATTAGATTTGGATTAAGTTCACACAATTAAGAACAAACTAAGTTATTATCATATAATTCAAAAATTAAATAACAAGATTCATCATAGGTTTCATCCCCTTCGGGTATCTGAAGGGTTTAGTTCATAACAATAAAGGAAAACATCTCAAGAGAAAAGATAACACAAAACATAAGAAATCCCTAAAACCCCCTGAAGGAATTGAAGAGGAGATCCTCCGCCTTGAGTAGAATTCCGGCTTCTTGAGATGGATCAACTGGCTATCTTCGAGTGATTCCCACAAATCTGACCTTTCTGGCTTGGCTTTTTAGCCTAGCTTTTCGCCCCCCTTTCAGCTGGTACCTAGGGTGTATTTATAGGCTTTTGAAACACGTTTCTTTCTCCCTAAGTATCCTTTCCCGAATGGAATTGCTCTTCTCCACGGCAGAGGCACGGCCATGTAACACGCCCGTGTAAATCGTGGCCAGGCCGTGTTCGAGACTGTTGAATGAGGCATGGCCGTGTAAGTCGTGGTAAGGCTGTGTTCTAGTAGGAATGGTGGCACGATCGTGTGGCTTGAAGTCCAGGCCGTGCTGATTTCATGCTTTGGCCCATTTGTCCCGTTTTAAGCCCGTTTCTCGTTCTTTTCGTCATCGGGTGCTTTCCTGAGTATAAGACATGAAAAGAAAGGATTAAGAGTACCTTTTTACATAAATTGGGCTTAAATCATCTAAAAGCATACTAAATGTGGGTTTAGAATATGTTACTTTTACGGTTTATCAGTGGGATCATTGATGACTGTAGTAGTCAGTGGGATAGTGTTAAAATTGCAAAGATATCTGAATGCAGCTGTTATAGTCGAGTATCTTATAGTGACCTCTTATGGGTATACTATATGTTCATTTATTCTCAGAGGTATATGTAATAATTCATCTTCAGAGGTGATTATTATCGTAAGATAACGTTAGCTAATCACAATGTTAGACGAAATTATTATTAGTCTAGTTGATTCATGATCGGCATTGCTCTATCTTTCTTTGGTTTTCTAATCCATTATGTTAGATAGAAGACTTGATGATAAGACTCATATGAAGCTATTTTCTACTTCTATTAGTTAATGTTCTGAATTACATATATACAATTTACATTATCTCTATCACAACTATTTCTAGTGCGTATGAGCGATATTTTTCTTCTGGACTTTCTCTGGAATATCATCGATCTCTTTATCATTCAATGTGGTTTTTATTCTCGAAAATTTAGTATAGCTTCACATCTTGGATTTCATTATCTCGGTTTTCTTATCATTCTTATTGTTTAATTTATTAAACACGCTTCATCTGTAAAATATATTCATTGGTCGGAGGTAATTATATTTATCACTGTTATAAATCCTGGTTCGATCATGGGAGCTCGGTGATATGGATATCAGATTATAGAAGTTGTATTATTGCACTGGTTGTTATTGGGGACTACTTTCGGTTTTCCTCTTTTATTTTGGAGTGCACTATTGACGTTGAGGTATTGTTCTATCTATACAGTTGAAACGTCGATTCTATTATAGCACTATGGTTTTTAATCTATCTGAAAGTTGTGGCTTCGGTATAGTTCAAAGTTTCGATGTTAATAATTGAAATAGCTTTATTATATATAATCCCTTTCTAGCTTTCGTGAAAGGGTTGACATCGGCAAAAGAGTAGGCGGTGGAAGATTGAGCTCAAACTTGTATATTGGTTTTCATTCCTCAGGTAATTTTGATTAATGTCAACAAGTTAAAACGGGATCTTATGTTTCGTTTAAGTTAATGCAATTTTTAAGGATCATTTACTAGTATTCTGAGGGAATCGTGATAGATTGTATGTCTGGATTGTCTTGACAACAAGAAGAAAGGATTATTCTGAAATGTTATTATCTGATAGATAAAATCGACTTAGTTTTTTTTAATCAAAGTGGGTTATTCATTGAAAATTTAATTGAGTTATACGTATTTGAGTCATTCCTCAGGTCCGGGAATAAATTTTGTGCATTCATAGGTAAATAGACGGACAGTCAGAATTAGAAATTCAGATTCTAGAAGACTTGATACAGAAATATATCTATCAGGTCAGTTCTAATCGGGAAATGTTATTATGGGTTAAAATTGTCCCGATTGTTGAAGTTATCGCACTTGTGTAAAATGATATTGCTTCACGCTTTCCTAGAAAAAAGGGGAACAAATATCAGTTGAAAGTTACAAATGCAACCACGTCAGAAACATCAATCAGAGTTTGATAATCCAGGTTTCTCGGTTATGTTTAGACAGATGATTACTGGGAATTTCTCGGTAATTATACTACTAATGATAAAGTAATGACAGGAGAACATCAGAGCTAC
The DNA here is from genome assembly GCA_025698515.1 of Gossypium sturtianum. NCBI lineage: Eukaryota > Viridiplantae > Streptophyta > Magnoliopsida > Malvales > Malvaceae > Gossypium > Gossypium sturtianum. Next base: position 8,666,712 of record CM046948.1, read on the forward strand.
TCAGTTAAGTTCAGGTAAGAAATTTCGAGGACAAAATTTTTGTAAGGAGGGAAGAGTTGTAACAGCCCGTTTTTCAGTGGTGTCAGAAATAGTGGTTTCGGGGCCACCAAATTCGACGAGTAAGTTCGTAAATATTATTATTTAATATTTACGAGACAAATGTGATTTTTAAAAAGGTTTTTGATTTGATAATTTATGTTATATAAGTGATTTATTAAGTTCAATTGGTTTTAGAAAATAAGGTATCGGGGCCTTATTTTTATAAACCGAGCTGTAAATATTTATAAAAATATTTACAAAGTGTCGTTAAGGTGGTATTAAAGTTTCGTTAAGAAATTTTAATGTTTCGATGGTTAATTAATTAAAAAGGATCAAATTAAAAAAATGCACTCCTGGGACTCCGTTCCTGTAAATCGAACTCGTAAATATTTTTTAAAAATATTTACGAAGCTAGTTGTGTAGTTAATTAGGTTTTGGTTAAGTGAATTTGCATGAATTAAGAGTAATTATGTATAAGGACTAAATTGCATATAGGGTGAAAGTTAAATTATAGATTAAAAAAAAAACTAAAAGAGACTAATTAAGCAATTATGCTATTGTTCTTTAGGTGAGGCGGCATAAGTTAAATACATGTGAATTTAATATATATTATATTAAAATAAGTTTACTTAATATATAAGTATATATATTATATATTATAATAATAATAAAACAAACAAAAGAAAGAAAGAAAGAAAAATAAATAGAAAGGTAGAAATGAAACAAAGAAGCAAAACCAAAAAAAAAAGAAAGAAAAAGGAGAAAGAAACAGACGAAGGGCCTTAGGGTTTCAAAAGTTTCAAATTCAATTGGTTAGTCAATTTAATCCCTTTTTCTTGTAATTTTTATATTTTTAGAATCCCGGTATTAAATACTACCCAACTCATGTCAAAATTTTAGAAATTATTGAGTTTTTAAATGTTGTCTATGTTGAATAAATTGAGTATTGAGGACTAAATTGATAGATTTTCAAGTTAGAAATGAAAAAGGATTGAATAGTAGAATAAATTGTAAATTTTGAGTAATAGGGACTAAATTGTGATAAATTTAAAATTTAGGGATTTAAGTGAAAATAGGGAGTTAAATTTAGTTTAAAGTGAAATTTGTGTGAAAATATAGGATTAATTTTAAAGAAATAAAGTTAGTCTCGGTTTAGGGACTAAATTGAAAATTAGGCAAATATTGAGTAAAAATTGAAATATACAATATGAAATTGAATTGTATTGTATTGATGAATTTTTAATTGTTTTAATTTCGTAGCTAACGTCGTACCGGGAATCCTCGACTAAAAAGGGGAAAGATAAAGTCGACGAGGAATAGCTTAGAATTTCTGGTTTGTATTTCTATAATCTGAATTTAGTTGTTAATTGTTATAATTCAATTTAATGTATATGGTAAGTGTTGAGTTGAGAATTATTGTGTTTTGCAATTGAAATTGATTGATTTAGTATGTGATAAATTTATTGAATTTATATTGATTGAATTGGGATATATATATTGAATATATTGATTATTTGAATTGAAATGAATATTGATTGTATTTGAAAAGTGAAATTACGGGAAATTCGGATTATAGAAATACAAACCGTAATTTCCCGAGTTACTCCTCGTTGATCTTGTCTTTTCCTTTCCTAGCCGAGGTCTCCGACTCAATGTTAGCTACAGAAATCGAAACAATTAAAATTTATCAATACACTACAATTTCATATTGAATATTTCAATTTATACTCAACCTTTGCTCACATTTCAATTTAGTCCCAAATCAAAACTAACTTTATTTTATTTAAAACTAATTTCATATTTTCATTCAAATTCCCACTTTAGACTAATTTCAACTTTCAAATTTCACCATAAACCCTAATTTTGAAATTCTCTCAATTTAGTCCCTATTACTCAAAACTTATGATTTATTTTACAATTCAATCTCTTTTTCACTTCTAACTTAAAATTCTATCAATTTAACCCCTAACACTTAAATTTATTCAACATGAATAACTTCTAAAAATTCACTAACTTCTAAAATTTCAACATAAATCAAATAGTATTTTGTTCTAGGATTCTAAAAACTCAAAAATTACAAGAAAATGGACTAAATTGACTTACCACTTAAGATTGGAACCTTAAAACCCTAATCTTTCTTTTTCTTTTACTTTTTCTTTCCCCTTTCTTTCTCCCCTGTTTCGTTCCTTCCCTGTTCTTTAGTTTCTTTTTCTTTCTTTTCTTTCTTTTATTTATTCTTTTGTTTCTTTTATGTTTTATTTTATTATTTATATTATAATAATATAATAATATATTGACATAATAATAATTCTTAAATAATAAGTAGTATATAATTTGTACAAGTATATGTACATAAATACCACACATGTCATTGCCTATACCATACGCTTGTAAAATTTTAGGTTTAATTGCTTATTTAGTCCATTGAATTTTCTCCATTCTATAATTCAAATTTTACCCTATATTCAATCTAGTCCTTATACTTAATTATCCATCATTTAAGCTAATTCACCTAGCCAAAACCTAATTAACCACACAACTAACTTCGAACATATTTTTAATAAATATTTACGAATTCGTTTTTCGAAAACAGAGACCCGAAAACACACTTTCCGATAACCGTAAATTTTGGGTCGTTACACTGGGTGCCAAACTGGTGTGTTTTAGTTGGATCCGTGTATCCGTCCGAGCCCGAGTCCGAGTCATGTTAATAGGGGTAAATGAATAATAAAGTTTTATAATTGATATTGAAATGGCATGGTATGAGAAATGGAAGTGAAATAGTGAATTGAAAATAGAATGTGAAATATGTTGCAAATATATGGAATATATGAGTTATACACTCATGAAATGATTATGGAATGGATAATGCAATTGTAAAATGAAATGTGAAATAAATTGTGAAAAGCTATTCATATAGCAAGTATGAGAATTGATATATTTGTGAAACAAATGAAATATGATATGGTTGTTGAAATAATTAAATATTAATATGTGTTTATATTTCAATAGCATATTTGAAATTTCTTATCTTTAAATATTCGGATTATAGAAATACCACTGAGTTTTTACTCAGCGTACGGTTTTGTTTCCCATGCGCAGGTTAGGTACTTAACTTTTGATCACCGATTTAGCATCCAACAATGATCTCGAACTCAAATGTGGTGATGTTTATCTTTTGTGTCGGCATGTACCTAGGTTGTCTAAATAATAGTTATTTTGTGGTTTGATTGTAAATGAGGTTTTGGTTGGTTTTATACATATAAATATGTGTTTGTTTTTGAAGCCATATTATAGCATAGTAAATTGAACTAAATTTAGATAGGTGCATGTGAATTTAATTCTATGTTTAAGTGCTCATGAACTAGGCAAATTGATTTGGATTTGGTATGTTTATAATTTGGATTAAAATGATGCTTTGATGACTTGTTTTGATGATATGAAATGTTTGAAATTTATGTTTGTTTGATCTGTAAACTCCGGTAATGCTCCGTAACCCGATTCCGGCGAGGGATACGAGTTGGGGGTGTTACATATTATGTAAGGAATTTTAAATTTCAAATCATTATGTAAATATTATAGGTTTGAAAAATCAATAACTAACCACAGCTTTCAAGCATTGATCTAACAACAACCGGATATCTTCGAGCTGCTTCGGTAGTCCCACATAACTCAGCCCATGGTTCCACCTATTCAAGTGATATGTTAATTCGAACATATATTAAATAAACAACATTTACTATATTAACTACATATTATTATCAAATGATTTTTACCTTGTCGTCAATGAGAACGTATAAGGGCCGTTCACTCGGGGACATAGAAATGGCAGTCGCCGCCACGTTCATGACTGCAGTAGGAGCAGGCAACCACTGATTGACATCTTATTCGATTTTGTTTCCTGACACAACTCTCGGTACAACGTAGCTAACATGGTCGAACCCCAAGTCAATTATCCGTATTTTTTGAAGTCAACTAAGTGTAGTAGCCACCTTATGTGTACCAAATTTCGAGATTTATCGGGCATTTGAATGCCCTAGATTAACCTTAGGATGAATGTTCGGGTGTATTGTTCTTTGACAACGCCGGGCACGTCTTAGGAAGTTCTTTGAAATTATTCTCCAACCACTTTATATCTATCCGACCACCTTGAAACTTGTTCGACACCTTCCCCAAAAATACCTTGCAAATGTCCTCTTTACCAGGAACGACCACTGACCTCATAATGACTAACCCATCCACCGTAAACCAAGTTGTAAAGCTAGCCCTCGAGTGTGATTGTACACTCACCGCATGGAATATGGAAAGTGTGTGTCTCGGGCCTCCATCTTTCCACCAATGCGCTGATGAGTGTAGGATTGAGTTTGCAACCCTTGAGCATACAAGACGCATGCAAGAATCTCGCATCTTGCAAGCAACCACGAATTTTGGTGTCTGGGCTCTTTGACAACTTATGTATGAACCCCTCTAAAACACGATTATCCACCTATTTATATCGACAAAGTAAAATAATTAAATTTTCAAAAAAAGTTAAAAAATTAAATTTAACTTAATTGAAAATAAAAAAATTTAAAATTTCTCCTTACCATTATCGCTTGAGCGGCAGAAATGTGCTTGTTGTTGAAACGAATGAGAGAGCTTGTCATTCGTGAAATTTTAATCGAAATGAATATTCTAAATAATTAAATATAACTATAGTATTTTTAAATAAGTAGCAAAATTCCGAACAAAAATTGAGAAAATTGAGAGTTTAGAGAGAATAGAGAGAGTTGGATTTAAGTGGAAAAAAAATGAAAAATGAACTGATATTTATAGGAAAAAAATATCATTGGGCCCTTTATAAAATTTTATCATTGTCAATGTTTAAAAAGCCATTGAAAAAATGACCGTTAAATGAAAACACATATAGTTAGACGCATTTTTACACGCTTTTTTAAAAAACGATATATTGAAGTCAATTAAAGAAAATTGACATATTTGGTATTTGATTTATTTAACCAAGATTATAATTCAATGATATGACACGTGCTTAAAAGAAAAAGGGGAGTTTCCAAATAGTGGGAAGTAGTAGAAGGCTGAGTCAAGGACAACATATGATATCTTATCCTAAATTATACTTCATATCTTATTTCTATTAATTAATTTATTAAATCCTTCCAACAAAAAAAACTAGTGAATCCTATAAATGAACCCCAAAATTATGTATTAAATTTAATTCATTGAAAAGTTTAATAAATTTTTACTATTAATATATTTAAATATTGTATAGTTAGTTTATTTCGTAGAGAAAGGATTGTATGAAACAGTGACGCCACGTCATCTGTATCCTTTTCCAATAGATTTATGTCATATCAACATTTTCATCCTGAATTTCAACATTTTCATCCTGAAAAAAATTAAATCCAAATTAAAATCCTGAATTTCAGGATAAGAATACTGACGTGGCATAAATCTATTGGAAAATGATACGGATGACGTGGCGTCACAATTTCATACAATCCTTTCTCTTTAGGAAAGGATTGTATGAAGCGATGACGCCACGTCATCTGTATCCCTTTCCAATAGATTTATGCCATATCAGCATTTTCATCCTGAATTTCAATATTTTCATCCTGAAAAAAATTAAATCCAAATTAAAATCCTGAATTTCAGGATAAGAATACTGACGTGGCATAAATCTATTGGAAAAGGATACAGATGACGTGGCGTCACTGTTTCATACAATCCTTTCTCTCTTAGGAAAGGATTGTATGAAACGATGACGCCACGTCATCTATCCCTTTCCAATAGATTTATGCCATATCGATATTTTCATCCTGAATTTCAACATTTTCATCCTGAAAAAAATTAAAATCCAAATTAAAATCCTGAATTTCAGGATAAGAATACTGACGTGGCATAAATCTATTGGAAAGGGATACAGATGACGTGGCGTCACTGTTTCATACAATCCTTTCCCTATTTCGTATTATATAATTATAGCAAAATGGAAGCGAAATGTGCCATTGCGTTATTGACTCGGTTACAGCTTGGAACCTCGCACTATTTCTGGTCCACCCCAACTCACTCCGGGGTATTCTCTTTCCTAGCCTACTCGCAACTCACAACGCGTGTTTCTCACTCAGCCCTTTCTTTTCCTCTTCACCCACGTGCCCGTCAATTTGCGTCCCATTTATATTTTTTCGGGTAAACTATTAAAGTAGTCATTTTTGTTTAACTAATGTTAAATTTTAGTTATTTATGTTATTACGTTATAATATTTAGTCATTGAGCCGTTAATTACCGTTAACAGTGTAATGGTAAGCTAATGTAACACGTTAAATCATCATTTCAAATAAAAATTAGGTTAATTTATACAATCGATCCCTTTTTTTTTTGTTTTGAGCAATTTAATTTTTTCTTTTCTATTTTTTTTAAACTTTTCTATTTTTCTATTATCTTCTGCTTTTCCCTCTATTTTGCTCCTTTCTCCATAATTTTTTTAACGTAGTTTTTTTATATTTTATATTTATTAAAACTAGGATCACAATACTTTTATTTTTTTGAATAATTTAATTTTTTTTCGAGTGAGGTAAGCTGGTGAATTAGTTTTAACACATGAAAAATATAGAAAAACTACATTAAAAGAAATGAAGAAGGGAGGAAAACAGAAGGAGAAGCAGAAGAGAATGGAAAATAAAAGAAAGGAAAGTTAAAAAAACATAAAAGAAAAATTAAATTGCTCAAAATGAAAAAATATAAAGATCAATTGTAGAATTTAATTTAAAATTTTCATTTAAAATGATAATTTAACGTGTAAAGTTAGCTTACCATATTTAAATTGTATTTAAATTTTATATCTGTAAAAATCAATTCAAACTACATTTTTTCAAAAGAATAACCGCTTGAGAAACAATAAATTTTTTATTTTACCATATTTATATTTTATATAATTTTTCACAAATATATGCTATATAAAAAAAAAATTCAGCTATAATATATTATTTATATATTTTTTTTGGTAAGGGCAAAAGCTGCAAACAGATGTGGAAGAAAAAAACTAGGGTTCCCATTCCTTGGTAAGCTATCCAGTGATTGCCTGTCGAGCCAGTCTATTCATTTAGTGGAGGAGATGATGTTGTTGGTGCTTGAAGGAGATGCGCATCGCTTTGCTCAATGTTGTGCCATCAACTTGGATAAGAGCCAGTTTCTAGTGGAGTTTAATATAGCCCTCTGGTATTGGTCGCCATTGCTTGTGGTGTTGTATGAAGCATACATAATGCTTAATCCGTAGTGAATGAAGTTTCCCTAAAACGGAACAGATTAGGAGAAGTTTACTGTGGAGCACGAACAAGTGTTTATAGTATGTGACCTTATATATAGGAATGGGGAGATAACCTTCCAGCGTCGCTGCTATCCCATTCGTCTCAGTTTCATTGTTATATGTGCAAAGACTCAAAGGCGAGGAATGCTGGTTTAGGTTGATGGGATTGGTGGGTGGGAGTAAGACAAAGTTTTGTGTCGGGCAAGATGTTATTAGTTTTGCATAAAGGGAGGTTTAGCTAGTGTGATGCTATAGCGGCGGTGCATATGGTATATTTTTGGGGCTACTTGCTGAGGGTTCGGTGCAACCCCGGAGGATAGGATTTCATTTCTGTGCTTCCATATCTGCTAGAGGGTAAGAATCCACCCAAAGATAGCTTCTTTGACCTCTGGTGGCGCTTTATGGAAATCCTGAACTCATATGGTGATCCAAGTGTAAATGTGGTTATCGATTCCGAAATCTAATCGTTGTAGAATCATTAACATCGATAATAATACATATGTAAAATAATTAATGAATTTATCAGTAAGAGCTATATATTTTTTATTAAAAAAATTATTCAATTAACAAGCGAAGTAGTGAAGTACATGCTTTGGGTCAATATATATAGGAGGTTAATTTAATTAATGATAATATTATACTTAGAGTTGTTCATGGGTTGGATTGGGTTGGGTCCTAATAAAATTTTATGTTCAATTGATAAAAAAAATGGGTTTAATTTTTTTCCCAAGTCCGACCTGAATAAAAATGCTAAAGTTCGGGTCCGGCTCGCTTGTATTAAATTTTTTTATTTTATTTTTATTAAAAAAATTTTAAAAAATATAATACATCAAAAACGCTAAAAGCATTAAAAAAAATGTTTCCCAACAAATTGAAAATATTTTTTTTAAAAATATTTATACTTAAATAACATTAACATAGGTGCAACTTAATAAGCAACTGACTCTAAACTAGTAGTAAAATTAACAATAAAATAATAATTATACAATATTCATATAATAACAACAAAATAGTAACAACATAATAATTAAATGACAGCAAAATAGTAGGAAAACAATAGCAAAATAGTGGAAAACAATAGGGTATATTTTTGCAAAGTTGGATCGGGCTCGAGCCCAAAAAATCTTACCCGATGTTTGATCTATTTTCTAAACGGACCGTATTTTTTTACCTAAACTCTCCCATTTTTCAAGTACGTTTTTAGGCCAGATCAGGGTGACCCCTCCGTGAACAAGTATAATTATACCTTAAATCAGTTTCGGGTTTTCTATAATGATTTGTTCCAACAATTAACAATCACTTTTGTCGAAACCAATTTTTAATGTTGTGGAAAAATGGGGATCGACTTTGAAAATAAAAAAAATGGAGTCGCCACCAATCCTTTTTGTTTAGGTGTGATCGGGTCACCTATAAAACATTTTGCTTTATTTTTAAAAGAAATTAATTTTGGTCTACGAATTTTAAGAAAACGGGTTCGGGAGTCGGTTACATACGAGGAAGGATTAGCACCCTCGTATGCTCAAAATTGGTACTAAATTGATTAATTAATGTCCTAATGTTGAAAACTTGAAATGATTTTTAAAATACAATTCCATTTTAAGAATTTAAAATAACTCGAATTAGATACTGAGATTCTTTTGTTCCAAAGGAATAAAATACCATATCCAGCACGTTAGGATATGTCATTTCAAACCCTCGATGCCAAGATCATCTCATGATTTCAAAAATTCATGCATTTAAAACAATTTAAAAGGATACTCGAGGGTCTGGTCATACGGAAAAACCGAAACCCAGCACGTTAGGGCACGATTTCTCAGGTTTCCAAACACAAGATATTGCCTTATTTTTAAAGCTAAGAAAACACGAATAAAATCTTAAAAGGATATTCAATTATTTGGTCAAACGAAAAAATCGAAACCCAGCACGTTAGGGCACGATCTCTCGGATTTCCAAACACGAAATATTGCCTTATTTTAGAAAACCTTTGAATGGAATGATTTTAAAACTGAAATGACATTAAAACATAACATTTTCATAAGATATAATGGAATATTAATATACAAAGCAAGATATTAATCCATACATCGAATGTTACAAAGATGAATCACAAATAATTAATAGTTACAAATTAACAATTTATAATCCATACAATAGCAATAAACATATAACACAATTTCGACATTAGCTGTTGAAGAAAATGGAGCGAAATAATATACAAAAACGAATGTAAAATGAAAAGTAATTAAAAAACCAATATTATATAAAAATTATTTAAAGACAAAATATGCGTGAAATATTCAAAATAATTTATATACAATATCTTAAGATAAGTAGTCATAAAACATTTTTTTTAAAATAATAAATAAAAGTATGAAATAATTTAAATTAACTAATATATATATATGAAGGTTCAAAGTAAATAATATGAAGAAAATATTTAAAATAAATACTATATGAATTTAATATAGATAATATATGTTTATAAATAATAAGAAACAAAATAAAAGATAAATAATAATAACAGCAATAATAAAACAGAAACATAAAAATAGACAAATAAATAAATTAAAACAGGTTAAGGACGAAACTAAAATTAAAACAAAATTAGAAATCTAAAAGCTAAACATTAAATCAACTGGAGGACCCAGATGAAAAACGCGCGCGAAGAATAAGGATTAAATGAGCAATTAACCCAAGTTGTTAAACGCAGCATTTAAGCAATGACTAAATTAAAACTGCGCAAAATTATTGGACGAAATTAAAATAAAAGAAAAACTTAATTAAAGAAGACTAAAAATGCGGAAGGACTAAGGGTGCAATAAACCCCTTAATCAAAAACACGTGGATCCTTCCCTCGGGTCGGGTCACTCGCGCGGGTTACGGCCTCAGAACGACGTCGTTTTGGGTGTTAATGCATCACACCAAAACAACGTCGTGTAACCAGACTATAAATACAAAAAAAAAAAAAACTCTGAAAATCATTTTAAACCTCATTTTCAAAAAAAAAGGCCCCCCAAAAAAAAAACTCCGCCCTCTGAGCCTTGGCCTGGGTTCGGCCAAACTCTGGTCATCGGGCCGATGGGTCCCTCCGTCTCCGCCACCGTATACGGCGGTTGGAGGGATCCGAAAGGTTGCCTTGGCTTTTCAAAATCCCCTCAAAACCGAATCCCGACTCTAAATAACCCAAAAGGCACTCTAAAAACCCTATAACAGCCAAAGACTCTTCGGATTCTAAGCTTCGGCCGTCATACAAAGGTAAAAAAATATTTATTCTTTATCCCTGTGTGTGTAGTATATTCGAAAATGAAGAATAGGCTTAAAAATAGACTGAAAATATACCTTTTTTTTCTTTTGCTATCTTTGTATTAAAAAACGTAAGTCCTTACAGTGTTTCTTTTTAGCTTTTTTATAGTCTAAAATCAAAAATACAAAAAATATTCTATTTCTTTTCATTTTCTGCCCTGTACTGCCTTGGTTGCTGTTGTTCTCTGCTATCCGTTTGTAGGTACGAAAGGCGGACGTGTCGTATGGAGGCTCGCTGGCAGTACGGAGGCTGCGGAGGCGTGTGTGGAGGTACGCATGGTGGCGCGCGTGGAGGCACGCGCGCGGTGCAAACTGCTTTTGAAACCCCTAGGGTTTCTGTCTGCTGAAACTAATTGGGCCATTAGGGCCGGTTTCGGGATTGGGCCTTTTTTAATTGGGTTTAGTAATTTGTAAATTGGACTGTAATTTTGGACATTAAATTATTTTTATTTCTGGTTTTATGGTTTATAACGGGCCCGGGCAAATTTTGGGCCCTACAACTGCCCCTCTTTGCTCATTGTCGTGTAATGAAAATAGAGCAAAGACTTTAAAAGGGCCAATTTTGCCCGGTTTCGTTGAATCTTGACTTTATTCGATGCTTTTCTTCTTCGAGTAGCTTCATTCCATCCCACTGTATCTTCAGGGGCCCGAGAACTAGCGTTTTGATCCAACTCGAGGAAATTAGACTTGTAGCTTCTCTTTGCTCCGCCGCAACTTCGGGGAGACAAGATTTGCTAAATCTGATCCGACCTACTGCAATTTCAGAGGTATAGGATTCGTTGTTTTAATCCGCTCCACTGCAACTTTAGGGAGATAGGATCTGATGTCTTCGATCTGCTCCTGCAACTTCAGGAATGCCAGATCTGCAATTTACAGCTTCCATCTGTTCCACTGCAACTTCAGGGAAATATGATTTGCTATCTTTAGTCTGCTCCATTACAACTTCAGGGAGATAAGACTTGTATGGTAAGTTCAATCCGACCTACTGCAACTTTAGAGGTATAGGATTTGTCGTTTTAATCCGCTCCACTGCAACTTCAGGGAGATAGGACTAACTGTCTTCAGTCTGCTCCCCTGCAACTTCAGGGAGATAAGACTTGTGGATTTCAACCTGCTCTACTACAACTTCAGGGAAATATGGTTTGTTTTGATCTGCTCTACTGCAATTTCAGAGAGATAAGATCTGTGACTTATGGCTTTAATCTGTTCCACTGCAACTTCAGGGAAATAAGATTCGCCGTGGTGGATTTGATCCGACCTACTGCAACTTCAGAGGTATAAGACCTGTGGATTCATCGATCTATGTTACACTGTCCTTTGGGGAACATGACCTGTGAAATCGATTTATGGATTTATGCTTATGCATAATGATTAGGATGCCATGATCGGAATGAATCAAATGCTCCTAGCTAAATGATATTATGGATGACATTTGTATGCATGCAGAATGTCATGAGGACGATCCTTTGTAGAATGAATCGAATGCTCTTAACTAAATGTGTTTTTCATGAATGCAGAATTTCATGAGAATGATCCTTTTTAAACGCTTAGGACTGACATTGTTTATTGTTTTTCCAGGTTGTATCACTGACGTAATATCTTGTCTTCTTGTTCAACCCCCATTTTGACAGAAAGTCTAAAAAAACTATCACTATTTAGAGTTTCCTTCTCAAATATTTCCAACCCTTAGGCTTGGTGAGTTCTAAATAAAAGTCCTATTTCAGGTTCTCGTATTATTTATAAGTTTTCAGAGTAATATGCAAAACTTCTTTTGCGAAAGTATTATTAGTCCATTAATCATTACTTCAATACAAAATTCTTGAAAATAATCATAAATGATGGACAAAATGGAATTTGTTAGAAACGAAATCTGAAAAGAATAAGTTAATTAAAGGAAGCAAACATTGCTGGAATACAGAATGATGAGGGGAAAAGATAGGTGCCCCGAATATCGCAGCTTGAGCTTCTCTGTACGGACTTTCTGAAGACCCTTTTAAGCTCAATATGTGTTTAGGAGATCGAGAGTACTCTGTTGATGACCCAAGACGTAACATATCTCCTTCTTAATTCAGGTATGGCAAGATTACCGCATGCCCCATCGTTGATTGCAATTTGAGCCGCCCTTTTTGGGTTTTCGACTCAAAACCCCTTTGGTCTCAAGGCGCCCTTTGCGGGTTTTCACCTTGGCCTCTCCATTTTCACTTTCATCATTTTTTTTTTGAAGAAGGTCTCAAAGCGCCCTTTGCGGGTTTTCACTTTAGCCTCTTTTCCTCTTCAAGTATAGTACTTCTTGACTGAATTCGAGTTTATAGGATTGGGTAAGTTTTTCCCATCCATCTCAGCCAAGATCAATGCTCCTCCAGAGAAAGCCTTTTTCACCACATAAGTTCCTTCCCAATTTGGCATCCACTTCCCTCTGAAATCCTTTTGTATGGGGAGGATCTTTTTCAAAAATAAGTCCCCCTCGTGAAATTCTCTTGGGCGAACATTTTTATCGTAAGCTCGCATCATTCTCTTTTGGTACATCTGACCATGGCGGATAGCCTTTAGCCTTTTTTCCTCAATCAAGTTCAATTGATCGTATCGAGACTGGATCCATTCTGCTTCATCTAACTTTAACTCTGACAAGATTTGAAGGGAAGGGATTTCAACTTCGATGGGTAAAACTGCTTCCATTCCATAAACCAATGAAAAAGGAGTTGCCCCGGTAGAGGTCCTGACTGATGTTCGATAAGCATAGAGAGCAAATGGTAACTTCCCGTACCAATCTTTATAGGTTTCAGCCATTTTCCCTACAATCTTCTTAATATTTTTATTGGCTGCTTCCACTACACCATTCATTTTTGGACGATACGGTGATGAATTGTAGTGTCTAATCTTGAACTGACAAACGACTTCTGCTATCATACTGTTGTTCAGGTTGAGTGCATTGTCTGATATGATCTTCTCAGGCATCCCACATCGGTATATGATTTCCTTCTTTAAGAATCTGCTAACTGCCGATTTAGTGACGCTGGCGTATGAAGCAGCCTCTACCCATTTGGTGAAGTAATCAATGACCACAAAAATGAATCGATGTCCATTTGAAGCTTTCGGCGAAATTGGTCCAATGACATCCATGCCCTACATGGAGAAAGGCCATGGAGAAGTCATAACATGCAGGGGTGAAGGGGGCACATGAATCTTGTCCCCATAAATCTGGCATTTGTGACATCTCTTCGCGTAGTTGATACAGTCTCCTTTCATAGTTGACCAATAGTACCCGAATCTCATAATTTGTCTGGCCATTGTAAAGCCGTTGGCGTGAGTCCCACAGACACCCTCATGGACTTCTTCCAGAATTTTCTTAGCTTCAATAGCATCCACGCATCTCAAAAGTACTTGATCCTTTCTTCTTTTGTAAAGGATTTCCCCATCTAAGACATAGTTACAGGCTAGTCTTCTCAACGTCCTCTTATCATTCTCGGTTGCTTGTTCAGGATATTCCCGATTTTTCACGTATCGCAGTATATCTTGGTACCATGGGTGATCATCTCTTTCTTCCTCTTCCACATTGTAACAATGAGCTGGGGCCTCGTAAATACTCATTTGAATGGGCTTCATGTCCTCTTGATTGTTTATTCTGATCACGGAAGCCAAAGTGGCCAAGGTGTCTGCCATTTGGTTTTCTTCTCGTGGGAGATAACTAAAAGTGATATCATCAAACTCCTCAATTAACTCCACAACTATCCTTCGGTAATTGATCAATTTGGGGTCTCTTGTCTCCTATTCACCTTTCAATTGGTAAATCACCAGTGCAGAATCTCCATATACTTCCAAAGACTCTAATTACAAGTTCTCTACTACAAAGACGAGTCCCATGATACATGCTTCGTATTCTGCCATGTTATTCGTATAATCAAAATCCAACTTGCATGTGAATGGATAATGATCTCCATTTGGGGATACCAAGACTGCCCCAATTCCATTGCCTACAGCATTTGATGCCCCATCAAAGTTCAATTTCCAAAGGTGATCCTTTGTAGCATCTTCTTCAGTAGCTGTCACATACATTAAATCTTCACCGGGGAAGTCAAAGTTCAGATGCTCATAATCTTCTAGAGCTCTGCTAGCTAGAAAGTCTACTATTGCACTCCCTTTCACAGCTTTTTGACTCACATAGACGATGTCGAATTCAGAAAGCAGGATTTACCATCTGGCCATCCTTCCATTTAAAGCAGTTGGCTTCATCATGTACTTTAGGGGGTCTAATTTCGAGATTAACCAGGCCGTGTGGTATAACATGTATTGCCTCAATCTCCGAGTCGTCCAAATCAAGGCACAACACAATTTCTCAATTGGAGAATATCTCATCTCACACTCAGTGAATTTCTTGCTGAGGTAGTATATCTCATTCTCTTTTCTTCCCAAATCATCGTGTTGACCCAGCACACATCCCATAGAGTGATCAAACACTGTCAAATATAGGATTAATGGCCTATCCGGGCATGGGGGTGACAATACTGGAGGGTTTGACAAATATTGTTTGACCCTATCGAAAGCTTTCTGGCATTCATCATCCCACACGCCAGGATTCTGTTTCTTCAGAAGACGAAATATGGGATCACATTTCTCAGTTAACTGTGAAATGAACCGAGCAATGTAATTTAACCTTCCCAAGAAACCTCGAACTTCTTTTTGAGTGCGTGGTGGAGGCAATTCTTGTATAGCTCGGACCTTGTCTGAGTCAATCTCGATTCCTTCCCCACGACTATGAAGCCCAAAGAATTTGCGAGATCTAGCTCCAAAAGTACATTTCGTTGGATTGAGCTTGATTGAAATTTTCTCAATCTCAGGAACAGTTTCCTCAAAACTAAAATGTGTTCCTCTTCTGTCCTAGACTTTGCAATCATGTCATCCACATAAACTTCGATTTCTTTATGCATTAAGTCATGAACAAAGTCACCATAGCCCTTTGGTATGTAGCTCCTGCATTTTTCAACCCAAACGGCATCACTTTATAACAGAACATACCCCACAATGTTATGAAGGTAGTTTTTCCCATGTCTTCAGGATGCATCTTTATCTGATTGTACCCTGAGAATCTGTCCATGAATGAAAACAACGAGTATCCCGCCGTATTATCTACCAAAGTATCAATGTGAGGCAAGGGAAAATTATCCTTTGGGCTGGCCTTATTTAAGTCTCTGTAGTCCACACACATTCGTACTTTCCCATCTTTCTTAAGGACAGGTACAATGTTGGCTACCCATTCCGAATACTTTATCTCTTTCAAGAATCCGGTATCGAACTGTTTTTTGACTTCCTCCTTTATTGTTATCACAATGTCCTGTCTCATCCTTCGGAGTTTTTATTGAACCGGCCTGCAATCCTCTTTTATGGGAAGGTGGTGTACTATAACATCAGTGCTTAAACCGGGCATATCCTAATAGGACCATGCGAAGACATCTTTGAATTCCTGTAGCAGCTCAACGAGATTCAGCTTCGTTTCTTCAGCTATGCATGTTCCGATTTTCACCACATTTCCTTCCTCCAAGGTCACGATCTCTATTGTCGCTTCGTGAGGTAGAATTTGTTTTTCCTCTTGCTCTACCATTCTTAATAAGTCCGGAGATAAGCCATAGTCCATGTCATCTTCAAAGTCCTGGGATCCCTCTGAACACATGTCTTGCTCAAAAAGAGATTCTAAATCTGTAGCAGCGTTACTCATATCATTGATATCCGGAGACCTGTTGTAGGTACAAAAGAATATACAAAGAACGAATAAATTTTGGAATAATTATTTATACCATGATCACGAATGAATTAAAGAGTATTTGGAATAAAGAATAATTTGTCTATAACATAATTATGAATGAATTGGAAAGAATAAAGAATATTCGCTCAAAAGATGCATTTTCATTGAATTAAAGATCTTTGGAACATAGGCCTATTTCAAAAAATATGCTTATTACTCCTAGGCCTAGAGCAATAAGTGTTCTGAGACATTACTCTGAAATGGTTTTAAACACTATAGGGATCTCTTCTGCAGTCCAATTATTTAGAACACTCCCAGGTTCATAAGGGCAGATAACTAATAATCTCCTCCCTTCAATTGCCTCCTCGGATATGGTGTTAATGTAGACATTGCCCAACATTGCTGTAACATCTTCTTCTTTTGGCGTTCTCTGCTCAGCATGAATGACCCCTCCCGACACAAAGATTTTAGATATGTGCGGAATTATCATTGGCTCCCACCTGATTTCCTCTCCGCTTAATCGTGCTCTTCTCCTCTCTTACTTCTTTTCGAGTTTTTTCTTTCTCTGTCTTGCGTCTGGCTTAAACCCTAAGCCGAAGCGGTCTCATTTTTCCTTTAGCAACGGTACCTCAACCTTTCCTTGGAGGTATTTTCCAAGCCCTTTTCGTGGCAAAGCTCATTTTTCTACGGTCATCTGCAATCCCATTCTTGTGGTTTTAGAGATTTTTGGTATTAGAATTCTGCTTCCCTCTGTAATAAAGGTTGCATTTACGAATTCCAGGGATCGAAAAGAGCACTCGATTGCCTCATCATTCGTCTCCAATGGTATTAGAATTCTGCTTCCCTCTGTAATAAAGGTTGCATTTACGAATTCCAGGGATCGAAAAGAGCACTCGATTGCCTCGTCATTCGTCTCCAAATACGGTGCGTCACTGGTTACAGTCGCAATGATGTCCTCTTTGGTATTTATTGTCACCAACCGTCCCTCTGATACTAACTTCAATTTCTGATGCAATGATGAAGGTACCGCTCCCGCTGAGTGGATCCACGGTCTTTCTAGTAAGCAGTTGTAGGAAGGCTTGATATCCATGACCAAGAAATCCACCTCGTAAGTAGTCGGGCCAATTAGTAAGGGTATCTCAATTCTCCCCATGACTCTTCTTTGCGTGCCGTCAAACACCTTTACTATGTTCTGGCACTCTTTCATGTGCGAACTATCTACAAGTAATCTGTTTAATGTAGATAAGGGTAATACGTTTAACGCCGACCCGTTGTCTATCAAGACCCCTAGCAGTGTGTACCCTTTGCATCTAGTGGTAACATGCAAAGCCTTAGTGGATCCCCTGCCGCCTGGCGAAATTTCATCATCGTTGAAATAGATGAAGTTGTCAGCACTTATATTGTTTGACTAATCGGTCCACTTCTGGCCGATCGAGATATCATTGGCCACATATGTCTCATTCAAGACCTTCATTAGTGCATTTCTGTGTACCTCCGAACTCTGCAGCAAAGCTAACACAGATATACGCGTTGGCTGTCTGTGCAGCTGTTCTATAACACAATATTCACTGTGTTTCAAAAATTTTAGGAACTCTCTAGCTTCCTCCTCTCTCACTGGCTCATTGACGGGCGACTCAGGCTTGACTGGTTTTTCTTTCTCTTGCTCCACCATTGGAGCTTTTCCTTTTACCAGATCGTAGCGTCTCCCACTACGAGTATGAGAGCCTACATCTTGAGGCTCATTTGAAGCATTAGCTGAATCCTTTTTTCCTCGGATCATCACATTACAATCATAGTTCCAATAGACTCTCCTGCTATCCCTATACGGAAAAACTGCTAGCTTTTGAATTATAACTCGCGGTACTACCTGTGTTCTGGCTTCATTGACTCTTGGCTTCGATATGATCACTACTGGGTTGTTGCCCTTTGGACCCGTTCTGTTGATCCTTCCTCTGAAGCGTAAACCTCTCGTCTTTCTGATCCCCCAATTTCCTCAAAAAATTCCATCTCTTTATTATCCATCAAATTTTGTACTATGGCTCTAAACTCATTGCATTCATGTATTCCATGTCCTCCTCTATTATGGAACTCGCAATGGTTCCTCTTTCCTTCAGGTCTCTCCTCCGAATCTAATATGATTAGTCTTCTCTCCACCATCACCTTCCAAACTTGTCTCAATGGGGTTTTGACCTCCGTGACCTCAAACTTGACTTTCTTCTCACCCTCATTTATTCCATTTACTCCTTGATCAATATGATTAGGTAAAAGGTTTCCCGCTACATTTGGTATGGGTCACTCGTCAAACTTTACAATCCCCATTTTTATTAGCTTTTCAACCACCTTCTTGAACGCGGTACAATTTTCAATCGAATGCCCCGATATCCCAGCATGATATTCGCATTGGGTGCTTGCGTCATACCACTTGGGAAACGGGGGTTGCAGAGGTGTTAAGTAAAAAGGGGACACTACGTGTGCATCAAAAAGGTTCTGGTACAGCTCTTTATACGTCATGGGTATAGGCGTAAACTATATCCTTTCGTTGTTCCCCCTTATAGTGGATTCCTGTCTCGGGGGACCTTGTTGAGTAGCGGTTGTTACTTTTGGCTGGCTCACCATGATTACCCTCGAATGACCCCTACTATACGCACTCGCGTTATTCACTTCATTCTCTCTCCTTCTCGGGGCCGATCTCTTGGTGCCTTCCCCTGCTTCAATCTTCCACATCTTATCGCATTTTTTATCATCTCCCTAGACATTACGATATCAGCAAAGCTTTTAGTAGCGCTTCCCAGCATGTGGTTGATAAAGGGAGCTTTCAAAGTACTGATGAAGAGCATAGTCGTCTCTTTCTCTAAAAGTGGGGGTTGGACTTGAGTCGCCACCTCCCTCCATCGCTGGGCATACTGCCTAAAGCTCTCGCTTGTCTTTTTCTCCATGTTCTGGAGTGTAATCTTGTCGGGTGCTATGTCTGTTACGTGGTTGTACTGTTTCATGAAAGCTTGAGTCAAGTCTTTCCATGAGCCAATTTGGGAACGGGTTAAATGATTGTACCACTTGACAGCAGACCCGGTCAGACTTTTTTGAAAACAGTGGATTAACAACTGGTCGTTGTTGACATATCCTGTCATTCTCCGATAGAACATCGTTATGTGAGCTTCAGGACAGCTGGTCCCATTATATTTCTCGAACTCTGGCATTTTAAACTTCAGTGGGAGCACCAGATCTGGGACCAAGCTTAAATCCTTCGCATCGATCCCGCAACGGTAGTCAGTAGTTTCCATTACTTTAAACTTCTCTTCCAGCCACTTACACCTCACTTCTATTTGCTTTTGGGATTCTGTCGTCACTCTTTCCTCTCCTACCACTTCATCTAAGTCAGGAATAATTAGATTGTTTAAATTATGGCCAGGGTTAGAGCCTGAGCCAGCCTGGAAATTCATCGGTGTCGAGGCTCCGTCCTGAATCTGTTGCGGCCTAATAGAGACAGATGGCCTTTGTGGATTTATCTCTGGTCAAGCATGTACATGCGTTGGAGTAAAACCGGGGGGATGTTGAGGATACTCAATATTCCCCTCAACATTAACCATGGGGCTTTTTCCTTTGTCCATAAGCCCATTTAACAGTTGCGTCATCTGAGTCATTTGGGTCATCATATTCCTCTGCGACTCCATCATTTTGTCCATCATATCCTGCTGGATCTTAACCAGCTGCTCTTGTATTTGTGCTTGCATCTGTTCTTGCACCTCCCTCTGCATTTGTTCCAACCTTTCTATTCTTTTATCCATTGTATTAGTTTTCCTTCTTGTACCGTAAGGATGCGTGTTTGTTTGGTTTTGGTCGGTTTCTAGATTACTGAAATAATTATTAATCAATTAGAATCTTTTAGTGAACCTTAATGCATATGATGCAATGCAGATGCATGAAATACAAAAGAAGTCGATTCTGATTCAATTTCATTTAGAAAACTTTATTAGAAAACAAAGCTCTTTACATAAAGTGGATTACAAATACGGCTTTGCCCTAATACTCAGAGTTTTAACTTTCCTAAGTAACGAAGCTAGTTCCTGACCCCTGTCTGATTCCAGCTCGTACTTCACACTCAGCGTGTCGGCCTGAACTGCCAAGGTTTGTAGATGGTCAGCTACCTCCTGGATCTGAGCCACGGCTTCACCCATAATGTAATCTCGATCCCTAACTTGACTCTGAGAGTAATGAAGTTGTTCCCTCCAACACTCCTCATTTGCTTCAAGAAGTTCTACCCGAAGCTCACAACTTTGCAAAGCAGACTCTAGCTTCTCAATTCTTCCTTTCATTTCTTCAATTTTGCTCAAACTTGCCCTTAGTTCAGCTGCGAAATTATGATTTCTATACTGGTAGAGTACTTTTTCAAGCTCTGCCACTCTGGCCTTTAATTCCCCTTTGTCGTTCTGGGCTTCTAATAGACTCCTTTCTAGTGCCTCTCTCTAAGTTTGAGCCTTTTGGAACCTTTCCCCCCACTGATCAGCTTTGGTCTTCTCCGCTTGAATTTCCTGTCGCCATTGATCTGGAGTTTTCCCCAGCCCAGCAGTTCTCATTGATAGCCGTATCTTCTTATAGTCTGTCTTTAGATTATCCAGGTCCTCTTCAACTTTATTTTTCCCTTTTCTTAACTTCTCAGCTTCTGACTTTTGAACGTCGGCATCCAACCTTAAATGCATCTTCTCTTCCTCTAATTGCTCTATGCTCTTCTCCAGCTCCCGATTCCTCTTTTCAAAATCTTGTTTTATTATTTCTAATTCTGATGGGACTACCCGTAAATATTCCTCCATCGGTCGAGCTCCTTCTAGACTTGGCCTCGGGATGTTGTCATTAATCCTTCTACTGAACCATCCGCTATACTCGGGAGTAGTCATTGATCCTACCGTTAACTTTTTCATCCAATGAGTTTACTTCCAAGCATCAGCAATTTCCCGAATCCTTTTCTTGTAATTTTCTCCTCTATAGGGAAATTCACTTTGAGCTAACCCGTGTGTCGCTGGCACGAACTGTCTGGACTTATATTGTCTTACTGTAAGCAAAGGAGCATACCCAACGGCTCCCCAAATTCCAGGTAAAGAGACCCAATCAAAGCTTCCACATCTATAAAGTATCTCATCAGGCACCATCCATGGAGCTCTCCACTCGATATCCTCTTCTTGGAGATTCTGAAAAATCATCATCCACTTTTCTTCTGATATATCTTCGTGCCTTGACGTAGCTACTTCTTCTTTTAAAGGTGAATAATTTTCACAGAAAGGTTGGTAAGAGACTTTATCTAACTTCCAGAAGTGACCGTGAAACCAAACCAATAACAGCTGAGCGCACCCTATGAACCTGCCCTATCCGGATCTTCTACATGCACTCAATGACCTAAAAGTCTCGGCCAAGATTGTAGGAACTGGCGTGACCCCTCTATTGAGTCGGTCAAAGAGATCTGTGATTGTTTCATCTACGTACCCTAGAGCCCTAGGGAACAACATCAACCCGTAGATGCTCAATGCAAAGACATCAACTCTTCTCTTCTTATCAGGATGAGCTAGAATCAAATCCCTCAAATTTCTCCACGGGATGCACCTGCACTTGCCCTTTTGCTTAATCCTGGCTGTAATCCACTGCTCACTCATTTCGATAATGTTTGTCAAATTCTTCCAAAAGGCTGGGACGTAAGCAGCTCTCACATAGACTTTATCATTTTGAATCCTCGGACAATGCAGTAGAGCGGTGTACTCTTCCACGGTGGGTACCAAATCCACTCTCCCAAGGGTAAAGCAACTATACGCGGGGTTCTAGTACTGAGCAAGGGCTCGAAATAAATGCTCGTCTACCTTGACGTCAAGTAAGTACGGCAAATCCCCATAATCCTGGTAGAACAACCTCTTGGTCTCGTCGTTCCACTGATCCCATATTACTTTTAACTCTTGGAGGTTATTTTGCGTAACACTAACTCGAGTGTAATCCTATAACTCTGACACATGCCCCGCAGCTAGACTGTCTCCCTTCTCTAATTGTGTTGTTTCTGACCAAGTTCGGACAGTCGCGTTATCCTCCACTTTATCAAGAAAGTCATTTTCCATGTCGAGCTCCCTAATTTAGCAATCGAACCCGAATCGACACCTCTCTCTAATATGAAAATGCATGCAAAGTAACAAAGATAAAACAAAAAGTCAGTACAATAGAAACAAAAATCAAAGCATGTAAAAAACACTCAAGCGCCTATCTGGGTAACCACTTAGGGTTTATCACAGCTCTACCTAGGGTGGGCTCTTAGGGCTCTCTATATGCAGTTTGGTTCTAAAGTTGAGGCACCCGAACCAGCAGATTCCTCGATCCTCACCCATTATAGGCTCATACGGACCGAGTTCGGTTCAGGGGAATACATTTCCCTATGGCTGCACGGGGATGAAAATCTCACGAAGACATAGGTACGGATGTATCCCGAAAGTGATTCACTATCCTGCACGGAGGTGAAGACCTCACGAAGGAGTAGCTTCTCACTCCCACTTAAAAGGGTATAACCCGACGGTCATGCAATATGATGCAAGAGTACTTTATAGGACTCGAACCACAGTAATGAGATGACGCAAACAAATGCAATAAAAGGGATCGTAGTTTTTAAAATCAAAATTTCAAATTTCGACAAAAGGACAGAAATTAATCAATTTTGCGGCTTGACTCTTTTTAAAGTCCCCAGTGGAGTCGCCAAGCTGTCGAAACCAATTTTTAATGTTGTGGAAAAATGGGGATCGACTTTGAAAATAAAAAAAATGGAGTCGCCACCAATCCTTTTTGTTTAGGTGTGATCGGGTCACCTATAAAACATTTTGTTTTATTTTTAAAAGAAATTAATTTTGGTCTACGAATTTTAAGAAAACGGGTTCGGGAGTCGGTTACGTACGAGGAAGGATTAGCACCCTCGTACGCCCAAAATTGGTACCAAATTGATTAATTAATGTCCTAATGTTGAAAACTTGAAATGATTTTTAAAATACAATTCCATTTTAAGAATTTAAAATAACTCGAATTGGATACTGAGATTCTTTTTTTTCAAAGGAATAAAATACCATATCCAGCACGTTAGGATATGCCATTTCAAACCCTCGATGCCAAGATCATCTCATGATTTCCAAAATTCATGCATTTAAAAAAATTTAAAAGGATACTCGAGGGTCTGGTCATACGGAAAAACCGAAACCCAGCACGTTAGGGCACGATTTCTCAGGTTTCCAAACACAAGATATTGCCTTATTTTTAAAGCTAAGAAAACACGAATAAAATCTTGAAAGGATATTCAATTATTTGGTCAAACGGAAAAACCGAAACCCAGCACGTTAGGGCACGATCTCTCGGATTTCCAAACACGAAATATTGCCTTATTATAGAAAACCTTTGAATGGAATGATTTTAAAACTGAAATGACATTAAAACATAACATTTTCATAAGATATAATGGAATACTAATATACAAAGCAAGATATTAATCCATACATTGAATGTTACAAAGATGAATCACAAATAATTAATAGTTACAAATTAACAATTTATAATCCATACAATAGCAATAAACATATAACACAATTTCGACATTAGCTGTTGAAGAAAATGGAGCGAAATAATATACAAAAACGAATGTAAAATGAAAAGTAATTAAAAAACCAATATTATATAAAAATTATTTAAAGACAAAATATGCGTGAAATGTTCAAAATAATTAATATACAATATCTTAAGATAAGTAGTCATAAAACAATTTTTTTTAAAAAAATAATAAATAAAAGTATGAAATAATTTAAATTAACTAATATATATATATGAAGGTTAAAAGTAAATAATATGAAGAAAATATTTAAAATAAATACTATATGAAATATAGATAATATATGTTTATAAATAATAAGAAATAAAATAAAAGATAAATAATAATAATAATAGCAATAATAAAACAGAAACATAAAAATAGACAAATAAATAAATTAAAACAGGTTAAGGACGAAACTAAAATTAAAAAAAAATTAGAAATCTAAAAGCTAAACATTAAATCAACTGGAGGACCCATATGAAAAACGCGCGCGAAGAATAGGGATTAAATGAGCAACTAACCCAAGTTGTTAAACGCAGCATTTAAGCAAGGACTAAATTAAAACTGCGCAAAATTATTGGACGAAATTAAAATAAAAGAAAAACTTAATTAAAGAAGACTAAAAATGCAGAAGGACTAAGGGTGCAATAAACCTCTTAATCAAAAACACGCGGATCCTTCCCTCGGGTCAGGTCACTCGCGCGGGTTACGGCCTCAGAACGACGCCGTTTTGGGTGTTAATGCATCACACCAAAACGACGTCGTGTAACCAAGTTATAAATACCAAAAAAACTCTGAAAATCATTTTAAACCTCATTTTCAAAAAAAAAACGCCCCCCAAAAAAATCTCCGCCCTCTGAGCCTTGGCCTGGGTTCGGCTAAACTCCGGTCATAGGGCCGATGGGTCCCTCCGTCTCCACCACCGTATACGGCGGTCGGAGGGATCCGAAAGGTTGCCTTGGCTTTTCAAAACCCCCCCAAAACCGAATCCCGACTCTAAATAACCCAAAAGGCACTCTAAAAACCCTATAACAGCCAAAGACTCTTCGGATTCTAAGCTCTTGCGTCATACAAAGGTAAAAAAAATATTTATTCTTTATCCCTGTGTGTGTAGTATATTCGAAAATGAAGAATAGGCTTAAAAATAGACTAAAAAATATACCTTTTTTTCTTTTGCTATCTTTGTATTCAAAAACGTAAGTCCTTACAGTGTTTCTTTTTGGCTTTTTTATAGCCTAAAATAAAAAATACAAAAAATATTCTATTTCTTTTCATTTTCTGCCCTGTACTGCCTTGGTTGCTATTGTTCTCTGCTATCCGTTTGCAAGTATGAAAGGCGGATGTGTCGTCGAGGCTCATTGGCGATGACGGAGGTCATGAGCGCGCACAAGAATCGCTTTTGAAACCCCTAGGGTTTCTGTCTGCTGAAACTAATTGGGCCATTAGGGCCGGTTTCGGGATTGGGCCTTTTTTAATTGGGTTTAGTAATTTGTAAATTGGACTATAATTTTGGACATTAAATTATTTTTATTTCTGGTTTTATGGTTTATAACGGGCCCGGGCAAATTTTGGGCCCTACAAGAACAAATAATATTTAACATAATATAGGTTAAATTTTCTTTAAATCACGTCTAATAATAATGATAATATTGTACCTTAAGTCGCGTTTAATAATTTTTCCTAATAAGGTCAAAATGAAAAATAAAAATAAAAATCATTATGAACTTAATTGTATGTATGGATGTATAAATTAATAAAGTTTAATAACAATTACACCATAATAATTAGTACGGAAATAGATATTTAAATAAATTGATTTATTGACCACTGAAACCCATAATTAATATAATAAAAAAGCTGACATGTTAGTCAATTACTGATGAGACTTGTCACATAAAGAACTCATTTGAAACTTAAAATTCTCAAAATTGTGTCCTAACCTTACTTTAGATATATTAGATTATGGTTTGAGGATTTCTATTATTGTAATATTTTAATTATAAAAATAATTAATATATTTAGTTATATTATATCCAATAATATGAGTAATATTAGTTTAATTGATTATGTAAAGTAAAAATATTATTTAATAAACATGTAGAATTACTTACATAAAAAAAATATTGAGATTAAAACATTATTTTGGACATGGGAAAATATGATAAAATAGTTAGAATATTATATAAAAATAATATAAACAATAATAATTTTAATGAAATTATACAACCAATAAAATTAGGTGATAATTTAATTTAATAAAATAAAATTAATTAAAATTTGAATTTGAATTATTTTTATTTAAAAAATGATGATATATTTATAATAATATTTTAATTAAAAAATGGATAATTAAAAATTAAAAAAAGAAATAAAAATTATAATTATGACACTTGTCACAATTTTAATGTATGTAACTTGTTGTATTAAATATACTAGATTTTTATGATGTACAATGCAGGAGTTGATTTATGTATTAACTCATTTAATATTTGAGTAAAAAATTAAACATAATAAACTAATTTTTTTTTTTTTAAACATGATAATTCTAATAAGAAATTAAATTTAACAACTACAAACATTATAAATGTTTTGTAAAAGTTTCCAAACAAGTAATCTGAATTCAAAGGTCAGCCCTTCATTTTTTGGCTGTAATTTTTTCAATTATTAATAAAATATTTTGTATTAAAAATAATAAAAATTATTATTAATGTGTTGTAAAAATTTAAATGTGAAAGCAAAGATACTTTAAAATCATTACTTCTTATCATGCAAGAATTTTGACTACTTAAATTAAATGTATCATTCTTTTAAAATATATACTAAATATGTTATAATTAAAAATAAATGTATAAATATAGTATTTTTTTCAGTGGTTTTTCTGTAATGGATAAAATTATTTTCCACAAATTCATAAAAAAACACAGAAAGAAATAATCCATTTTCCTTTTAAGGGTAAATGTTTGTGCATTTACTTTGTTTTTTATGATAAAATAAATTAATGAAATTTATAACATATAAGTAAAGCTGATCATGGGTTAGGCTGGATCAAGTAAAAGATTTAGGCTCATTTTCTAGGCTTGAGTCTGGTTTTACCTGTAATATAGACTTAAAATTTTGCCCAAATTCGACCCGAATAAAAATATTAAAACTTGAGTCTGACCCGCTCGTATTAAATTTTTTTATATAAAAATAAATTTTAAAAATATAATACATCAAATACACTAAAAACATTAAAATAACACTAATATAAATACAACTTAGCAAACAAATATCACTAAAATAATAGCAAAATTAATAAAAAAACAAGAGTTATATAATATATAAATAAGAACAACAAAATAGTAGCAATATAATAGCAAAAATGATAACAAAATAATAATAAAAATAGTGACAAAACAGTAAAAAACAATAACAATTTTTTTTTACAAATCGGATCGGGCTTGGATGAAAAAAACTTTACTCAAGATCCAACCCGTGTAGAAAACGAACATTATTTTTTATCTTAACTTATTTTTCGAGCTTATATTTTACTCAAACTCTTTCACTTTTCGGACGAAACTTTCAACTCTACCCATAATCAAAATTTACAAGTTAACCTATACTATAAACTCCAAATCCAAAATAATTAAAAAGTAATTAATAAAATTAAATTGTATACAAAATTCCAAAGCGCGTGAGCTGAGGGCGAATCTTTAACGTACGCATGAAGGCCTAAGGCCAATCAGATTTGGAGTTGAAAAACATCCAACTAGATAATGTTTTCATTTGGTTTTGCATTTGCATTTCATCTTTAATTTTAAGTAAGGAAGAGGGGACCTTTCCCGTGTCTCTCTCAATGATAATGATAGCCATGGAAGAACCGAGATGAAGAAGAATAAGTTAAAGCCTGCCCTTTGAAGTTTAGACTTTGACCCTTAATATAGAAAGTGAGGGGAAGGAAAGCCGCACTTTCCTACCATTTTCCTACGAAACAAACACCATTTACCAAACCTTATAAGCCCCCTCCAACTTGCTCTTTTTTCTCAAATTTTCTTCTAAACCAAACTCACTCTTCTCCTCACCTACTTTCAACTAATACCCTTTTTTCTTCTTCTTCTTCTTCAACTGAGACTGCTTATAGGTAAAAATACTTGAAATTTGGTTTGAATTTATGAGTTCTTGTTTGTTGGGTTTTTGGGTTTTTGGTCAAAAGTTGTGAGTTTTGGTTCTGAGATGCTGAAGTCTTAGAATAGACCAAGTCTTTTGATTTAGAACATAGCTGTTTTCTTTCTTTTATGTTTGAATTTTTGTATTATTTGATGTTTAGTGTATGGAACTGATAATTCTAGATTTGGGGTTTCTTTAATTTACCTTTTTTTCCAAAAAAAACGAAAAAAAAAATTGTATGTGTTGTGGTGTAGCAGAACTATCTTGTTCTTGTTTGATTATTGCTATTTAGTGAGAAACTGAGTTCTTGTTGATGTAATAATTATGCAGGCCGTGTTTTGGGATGTGCAGTGGTTCAAAGAGTGAACATAAGCCCTCAAGTTTCATCATGGAAGGTGAATTACAGGAGCCAAAAGCCTGTTCTCAATCAATTTTGCTCGAATTGGCTGCAGCTGATGATCTAGTAGCCTTCAAAAGTGAAGTAGAAGAGAAAGGTTTGGATTTCGGGGAGGCGAGTTTCTGGTATGGTCGGAGAATAGGGTTGAGAAAGATGGGATTTGAAGAGAGGACGCCTCTGATGATCGCGGCCATGTTTGGTAGCATCGAAATTTTGAAATACATCATTGGAAGTGGCAAGATTGATGTGAATAGAGCTTGTGGCAGTGATGGGGTTACTGCCCTTCATTGCGCTGTTGCTGGTGGTGCAGATTCTTCGATTGAGATTGTCAAGCTGTTGCTTGATGCATCTGCCGATGCGAATTGTGTAGATGCTAATGGGAACAAACCTGTTGATCTGATTGTGCCGGGTTTAAAATCTTCAAGCAATTACAGAAGAAAGGTGATTGAGTTGTTACTGAATGGCGATGATGTTCTTAAGGGGGAAGAAGAATCCGATAAGACAACGATGCCTCAGTTGCCAAAAGAGGGGTCTGAGAAGAGAGAATATCCTATGGATGTATCACTGCCTGATATCAACAACGGGATATATGGAACCGATGACTTCCGGATGTATACGTTTAAGGTGAAGCCTTGCTCGAGGGCATACTCCCATGATTGGACTGAGTGCCCTTTTGTTCATCCTGGTGAGAATGCGAGGAGAAGGGACCCAAGGAAGTACCCTTATAGTTGTGTGCCATGCCCTGAGTTCCGAAGGGGGGCATGTCCTAAGGGTGATGCTTGTGAATATGCTCATGGTGTGTTCGAATCCTGGCTTCATCCTGCTCAGTACCGGACTCGGCTTTGCAAAGATGAGACCGGTTGCGCTCGTAAAGTTTGTTTCTTTGCTCACAAACCTGAAGAATTACGTCCCGTGTATGCTTCCACTGGATCGGCAATGCCTTCTCCGAGGTCTGCTGCAATGAATGCAGTAGACATGACAACTTTGAGTCCTCTGGCACTTGGTTCTTCATCTTTGCCGATGCCGACAACTTCAACGCCACCCATGTCTCCTCTGGCAACCTCTTCATCACCAAAGTCTGGAGGCTTGTGGCAGAACAACTTTAACCTCAACCCACCTGCATTGCAGCTACCTGGTAGCCACTTGAAGACTACTTTTAGTGCCCGAGATTTTGATTTGGAAATGGAGTTACTCGAGCTTGAAAATCAATTGCAGCAACAACAGTTGATGGATGAGATATCGAGTCTCTCCTCCCCATCTTGCTGGAGTAAGGAATATGGTCGTCTCGGGAATTTGAAGCCTACTAATCTCGATGATGCATTTGGATCTCTCGATCCTTCCCTGCTGTCTCCATTGAAGGGACTGTCCATAAAATCCGGAATACAAGCCCAGTTGCAATCTCCAACTGGACTTCAAATACACCAGAACTCGAACCAACTGCGTTCAAGCTACCCAACAAACCTTACATCATCCCCTGTGAGGAAGCCCTCGGCATTCGGTTATGACTCATCGGCTGCAGTGGCTGCAGCAGTAATGAATTCCCGGTCTTCAGCATTTGCAAAACGGAGCCAGAGTTTCATAGACTGTGGAGCAGTGACCAACCGTGCCGGACTTGCCGCACCTGCTAATCCCACAACCACAATGTCTTCAAACAATTCGGATTGGAGCTCCCCTAATGGGAAACTGGATTGGGGTATTCAAGGAGATGAGCTAAACAAGCTTAGGAAATCCGCTTCATTCGGGTTTAGAAACAACCACCCCGCTGCGAGAGCAACAGACATGATGGCATCCAATATGGAAGAGCCAGATGTGTCCTGGGTTCATTCCCTCGTGAAAGATGTTACTCCGATGGGAACCGCAACTTTGCCATCGTGGGTGGAGCAAATGTACATAGAACAACAAGAGCAGATGGTGGCATAAGAAAAAAAGATTCATTTGCTCATTTGCTTTATTCTTAACTTATTTCAATATATTATTGAATTATTAGGTGAAAGATGGATCAAAACAACAAAGAAAATAGATTTGATTATTTCATATTCTTGATTCTTTTTTATTTTCTTCCTCTTTGGGGGATTGTTCTTCAATGTTTCAGCCAAGTTGAAGGTTATGGCATTACTCAAATTTCTGTGATCGAAGCCATTGTGAACTTAATAAACGATCTCGTTGTAATTTTCTATTAATGTGATTTTTCTTTTATCTGATGATACACTTGTGTTGGATGCATATCTATATGGTACAATTATATCTCTTATTTAATATTGGTATAGATTGCATTATTCTTATTCTACATGCTTATCTATGTTGGTATATTTCAATATTTTTCATATATTTATAGTATAATTTTTACTCTCAAATATATATCAATTACATACATAAAAATAGGTTTATATACAAAGATTTTTAAATTATTTATTAGGTTGAGCAACTTACTTTAATAATTATATCATATTTATTAATGTAATAATAAAAAATAAAACTAGTTTAGAAAAAAATAAAAATTATTTATAAGAGAGCTTCTCAAGAGTGATTTTCATCCTACTACGATTATTTTGACTAGTTAATTTAGTTCTTGTTATCGCTCTTTAGCTTAGCTGTTTCCTTGTAATCAATTTTTTTTTTAAAATTAATTTAAAATCACAAGATATTATATCAATTGTTAAAAAAAATTCATTAATATTAAGCAAATGCGACACAAAAAAATAGAATTATAGTTTGATCGTTCAAAAATTATAAAATAAATTACAAATTAATTCTTGAAAAAAGAAAATTCTGGCTTAGTAGGCAGCTATGAAAGCTGACTGATTCCTCAGAATTACCCCTTCTTGTAGCCGCAATATATCCAATACAACCCAGCCATAACAGGGTTGAAAAAGTCTTAAAAAAAAATTTAACCCTCTATAAAAAAGAAGCCTCCTTTTTTCTCTGATTTCATGCTAAAGAACAAGAAGAAGCAGAGACCTCTCTACCAGGCACTTGTTCACGTTAACATTGTTCATTCAGCTTCTTCTTTTCGTTTTTACGCAAAACACATACAGTTTATTCCCTTTGTTTCTTCGTTTTTGGCTTCCAAAGAATAGGAAAAGGGTAGATACTGAGTGAGGTGACAATGGGCAATTGCTTCCAATACTTCTGGCCTACTGCGCAAAATAACCCTGACACTTCAGGTAATGTATTAATGGCGTTCATTCAATCGTTTTTTTTGTTCCTTTCTTGCTTTCTTGGAAGGTTTCATTTACTTCAGGTAATGTTTTCCGTTGGATATTTTTCATTTCAAGCAATGGTTTCTTTTTGTTCCTTTCTTGTTTCCTTGGAAGGTTTCTTTTACTTCAGATAATGTTTTAATGGGGGGTTTTCTCATTCCATGCCATTGTCTTCTCTTTTTCTTGTTATCTTGAAAGGTTTCCATTAACTTTAGGTATTGTTTTGATGGGGCTCTTTCCATTTCATGCCATCTTTCTTTTCACGTGTTATCTTGAAAGGTTTTCCATTAACTTAAGCTATTGTTTTGACTCTTGATGGGGTTCTTTCATTTCATGCAATAGTTCTTTATCTTTGTGTGTGTGTGTGGGGGGGTTTCTCATTCCATGACATTGCTCCTCTTTTTCTTGTTATCTTGAAAGGTTTCCATTAGCTTTAGGTGTTGTTTTGATGGGGTTCTTTCCATTTCATGCCATCTTTCTTTTCACTTGTTATCTTGAAAGGTTTTTTAACTAAGTTATTGTTTTGATGGGGTTCTTTCATTTCATGCAATAGTTCTTGATCTTTGTGGATTACGTGATTTCAGGTAGACATGTTGAATCTTTTGTTAATCACTTATACTATGTGTTTCCTTGAAAAGAAGGCACTTTTGCTTGTTCAGTATTTGTTTATCACTTGAAATTGACTCAAAAGGCATGTATGTAATTTGGTACTTCTAATGACATGAAGTACTGTTTTAAACATTTGAGCAATGATATAGTAATCTGCTTGTGTTGGTAAATAGCCAATTGTTTCCCATCTATTCATTCAGCATGTAAGGCTTTGGTTTTGATGTGAATAACTTAGTTACATATGGCCTTAAATCTTATATTAACTCGTAAGAATGATTCTCTCTTCAGGACTTACAACCGGTCTCCTGAGTGAAGTAACATCTGAAAGTGATTTTCCAACCGTCAATCTGAAAGTTTTCACATATGCTGAGCTAGACAAGGCTACTAGAAACTTCGCTTTGGCGAATCGCCTTGGGGACGGCGGGTCCAATCATGTTTTCATGGGGTACATTGATGAGCGGACCTGTAGAGCTGCAAGCCTTGCAACTGGAACACCCGTTGCTGTGAAGCGGCTTAGAACCGGAAGCAATCTGACTCATGATGAGTTGCTGGTAGGTTACTTCCTTCATCATGGTAACTTTGTTTGAAAATTTATTCTTTGCCTCATGTATCGGTTTGCATTGACTGTAGAGCGTAGTTAATGACCTCGGTCGGCATGTCCATTCAAATCTGGTCAAGCTTATTGGTTATTGCTTGGAAGAGGAACATAGGCTTTTGGTCTGTGAGTATCTACCTAACGGAAGCTTGGAGGATCATCTTTTCATACCTGAGCGTTTACCATTGTCGTGGGAAACAAGGGTCAGAATTGCCATGGATGTTGCTAGAGGCCTTTCTTTCTTACATGGTCAACGAATTATATTCCGAGATTTAAAGGCAGCGAATGTCCTACTAGATTCGGTATGTATGTTAATGGTAACATAATAGCAACATTCATGGTTGATCATGGCATTAGCAGTTGTATCAGTCACTGACACATATTGTTGTAGGCCTTCAATGCAAAACTTTCGGATTTCGGCTACGCAAAAATCATTCCTGGCGTTGATCCATCTCTCACTGATCCAATTTTTCGAACCCGAGCTTCCGGTATTGAAGGATATCTTGCCCCTGAATATCTTGCTACAGGTTAATTTGTTTGCCTCTTTTATCAAATCTTTGTTTACCACAAGCTCTGATTTTGGTTCTTATGGAACTGATAATAGCACATTGCTTCCTTCATAACCAAGTAGCAAGTGTTGAATGAATGAATTAGCTCTCTTGCAATGTTGTACAGATCAGCTAACTTCAGCAATGGATGTCTATAGCTTCGGGGTCCTATTACTCGAACTGGTTTCTGGCCGCCGTGCTGTCCAACAAACAGAATCTGGTATAGAGGACAACATAGTGGAGTGGGCACAACCGAATATTGGCAGTAGACACCTGTTGGACAAAATCATGGATACCAAGTTAAGGGAGTACTCCCACGAGGAAGCTTATGAAGTTGTGCTCATTGCATCAGAGTGCGTAGGTGAAAGGGCGCAACGACCGCGAATGCGCAAGGTTTTATCGGCACTGGAACAGCTTCGCCCTTCTCTTGTCCCTGCCATTGCGTCATCAAGCAGTGCTCCTGTTGCATCATCAAGCACTACACATGAGCTTTCCTTTAGGACCCTACCTCAGCTTCAGTGTCCTCCCTCAAACATAGTTTCATCTCGCGAAGCACTTTCTCCTCCAACAATGGGCTGCTGCTGTCAAGTCATCTGATTTGAGACCCACCCACCATGTGAATTCTCTCCATTTTTGTCACCATGTCTCGCTGTTCCAAAAACAAAGAAACAGGAGGTAAAAAAAAAAAAAGATTGTATAGAAAAATGATTCTTTGGATTTTGTATACAACATCATATCTTGCAGAATTGCTTTTATGGAATGGAAATGATTTTTAGTTTTACTACTACTAGTCTGCATGTCTACATTTACTCTGTAATGCATATACTAACAAAATGGAACTTGTTAAAAAGGTCGAAATTGATAAGATCATTCTAGTCTAGCCCTTTCGTTGATGGTTTCTTTCCCAACAAGCGATTACAATTCGGTAGAAACCAGTCCAAATAGGTTTTATTTAAGATGGATTTGCCAACCTTTCTCTTAATTAAAATATATTCACCTAGTATCACCCACTAGGATTATTGCTTTAAATTTTACTAAAACAAGGTGTCAACGAAATGGGGATGTAGCTCAGATGGTAGAGCGCTCGCTTAGCATGCGAGAGGTACGGGGATCGATACCCCGCATCTCCATTTTTACTTTTTTCTCGACAACTTCTTTTAAGTGGAAAAGATCATATATAGCTTCGACTTTTTTAAGCTTTCTGATTCTCAACTAAAATCTGTCAGAGATAAATACGTTAAAACAACATAAATGAATTATGGAAGTCATAATTACTTATATCAAACATCTCCATTTTTAGCTTTTAACTGCATAGAAGCATAAACTGAGACCAAACATCTCCATTTTCCACCTAGCTACTTTAAAGAAAAACACTGAAACACATCCATTTTACATACTACTTAGTACTAACTACTACATGACACACGTGACATGACTCGAATACCTCCTTAAAGTTTAGTTTTAGCTACCCATAAACATCCGCTGCTTCTCCACCAACAACGTTGGATTTTTATTTCTTCCTTCTTTTTTACTTATTTAGCCCCTCTGCTTCGTCGCGAACTTGTCCTCATTGATTGGAATCCCCTCCTCCGCCGCACGTTCTCCGCCCGACTTCTCGACGGTGCTCAGCCCACCTTTACGACCCATTTCTTGATACCCTTCCCTTCCTATCTGGTCCCTCCTCGCCTGCCCTCCCCGGCTCCTCCCTTTGCCGCCACCACCAAATGAAAAGCCATTAATAGGCAAACAGTTATTCATAATAATGATAATAATAATAATAATGAATCATTGTTAATTATATTACCTTCAGCAAGGTTTTCTTGAGCTTCAACGCTTTTGCCACCGGTTCCACCAGGGACGACGGTCTCTCCTTGCCTTGCCCTACGATCAAGCTGATCTCTTTCCTGTTGGGAAGCCATGGTTTCTTCTTCTTTTTCTTGGTTTAAACTGCTGATGTTGACTGAGGAAGTTAAACTGTAAAGCTCTTAACCAGAATATCCTGGGAGTTCCAGTTTCTTAATAAGCATATATATATATATAGTGGTTTGTTTGGGCTCAGCTCGAATCACGACGGGAAATATAAAAAGGTGGGGGTTAATCAGTGACGGTTGACAGGTGACCTTCGAGAATGACACGCGGTGGGTTATCTGGCGGAGCTAGAGAACAAGTTATGTACGCGTAGGTCACCGTCGGAGAATAGAATGACACGAGTATCGTTATTTCATGCATGGGGAATATTAATTTATGGTTTAGATATTGATGAGAACATGATGTATTTATTCGTTACATTTGTTTGACAGTCGAGCTTTTACAAAGTTCATTCATTTGTGTCTTAGTTTAGTAATGGAGTCTTCTAGTTTAGTATTGCCATTTCCAGTCTACATAATAATTTGTATAATTAGATAATACACAAATCATTATGAAAATTGTAATACTTTGAGTAATTATTTTGTGTATTTAAATAATACTTTTAGTTATTTAAATTGATATAATGCTTAAAATTATATTTTGACAAATTTTATTATTATATTTAAAATTTTAGTTAATGAATATGTAATTTTTAATTTACATAATTATTTTTAATCACTTATAATTAAGCATTTTAAATGTCAGGATAGATGGTTCGAACTATATGTCTAGTTATCTCCACAATTATTCGCACATCCAATACTAATATTTATCCTGAGTACTATAGGTATTGATCTTCACCAATGATGACAACTCTTTCATGAATCATACATGACTTTTCTCGGAAGATAAAGACAATCCCAACATGAAGATAACACATTTGCTTATTAACGACGGTCCAAATTAACTGCCCAGAGTACGTTATGTCAAATACAAAACTTCTCTCGTAAGAATAAATTCCCCTGTCAACGGCTTGCAATGATGAAACATTTTCGCTTAAACTCGATCTCTTTGTGCTCTAATGGATACGTCGCAGATAGAAACTTAAAAGCCTGAACTTTTCCGATCTACCAAGCACTTGTTAAGCTCATTTTCATTCCGTGAACATGTGTGCACTCTTGCTCTAAGTCCCGTCAATTCTTCCACTATGGCACGTCTAACAAATTCAGAAAAAGAAACACCAATCCAACAAATAAGCTCAAAGTTTGCTACTTTATATTAAATGAAAACTACAAGGACAAGATATTTCATGTTTATAAAAATGGGATTTTTTTATTTTTAAATTTTTTCAAAAATATTTTATATATTTTTTGAATTTTTAGATTTAAAACTAAATTAATAAAATGTGTAAATTTAGAAGACTAAAATTAGTATTATATCAATAAAAAAGTTATAACGGTTGACTTCCGTTAATAACTAAGCGGAAAAATGATAAAAAAATTTAAAATTTAAAAATATTAGTGATTAAATTAAAAAAATTTATAATTGAATAACAATTATAGAAATACTCTCATTGTTGAGTGACTATTCTTGTAGTTTACCCAAATCATAATACAAACTATACATTCAAGAGTTATAAAATTTGTAATAAATTTTTAAAACTTAAATATAATATTATTTTTATTAAGCTTCTACATTGCGAGCGATAAGAAACTAATTATTATATAAATTCATTTAGTAAAAGTATTTTAACATTATAAATATTATATATCATCTTATCAAATTATTTTTTTAAACCAAATATTTTAAGAACATAAATTATTATTTATAAATCATCTTATAATTGATATAAATTTTTTTGGTCACGCACAAATGTCTATCCAAATATGGCTTATAGTTTCAAGTGGACATTGATGGGCTTTGCTAATCCCAAATGCAGCCCAAATAAAGAGTCCAATTGTAGACAACCAATAAAAAAAGCCAGCATTTTTTCACGAGACTATTTTTTTTAGTAAAAATATAATTTTTAAAGAATTAAATTAAATTTTTATCATTTTATAAAAACCGAAGTTATAATTTTACTACTACTAATTTAAATTTTATAAATTATAAATGGCATAAATGAAAAAAAATTCATTTTAGGGACTCAGAAACTCTTGCTAGCCCCGCTAGATCCGGCCCTGGATGTACATAACATGAGTGAGTTGGGTTAGATTGATGGTTTAATTTGTTTCTATCTTTTTTTTTTATACTAGATTTTGGGGTTTTGAATTTATTTTTTATAAAATGAGTTTTGTTTTATGACTTTTAGATATTATTTGATAAAGTTTCAAATTTTATTTTATAAATATTTTTCTAAAAAAATAAAATTTCAAGTAAATAAAAATAATCAATAACTCTTATACATTTTTTTAAAAAAATAAAATTTTATAAGGACTTTAAAATTATATTCACTATTTTACATATAAATTTTATCATAAAAATAAAATTAATTATAAATTAAAATAAAAATAAAATGTGATTCTATTCAAATAATCATAATTTTTAAACTTATATTTCAAAAATCATCCAAATTCCATAATTTTAATTTTTTTTTTTATTTCTCTGTTTTTTTTTCTTCCTCAACCCTGGTATGCAAATTTGAATACCAAACGTCTATCCCATTGCTAATAAAGTAATTATATTCGGAGCATTAAAGAATTTCATTACTAAACAAAAAAAAAAATTATTTAAGGAGGGGTGAACAAAACTTGATAAATTGAAAAAATAATTCAAATTTTAAGTTAATCGAATCGAGTTATTCGAGCCAACTCTAATAAATAATTTGAGTTTTGAGTTCGAATCGAATTAAATTTTGCAATTCAAATAACAGATTGGTTTAAATACCCTTTTGGTCTCTGTCAAGTTTGAAAATGAGCAAATTTATCTATCAACAAAAATTACAAAAAAAAATCAAAATAATTTTTAAAATTCAAAATATTTATAAAAATTCCAAAATTTATAATTTTTTAAAATATATAAATTTTCTATAAAATAATAATTTTGGGACCTAAATAAGTTAATTAATTATTCAAGTTTAAAAGTATTTTTTTTATTTTGCTTTGAAAATGTTTTCAAATATATATGGTTTCAAATTTATGTGTTCTAATATGAAATTAGTTATACTGTAATAAAATTTTAATTTTATATGTTTAATTTTTTAATTTAACTCGAACAATTTCACTCGATTCAACTTGGCTCGACTCGAATTTCGTTTCTCTCAACTCAATTCGAAATTTTTTCGAATCGAGTTAGGATGATAAAATAAGACTCGCCAACTAAATTAACTTGAATATTTTTTCACTCGATTCGATTGAATGTTGACCCCTATATCTAACCATATAAAAAAAAATCATATTAAGCAACAACTGTGGCTGGGATGAGCTAGTAAGTCAAGATTTTTTGAGCCATTGTATTACCAACTATTTACATGATTGTTAAAAGGTTTTCCCATGCCCATTTACAAGAAATGTCAATTCAAATAAGGAACTTACAATTATGGGTAGCATGTGAGAATAAACTTAATTTTAGGATTTGCCACTGCTTATGATCTGTGAGAAATTGACTTAAGGCAATGTCAAGAAAGTTAGTTGAAAATTAATGTTGTGTGTTTCCAAAATGATTATGGGCATGATGTTATATGTCAATCAGCAAACAATGAACCATGATAAACTAATTCTCTGACAAAATTTTACTTGTAACATCGCGACGGAATTGAAGATTTCTTATATGACAATGACATGTACCATGTAGGTAATATGGAAAATGAATAATTCAACCATATTCCGGGAGAAACTTTGGATCTAGAGAAGGTAGTCAAAGAGACGAATTGATTCTCTTACAATATTCAAGATGCATATATATTAGAGTAGATTTGGACATAAGTTAAGGTTAACAAATTCAAACATAAATAGGAAGTGTAACCATAATGTGATCCGATGTTATTAGTGAAGAAAGTCGGCTCTCCACTATAGTAAGGGAAGTACCGATTGAGAATGCAAAATTTTAGAATTGTAAAATGCCTTTGTCATGTTTTATAGAACATTATACACAACAATTATTTGATACACAATCAATTTATTTAAAACATACATTAAATTTAAATGATATTTAGCGAGTCCAACACCAACTAAGAGTCGAATTTACATGTGTTTTTAAATCTTTTGGATCCCCTATTTCAGTTTTTGTCACATTTAACATAGGTTAATACTATTTATTTACATTTGCTTTGCTTTTGCAAATGACTCCTTTCATGAAATTTGGACCGGGTTGTTACCCGGATCCAGCATCTATAATTAATCCAAGAGCTAGCTAAGGCGCACACCAGTGTTTCAAGGCACATTTTTTACACGTCCGTTCCACTTTCTCCGGTGCCTTGGATTGGATCTCTCCCATCTGCTTCACTTTCTCTCTTTTCAAATGCTTTAATTCTCTGCCTCAGATCTCTTCGCAAAGTACTTTTTTTATAGTTTCGCTCGTCTCTTTCTCAGTGTTCGGTTTTGACTCGCGATTGAAAGATTCAATCTCAGCCGTTAGATCCGCTCCTGATTCGTGGATCTTCATCCTTCGATCTGAGCCACCATGGCGGCCGCGAACGCTCCCATCGCCATGAAGGAGGTTTTAACTGTAAGTATTATCCTTTCACTCTCATTCTCTCACTCTTTCGTTTCGGTTCGGTCGTTTATTTTATAGAAAATTCAGCTGAATTATAGTTAATCAACGGTTGCCAAGCTTAATCGAATACTTTATAAACTTTATCAGATCTAGTATCTGTAAAACCTGCTTAGGTCTGTTTGAAAGTTGCTCTTTACGTTTTGACATAGTGAGAATTTTGAGTGATCTGGATGATGTTGTCTGTTTGCAGTTGCCGAGCGTTGGTATTAATCCACAATTTATCACATTCACGAATGTAACTATGGAATCTGATAAGTATATTTGTGTGAGGGAAACCGCGCCACAAAATAGTGTTGTGATCATCGACATGAGCATGCCGATGCAGCCGTTGAGACGGCCTATTACAGCTGACTCTGCTCTCATGAATCCAAATTCTAGAATCCTCGCTTTGAAAGGTCAGTTACCTAACTGCCAGCCTTAAGTTGTTATTTTTATTGAAGCTTGTTAAATGTGTGTAGTAATTGATAGTGATTATTAATTATTTAGCGTTTTTGTTATTGATTAGTGGGTTGTATATTTAATATCGCTGTCTTGTGTGGTCCATAGAGCACATACTGGATTCATGATATTGATCTGTTTTGCATCTGGCCTTACAAAGAACCTAGTTGTGTTTGAGGTTTTTCTTAATGGAATACTTGTTTACAATATATTTTTCAAAATGATACTTACCATCCTTATGTTTAACATTTGTTACTTGCTTTTTGCTTCTAAAATGAACAAATGAATGTTGCCATACATGTTAACTGCAAGGACCCAGCTTATGGAATCTTAGTGTATGTGATATACGGTCATAGTAATTATCACTTCCCTATTGTTTTATCCCTATATTCCTTGGGTGTATTTGCAAATCAAACAGTTGTTCAGCACTGCTTAGAGCAAGCATGTTCTTATAGCAGAAATTACTTCAATTTGATCCTGTAATGCAACAAAAATATGGTTGAAATGGAAGTCATACAAGTGCTTCACATTCCTTTTAACAAAACTAATTAAGGGAGAAGGAGATTAAATATCTCTAGTATAAATTTTATGTCTTCTTTAATTTTTAAAATCTATCTATGCTTTATGCTAACAGAATATAAAATTGCTTTTGTAGCTCAACTACCGGGAACAACTCAAGATCACTTGCAAATATTTAACATAGAGATGAAAGCGAAAATTAAATCGCATCAGATGCCTGAACCGGTCAAATTCATTTACTGTCTCAATTTTTTCTTTTTTTAATGGTTCCAATTTTGTTATTGCAGTATCTGTCGGCCACCACATTACTTGTATTTCCTTAATACTGAACTTGATTGCATGACCTTAGCAAAATGTCCTTCGTTCATTTACAGGTTGTATTCTGGAAATGGATTACCCCAAAAACGCTTGGTCTGGTCACACAAACCTCCGTGTATCATTGGTCAATTGAAGGTAAGAAGTTATTCTGTTAACTTTTCTAGTATCCCAGGCGCTGTTTTTTTTCAGCTCTAAAAACTTCTTTTTCTGAATGTACTTTTATCTATTAAACAATATTTTGTGTGTTACAAGTCTCACTGCATCTTATTTCTGGCAGGTGATTCTGAGCCAGTTAAGATGTTTGAGAGAACAGCAAACTTGGTGAACAATCAGATAATAAACTATAAATGTGATCCTTCCGAGAAGTGGTTGGTTTTGATTGGAATTGCCCCTGGTGCACCTGAGGTAGGTGGTGCCTTATCAATGCTTTCTAAAGTGTTTTTTTAAGGGGTTGTTGCTTCATTTGTATTGAGTTTTGGGATTTGGAAAACTGCGAAATGTTAAGTAAATTTTGTTCTATGTCAAAAACAGAATTTTTAAAGTAACATACTCAAAACATTACCCTAAGCTAACTGTGCCTAAGAAGTTCTTCTAGCTGGCGTGGTTGTTGTGTGGCCCATAGCTCAAACTGCTATAGAGAACTCTGAATTAGTTTATGACCCTTATGGGTGATTAATTCTGTCTCTTGCAGTGTCCTTTAGGATTTGCGTCCCTGTAATCCCCTTTTTTAGTTTTCTTTGCCTTTTCCTTTTCCTTTTCCCCATCTTGTCTTTCTACTGTTAGAATAGTTCTTTGCATAATCATTATTAATGATGAAATTCGCTTTCTAGAAAAATGTTCTGCTGCTACTATGTAATTCTGATTTGATCTACGTGTCTTGTCTCTTTAGAGGCCACAATTGGTGAAGGGGAACATGCAACTTTTCTCTGTTGATCAGCAGCGTAGTCAAGCTCTTGAATCTCATGCTGCTTCATTTGCACAATTTAAGGTAAGGAGATTTCTTTGTACTTTATTCCCTAGATATGATACCCTAATTAACTAGCCTGCTTATTGTATATGCTTGTTTGTGTTGTGCAGGTTCCAGGAAATGAGAATCCTTCTATTCTTATTTCTTTTGCTACCAAGAGTTTTAATGCTGGCCAAATTGTATCAAAGTTGCATGTAATTGAACTTGGTGCCCAGCCAGGTCTGCTTGCTATGATGTCTGTTATACTTTTGTTATCTCGTTGTTGTATATAAGGGGAAACTGAGGGTCTTTCTAAGTGAATTCAAAAATGAAAGTAAAAATA
Organism: Gossypium sturtianum; assembly: GCA_025698515.1. Taxonomy (NCBI): domain Eukaryota; kingdom Viridiplantae; phylum Streptophyta; class Magnoliopsida; order Malvales; family Malvaceae; genus Gossypium; species Gossypium sturtianum. The sequence continues at coordinate 8,709,308 of CM046948.1, forward strand.
AAAATAAAGAAATAGAGCAATTTGCCATTGCCCCTTTCAGTAGTCAAATAACATTTGGGGTTTAATTCAGTAATCCTAGAATTTTATCTGTAGCAAACTCTAAATCATGATCTAGACTATTCTAAGTTAGTTTTGATGGGAGGCATGTGTTGGCCCTGGCTGTATATTAACTATTTTCTTGAAAACAACGTAGTAGCTACAACATTGTGTTGTATCTACTGTCTATTTAATTTCGAACCTTTTAACAAAACCTCTAATATGACAGGTAAGCCATCATTTTCAAAGAAACAGGCAGATCTATTCTTTCCACCAGATTTTCAAGATGATTTTCCAGTTGCAATGCAGGTAGTATAATGTCCTCAACTTTGATTGTTTTTCTTGGTAAATCTTTTTTCAAACCTTTGTGCCATTAATAAGACATGTTTCTGTTAAATGGCAGATATCACACAAATATAGTTTGATCTACGTTATCACAAAGCTTGGGCTGCTGTTTGTTTATGATCTAGAGACTGCGACTGCTGTATACAGAAATAGAATAAGCCCAGACCCAATATTTTTAACATCTGAAGCTTCGTCGGCAGGAGGGTTTTATGCCATCAACAGGCGAGGTCAGGTGTTGTTGGCTACTATAAATGAAGCAACGATAGTGCCATTTGTTAGCGGTCAAGTATGTTTTTGTGCCTTTCATGTGTTTTCTGGTATCAATAAGGTGAGGCATGCAGGCTTACAACTTTTCTGGGTTGTTTTCCGTTTCAGTTGAACAATTTGGAGCTTGCTGTCAATCTGGCTAAAAGAGGAAACCTTCCAGGTGCAGAGAACCTGGTAAGTTGATTGATATGTGTATAGCTTGGTTTATGGTTTGTGGATCTTTGCATTGGAATGACAATTGAGAAGTAAGAACCTGATATTATTAATCGTAGGTTTTAGTTCCCAGACAATAATATCCCAAGGAGTAATCTATATTATCCAAGAGTTACTTTTGTGGTAACTTTCATTCTGGGATCTCTTCGGTCTTGCTGCAATGCTGAGATTGGAGATAGCATTTGGATTGCATAATTAGATTTTGTGTTCTCTATATCTGATGCTGCGTGTTGTTAACAAGAATATGTAGTTTAAGTTATTCAATTTTATCTGTTTATTTAGATCCTTGTTTATGATTACTTTGTTCTTTTAAGAATATACTAGGGTTTTGATTCTGTGGTTTTTAATATCTCAGGTTGTCCAACGTTTTCAAGAATTGTTTGCTCAGACAAAGTATAAAGAAGCTGCTGAGCTTGCAGCAGAGTCTCCACAGGGGATCCTTCGCACGCCTGATACAGTTGCCAAGTTTCAGGTAATATTTGCTTTTCCCTTTTTGCTAATGCAGATTCTGGTTTTTATGTTTGTGTTGATTTTATCTGAGGCAGAAATATTTATTTGAATGCTGCAGAGTGTACCTGTGCAAGCTGGGCAGACTCCACCACTGTTGCAGTATTTTGGTACACTTTTAACAAAGGGAAAGCTCAATGCCTTTGAGTCATTGGAATTATCTCGACTTGTGGTAAATCAAAACAAGAAGAATCTTCTAGAGAATTGGTTGGCTGAAGATAAATTGGAATGTAGTGAGGAACTTGGAGACCTTGTGAAGGTTTGTTTTGTTCTCTAATAGAAATGTATCTGTATCTGATTCAGTTGTATCTAAATTTCATTTTAAAATTGGGACTGTTTTGACTCTTTTTTGCTGCCTTCTACTTTCATTTTGCTTTTTTTGTAGACTGTGGATAATGATCTTGCACTGAAAATATACATTAAAGCTAGAGCAACTCCTAAAGTTGTCGCAGCTTTTGCAGAACGTAGGGAGTTCGACAAAATCTTAATATACTCAAAGCAGGTAATTGCTGCATTTTCTTCGCTGTTAGCATTTTCTGGTGTGATTGATGTGTGCTCTCCTTTTTACAGCCTATCAAGATGAGAATTTTTCTCCACTTGCTTTTTACATTTCTGTGAATGCTTGCATTGAATATTCATGACTAAATTGTTTCCTCAGGTTGGGTACTCTCCTGACTATCTGTTCCTTCTGCAAACAATTCTTCGTACAGATCCACAGGTTCGTCATTCTTCTTCTTGTAGTCTTTAGTGTTTGAGGTGTTGAAGGCATGCCATATGACCAATCGATAAATATATTCAATTGTGTTAATTCCCTTCATTAGAGCCTCTTAATTAAAGTTTTATGAGTATTCTGATTAAAGTAAAAGCTTCCTTTGTTTTATTGTTTGCCAATCAACAGCTACTATTATGAGATTTTTTTAGGGGATTGAATCTGTGTAATTTTCATGGACAAATGGGTTCTTGCTTGTTGTTTTACTTGCAGGGAGCTGTTAATTTTGCATTGATGATGTCTCAAATGGAGGGAGGTTGTCCAGTTGATTACAACACTATTACTGACCTCTTTCTTCAGGTCTTCTGCTCATCAAATTGGTTGTGTCAATAACCTTATGTTTCTATGCAAAATACATGAGATTGTTTCCTTTTGCTATCTGCCTTTTTTCAGAGGAATTTGATACGGGAGGCTACCGCATTTCTTTTAGATGTTTTGAAGCCAAATCTGCCAGAGCATGCTTTACTACAGACGAAGGTTATATATTTTATGTGCTGGTTCACCTAATCTAATTTTGGTTTTAATTTTGAAAAAAATAATTTAAGGTCAACAACATTCTTTTCTATACAGGTTTTGGAAATCAATCTAGTAACTTTTCCTAATGTTGCTGATGCCATCTTAGCAAATGGAATGTTCAGTCACTATGATCGCCCTCGAATTGCACAACTTTGTGAGAAAGCTGGTCTCTATGTGCGAGCTCTGCAGGTAATTATCTTATTTAGATTTTTACTTGTTGCATCTTGTGTGGTTTTAACTTTCAGGTAATTATCTCATTGCTCTTTTTCTGCAGCATTACAGTGAGTTGCCTGACATTAAACGTGTCATTGTGAACACACATGCTATTGAGCCTCAGGTACATGTTTTCTGCTATCTTTATCTCTTGGAAAAATTAGACTACTAAATCCTGATATATTTTTATTCAATAATAATTCTATTTTCAGTCGCTTGTTGAGTTTTTTGGCACTCTTTCACGAGAATGGGCCTTGGAGTGCATGAAGGACCTTCTTCTGGTTAATCTAAGAGGCAACCTTCAAATAATTGTTCAGGTAAAGCATGTTATATAATAGTATGCTACTAATGTTTAGTAAATCACCGAAGGCTAAGCTGTGGCTGTGCAGGTTGCCAAGGAGTACTGTGAGCAGTTGGGTGTTGAGGCTTGCATAAAACTTTTTGAGCAGTTTAAGTCATATGAAGGATTGTACTTTTTCCTGGGATCTTATTTGAGTTCAAGGTAAGCTATTTAGCAAACAAGAAATGTCCTTTGTTTGATTGGGCATACCGCAGATATATCTAATATATCTAATATGGCACTTACTATGTTGGTTCTGATTATGGGACAGTGAGGACCCCGATATACACTTTAAGTACATTGAGGCGGCTGCTAAAACTGGACAAATAAAGGAGGTTGAGCGTGTGACCAGAGAATCAAACTTCTATGATGCTGAAAAGACAAAGAACTTCCTGATGGAGGCCAAGCTTCCTGATGCTAGGCCCCTGATTAATGTTTGTGATCGATTTGGGTTTGTTCCTGATCTGACCCACTACCTCTACACAAATAACATGCTCCGTTACATTGAAGGTTATGTTCAGAAGGTATACAATTTTCTTGACTGGATATGTTTACTGGCATATGATATGAGTTTAATTTAAACCCAGGTAATTGTGAACTTGCTTCTTTTGACAGGTAAACCCGGGCAATGCTCCTTTGGTAGTGGGGCAGTTGCTTGATGATGAATGCCCTGAAGATTTTATTAAAGGTCTCATTCTCTCAGTCCGTTCCTTGCTTCCAGTTGAGCCACTTGTGGATGAATGTGAGAAGAGGTGATTTCTTACCATATCTTTGGTCCTCATTTCCTTTGTTCACTACTTTGTGATTCTCATTTTCCTGCATGTGATTTCCAGAAATCGACTTCGTTTGCTTACGCAGTTCTTGGAGCATCTTGTGAGTGAGGGAAGCCAAGATGTGCATGTCCACAATGCTCTTGGTAAAATCATCATTGAAAGCAACAACAATCCAGAGCACTTCCTCACAACCAATCCTTACTATGATTCCCGGGTTGTTGGTAAGTATTGCGAGAAACGTGATCCCACCTTGGCAGTTGTGGCTTACCGAAGAGGACAATGTGATGATGAACTTATCAATGTCACAAATAAGAACTCGTTGTTCAAATTGCAGGCCAGGTATGCAATTCTTTAGTTTATTTATGATGATATATCAGATATTTGTTTTTAAGTGGCTTATAGGTGCATCATCCTTTGATCACAGGTATGTTGTTGAGAGGATGGATGGCGATCTTTGGGAGAAGGTTCTAAATCCTGAAAATGAATATAGAAGACATCTAATTGATCAGGTTGTGTCAACTGCTTTGCCAGAAAGCAAAAGTCCAGAACAAGTCTCTGCTGCTGTTAAAGCTTTCATGACTGCTGACCTGCCCCATGAACTAATTGAGCTTCTTGAGAAGATTGTGCTCCAAAACTCTGCATTCAGTGGGAACTTTAATCTGCAAAATCTACTTATTTTGACAGCTATCAAGGCAGATCCCTCTCGAGTTATGGATTATATTAATCGGCTAGATAACTTTGATGGACCAGCAGTTGGAGAAGTGGCTGTGGAAGCTCAACTATATGAAGAAGCTTTTTCAATTTTCAAGAAGTTTAACTTAAATGTTCAGGCTGTCAATGTTTTACTGGATAACATTAGAAGCATTGATCGAGCCGTGGAATTTGCCTTCCGAGTTGAAGAAGATGCTGTTTGGAGTCAGGTGGCAAAGGCACAACTGAGGGAAGGGCTGGTCAGCGATGCAATTGAATCATTTATCCGTGCAGATGATGCTACTCACTTCCTTGATGTCATCCGAGCTTCTGAGGATGCTAATGTCTACCCTGATCTCGTGAGGTACCTTCTGATGGTCAGGCAGAAAGTCAAGGAGCCCAAGGTTGACAGTGAACTCATTTATGCATATGCAAAGATTGATAGACTGGGTGAAATTGAAGAATTCATTCTCATGCCAAATGTGGCTAATCTTCAAAATGTTGGTGATCGATTGTTCGATGAAGAGCTATATGAAGCTGCAAAAATAATATTTGCATTTATATCTAACTGGGCCAAGTTGGCTGTTACACTTGTGAGACTTAAACAATTCCAGGGTGCTGTTGATGCAGCACGGAAAGCAAACAGTGCCAAGACATGGAAGGAAGTTTGCTTTGCTTGTGTTGATGCAGAGGAATTCAGATTGGCACAAATATGTGGTCTTAATGTTATTGTGCAGGTGAGTTTACTTTCCAGTTGACTTGCAATTTTCAGGAGCAATAGTCATTGCGCATACAGTTCCCCTTTTCTTCTTCTCATGTTTGTCTGTAGGAGACTGTTTGGCCCCATTGATTTTGACCATTATGTTTGCTGATTTTCTAGGTGGATGACTTGGAAGAAGTCAGTGAATACTATCAGAATAGAGGATGCTTCAATGAGTTAATCTCTCTTATGGAGAGTGGTTTAGGATTGGAGCGTGCACACATGGGTATCTTTACTGAGTTGGGAGTCCTGTATGCCAGATATCGTCCAGAGAAACTTATGGAGCACATTAAATTGTTCTCTACGCGTCTCAACATTCCCAAACTGATTAGAGCTTGTGATGAGCAGCAGCATTGGAAGGAACTTACCTATTTGTATATCCAATATGACGAGTTTGATAATGCTGCAACTACTGTCATGAACCACTCTCCTGAAGCATGGGATCATATGCAGTTCAAAGATATTATTGTCAAAGTTGCTAGTGTTGAGCTCTATTACAAGGCTGTCCACTTCTACTTGCAAGAACATCCAGATCTCATCAATGATATGCTGAACGTGCTTGCACTTCGTGTGGATCACACTCGTGTTGTTGACATTATGAGAAAGGTTCAATTCTGGCAAAAGATTATCTAATATTGAAATAAATGATTTTCTTTGTTATTACCATAGTTCATTTTGGGTTAACTATTATTTCCTTTTGGAATTTCAGGCTGGTCATCTACGTCTTGTGAAGCCATACATGGTTGCTGTTCAGAGCAACAATGTATCGGCAGTAAACGAGGCATTGAATGAGATTTATGTGGAGGAAGAAGATTATGATAGATTAAGAGAATCTATTGATTTGCATGATAACTTTGATCAGATTGGACTTGCACAAAAGGTGAAGTGCTCTTTTTCTTACATTCGTGTTTGGTGTTAGGTTTGTTTCTGATATTATTTCCAAATTGCTTGTGTAGATTGAGAAACATGAGCTGCTTGAAATGAGGCGTGTTGCTGCATACATCTACAAAAAGGCAGGCAGATGGAAGCAGTCCATTGCCTTGTCAAAGAAGGACAACCATTACAGAGATGCAATGGAAACAGCTTCACAGTCTGGTGAACGTGAACTTGCCGAGGAGTTGCTTGTTTACTTCATTGAACAGGTACTGAACTCATTCCAAATTACATAAAAAAATATATATGCTGACTGATTATCTGTTTGGACTTTGGAGGTAGAAAGCATTACACCTTTTTGGCCAATTGCTACTCCTAATTATGTTATTGTGCTCTCTTCCACTTGTTCCTTTCCGGTGCAAATATAAGTTATGCTTTTCTACTCTTTCATTTTCTTGAAATATCTGTGTCTGACACTTATTTCCAGCGCATCTTTGGACACGGTTAATGGGATATGACCTTCCAAGGACTGTTCAAATAGATGGAAAAACTTAAAAAAAAAAAAAAAAAAAAAACATAAATATACTTTGTGCCCCACACATTTTTGTATCCCACACTAACATCCGAGTCTGAGTAACATAGAAAGTATAGACTATAGTACTCAATTATCGTACTATTGGTATAGGACATGGAAAGTATAGTTAACTGATGTTTGTTTTTGCACTATGGTGGTTTTCCTAGTGGTATTATCACTATAATGTTGGTTATTGTTTTGGATTGTACTTAATTTCAGTGTTGATGTTCTCTTTGTACAGGGCAAGAAGGAATGCTTTGCATCGTGCCTTTTTGTCTGTTATGACTTAATTCGAGCGGATGTTGCTCTTGAACTGGCCTGGATCAACAATATGATTGATTTCGCATTCCCATATCTGCTGCAGGTGATTTCTGTGCTCTGCCGCTTTCAGTATCATCAGTTAATAGGGTTTCATTAGCTAGAATGCTTGGATGGTTGATCTTAGTTCAACCTGTGATTTTTTTGTTTCGAGATTATGTTGTTTGAACCTTGTTTAATTTCTCTTTGAATTTACAGTTTATCCGTGAATATACTGGCAAAGTTGATGAACTTATCAAGGACAAGATAGAAGCTCAAAAAGAAGTAAAGGCTAAAGAGCAAGAAGAGAAAGAAGTCATTGCACAACAGGTAATAATAACTTGGAGAGCCGAAAATTGATCTCCTTTTTCTTGATAATGTATTCTCTACCCCTGCACAGTGGGAGTAGATAGATTTTCGACTGATTCAAAATGCTTCTTACTGATAAAATTAATTGCCTTACATTGCAGAACATGTATGCTCAGTTACTACCTCTTGCCTTGCCTGCACCGCCAATGCCAGGAATGGGAGGACCAACAATGGGTGGTGGATTTGCGCCTCCACCACCACCCATGGGAGGAATGGGAATGCCTCCGATGCCACCTTACGGCATGCCACCAATGGGCAGCAGTTATTAACTCATGACAGGTTTGTTTGAAAGATTTTTTTAGCCGAGTTGATTCCTTCTGTTGCTGTGACAAATAAGACATTGATATCATAGTTCCAATCATGGCAATTTCTTCAGGCTTGGAGATCAGTTTATAATAATGCCATTTCTATGTTTCATCTGTGTGATATTATTATGTTCTAATATTCTCTTTTCTTTTTTTTTACTTTTTGGTAGAAATAGGCATTTTCTTGGATGCTGGTTAGAAGGTAAGCCGAGGATTTTTATCACACATGCATATTTGTATTTTGTAGTTTTATTTTCCTTTAATGTCCTTGGAATTGACCCAGCAGTATATACGAGAACACTTCCCACTTCATTGTTTCTTCTTTTTGCTTCATTCTTTTCCTAAATCGAAACAGAAAATTTGTTTATGATTCATATACATGTTTTTTTGGGCTACTCTTTATTGGTAGAATTTGTTGGCAGTATACACATGTACTTCTTTTCTATACAAAATAAATATTATTGCTGGTCTTTAGTTAGATTTGATTATTTTGATCGGAATGGTGATTATGTGATGCGAATACGTGTCCAAAAGGTTTGGAATCCAAAAATTTAAAACGACATGCCACGAAAGAGTAATGCACGTATGATGTAATTATGGAAAAAAAAATCAAGAACGGACTGAGAGGATCGACCAAGTTTTTGTAGATTTTGATCTTCCGAACACGTAATTGACCTCGAAATCAAGAACAAGATCTTGATCAGAGTTTGAATTTGATGTGTTCCGATGATCCGCCTGAACTGCTCTCTGAGTTCAAAGAGTTGTTAAAAGCTTTGCTCCTTTGCAATGATAATAATGGCGATCAAGTATTTGTTTCATTGCTTATAGAAAAATATTTGTTTCATTAATAACTGTTAAACAGTTCCCTTGATGCTGTTTTATACATGGTTGGTGGTTTGGAAGATCAGACTATCAAAGCAGAAAATATAGCTTGTTCTTAGCGTTGTCAATTCACATAACGAAAGTGTGTATATATTACAATTGCAAGTTTGCGATAATGAGAGATGCTTTGTACTTGGTTTATGTTTCCTCGATTAATAAAGATGGGAGCGACAATTCGAAACTTTGATTCCTGTCGTTTAGAGGTAAAAAAAAAAAAAACGGTGAGAAGACATCGCAATTTGGTCACTCAATGCGCGCTGATGTTTGGTTTATGTCTAAAAGAGAAATAGAGGGATACAAAAAGAAAATGACGAGGTTGGTAGAAGCTACTGAGAGATTTTGTACCATTGGGGTTACATTTAAGGTGGGTAAAAAAACTGGAGAAATGGGAGGAGAGAATGAAAAAGTGAAAAGAAAATAAATTGAGTGTACTTGGTTAGGACGAAAATAGAAGAGGATTATTTCCATGATAATACATAAAAATCAATACTTCTAAATTGAAATGATGAAAGGAGAAAAAATGAGAGAGATATGTATTCTTATTCAAAATTATGTATTTTCAGATGTTTTATTTCATTTCCTTACATGTTTTAACTCCACCAAGCAATGTATGAAAAAAATTACTATTTTCATTTTTCTATCTCTCCCTGTGAAAAAATTATATGTTTTCCATCTTTTTAGTTTTTTATCCTTTTAATTTTTTATCTTTCCAATTTTTTTTTTTTCATTAAAGCCTTGTAATCTCTTTAAATGGTCTTATTTCTTAGGAGAGAACCACTGCTCACCTTTGCGTCGAGCTATCATGGAATCCGACAGCTTCACGCCCCTAGATGAAGAGCATTAACGACACAAGGGAACCAGGCTTGGGTCACTTATACCACCGCCACTTGCCTCTAAGGGAATTGATCATTGTAACACCTACTAATGGGTTTTGTCGGATCACCGACGCCATTGGCTTGGTGAATCATCAAGTAAAGAACTTTTAAGTCAAGGGCACAATTAAAGTCTACCTCCCTCTAAGGCTTATTTTGCTTTCTTTTCTTTTTGCTAAAGTTATTTCTTGATAGTAGAGCCTAAACTTGTGTAATTTATAATAGAAATGAGTATATAGGTCTTTAATTTTTTTCCATGCCTCAATGTTCATTGCAGAATAACTCATCTTTTACTTTTCATTTCTCTCAAAATATCCGACATTTATCCAAATATGAATATAATCCTCAAACAATTAAATGTATTTAAAGAACCTAACATATTAATATTATTTGAATAAAATCCTTGTTGGGACTCTATCTGAAAAAGTTTCTAAAATGCAATCCACCAGGCAATCAACCGATCTCTCCCGCACGTTAGTACATCTTCTCCAACTAGTGACCTATATAACATAGGTCAAGGGTTCATACCTCACAAAAGGTGAAACATTCACACTCTCTTGGTGGATGGCCATACACCCGCAGCCTAAGCACTCCCGGCTTTGTGAATCAAGCCCTCGAGGTAGTCGCATAGCGGGAGACAAACCCCAATGAACAATACTTTTGATTTTTGGGGACCAATAGTCTCCTTCGAAAATTTCTACCGAATCTCTCAACAATGCTTAAAACAGATTCAATTGTACCTAGAAAGTTCTCTAAAAATATGAATCTAGAAAACCATAACATATTAATACGAAACACATTCGCATATCTAACAAATATACCGCCAACTAAGTTGAATAATGAATCGGCATAATTGTTGATGCAATATTTTGAAAGGTATGAGTTCCAATATTCTTATGCTCATATGTAGTTATATATGAAAAAATCTGACAATCATACCAGAACTTCTAGAATCATGGCCCAATGAAATAAGCTATATCTCATCAACTTAGTCAATAACTACATCCCCCCAAAATCAAATCTGTAGCCATAATCTTCCATTTGAAGATAAAATGAGAACACCAAGTAAGTGCAACTTTGAGCCAAAAATATCAGAAAATTAACATCCAAAGCCATAAGCTTTTAATAGAAAACACAATAACATGTTTCCAGAATATTCAAAAGGTTTCGATAAAGATAACTTAAATCCTTTTAAAGTAAAGTATCCATCAAACAACAGAAAATCTAAAGAAACATAGACCAACTTGCTAGCTTTAAGATAAAATTAGACTACTTAGATCTTTGCCTCATCTTTCTTCTCTTCCTCTTCAACCTCCTCATACGCTTCTTCTTCCACTGATATTAGCACAATTTAAAAAAAAAAAAAACCCATATCAATATTTCAATAAAAAAACAATCAAATAGATCAAAAAGAAAATCATGGTTTGGGTTTTGACGTTTTCACCTTAGCTCTCATGGTGAAAAGGCTTCGAAATCGATCTTCTTTTGCAGTTCAAAACCACTCGTGTAGTGTTCTTCTACGGAGGCTGCGAGGCGAATGGGGAAGAGAAAGGTAAGGCTTTGAGATTATATATATAGGCTTAAAAGCTAAAACCCTAAATCCCTAACGGCCTTTCGGTAGTTGGGCTTTGTTATTATATGTTGGGTTAAACCATGAATCGGCCTATTTTAGCCCAAAATCAAGTTTAGGGTTTCTCAGGTTCCCTTCAGAAGAAAAAAAAACACCCTTTAAGCTGGAATCAAATCAATTTTGGACTATTTTAAAAGTCTGTTTTAGTATTAAAAAAATACTGAAATATTATAATTTTTATAATTAATATTAATATAAATATTTTATAATTATATTGAAATAAATAAAAAAGTTAAAATCACCTTGTCTAAAGCTCCATTTGTATTAACCTAACTTTGACTGTCTAGTTCAATATATCCAATATTTAGGGTAAATATCCCAAAAAGTATAAAAACCTCCCCAACCCTTTATTTTTTTCACACTTCAATCATTTCTCAATTTTCTCTCAATTTTCTCTCAATTTTCTCTCAAAGTCCTTGAAATTTACGCTCAAAATTCATAATAGTCCTTTACTATTTACGAAAAAGCCCTTTATAATTTTTGTAATATATTTTTTTTGGAAAATTTATTAAAATTTTTTATCGGATTACAATGGCCGGGGAATTACTTCGCCTAGACGACAACCACATCTCCGTCGAGCAAATGAAAATGCTAAGTTTTAATTTTTAATTTTTCAATATGATTAAATTTTTTTTTTCAATTATGCAATTTTAATTAATTTTTAATTTTATAATTTTTTAAACAGTCTGTAGATCGGGTGTTGGAATGTTATATTCACAACATGCATGGTCCCCCATCGCCGTTGATCGAGAATTACCTGCGGGAAGCGGGTTTTTGGCACGTGGCCAAGATAGGCCGGGGGTTCAAGTTGGAGCCGCCTTTGATCAGCGTGTTGATAGAGAGGTGGAGACCCGAGACGCACACTTTCCATCTGCCATGCGGAGAGTGTACCATCACTCTAGAAGATGTGCAGTTGCAGTTGGGATTACCGGTGGACGGGTCGGTAGTCACAGGGTCCGCAACATCTACCGATTGGATGGCCGTATGCTACAAGCTTCTGGGTGCCATTCCGGATAAAATTCAAGGAGCTCGGATCGATCTGGCCTGGTTACGAGACACATTCCCGGAGCCGAACGAGGGTTCGACCGAAGTAGAAAGAATACGATATGCTCGGGCATACATTCTTCAGATAATTGGAGGCTATCTGATGCCGGACCTCTCTAGAAACCTCGTCCACCTGAGATGGCTCTTGAAACTTGTTGATTTCAGAGCGGTGCGGTGAATTGAGTTGGGGTCCGCCGTGCTATCGAGGTTGTACCGGAGATGCGCGAGCGACGCGGCGAGTAAAGCAAAAATCGGAGGTTGCCTATCACTCTGCGCATCATGGGCATGGTTTCGATTTCCATTTTTACGTCCTCGACTCGACCAGCCATATTCATTCCCACCGATAACGAGGTAAATTTAATATTATATTTTACAATTATTTCGTAGATTTATAATATAATTGCATGCTAAAAGTTTATTTAATTAGGTGGAACCATTCGGCGAGTCATGTTGGAATACCTAACTCGCTTGAGGATATACGACTCCTATTGGACCAACGGTCGGAATCACAAGTAAGTTTCGAATTTCATTATTATAATTTAGTATTTCGTATTTAGTGTCTAGTATTATGTATATAACTAATATTTTGGTAATGTTAATATAGTTTCAATGAACACCGTACGAGGATCCGAAAATTCGGGCAGTAATTCCGGAGGAGTTCTTCCAAAATCCGAACAGTTGGCACGTTAAGGTCCCATTGATCACCTACGCGACCGTGGAGATGCACCAGTCAGATCGGGTTCTGCGGCAATTTGGATTCCGACAACCGATTCCCGTGCCACCTGAGGTGCTCGATGATGAGCACAAAGTGGACTTACGGCAGTCGCATACGGATTGGCCAAGATTTTGGTCAGGTCATATCGAGACGTGGGAGAACCGGTATGACTTTTTACCTATCCAGGAACCGATCATTGTTCCTGAGTTAGCGTGCGTGCCGGAGTACATGCCATGGTTTAGGATCCATGGCAAGCCGTATATGTTGTCGGAAGAAGAGAGGCGACGGCAACTTCGCGAGCGAAGGAAACGTCGGGCCCCTTTAAATCCAAGGAGAAGGGGTGATGAGACGGGGCCATCAACGGCGGCCGACACGATCCACCGGCCCCCAACAATAGCTACACGATCGCCGCCCATCAGTTCAGCCGACAACACCGACATCACAGCGTCTACTGTTTATGCCAAGTGCGTACCCTACCCCTTATATGTATCCTCCTAACCCATATATGTTTCAGTTTCCCAGTCCCACCCCAGGTTGGAATGCATGGTCGGGTTCGAGTCCGTTTCCGACTACTCCCGCTGGCCAGCCGATCGTGAGGCCAACGTCGGATGTGGGATCAGAGGAGGCGCTGTCGGGAGAGCACTTCTTTCTACCAGCTCCTTCGGCCAGACGGATACTGATCACCCCGCCGTGGTTTATGCAAACACCTCCGGGGTCATTATTTTATCAAGGTGGGTCATCCTCGCAACACCTGTAACTGGACCCACCGCCGGAGAATCGGAATCCCACCAGGTTCCACGACCCCGCCGAAGCTAGAAGAAGGAGGAATCCAGTAGCAGAATCGCCGACCGCCCCGTATGTATCACTGGTTCCCACCCCAAGATCACCCTAAACCCTAAACCCCGAATTTTATTTTGTTATTGTAATTTAATTTTTATTTTTTTGTAATTTAAATTTTTTGTAATTTAATTTTAATATCTTTGATAAAATAGAAATGGTTTAATTTTTTTCTAATTAAGTTTTAATATATTTAATAAAATTTGAATTTAATTTTTATTTTTTTGTAATTTAATTTTTTTGTAATTTAATTTTAATATCTTTGATAAAATAGAAATGGTTTAATTTTTTTCTAATTAAGTTTTAATATATTTAATAAAATTTGAGTTTAATTTTTATTTTTTGTAATTTAATTTTTTTGTAATTTAATTTTAATATCTTTGATAAAATAGAAATGGTTTAATTTTTTTCTAATTAAGTTTTAATATATTTAATAAAATTTGAGTTTAATTTTTATTTTTTTGTAATTTAAATTTTTTGTAATTTAATTTTAATATCTTTGATAAAATAGAAATGGTTTAATTTTTTTGTAATTTTGTAATTTAATTTTAATAACTTAAATAAAATAAAAGTTCTTGTACAAAAGTTCACCGTTTTCCTCCAAAAAATAGAAATTACATAGCCACCAGGGAGACAAAAAGCTAAGAACACGGTCAACTATTCCGATTTAGACACGAAGCGAGATGTATGGCGGGTTCCTACACCATCCATGACAAATGACTTTGGATGCTCGTTTCTCGGATATCCATATTGTTGCGTATTCTACTCGAGAGCAAGGTCGACCTTTTGGTTTGCGCCTCAATTGTCTATCCGACAATGACTTATACGGTGCAAGCGATCCGACGGCCACTTACGTTCACCTAGGATCGGTGGGAATACGTGTCTCCACACGTTGTACATGTTTTCTAATTTATACACTTCGTCGACATAGCTCATGGGATCAAGACGGAGATTCTGACAAGCCGCAAGTACATAAGCGCATGGTAACGAAGTGCATCAAATATCCCACAGTCGCATGTCCTATTTGTCAAGTGTACACGATAATGCCCGCCAACAATACCTTGGTTCGGTCTGTCAAACTCCGTGACACGAAACCATAGGTTGTCGCGATCGTGACACACTGTGTGCATGGTGTTGGCCCGTGCCTTCCCACGGTTTATTTCTTGCAAGACCTTCGGGCACCATACATGGCCTCCTTGCATCTGCCCTCTATAACTCGCTTCTCTCTTCGGAAATAATGCCGCTAAACGAAAATATGTCTCGCACAACCGATGTAATCGGCGGATAATGAGTTCCTTTTAGAAATGTAATTTATGCATTAGGCGGTGTTTATGGTCATATGACCATATCGTGAGGCCGCCGTCGTATGCTTGTGTCCACTGCTCGAAAGGAATATTGCACGAGTAGTTTGCGCCTTGGTGTTATCTGAGCGCAAACTGGCCAACATCTCGTGAAAACGGTCTTTATTGATCTCGTACCCTGCCAATATACGTTGATAGCGAATATTACATACCACTCTTCAATTGCAAATAAATTGAATATTACAAACGAAATTATATTAATAGATATTTCATACCCATATCGGTCACTTGCTGTTTCTGTCTTTTAGATCGATGTTGCTCATAGTAGTTGGATGAAACATGTCTCAGGCAATATCGATAGTATGTGCGATGCCACATGCTTCCCTGGCGTTCTATTGCCACAAGTATTCCAGGGCCCCGATCTGATATAACGCATATGTCAGGTTGGGGGCAGACATGCCTCCTTAACCTAGATAGGAAGAAGTCCCAGTCATCAGCTGACTCCCCCGGTGTTATTGCGAACGCAATCGGAAGGATTTTTCCACAGCCGTCTTGTGCCACAGCTAGCAATAGCCGATGCGTATATCTACCATACATAAAGGTACCGTCAATTTGTACCAATGGCTTGCAGTATATAAAGGCATCTCGGCATTGCTTAAATGTCCAGAACAGACGCTTAAACACTGCGCATCCGCAGAGCAGACAATCGTTGTAGTACGCCGGTTCCGTTTCAAGGTCTGTTGTGCTGCCTGGGACATATCTCTCCAGCACCTGACACCACTGCCACACTTCATTATATGAAGCGTCCCACCGACCGTGCAACTTTTCTAACGCCTTCTACTTGGCTATCCAAGCCTTTCTGTAAGAGGGTGTGTACCCCAATTGGCTACGAATATTGCCAATTAAGGCCGGCATCGTAGTCTTGGGATCGGCCTTCACCGTCGGGATTATTAAGTCAGCCAACATGTCTGAATCCATCCTCGGATGATCTTGTGTTACACCTGTCAATGAAGTACGTTAAATAATGCAACATTACATAATATTAGTGTTATTCGAAATCATTAAACACATAGTGGTACTGTACCGGCAAGAGATGTATGTGGATCTTTGTACTTTTTGATCTCTCACAACCCTGTCCTTTTCCTCAATGACGCCATGATTTTTCATGAACATGTGCCGTCTTGCACTGCATACTTCGCCTCGTACTTATCGAGCTTAGATTTAACCACATTGTAGTTAACCCTGCTCACGATCTTTGTATTGTTTCAATGCAAAGAAGAAAAGTATTCTTGTTGGAAAATCGTTACCAACTTCTAATTGGTCCGAATCCAACGAAGAATTTGTACGGTCACGCGTCCGGTGTGGTAGTTCAGGAAACTCCAATGCATCATCTTGAGATAGATCGACATTATGCATGTGGGCTGGAGGCGAGTACGCCCTGAATAGCGGATCTTCTTCTTCTTCGCCCGAACCGCCTCAACGTCTTCAGTATAGTTGAACGGGCTCCGCCGAAAAATAATCCAACTTCGCACCGTCGAGCCCTCGCTCTCGAGGTGGATCCACATCGATTCATCGTCCGACCCTCCATAACTCGCAACAAACGAGGGCCCTCGCCGGTGGATGTCGTCGGGAGTACATCATCCTCCTAAAACATCTTTCTTAAAGATCCCAATCATATGTGGATTGCCAACCACTAGAAGTTGATGACGTCCCCCAATACGTATTTCTATCATTGGACGTCGAAGGACGGATATGCATGTCCCATCCACCAACTGAGTGTCGTGCATGGGTTATGTTTTCCATACTACTACCGCACACGGGCATTTCTGTGTTTTGCCTCCCACTTACAGAGTGTCGACTTGGGGTCGTGTATTCCCCTCGAACGGCAGTAGATGTTGAGGTCGCAGAAAGATCACTTGGAGATGAAAATTCTACATATACCTCGATATAGGGTGATCCACTGGCAAGATGAGTCTCCACCATTGCCTCAAAGCTCCGAGGACCTTTGATGTTGAATGAGTCATATCTCACCGGATCAACCGAAGCGCAAAATCTATACTTAATAGACTGAACTTTCATTGGCGTTGTTCCGAATATTTTACGCCTAATTCTTTTGCGAAGTTCTACCAAATCGACGTTTGATTAAAACTCGATCGCATTGTGTTCTCCGATAAGAAAACAACACCATTTTCGGTGTCACGAACTTCACCATCGTAGTAAATAACAGCATTAATACGTTCACTCATTTTCAGTTTTTTTTTTCTTTTGCCTCAATTTCCCTTATGCAACCTGAGAATGAAATTTGGCTGATTTATAGCCTAATTTTACCGGAGACTCAGAGCAAAAGAGCGTCCACGTGGGAGCTCTTTTCAAGACTCTCGACAAACAGCACCTATTTGGAAGCATTTTTGGCCACCGCTTGTTCGTAAACGTTTCTCAAATTAATTTTGTCGAGACTCATCAGTAGCAAAAGAGCGTCCACGTGGGAGCTCTTTTCGTACTCTCGCCGACAAGTGCACCTCTCGCCGAAGCGTTTTTGGCCACCGCTTGTTCGAAACGCCTCCTCAAATTAATTTTGCCGGGGACTCTCAGAGCAAAAGAAAGCGTCCACGTGGGAGCTCTTTTCGCACTCCTCACGACAAAGGCACCTGCTGGAAGCGTTTTTGGTCATCGCTTTTGTTCGTAAATGTCTCCTCAAATTAATTTTGCCGAGACTCATCAGAGCAAAAGAGCGTCCACGTGGGAGCTCTTTTCAAGACTTCTGGCGGCGACAAGCACCTGCCGGGCGTTTTTGTGCCGCTTGTTCAAAAACGTCTCTCAAATTAATTTTGCGGAGACTCATCAGAGTAGCAAAAGAGCGTCCACGTGGGAGCTCTTTTCGCACTCTGGCGACGAAGCACCTGTGCCGAAGCGCGTTTTTGCCATCGTTTGTTCAAAAACGCCTCTCAAATTAATTTTGCCGAGACTCTCATCACAAAAATTCAATTAATTTTTTCCTAGCCCAAAAAATCAATTAATTTTTCATACCGTAAGTGGACGGAAAGGGAGGGCAAAACGCGTCCCACGTCGTGGCGTTTTCTGGTAATTCAAAGAAAAGTGCGCCGAGGACGCTTTGTGCCACCTCGACAAAGCGCGCTTACGCGGGCGCCTTTGTCGAGGTGGCACAAAGCGCGCCCTCGTGGGTGCGCTTTTGTTGCTGCTTTCCCAAAAACGCTACCGACATGGACGCGCGTTTTTGGGGGAAACGGCCCTTTTCCGTAAATATTCTTCAAACTAACCCATTTCCGTAAATAATTAAATTTTTAGGTATATATGGGATATTTACCCCAATATTTAACCTCTTTTTCATATGATATTAAAGAAAAATATTTTTTTTTTTATATTTTGATATTATATATAGAGGTGGGATTTATAAGCTTTTATATGTTTTATTTGTTTAATTAAAGTATTTTATAATTCAAATCAAAATTTACTAAATGCCTCGTGGAAAGATCTTTCAAAAATAGAATCAAGAGAATGTGGTGATTATATTAATCAACTAAAGTGAATTTTTAGATAATAAAAGCTGAATCCCATACCTCTTAAATGTCACACTTTAAGAATAATCATATAAGCAAAACTTCAAAAATAAAATTTGTATAATATTCTGATTGAAGGAAACAAAAGGAAAATTATTTAATATACCGTCAGTGTATTATAAGGTGTAGAAAAAAATTAATTACATAAATAAATATGACACTTTGACATACTTTTAATCTGTTTGTGAAATTTTAAAAACTCAATAACCAATATATCAAACAATTATCCTAATCTTATATGTTAGAGATATTATATCAATTTAATTTTACATATAATATATAAAAATATAAAAATATGTAAAAATAAATAATTTTATTTAAGTATATAAGTGGTAGTCATTATCACACAATAATTTAATTTATAATATTTCCAGTCTAAGGGCACACAGATTTTTCAGATGCAAATAAAGTGCCAAATTATTGAATGATTAAAGGCAAAAAGAAATATTAATTACTTCACTGAAACAAGTGTTAAAATATAATTTTTAGAATTAAGGGACTATCAAAACAAATCTCCACCTTGCATTATCCCAATTAAAGTATTTTCTGGATTCTTCATAAAGTATAGATTATAAATTATATAAAAAAAAAAGACTCGTGCTTTAACCTAATAATTATCCATATACTCACTTGTACCCAAAAAAATAATAATAATAATAATAAATTATATTTGGAAATTTACGAATATGTCCCTATTGTATTTTGATTTTTATATTGGTTCTTTTAGCATTGATTGCAATAAAGGGAATAAAAACTGGAATTTTGTTTCCCCAATCACAACAGCCCACGTTCCAAGGGCCACAAGGCAACCAATGATGTAACTTTCTCCGTCGTTGAAAAGCAGAAAAGTTAAAATCTACTTCAAGTCCTTCTACTCTTTGTTCAGTTTGAATTTAGTCTCTTTATTTTTTAAATTTAAAAAAAAATTCAATTATTAATATCATTTTTTTTATATATTAAGAGAGTATGGTTTTTTTTTTTCAAAATATTATACTAATGAATTTAATAGAAGAATTTTATCCGTGTTAACAAATAGACCTAAAAATAGAGAAACTAACTTTCAAATATATAAAAAGTACAGGTACTTGAAGCATAATTTAGGCAAAAAAATTTATTCATTGAACAATTTCATCGAGCACATGGTAGCATTACATTCATGGCAACCCCACAATATAAGACAAAATCAAAAGCAGAGAAAAACCCATAAAAGGAATCTACTCAAATCCACCATCGTTTACAAAAAAAAAACTTTTTTTTTTATTGTATGCGTGTGTGTTTACTGAGTCACAATGACTGGAATCTGACGAAGCCGATCTGATTCAACTTGAAGAGAATTTCTACACAGTGGACAACTCGGCTCAGCACTGAGCCACCTATCAACACACTCGGAATGATAAGAATGGTGACACGAAGGCAAAACCTTAACTTTCTCACCATCTTCAAACAGTCCAAGGCATATACAGCACTCGCTCCCAAGCGCCGCCCTCCCCCTCGTCACCATAGTTATCGGCAACGCATTGATGGTATTGGGGTCGAGCCCTCGAGGCTGAGGAGGAGGCTGTGGGGGTACGTGAGAGGTCGGGGATAGGTCGTGTCGATGAGAACTGCATAGCCATCGAATGTAAAAATAGATGAGAGCGAAAATAAGGACGATGGCAAAGAGGACGACGGTGAAGAAGAGAGTTCGGCCGTGGATTTGGAAGTCGCGGTCTTCGAGATCTGCGTAGTGCCAGTGGAAAGGCTGAGAGTCTTGGGCAGACGCCATTTTGGAGAAAGGGAAGGTGTCGAGGCTTTTATAACAGTGGAAGTTGAGGCATCTTTGGCAGTTAATGTGGACGGTTGGGAAGTAAAGATGAGGAGATCTTTGTCCTAAAATTCATATAATGTGACAAAATATTAAAGTTTATCTTAATTTTTTAAAGGATATATTATAATAATTAGAAATTTTATCACATATTTAGAATAAAAATGTGTATTTAAAAATAATATAAAATAATTAAATAAACGCATGGTTTGAAACTACTTAATAATAACACGTGAAATATGTATGATATTAAAATAAAAAAAATTAACTTAAATTGTTTATCACGGTGTTGTCATCAATCTTGAGTTCATGTCGAGATAACTTGTGACACCAACTCAATCAAATACTCTTGGGGATCGACTCGTATAAACAACGAATAAGAAAAGTAGAGAATAACGAACACAAATATTTTACGTGGAAAACTCTTCCGAAGAGGATAAAAATCACGGGCAAAGGAGGTATTGGCTTTTCACTAAATAAGTAAATAAACGAGAGTATAATATGGATAAAATAAACCTAAATGTACAACTTATACATTGTTCAAAACCTCAAATGCAATGCTCCAAATCTCAAATAGCAAACCGATAAACAAAACCCTAAAGCCTCATGAGGTACTCGCAAAAAGGATATAAAATACTTTTCATAATTACCACGAAACTCTTACCAAAACTCTTATGTGACTACGTCTTGTCACTATCAAAGAAAAGCTCTCGCTAATAAATACATCAAAATAGAGATACAATGACCCCCTAGAATAATTAGAGTCCAACTAGGAAAAGATAATAGAGTTTAATTGAGAGAAGAATACGAGACACACCCTACAAATACATTATTAATAAAATTTCATCATGCGTAATTCAGTCAGGAGCTTAAATAATAGTATAAATGTACAATCAATGGAGGTAATAAAATATGTATAAAAATATTAAAATAAAGTTTTAGTTGTGTGGTAAATTAAATGTTTTATTAATGTAATTGAGAAGCGTTCAAATCCCACAATATGCATATTTTTATTGATTTTTTCAAACAAAAAATTAAAGTATCCTCAAATAATATAAATTATTGTAATTACGGAAAGCCATTTTCATAATTTTTTAAACCAAATTGATACTCGGTTGACTCGTAACACTAACTCAATTATAAACTTAAATAACATTATAGATAAAATATATTAAATTGAGTTGAATCATTTTGGATAGCTTTAAATTTAAGTAATTAAAGTTTCATATTGGAATTTAGATTATTTAAGTTTAAAATTATTAAAATTTAAAATCAAATCAACTAAAACTCAAGTTATTTTTTCTATTTCATCTTTTAATTTTTAGATTTAGATAATTTATTAGGAAGGATTAAATTATTTTAAAAAACACTCTATCCTTTATACATGATTAAGTGATATTTTAATGAATAATTATTAAATACAATTTTTTAATTCTAAGCGGAAATTTAAAAAAAAAAAAACTTTCTAAATATGCTTTATCTAATAATTTTTAAAAAGATTATATCTCACGATTAAATCTTGATATGTATAACTTTATGTCTTAACTCAAAATCACTTTTATTTATAAAAAAACCCTACTAAATAATTTTAATTGAATCTAACGGTCTTATATTCACATGACTTTGTTGAGATTTTATATAAGAAAATTAAATCTCAACTTTTTGCAGTTCTCAATGTTTTTTTATACAGAAAAAGTATATTAAATTATGCCAAATTGATATATATATATATATATATATATATATACATCCCTAATGGATATTGGAAAACAATATTGGTGTTTTTTCGTCCAAGGATACTGAAAAACAGCTAGTGGAAGGAAGGGACTGTAAAGGATTAGATTGGAAGTGGACATAAAGTTTTAATGAAAAAAAAAAAAAAGAGTGTAAACGTAATTAGAAAAATTAAAGGATAATTTAAAGGAACCGCTCACGGAATGAAGGGCCAATTTTTGGTTTTCAAGTTTTGTGAAAAGTCGGATTAATCTCTTCCCAAGGGACAGAAAAAAGTGAGTCATTGTTGTTTTTAAAAAAGTGAGTCATTCATGATGTTGAAGTTGTTGAGACTACTGACATGGGAATGTCTTTTAGGGTTTGATTGTAATTAGAGGTGTAATCGAGTTCAATTAAATTTGTATTTGTTAAGTTCGAGTTTGATCAAATATTTATTTTAAAATTTGAGTATAAATTAATCTTTTGATTTTTGGTTATGTATGAAAAAGGGTAAGATATTAGGGTTTTCTTTTTCATATATAAGAAAATTATTTAGCAAAATAGATAGGGGAGTGGATTATTTGGAAAATGGTTGTCGATTTCCATATATTTTTTATAAAAAAAATATCATGAATGATCCTCATATTTTTCATAACAAATTTTGATTACTTTCGATTATTTCAATTGTCTTTTTTTCTAGTTTCAACACAATATTAATATGTTGAAATCAAGACTTTAGTGAGAACATTGATTCTATTTAAAATTTATTTTTAAATTTTTATAAAATTATAAGACACCATTTATGATATTATTTATTTTTTTAATTTAGCATAACCTCCAAACCTGTTTCAATGTTTTGGACTTAAAAATAGAATAATATCACAAATGATCCCTCGTAATTTTATTAAAATTTCAAAATCAATTCTTGAAAAGGAAGAAATTAATAAAATCAAGTCCAGATTGACTTGTAGTTCTCACCACATTCTTTGCTCGAAACTTCTTAACATTGTATTAAAACTGGAAAAAAAGTAACTAAAATTTATTACCATAAAAATATGATAAAATATGGGGGACTATTCGTGATATTTTTCCATTTTTACTTGAGCAAGAAAAAGTTATACGGAAGCCAAATCGTCCAGATTCCAACTTCAACTGCTAAATAATTCACTCCCATTTATTTTGCTAAATATTTTTCTTATTTCATATATATTAAAAAAAATCCAGATATTAGCCACTAGATTGGGTTCAGTCTTGTGTGGGTCGTAACAAGGAATTAATTGTTAATTGTTATGTGGAGGTCTCGTAAAATAAAATTTTTTTTAAGTCATTCTTAAATTTTAAATTAATAAAGATAAAATTATGCTTTAATATCCCTAAAAATGATAAAAATTTAATTTTAATCCTTTAAAAATTATAAAAATATAAACTATTCAAATAGTAAAATTGTATTTTTACTATCGTGAAAATTACAATTTAATTTCGGTCTCTCCTTAAAAAAATTTCTAACTTCGCCCCTGAATATGAATATGATCTTTGTCTACATGGATATGATATTATGTACATGAATGGCTTCGTTGATTTCACTGGGAAGTGAATGGATTTTAGTTAGTGATTTCAACAATACCGATATTTTAGGGATTACTGCCTTTTGTCAATGCTTGAATAATTGCAAGCTAGTCGAAATACATAACAAAACTAGATTAAGGCCCCCAAAATTTTTGGGAAATTTTGGTTTTTTGCTTAAAATTTTTAAAATGTTTTAATTAGGCCCCCTAAGTCGGCTTACTTTAATAAGTTCTACCCTAGTAGTCATTGCTTGTATATACCTTCTCTCATGTGTCAAGGCACCCCAGCAATTATAGACATGATTGAAGCGGAGGAGAGATTGAATCATCTTTTCCACTTGTGTTCACTCGTCAAGGCTTAAAAAGGATTAAATTAAATAGTTAAAGTTTAAAATGGATTAAAAGTGAAATTCAACCATTTAATAAGGGGTCCAAAGCTCCTTTGTCCCAATCTAAAACAGATTCAATAAGGATATATTAGTATATAAATCAGTTATGAATCGAATGTTAAAAATTATACAATATACGATTGAATATCATATGTATATATTCGAGTTCACAAAAAAATATGGAATATTCATTATCCATTATCCAAGCTTGACTTGCAAGTCTATTTCATTACCTAAAAATATTAAAATACTTTTATTGTATGCATCCATTATAATATATTAATTTTTTTTTTTATAAATTTAATTTTATGATTAATATTATAAATATTTTCTATTTCTTTTATAATTATTTAAATGATATATATTACATTTACACTTTGTTGAAGAGACTAATTTAATTATGATTAAAAATAAATATATCTTTAATCAAATTTTATAATTTATAAAAATTCAAATTTAGACGCATTTTCTAATTTAGTTTATTTGATGCAAAATAGTAAACATGTTTTTAATTAATAATATTAAAAATATTGACAATGTATAAAACAATATAAATAGATTTTTATCTTTAAAACAATTGTAAAACTTTTATAAATCAGATTTAAATTTTATACAATTTTAATAATAAAAGTATTTTTAAATCATTTTAAATTATTTTGTTCAGTTTCAATATTATCATATAAGTAAAATTCATTAAAAATATATCAAATCAAATTATTGTAATAAAATTAAAAAATTGACAAAGTATAAAACAATATTTATTAGAAATGAGGTTTAGATTTCTAGTTTTTTTGTTTGCTAGGGTTTTAGTACGTCGTTTTCTTTGTTTTTTCGTTTTCACAACAAAGTACGGCGCATTTAGGGTTAGTCGGGATTTGCAGAAAGTGAATATTTACCAATAACATCCCTTAACCCCGAACCGTCGCCGAAACAGAGTTACGAAACATTACCGAACATATCAAACAACTTACGAATAATTCACAAATAAAACAACATTCATAATATAATTTAATAACCAAGTCCCTATAATAAACTCTAGAAGTCTAAAGCATGTATTAAAAGTGAAACGGGACATGTTCAAATACTCCAAATTTTTTATTTTATTTTTATAAATTTCGACAACATTTCTACTTATTTTCACATACAACCCCCTGCAAATTAAACCGTATCCATTTCAAACATAACCAATTCAACCAATTCATTTCACATACTCATTTTCTATTCTAAATACCTTTTAATCAAACTCAATCAATATAATATCAATTTAAATTTATCAATGTACTAATTAAATTGAAATAAATAAACTTCTTTCATTATAACTCTTAGACTTCTAATACTAACATTTTTAACCATTTATATTCAAAACATAATAACCTTTATACACATCCTATGTACAGCCACATCACCAAAAGAAAATATACATCACCAAAAATTTACTGAAGTCTGGCTTTGGATGCTGGTTCAGTATTTGACTTCTACAACCTGCGCACGGAAACAACCGTACGTTGAATATGCATATACTCAGTGGTATTACTATAAA
Organism: Gossypium sturtianum; assembly: GCA_025698515.1. Classification (NCBI taxonomy): domain Eukaryota; kingdom Viridiplantae; phylum Streptophyta; class Magnoliopsida; order Malvales; family Malvaceae; genus Gossypium; species Gossypium sturtianum. The sequence goes on from CM046948.1 coordinate 8,735,025, forward strand.
TCAAACTATTTAACCTTAATAAATAACAAACATCAACCACAAACTTTATAAATCATTTAAACTGATTATACATAATTATATATTACTTCATAAATCTTAAATTCATATTTCATTTTTCACATACTAACTCAATTCATAATTTAACTCATACATTCTTTCTCATACTTATCAATAGTGCCAAACCAATCAATAAATTTCATTTTCAAAATTTCATTTCAATTATTTATCCTATTAACAAGGCTCGGACTTTGACAGATACACGGATTCCACCCAAACACACCAGAATATCCAACCTAAACACACCCGGAATAATATAAATCCTCCATAACACACTAGTATAATATAACCTCCAAAACACACCAGTATATCATATCCTCCAAAACACACCAGTATATCATATCCTCCAAAACACACCAGTATATCATATCCTCCCAAACACACCAATAAGACATTAAATGCCTCTTCGGATAAACCGAAGCATATAATAACAGAATGATCTTCTCGGCCGAGCTATAAATCTCCTCATCACATCACAAATCCTATGGCATGCCACTTGTATCCAATCTAATCCGATAAGTTAATAGGGGCAATTGACCCATAAATACCAAAAAATAAAAAAATTTACGGAAAAGGGCCGGAATTGGGAAAAATTACGGAAAAGGGCCGAATCCCCCAAAAACGCGGCCACGTAAGCGCGTTTTGGGGGGGACGGGACAAAAACGCGCCCTGCTGGAAGCGTTTTTGTCCACGTCATCCAAAAACGCTCCCACGTGGACGCGCTTGCTGACGTGGACAAAAACGCTTCAAAGGGCGCGCGTTTTGGTCCTTACTACCGTGTTGAAGTTTTTGGCCCAATAGTCTCCGGCAAAATAATTTTGAGAGACGTTTACGAACAAACACCGCCAAAAACGGCATGCGTTACGGAAAACGCTTAGCGTGGTGGCGTTTTTGCTCTGATGATCTACGGAGAAATAATTTTGAGGGGACGTTTACGAATAAACAATGGCCAAAAACGCTTCCAGCAGGCGCGCTCGCTGTCGGCATGCGTAATGAAAACGCTCCCACGTGGGCGCGCGCTTTGCTCTGATAGCCTCGGCAAAATTAGGCTATAAATCGGTGAAAATTCATTCTCGGTTGGCGAAAAGGAAATTGAGGCAAAGGAAAAAATTGAAAATGAGTGAACGATATTAATCTTTGTTATTTACTACGACGGTGAAGTTCGTGACAAAAAATGGCGTTGTTTTCTTATCGGAGAACACAGTAGCATCGAGTTTTAATCGGAACATCGATTTGGTTGAACTTCGCAAAAGAATTAGGCGTAAAATATTTGGAACAACGCCAATGAAAGTTCGGTGTATTAAGTATAGGTTTTGCGCTTGGTTGATCCGGTGAGATATGAGTCGTTCGACATCAAAGGTGCTCGGGGCTTTAAGGCAATGGTGGAGACTCATATTGCGAGCGGATCACCCTATATGGAGGTATATGTAGAATTTTCATCTCTAAGTGATCTTGCTGCGACCTCGACATGTACTCGCCGTTCGAGGGAATACACGACCCTGCCGAATGAGCACTGTAAGTGGGAGGCCAAACACGAAGTGCCCGCGGTGTGCGGTCGTAGTATGGAAAACATAACCCCACACACGACACTCGGTTGGTGGATGGGACATGCATATCCGTCGATCGGCGTCCGATGATAGAAATACGTCTTCGGGGGCGTCGGCAAGTTCTAGTGGTTGGCAATCCACATACGATTGGAATCATCACGAAAGATGTTTAAGGAGGGATGATGAACTCCCGACGACATCCACCGGCGAGGGCCTCGTTTGTTGCGAGGTTATGGAGGGTCGACGATGAATCCGATGTGGATCCACCTCGAGAGCGGGGCGAAGCGGTGCGAAGTTGGATTATTTTCGAACCGGGCCCGTTCCAATTGTACTGAAGGCGTTGAGAGCGGTTGCACGAAGAAGAAGAAGATCCGCTATTCAGTGCGTACTCGCCTCCGAGCCAGCATGCATAATGTCGATCTATCTCATGATGATGCATTGGAGTTTCTGAACTAACACACCGGACGCGTGGCCGCATGCAGATACATCGTTTGATTCCGATTTAAATTAGAAGTTGGTAACCGGTTTGCGAACAAGAATAATTTTCTTGTTGCATTGAAACAAAGATACTGACATTAAGAACGGGTTAACTACGGTGGTTAAATCGAAGCTCGATAAGTTCGAGCGAAGTGTGCGCAAAGATGGCACATGTCAATGGAAAATCATGGCGTCGTTGAAGAAAAAGACGAGGGTTGTGGGAGATTAAAAAGTACAAAGTGCGACATACATGTCTTACGCCGTGCAAATATCACTATGTGTTCGGTGATTTCAATAACGAGTAATAATATGTAATATTGCATTGTTTAACGTACTTCGTTGACAGTGTAACACAAGATCATCCGGATGGATTCGAGATGTTGGTACGACATGATAATCCCGATGTTGAAGGCCGATCCAAATACTACGGTGCTTAGACCTTAATTGGCGTGTGTCGTAGCCAATTGGGGTACACGCCCTCTTACGAGAAAGGCTTGGATAGCCAAGCGAAGGCGTTAGAAAAGTTACGGTGGGTGGGACACTTCATATAATGAAGTGTGGCGGTGGTGTCAGTCTTTGGATAGATATGTCCCGGCGACGCAGCCGGACCTTGAAAAGCGGAACTGCGTGCTACAGCGATCGTGCGCTCCGTGGATGCGCGCGTGTTCAAGCGTGCATTGCGGACATTTAAGCAATGCCGAGATGCCTTTAAATCGTAAGCCATTGGTACAAATTGACGCGGTACCTTTATGTATGGTAGATATACCCGTCGGCTATTGCTAGTTGTGGCACAAGACGGATGTGGGAGAATCCTTCCGATTGCATTCGCAATAACACCGGGAGAGTCGGTGATGATTGGGACTTCTTCCTAAGTAGGTTAAGGAGGCATGTTTGCCCTGAACGACATATGCGTTATATCGGATCGGGGCCTGGAATACTTGCGGCAATAGAGCGCCGTGGAAGCGTATGGCATCGCACACACCATCGATATTGCACGAGGCATGTCGCATCCAACTACTACGGGCAACATCGATCTAAAAAAGCGAGAGACAACAAGTGATCGATATGGGTATGAAATATCTATTAATACAATTTCTTTTGAAAAATTCAATTTATTTGCAATTGAAGAGTGGTATGTAATATTAGCTATCAACGTATATTGGCGGGTATGAGATCAATAAAGCCGTTTCGAGGAGATCTTTGGCGATTTGCGCTCGAGATAACGCCGAAGCGCGCAGATACTGTGCAACATTCCTTTGGAACAGTGGACACAAGCATATGACGGCGGCTACGATATGGGCATATGACCACAAACCTTGCCGAATGCATAAACTGCGTTACGAAAGGAACCGTCATCATCGCCCGTAACATCGATCGTGCGAGAGACATATTTTCGGTTATCGGCACTATTTAGAAGAGGCGGCGATTTATAGAGGCGGATGGAAGGAGGCCATGTATGGGCCCGAAGGTCTTGCAAGAAATCAACCGTGGGAAGGCGCGAGGCGAACACCATGCACCACGGTGTGTCACGATCGCGACAACCTATGGTTTCGTGTCACGAGTTTGACAGACCGAACCAAGGTATTGTTGGCGGCCATTATCGTGTACACTTGACAAATAGGACTGCTGCGATCGTGGGAAATTTGATGCACTTCGTTACCCGTGCGCCCATGTACTTGCGGCTTGTCGAATCTCGTCTTGATCCAATGAGATATGTCGACGAAGTGTATAAATTACAAAACATGTACAACGTGTGGAGACACGTATTCCCACCAGATCCCGGATGAGCGTAAGTGGCCCTTGGTATCGCTTGCACCGTATAAACTATTACTGGATAGACAATTGAGGCGCAAACCAAAGGTCGACCTTGCTCGTCTAGAATACGCAACAATATGGATATCAGAAAACAAGCAACCAAAGTCGGTTGTGCGGATGGTGTAGGAACCGGGCGTACATCTCGCTCGTGTCCAAGTCGGAATAGTTGGCCGTGTTCTTAGGTGTTTTGTCTCATGGAAGCTATGTAATATCTATTTTTTCGGAGGAAAAGCGGTTAACTTTTGTACAATAACTTTTATTTTATTAAATATATTAAAAATTAATTACAAAAAAAAAAAATCAATTTTATTTTGTCAAATTTTATTAAAATAAGTAAAACAAATTAAAAAAATTAAATTACAAGGCAACAATTTGAACTCAAATTTTATTAAAATAAGTAAAACAAATATAAAAATTAAATGACAAGGCAACAAGTTAAACTCAAATTTTATTAAATATATTAAACATTAATTACAAAAAAATCAATTCTATTTTGTCAAATTTTATTAAAATAAGTAAAACAAATTAAAAAAATTAAATTACAAGGCAACAATTTGAACTCAAATTTTATTAAAATAAGTAAAACAAATATAAAAATTAAATGACAAGGCAACAAGTTAAACTCAAATTTTATTAAATATATTAAACATTAATTACAAAAAAAAAAACTTAATTAAAAATTCTAGTGATGATGCTGGGTGGGAACTAGTGCCACACTACAGGCGATCGCGATTCTGTGTTGGATTCCTCCTTCTTACGGCTTCGGCGGGTTGTGGAACCTCGGGCGGGAATCGATTCCTCGGCGATGGAGTGCAGTTACGGATGTTGCGATGGTGACCCACTCGATAAAATATTGGCGACGCCGAGGTGTTTGCATAAACCACGGCGGGGTGATCGCATCCCGAGCAGCGAACTGGCGGAAAAAGTGCTTCCGATGCGCCTCCTGCGAACCCATGCGACGTCGGCCTCACCATCGGATGGCGGTGAGTAGTCGATATGAGCTCGAACCCGGCCATGCACTCCAACCGGGCTAGGAATAGGAAATCGAAACATATATGGGTTAGGAGGATACATATAAGGGAAGAGAATGCGCGCGCAGCATGAGCGGTAGATCTTTGTGATGGGCCCGGTGTTGTCGGTTGAACTGATGGGCCCGGTGGTGTGTAGTAACTGCTGCGGGCGATGATGCCGTCGGCGGTGATGATTGCCCGCCTCATCACCCCTTCTCCTTGGGTGTAAAGGGCCTCGACGTTCCGCCGCTCTCGAAGTTGTCGTCGCCTCTCTTCTTCCGACAATAGATATGGCTTGCCATGGATCCTAAACCATGGCATGTACTCAAGAAGCGCATGCTAACTCGAACGACTATCGGTTCTCGGTCGTATATAGTCATATCGGTTCTCCCACGTCTCGATATGTTCGACCAAAATCTTGCCCAAAATCTTTTCCGTAAATTTTTCAATTGACCCATGCTAACACATACGAATTGGGCAAGATTTTGGTCGAAACATATCGAGACGTGGGAGAACCGATATGACTATATACCCGACCGAGAACCGATAGTCGCCCGAGTTAGCATGCGTGTTGAGTACATGCCATGGTTTAGGATCCATGGCAAGCCATATCTATTGTCGGAAGAAGAGAGGCGACAACTACTTTTCGAGAGCGAAGGGAACGCCGAGGCCCTTTACACCCAAGGAGAAGGGTGATGAGCGCGGCAATCATCATCACCGCCACACACATCCGCGCCCCGAAGAACGGCGCTACACATACCACCGGGCCCATCGGGCTCAATCGACAACACAGGCCCATCAAAGCATCTACTGCTCATGCCAAAGCGTACTCTTCCCCTTATATGTATCCTCCTAACCCATATATGTTTCGATTTCTATTCTAGCCCAGTTGGAGTGCATGGCGGGTTCGAGCTCGCTATCGACTACTCACCGCCATCCGATGGTGAGGCCGACGTCGCATGTGGGTTCGAGGAGGCGGCATCGGAAGCACTTCTTTCTCGCCAGCTCCGCTGTTCGGATGCGATCACCCCGCCGTGGTTTATGCAAACACCTCCGGCGTCCAATATTTTATCGAGTGGGTCACCATCGCAACATCGAACTGCACTCCATCGCACGAGGAATCGATTCCGCCCGAGGTTCCACAACCCCACGCCGGAAGCCGAAAGAAGGAGGAATCCAAATACAGAATCACGACGACCGCCTCGTCGTGGCACTTTGGTTCCCACCCATCATCACTAGAATTTTTAATTAAGTTTTTTTGTAATTAATGTTTAATATATTTAATAAAATTTGAGTTTAACTTGTTGCTTGTCATTTAATTTTTATATTTGTTTTACTTATTTTAATAAAATTTGAGTTCAAATTGTTGCCTTGTAATTTAATTTTTTAATTTGTTTTACTTATTTTAATAAAATTTGACAAAATAGAATTGATTTTTTTGTAATTAATGTTTAATATATTTAATAAAATTTGAGTTTAACTTGTTGCCTTGTCATTTAATTTTTATATTTGTTTTACTTATTTTAATAAAATTTGAGTTCAAATTGTTGCCTTGTAATTTAATTTTTTTAATTTGTTTTATTTATTTTAATAAAATTTGACAAAATAGAATTGATTTTTTTGTAATTAATTTTTAATATATTTAATAAAATAAAAGTTATTGTACAAAAGTTAACCGCTTTCCTCCAAAAATAGATATTACATAGCTTCCATGAGACAAAACACCTAAGAACACGGCCAACTATTCCGACTTGGACACGAAGCGAGATGTATGCCCCGGTTCCTACACCATCCGCACAATCGACTTTGGTTGCTTGTTTCTGATATCCATATTGTTGCGTATTCTAGACGAGCAAGGTCGACGACTTTTTGGTTTGCGCCAATTGTCTATCCTGTAATAGCTTATACGGTGCAAGCGATACCAAGGCCACTTACGCTCATCCGGGATCGTGGGAATACGTGTCTCCACACGCTGTACATGTTTTGTAATTTATACACTTCGCCGATATATCTCATTGGATCAAGACGGAGATTCCGACAAGCCGCAAGTACATGGGCGCATGGGTAACGGCGCATCAAATTTCCCACGATCGCAGTCCTATTTGTCAAGTGTACACGATAATGGCCGCCAACAATACCTTGGTTCTGTCTGTCAAACTCGTGACACGAAACCATAGGTTGTCGCGATCGTGACACACCGTGTGCATGGTGTTCGCCCGCGCCTTCCTACTGCTGATTTCTTGCAAGACCTTCGGCCCATACATGGCCTCCTTCCATCCGCCTCTATAAATCGCCGCTCTCTTCTAAAAATAGTGCCGATAACCGAAAATATGTCTCTCGCACGATCGATGTAATGGCGTATGACGCGCTCCTTTCGAAACGAGTTTATGCATTCTGCAAGGTTTGTGGTCATATGCCCATATCGTAGCCATTGTCCATATGCTTGTGTCCACTGCTCCAAAGGAATGTTGCATTGTATCTCTTGCGCTTTCTGCGTTATCTGAGCGCAAAATCGCCAAAGATCTCTTGAAAACGGTCTTTTATTGATCTCATACCGCCAATATACGTTGATAGCTAATATTACATACCACTCTTCAATTGCAAATAAATTGAATTTTTCAAAAGAAATTGTATTAATAGATATTTCATACCCATATCGATCACTTGTTGTCTCTGTCTTTTAGATCGATGTTGCCCGTAGTAGTTGGATGCGACATGCCTCGTGCAATATCGATGGTGTGTGCGATGCCATACGCTTCCATGGCGTCTATTGCCGCAAGTATTCCAGGCCCCGATCCGATATAACGCATATGTCGTGTTCGGGGCAAACATGCCTCCTTAACCTACTTAGGAAGAAGTCCCAATCATCACCGACTCTCCCTGTGTTGTGCGAATGCAATCTAAGGATTCTCCCACATCCGCCTTGTGCCACACATAGCAATAGCCGGCGGGGTATATCTACCATACATAAAGGTACCGTCAATTTGTACCAATGGCTTACGATGTTTAAAGGCATCTCAAGATTGCTTAAATGTCCGAATGCAGACGCTTGAACACCGCGCATCCACGGAGCGGCACGATCGTTGTAGTCTATGCAGTGTTCGCTTCAAGCTGTCCGCTATGCGTCGCTCGGGACATATCTATCCAAAGACTGACACCACCGCCACACTTCATTATATGAAGTGTCCCACCCACCGTGGTAACTTTTCTAACGCCTTCTCGCTTGGCTATCCAAGCCTTTCAGAAGAGGCGTGTACCCCAATTGGCTACGAATAATACGCCAATTAAGGCCTCGACCGTAGTATTTGGATCGCCTTCAACATCGGGATTATCATGTCGACCAACATCTCTCGAATCCATCCTCGGATGATCTTGTGTTACACCACAACGGCGTTTAAACAATGCAATATTACATATTATTATCGTTATTCAAATCACCGAACACATAGTGATACTGCATCGCAAGACATGTATGTCGACCTTTGTACTTTTAATCTCCCACAACCCCGCTTTTTTTCAACGACGCCATAATTTTCCATCGACATGTGCCATCTTGCACCGCACACTTCGCCTCGAACTTATCGAGCTTCGATTTAACCACCGTGTAGTTAACCCCGCTTCTTAATGTCAGATCTTTGTTTCAATGCAACAAGAAAATTATTCTTGTTCGCAAACTGGTTACCAACTTCTAATTCGTTAATCAAACGATGTATCTCATTTCGGCCACGCGTCCGTCGTGTTTAGTTCAGAAACTCCAATGCATCATCATGAGATAGATCGACATTATGCATGCTGGTGGAGGCGGCAGTACGCCCGAATAGCGGATCTTCTTCTTCTTCGCCCGAACCGCCTCAACGCCTTCAGTACAATTGGAACGCTCCGCTCGAAAAATAATCCAACTTCGCACCGCCGGGCCTCGCCTCTCGAGGTGGATCCACATCGGATTCATCGTCCGACCTCCATAACTCGCAACAAACGAGGCCCCTCGCCGGTGGATGTCGTCGGGAGTTCATCATCCCTCCTTAAACATCTTTCGCATGCATTCCAATCGTATGTGGATTGCCAACCACTAGAACTTGCCGACGCCCCTCGATGACGTATTTCTATCATCGGACGTCGATCGACGGATATGCATGTCCCATCCACCAACCGAAAGTGTCGCGGCGGTTATGTTTTCCATACTACGACCGCACACGGGCACTTTCGTGTTTGGCCTCCCACTTACGCAGTGTCGGCTTGGGGTCGTGTATTCCCCGAACGGCAGTACATGTCGAGGTCGCAGCAAGATCACTTAGAGATGAAAATTCTACATATACCTCCATATAGGTGATCCACCGGCAATATGAGTCTCCACCATTGCCTCAAAGCCCCGAGCACCTTTGATGTCGAACGACTCATATCTCACCGGATCAACCAAGCGCAAAACCTATACTTAATACATCGAACTTTCATTGGCGTTGTTCCAAATATTTTACGCCTAATTCTTTTGCGAAGTTCAACCAAATCGATGTTCGATTAAAACTTCGATCGTGTGTGTTCTCCGATAAGAAAACAACGCCATTTTCTGTGTCACGAACTTCACCGTCGTAGTAAATAATAACAAAGACATTAATACGTTCACTCATTTTCAATTTTTTCCTTTGCCTCAATTTCCCTTTCGCCAACCGAGAATGAATTTTCACCGATTTATAGCCTAATTTTGCCGAGGCTAATGTAGCAAAGGCGCGCCCACGTGGGAGCGCGTTTTCATTACGCATGTCGACGGTGCGCCTGCTTTGAAGCGTTTTTTGGCCATCGCTTATTCGTAAACGCCCTCAAAATTATTTCTCCGTGAGACTATCAGAGCAAAACGCGTCCACGCTAAGCGTTTTCGTAACGCATGCCTTTGTTTTTGGCGGTGTTTGTTCGTAAACGCCTCTCAAAATTATTTTGCCGGAGACTATTGGGCCAAAAACTTCAACACGGTAGTAAGGACCAAAAACGCGCTGCTTTGGCGCGTTTGTCCACGTCGGCAAAGCACGCCCACGTGGGGCGTTTTTGGATGACGTGGACAAAAACGCCCAAAGCAGGCGCTTTTGTCCCCGCCCCCAAAACGCGCTTACGTGGCGCGCTTTTTAGGGGATTCGGCCCTTTTCCGTAATTTTTCCCAATTCCGGCCCTTTTCCGTAAATTTTTTTATTTTTTGGTATTTATGGGTCAATTGCCCAGTTAATAGGGTATTATTTTACTTTTTCAATTTCTAAATTCATTTTCACAACAATTTCAAATATTCAATTAATTCAAAACATCATCTTAATTCACATATAATTCAATATTCACACATATTTTTACTTAATTTCAAATGTTATTACTTACCTTATCTTAAATGTCCCATGATTACAAATTCAATATAACAATTAATAAATAGATTGAGTTGTAGTAATACAAACCCGGAATACGCGTTTACTCAACGATCTTTTATTTTCCTTTGGATGCCGATGCCTCGTTTTCCTTATTAGCTACGAAAATAATAATAAAAATCTACATCATTAATTAAAACATTAATTTAATAATCAATTGAATTTTTTTTATATATATTAATTTCAATTTAATTCTTATTAACTTTTTGATTTGTTTAACTTAATTCATATTTCATTTCTATTTATTTTCCTTCCATATTCACTCTAAAAATCAAGTATTCATAATATAACCCTAATTTAAAATTTCTTTCAATTTAATCCTTACAACACAAACCTTATAGTTTCTTTTACAATTTAATCCCTTTTTCAATTCTAACTTAGAATTCATTCAATTAAACCCCTAATTCATCAATTTGTTCAACATAGCTCATGTCCAAAAATCTAAGAACTTTCAAAATTTCAACTTGATTTCAACAAAACTTAGTTCTAAAGCTTCTAAAATATCAAAATTAAAAGAAAATGACTTAATTGACTTACCAAAATAAGCTTAAAACATCAAAACCCTAGTTTTCCCCTTTTTCTTTTTCCTTCGTTCTTTCTTTCCCCACTTTCGAATGCTTTCTGTTCTTGTTCTTCTTTTTCTTTTTACTTTGTTTTATTTCTTTTATTCTATACTTTATTATAATAATAATAATAATATAATAATAATAATTAATGTAAATATCTTTTAACTGAAAATTTAAGTAATTAAATAATTATAATACAAGTGTATATATACACATTATTACACATGTAAAATTTACTATCATACATTTGTCTTTCCTTTATTTATTTCTTAATTTAATATATTAATTATATATAAAAATCATGCCGCCTCAACTTCCCAAGTAGGCTTAATTGCCTATTTGGTCCTTGTTATTTCCTTTTAATTTATAATTAAACTTTTACCCTTTACTCAATTTGATCCTTTTTTTTCCTAATTACTTTAAATTAAACTAAATTCACTAAATAAAAATCTAATTAAACACACTATTAGACTCATAATTACTCCTAATAATTATTTACTAACTCGGTTTACTAAGACGGAAGCCCGATAACACACTTTTTCGGTGCCCACGGATTTTGGGTCGTTACACTACCTACAAAAAAGCTTGCCACGGATGGAGGCAGACATTGCTAATATGAGTTTGGAGGATGAGGAAGAAGAGTCGATTCCCTGTGAAAGAGAGCCGAATAATGATAATGAAGATCGTCGATTTTGTTTAGTGGGGAGAGCTCTTACAGATTGCGTAATTCACTTTCCATCTCTTAAGAGAACTATGGCGGACTTATGGCATCCGTTAGGTGGAGTTATAATCACATATTTGGGGGGAAAACGATACTTATTTCGGTTCTTCTATGAAGTGGATATTAAAAGAGTATTGAATGGAATGTCGTGGACTTTTAATAGGCATCTGTTAATTTTCCACCGATTGAGTATCAGAGAAGATCCAAAGCATATCCCATTGTTTTATTCTTATTTTTGGATCCAGGTTCACAATCCACCATATGGAGTAATATAGGAAGGCTTAGCAAGGAAATTGGGGGATTTTGTTGGACAATTTATACAATACAATGTTGCTTTGATTTCACGAGGAGAACAAAGATATATGATATTTAGGGTGAAAATTGATGTAAGGCTGGCTTTGAAGAGAAAGAAAAAGCTGACGCTGACAAAAGGATAAGAGGGCTATGCGTATTTCCAATATGAAAGACTCCTTTTATTTTGTTTTCTTTGTGGAAAATTGGGTCATGGGGAGGGTTTTTGCCCAGTACGAAAGACAATCGAAATTCAAGAGGTTATATTTGGTTAGAAGCTCTCACTAAGAGCATCATCTAGAAATGAGCTACTTGCTGGAAGTATATGGCTAATGGAGGAATTGCCAAGTGGAATCAAGAAGGGTAATAGCTCTGTTGGAATGGAATTATATGGAAGAGGAGGAAGAAGAATAGAATGTGAGGATTTTTCTCAAGGAGAATGGTCTATGGGACAAAGAGAGGCCATAATGGAGGATACACCAGTCAAACATGGTGAAGGAAAAATACGATAAAGAATAAGGAATGACCATTTGTATGAGAGGAATGACTCGAGTGCTTTGATTCAATTTAAAGAGAGATCGGTAGCCGCTAATCAGCTTGCTGACTAGGCACAATGAAAATTCTAAGTTGGAACGTTCGTAGATTGGGGCATCCACGAGCGGTTAATCGCCTCAAAATAAAGGGAGGCATGTACACCCCCAAATTTTGTTTCTAATAGAAACAAAGTTAAGTGACAAAAGAATGGAAAAAGTTCAAGGGAGATGTGGATTTACCAATGGAATAGACGTGGGTGTGCAAGGTTCCAAAGGTGGATTGTCAATTGGATGGAAAAGAGAACATGAGGTACAGTTGCGAAGTTATTCAACCAATCATATTGATGTGGTTGTCCTGGTAAAAGGCAGAGCGCTAACATGGAGATTAACAGGTTTTTGTGGTACTTCAGAGGAACATAATAGAAGGGAATCTTGGAACCTCCTACGAAGGTTAGGGAATTGCCGAGATATGCCATGGATGGTCGTGGGAGATTTGAATGAAATCATGTATTCATTTGAGAAAAAGGGTGGTAGACTAAGGAGTGAGAGAAACATAGCCTGATTTCGTGAGGTTTTGGAAAAATGTAACCTTAATATTTAAGGTTTACGGGGAGGTGGTTCACATGGGAAAGGTAGATTGCCAGGAAATAATGTTCGTGAAATATTAGATAGAGGGTGGCTAATCAGGCATGGTGGGAGGCCTTCCCGAAGTATTCTTTAAGACATCTAACGCATGCTACATCTGATCATTGCCCGATATTGGTAAAATTTGGGGTAGAATGCAATAGAGCTCGTGAGAATGGAAGCTTCAGATTTAACGCAAGTTGGGTGCTAGAAGAAGAATGTGAACGTCAAATAAAATTTTTTGGGAAGGGAACGAGGAGGATGTTTGTACGAAGCTGCGTAAACTAGGAGATGTTCTAAGCAAAGAGATGAGTCGATTTACGGCAAATAAAAGAAAGGAATTTGTTTTCTTAAATGAGAGATTAGAGGATCTAAATCTTATGGACCCAAATGATGAGACGCTCACATAGATGGAAGAGGTCAAACTAGCTTTAAATTTAGTAGCTAATAAAGAAGAATTAATGTGGGAACAACGAGCTAGGGCAAATTAGCTCAGATTTGGTGATCGAAAAACAACATTTTTTTCACAACTTCGCAAATCAAAGAAAGAGAAGAAACAAAGTGAAAAAATTGAAAGGACCGAACGAAGAATGGATCACTGATGAGGAAGGGAAATTAAGGATTGCGACAGAATACTTCAAGGAATTGTTTATGGCTTCAAATAGATGGAATGATAAGAGGGCGCTTTCAGGTATTACAAAGTGCATTCAAGAAGACATGAACATGATATTGTTGGAGGATTTTCAAATGGAAGAGGTAACTTTGGCTGTAAAAAACATAGGCCCGTTAAAAGCACCTCGAGTGGATGGTTTCCCCACATTATTTTATCAGAAGTATTGGTACATCGTGGGTGATGAAATATCTAAATTTTGCTTGGACATCTTAAACAAGAGAAAGGAAATCGGAAAAACCAATGACACCAGTATTGTACTTATTCCAAAAGTTAGCCAACCGAAGAACATGACACAATTCAAGCCGATTAGTTTGTGCAATGTGGTGTATAGATTCAGAACGGTGTTGGACAATTGTATTGACGAAGCACAAGCAACTTTTGTTCCTGGAAGGCAAATCACGGATAATGTCCTTATTGCCTACGAGATATTTCAGATTTTAAAACGTAAGAAAGTAGGGTCATGGCCTCACGGGGTCACTTTGCATTAAAGTTGGACATGAATAAAATATATGACAAGGTGGAGTGTACTTTCATAAAAAAAGTTATGAGACAAATGGGTTTCTGCGAAGAATGGCTAAGTCTAGTAATGAGCTGTGTTCGAACAGTGGAATATTCAGTTATTCTTAATAGTACAAGAGGATAAAAATTCAGACCTTCAAGTGGATTAAGACGGGGGGATCCACTCAGTCCATATTTGTTCTTATTTTGTGCAGAAAGGTTCTCCTCACTACTGAAACTAGCAAAAACTGATGGAATTATTAAAGGAGTAAGGGTGGGAAGAAGTGATTTAACCCTAACTCACCTATTTTTTGCAACTGACAATTTCCTATTCGAGGAAGCAAGTTTGGAAGGAGTCAACGCTATTAAAACGATTATAAAAGAATACGAAGGGGTTTCGGGCCAACTAATTAATTTTGATAAATCCCTTGTTTATTTCAATAGCAACGTGCAGAATGAAATTAAAGATCAAAATGGAGCGACCCTTGAAGTATGAAGTTCGAATGATCTGAAAAAAATATTTAGGTCTCCCAACTATGATTGGAAGATGAAAAAAAAAAGCTTTCGTCAATTTCAAAGACAAATCCGCAAAAAGATTAGAAAATTGGAATATCCGGTACTTATTGCTTGAAGGTAAAGAAGTTTTCATTAAGTCAGTTTTACAAGCCATACTAGTTTATTCTATGCAGTGTTTTTTTGTTACCTGTAACTTTATGTCGTGAGCTTGAAAAAATAATTAGTAAGTTTTGGTGGAGAAACTCCAAAATGGGTAAGGGGATACATTGGTGTGAGTGGAAGAGCCTATGTAGGCCAAAAGCACAGGTGGTTTAGGATTTAGAGATTTAGCTAAATTTAATATTACTTTGCTCGCTAAATAGTGTTGGAAATTAATCATGTACCCGGATTGTTTACTTGCTAGAGTCATGAAAGCTAAATATTACCAAAATAGTGAATTTTTAAAAGCATATTTAGGATCTCACCTATCGTATACTTGGAGAAGCATTTGGAGTGCTAGAGGCCTTTTAGAAGAAGATATGGGTTGGAGGGTAGGTAATGGCAAGTCCATCAACATCTGGAATGAGGCGCGACTTCCGAGACCTGGGCAAGGAAAAATTATTGGTCAAGACATTAATGTTAACTTTACAACAGTAGAAGATTTGATCAATTCAAACCATTCTACTTGGAGGTTGGAAGTCCTCGAGAAGCTATTAAACGAAGACCAGACAAATAGGATAATGACCATCCCAGTTGCAGGACTCGATATCATGGACGTTAGAGTTTGAAGGGGGACAATACAGGCAAGTACACCGCAAAAAGTGGGTACAAGTGGTTACTTACAGAAGATACAACAACTAAGGATGCAACACTATCACAATCAACTCTACAGAATTTCTACAACAGGCTATAGAATTTATAACTGACAAGCAAGATTAAAATTACATTATGGAAAGTAATAAACAATTACATTCCTACTTTCAAAAATTTACAAGCCAGAAGGCTAATGGTGACAAATGTCTGTCTTTTTTGTCGATCAACGAAGGAATTAGTGGATCATATTTTCTGGGAATGTCTGATTTCCAAAAGCATTCTACAGGGGATAGGGATAGATACATCTCCCAACACCCATGGCCAAAACTGGAAAATTTGGTTAGCAAATGTTTTCACCAACATGGAAGAGGAACAAAGAGAATATTTAGCTATTGCGTTTGGGTGATTTGGTAGAAAAGAAATAAAATTCACCATCAGGGAGGAAAGATGAATACAAGCAGGGTAATAGCATTTATTAAAGCATACAAGGTAAAGAGTACCAGTATAGTCAAAGAAATAGCAACATCTTATATAATAGTATGTGGTCACCACCAGGAGCAAACACGATTACAACAGTAATTTGCTTAAATCAATCACGGGAATCGTGTTCAGAGATAGTGAATGACTTATTTTGGCATCGTGTACTTACCACAACCTCTTTATAGCAGATGCTACCACAGCGGAGGAGAAAGCGTGCCTCCAAGCAGTGATGGTGGCCGAGGAGTTGGGCTTTTGAAATCTGAAAGTAGAAGGGGATTCTTTGACGGTAATAAAAAAAAATTCAGACATCAAAGGTGGATAAATCAAACATAGCAGCGATAGTTCATGAAATAAAGGAAAGAACGCGTAGATTTGAAACTTTTACCTGCTCTTTCGTGGGACGATCGACGAACCAAGCGGTGCAGGAAATGGCCAGATCAAAGGGTATGGATCGTGGAGGCCCCTCACAAGGTGGAGATGATAGCTGAAAAGGACAGAAGGCCACTGAACGGCGGATGAAATGGGTCGGAGGAATAAGTCATCTAGAAACTCTGATGGTTTCTACTTCTACAAGAACCTATAGCGAACGATATTGGTATAGATCGAAAAAAGATGGAATGATGGCGGTAGATGAAAGGTGTGGATTGCAAGTCGAGTGGAGCTATTGGGTTTTCTCAGATTTTAGGAGTAATTTGGGTTTAGTCTCGCTGTTTATTTTGCTATTTTGATTTTTCTTTTAGGGTTTCAAGTATGGGTTTCTTGTTTTTGGACGATTAAAGTCCCTTAGGAAATGATTTGACAAGTCTAGTTTTTTCATTGATTAGGAACTTTACGACCGTTTGGTGGAATAGGCTGAGAAGGACACGTGTCCCCATGCAGGCAATATATTTATATTTCTGATTTATTAGAATCCACTCCCTAATTTTCTCAAAAAAAATAAAATTATTTTATAATTTGCTTCTATACCTTACCATGCAATGCTTAAGTTAATTTTATTTAATAATTAAATTTCATTAAACAGTTTGCATAGAATTAGAGACTAAATTGAAAATAAATTAAATGTTAGATTATTACAGTTAACGTGTAGTAAAAAAAAAAAAACCAATAAAAGCAATGCTAACAAAAAACTTATCATTTTCCAAAACCTAAAGTAGGTTTAAATTAATTTAAAATTTTATATATTTCATGATTTTTTAAATTAAATTGTAGTTTTTATATAATTGGTAAATAAAAAATGTTTATGAATCATGTTATTCTAAAACTTTTAACAGTGACTATTAATTATGAAATTTTAAAATTAAGTTATTTTAAATTTGTAACAGTATTTTTAAACATTAAATTCAAATTTTTTAAAAACTCTAAAATATTATTCACATACCATAACTTTAGGGAAAAGCTCCCATATATACAAAAAAAAAAATAAAAATTACCGGAAAATATCACTTTCAGAAAAATTTACCGGAATGTATCACTTTCTCAAAAACGCCACCACGCGTCAGCGTATTTTTAAGGAAATGGCTAAGCGCGTGACCATAGGGCGCTTTTTTAACACAACAGTCAAATTTTTTTGGACCGTTGGGCCCCAACTGATTAAAAAAAGTATAAAACCCCCAACCCTTTATTTTTTCACATTTCAATCCTTTCTCAATTTTCTCTCAATTTTCTCTCAATTTTCTCTCAAAGTCTTTGAAATTTACGCTCAAATTTCAAAATAATCCTTTACTATTTACTGAAAGAGCCCATTATAATTTTTTTAAAATATATATTTTTGAAAAAATTTTAAAATTTTTATCTGGATTACAATGGTCGGGAATTACTTCGCTAGACAACAAGCACATCTCCGTCGAGCAAATGAATATGGTAAGTTTTAATTTTTAATTTTTCAATATTATTAATTTTTTTTTCAATTATGCAATTTTAATTAATTTTTAATTTTATAATTTTTAAACGATCGAGATCGGGTGTTGGAATGTTATATTCGCAACATGCCCGGTCCCCATCGCCGTTGATCGAGAATTACTGCGCGGAAGCGGGTTTTTGGCACGTGGCCCAATAGGCCGGGGTTCAAGTTGGAGCCGCCTTTGATCGGTAGCGTTGATAGAGAGGTGGAGACCCGAGACGCACACTTTCCATCCGCCATGCGAGAGTGTACCATCACCTAGAAGATGTGCGATTGCGCTTGGGATTACCGGTGGGCGGGCCGGTAGTCACCGGTCCGCAACATCTATCGATTGGATGGCCGTATGCTACGAGCTTCGGGTGCCATTCCGGATAGAATTCAAGGAGCTCGGATCGATATGGCACGTTACGAGACGCATTCCGCACGAGCCGAACGAGGTTCGATCGAAGAAGAAAGAATACGGTATGCTCGGGCATACATTCTTCGAGATAATTGGAGGCTATCGATGTCGGACCTCTCTAGAAACCTCGTCCACACGAGATGGCTCCTGAAACTTGTTGATTTCAGAGCAAATGGGTGAATTGAGTTGAAGGTCCGTCGTACTATCGAGGTTGTACCGGGAGATGTGCGGGCGATGCGGCCGAGTAAAGCAAAAATCGGAGGTTGCCTATCACTACTGCGATCATGGGCATGGTTTCGATTTCCATTTTTACGCCCTCGACTCGACCAAATGCATATTCATTCCCACCGATAACGAGGTAAATTTAATATTATATTTTACAATTATTTCAGTAGATTTATAGTATAATTGCATGCTAAAAAGTTATTCAATTAGGTGGTCCCATCCGTCGAGTCATGTTGGAATACCTAACTCGCTTGAGGATACACGGCTCCTATTGGAACAATGGTCGGAATCACAAGTAAGTTTCGAATTTTGTTATTATAATTCAGCATTTCGTATGTAGTGTCTAGTATTATGTATATAACTAATATTTTGGTAATGTTAATATAGTTTCAATGGACACCGTACGAGGATCCCGAAATTCGGGCTGTAATTCCGGAGGAGTTCTTTCAAAATCCGAACAGTTGGCACGTTAAGGTCTCAATAATCACCTACGCGACCGTGGAGATGCACCAGTCAGATCGGGTGCTGCGGCAATTTGGATTCCGACAACCGATTCTCATGCCACTTGAGGTGCTCGATGATGAGCAGCGAGTGGACTTACGGCAGCCGCACACGGATTGGCCAAGATTTTGGTCAAGTCATATCGAGACGTGGGAGAACCGGTATGACTTTTTACCTAACCGGGAATCGATCATCGTTCCTGAGTTAGCGTGCGTGCCGGAGTACATGCCATGGTCTGTCAAACTCCGTGACACGAAATTATAGCCTGTCGCGGTCGTGACACACTGTGTGCATGGTGTTCGCCCGTGCCTTCCCACGTTTAATTTATTGCAAGACCTTCGGGCTCCATACATGGCCTCCTTGCATTTGCCCTCGATAACTCGCTGCTCTCTTCGGAAATAGTGCCGCTAAACGAAAATATGTCTCCCGCACAACCGCTGTAATCGACAGATGACGGGTTCCTTTTAGTACAGAATCTATGCATTCGGCCAGGTTTGTGGTCATATGACCATATCGTAGGCCGCCGTTATATGCTTGTGTCCACTGCTCAAAAGGAATATTGCACAGTACTCTGCGCGCTTCTGCGTTATCTGCGCGCAAGCTAACCAACATCTCCTGAAAACGGTCTTGATTGATCTCGTACCCTGCCAATATACGTTGATAGCGAATATTACATACCACTCATCAATTGCAAATAAATTGAATTTTTCAAAAGAAATTATATTAATAGATATTTCATACCCATATCGGTCACTTGCCGTTTCTGTCTTTTAGATCGATGTTGCCCATAGTAGTTGGATGAAACATGCCTCAGGCAATATCGATGGTGTGTGCGATGCCACATGCTTCCCTGGCATTCTATTGCCGCAAGTATTCCAGGGCCTCGATCCGATATAACGCATATGTCAGGTTGAGGGCAGACATGCCTCCTTAACCTAGATAGGAAGAAGTCCTAGTCATCAGCTGACTCCCCTGGTGTTATTGCGAACGCAATCGGAAGGATTCTCCCACAGTTGTCTTGTGCCACAGCTAGCAATAGCCGATGCGTATATCTACCATACATGAAGGTACCGTCAATTTGTACCAATGGCTTGCGGTATGTAAAAGCATCTCGGCATTACTTAAATGTCCGTAATGCACGCTTGAACACTGCGCATCCACGAGCGCATTTATCATTGTAGTACGCCGGTTCGCTTTCAAGGTCTGCATTGTCTTTGCGGACATACCTCTCCAAAGACTGACACCACCGCCACACTTCATTATATGAAGCGTCCCACCGACCGCAAACTTTTCCAACGCGCCGCTTGGCTATCCAAGCCTTTCAGAAGAGGGCGTGTACCCCAATTGGCTACGAATATTGCCAATTAAGGCCGGCATCAGTAGTTTTGGGATCGGCCTTCACCGTCGTGATTATTAAATCGGCCAACATGTCCGAATCCATCCTCGGATGATCTTGTGTTACACACACAACGGCGTTAAAATAATGTAACATTACATAATATTAGTGTTATTCAAATCATTAAACATATTGTCGCTTGTCGCACTCTGGTAAGACATGTATGCGGACCTTTGTACTTTTTCACCTCCCACAACCTGTCCTTTTCCTCAACGACGCCATGATTTTCCATGAACATGTGCCGTCTTGAATCGCACACTTCGCCTCGTTTTATCCACCGGATTTAACCTCATTGTAGTTAACCCCATTGCGATGCTATATTGTTTTAATGCAAAGAAGAAAAGTATTCTTGTCGGAAAATCGGTTACCAACTTCTAATTGGTCCGACCAACGAAGAATTTGTACGGTCCGCGCGCCCGGTGTGGTAGTTCAGAAACTCCAATGCATCATCTTGAGATAGATCGACATTATGCATGTGGGCTGGAGGTGAGTATGCCCCGAATAGCGGATCTTCTTCTTCTTCGCCCGAACCGCCTCAACGCCTTCAGTACAATTGGAACGGACTCGGTTCGTAAAATAATCCAACTTCGCGCCGTCGTGCCCGCTCCCGAGGTGGATCCACATCGGATTCATCGTCCGACTCTCCATAACTCGCAACAAACGAGGGCCCTCGCTGGTGGATGTCGTCGGGAGTACATCATCCTCCTTAAACATCTTTCGTAAAGATCCCAATCATATGTGGATTGCCAACCACTAGAAGTTGATGACGTCCCCAAAACGTATTTACGTCATCCGGACGTCGATCGACGGATATGCATGTCCCATCCACCGACCGAAAGTGTCGTGCGGGGGTTATGTTTTCCATACTACTACCGCACACGGACACTTCGTGTTTTGCCTCCCACTTACAGAGTGTTGGCTTGGGGTCGTGTATTCCCTCGAACGATACTAGATGTTGAGGTCGCAGAAAGATCACTTGGAGATGAAAATTCTACATATATCTCGATATAGGGTGAACCACACTCGCAAGATGAGTCTCCACCATTGCCTCAAGGCTCCGAGGACCTTTGATGTCGAATGAGTCATATCTCACCGGATCAACCGGGCGCAAAATCTATACTTAATAGACACAACTTTCATTAGCGTTGTTCCAATATATTTACGCCTAATTTTTTTATGCGGTTCTACCAAATCAACGTTCCTATTAAAACTCAATCGCTACTGTGTTCTCCGATAAGAAAACAACATCATTTTCGGTGTCACGAACTTCACCATCGTAGTAAATAACAAAGATTAATACGTTCACTCATTTTCAATTTTTTTCTTTTTGCCTGAATTTGCCTTCTGCAACTTGAGAATGAAATTTGCCTCGATTTATAGCCTAAGTTTGCGGATACCATCAGAGCAAAAAGAGCGTCCACGTGGGAGCGCTTTTGATTCTCTTCACACAGTGCACCTCTGCTGGAAGCGTTTTTGTACTTGTTTGTTCGAAACGCCTCTCAAAATAATTTTGCCGAGTCCATCAGAGTAAAAGAGCGTCCACGCGGCGGCATTTTTGGCCATCGTTTGTTCGAAACGTCTCCTCAAAATTATTTTACCGAGACTACCGCCAAAAACTCAATTCATTTTTCACATTGCAAGTGGACGGAAGGAACCCCAAAAAGCGCGCCACGTCGCCGCGTTTTTGGGAAAAGTGGCTAAAGCGGCCCGGAAGCGCGCCACCTCACCTCGAAAGCGCTCCCTACGTGGACGCTGCTTTTGCTGAGGTGGCCAAAAGCGCGCCCTCCGGGTCGTGCTTTAGCTATTTTTCCCAAAAACGCTACCGACGTGGTACGCTTTTTGGGAAAATGGTACATTCCGTAAATTTTTTCCGAAAGTGGTATATTCCGGTAGTTTTTTTTTTTTTTTTGGTATATATGGGAGCTTTGCCCATAACTTTATCAACAACTACCCTTTTTTATTACTTAAAAAAACTACATTCTTTATTAAAATTAAATATTTATATGATTATATGAATTTAAATGAGGGACTGGTAGGCCAAAAAGACCATCAACAATAAAGTTAAAATATTATCAAATCGAAAATTACTAGAACGAAAGGAGTAACATAATAATTTTATATATAGTTGTTTATAATTTAAGTTGGTAATTTTACAAATGAAATTGTTGTAACCTATTTACCCGGCCTAGACTTTAGGTTTGAATTCGGAAGGTTACATTGGTCACCGAAATGACCCAGTAAACTATCGGAGTTTATAAAACAGACATTTTAAAATATTTGTTTATCTTAGAGGAAAACTTAGTCTATTTTTAAAAAAATTCGCGAGTTAAAAGAAACGATTAAATTTAACTTTTTCCTTGAAAATGGTGACTACTTTTGAAAACTTGATAAATTTCTAATTTATTTAATATTCAGAATTTATATATAATCTAATAGTGGAAAAAATGATATCTAGCGTAGTTTTAAATAATAATAAAAACCATATTTCCTGCATAGATAATTAAAATCCATATCTTAACATCCTAAAATCAAATTAAATGTCATGTATGTTATAAAATAAAAAACATAAATCCTAAGTCTCATGTCACAGTTCAATAATAAAACGATACAATTTCTGATTAATAAAAATATCAAACAAAAAATCTAAAATATGATATTAAAATCAAATCCGAGCCGATACCCTCCGGATGTCATGTCCGCATCCTAACCTGATGGGTTATCTGTAAAAAAGGAAATAAAGGGGAGTGAGCTATAAAGCTCAATGTGAGTTCCATACAAGAAAATTAGTGCGGCGTAATAAGCCAAGCATACGTATTAACAATTTTCAGTACAATATCATTCGTATAGTATAGTAGAAATTAGCAATTCATTCAAGCATGTTTATGAGTGTCAATGCAATACAATTTCAGTTTAACAATAAAGGAAGGTCCTACTCCACTGCTACACTCCACATTAAGAGTTCCCAGAACTCTTTTAACCCGGACACTCCAGATTGTGAATAAACCACCAGTGTTTGTAGGCTAATACGTTGCTAGTAGGTTGTGGATGCACAACGTATTTGCATATAAAAACTGTCAGTAAATTTATGGATAAACCACTAGTGTTTGCAGGTTAATACGCTGCCAGTGGGTTGCGAATGCACAACATAGTTGCAGATAAAAGCTGCCAGTAAATTTGTGGATAAACCACCAATGTTTACAGATAAACTATCAGTACTTCCTCCTTTTAAAGCATCCCACCCCATGCAATGCAGTATGACATGCTAGTAACAGTATAATGCAGAAACAGTAAACATGCTTAACATGTATTCAATTCAACAATGTTAGTAGGCATATTTGACATGTGATCAGTTCAACAATGACAATAGGCATGCAAATAGTAATATAGTGGTAAGAGTAATAGTATCAGTTCATCAGAAAGATACTGGCAGTAGATATGAAATATTCATATATCATTATTAAAAAATAGCAATTCAATCATCAAATCACAGAATCTAGCATGTTCATAATATTAGGGGCTCAAACGAGTGAATAAAATTCCTAAAAATAGTTTGGGGATTATGTAGGGACTAATCTGAATAATTCTCAAAATTTTGGGTAAAACTATAAAATAGGGGTCACACAGCCATGTGGCCAGGCTGTGTGAGGTGCTATTGTAACACCCCTTACCCGTATTCGACGCCAGAATAGGGTACGAGGCATTACCGGACTCACATCACAAGCAATCACACAATTCCGGGTCATAAAATGTGCGTCCAAATTAAAACCATTCATATTCAATCATGAAGTCCCTATTACGAGCCTACGAGGCCCAAAACATGCTTTGGAAATGGTTCGGGACTAAACCGAGAACTTTAAAATTTTTTACAAAACTTAGAAAATTTTTCATGTTAGCCCGTGTGGTCCAAGGGACACGCCCGTGCTACAGGCCATGTTCAATTTAGGGTGTTCTCTGACTTGTGCCACACGGCCATGTCACACGCCCGTGTGCTAGGCCGTGTAGCACACACGGCTGAGACACACACCCGTGTCTCTGCTCGTGTGCTCAATTCTGGACATTTTATTTTGCAACAATTAAGGTGCAGGGGACACACGGCCGGAACACATGCCCATAAGGCAGACCGTGTGTCACACACGGCCTAGACACACGCCCGTGTGTCTATGTAACACCCCTTACTCGATACCGTTACCGGAATCGAGCACGAAGCATTACTAGACTTAACTACTAATTCGGGGCATTAAAACTATCCATCTGCGTCATGTTGACTAAATTGACTATAACTCGAGTTACGAAACTCAAAATTTAGATCCGTAAATTTTTGTTAAAACTAGACTCATATATCTTCTTACTATAATTTTTCCAGAATTTTTCGCATAGCTGATTAGTACAGTTTAATCATTAAATTTTCTCCTGATTCACTGACCAACGGTTCTGACCTCTCTTAACCTAAATTCAAATATCTCATTGTACAGTTTTCATATGTTGTTCCCACTTGTTTCTATTGAAAATAGACTCACTAAGGAATCTAGAAATATAAATTATAACTCATAATTCATTTTGTAAAATTTTTAATGATTTTTCTAAGTCAACACAGAGAATTTCGAATACCATCTTGACCCTGCCTCACTAAAATTCAAATATCACAGATTATAAAACTCCTTTGCCTGCTCTGTTTCTTTCATATAAAAATAGACATAATAAGCTTTAATTCTATATCTTAATCACTTTCTAATTCAATTTCTCATATTTTTGGTGATTTTTTTTTTCAAAATCACGTAACTACTGCTAACCAAAACTATTTCATTGCAAAATATGGTTAACTAGCGTATAACATCTTTACTCCCTTTCCTTTAAACTCTATACATTAACCATACTTATATAAACCAAAACCAAATCCAAACGTAATCATCAAGCCAAAATATAAATTTCAAGATTAACAAGGTGGACAAGCCATTTTCGCATGGCTTATACCAATATATACAACTTCAAATCCAGCAATATCAAAACTAGTCTATACATGCCACGTAACCAAATCTCCAAGCATTTATTACCGAAGCGAAAATTGGATAGTGTGATGAGATCTCCTTCAACTTCCAACCCGAGCAAGTCTTCGAAACTCTATAAACATAGGAAAATTACACAAAGTAAGCTATGAAAGCTTAGTAAGCCATAAGCAAATAATTCACTATAGAAACATATATAATTCAATTCAAATATGCCAAAACTTAGTTAATCACATACACATATACAATCACTTCTCTCATATAATCCATGTTCCTCGTTAAGTAACTTCACTTACCTTATTTTTCATTTAACAAATAAACCTCATACATACCTGACTATTAAGCTACCTTGCAACGCATACTCATATATTGTTTCACATTATTCTCCTTTCAACAGTTTATGTCTCTAAAGTCTCTGTAACTCCGCACACACAGTGCAAATTTCGTAACGTATCGCACACATAGTGCCGTTACTTGAGAAAGAGTACACATAGTACCATTCAACAGTAATGTATCGTACACATAGTGCCATTACTATTTAATCCGCACACATAGTGCCTTTTTGCAGTAATGTATCGCACACATAGTGCCATTACTATTTAATCCGCACACAGTGCCTTTTTGCAGTAATGTATCGCACACATAGTGCCATTACTATTTAATCCGCACACATAGTGCCTTTTTGAGAGACCTTTTCTTTGATCTTCAATACACTTGAAATTCCATTACCATTCATACATACTCAATTTATCTCATTCAAGTACTAATACATTCGGCATACTCAATTTACATATTTCTATTCATAACATACATATATCTATCAACAACTCAATTGCCTCTTCCATTACCATTACATTCGGCAAATTCAAACATTTACATTCACAAATATCCAACTCTTCAATTACCATCACTTCTTATTTTCCATTTCCATTTATATACATATCTATTCTTTAACACAAACACATATATTTAGCCAATTCATATATTCGATAGTTTCACATATTTACTCATATGTACCAACTTATATTCGGATATTATATACACAAACCATTTATTTCATGATACAATCGGCAATAAGGAAATTAAAATGATTACATTTTATATTCATATGTACATTAGTATACAATTGAATACATTTCATCCAACTACTTAAAAACTTACTTATTAGATCAAATACACTTGATTCATTATCCCATCACATATGGCCGATTATACTAGTCTAATGCATTATCTTATAGATAACCGAACATCCAATGTTAATTAAATTATCACATGTACTCATATATTCGAATTTAATATAATGTTACATATAACCACTTATATACAAATTCAATTCATCATCACATATACACATACCTTGTGGCCGAACATATAAGGTTAATTAAATTAACTCACTTGTTCAATTTCCATATCCATATACCATCCCTCACATTCGGCAATAACAAATATAATTATAAACATTTCAATTCAACATGAATAATTTACAGTTAAATTAAAATTAAGAACAACCATTTGCTTATAGACTTACCTCAAACCATAGATGATTATTCCACGACCTTCTCTTTCCTCGATTTATAATCGATCTATTTGTTTCACGATCAAAGCATAATAATAAATCAATATATTAACTAACTCGAATATCAAATCAAGTTCAAACTCAAACCATCCTATCATTTAATTACAATTAGTAAAAACATATTTATTCCTCACAACTGGTCAACACAAACACAACCATTATCCAATTCATTCCAATTTGGACAACATGAATACAGTAGGAATTTATATTAGTTCATGAAACTTAAAGTCTCAAAGATTTACATATTTGGATAGCATTAATATGCTCTAAAATAAACAACATTAACATACAAATATTACAGTATAAATAGGAAATAACACCAATTCATACAGTATTTGGATACTTCTAAAATAAACAACTTTAATGCACAATTTATGGCAATATAACTCGGTACTTAATATCAATTCAGATAGCATTCAAATTCTGCATTTTAGCAGCCCAAATAACCCACCAAATCAGACTTAAATAATAGTTAACAATTAACTTATTAATGCAGCACATATTAATTACCAATTACATTCTTCGATAGCTTAATTTGGCATCAATTTAGACATCATTAATTAACATTATTACAACCATTTCTCCAGTTGTAATTAATTGCCCATCAACAGCCCAAACAACATAAACATACATCTATTGAACACCATTTAACCAGCACCTTAACTAGCACTTAGACATTAATTCTGCAGCATTTACTTTGCTTTTATTCTCATTCAATAACTTCATAAATAATTGCATTAACCCCTTAAAAAAATCAGGTTTAGACACTATAAACTGCAACTAAATAAACATCATTAATTATTCATTTGCAACTTCAACCATTATTACCATAATTTAAAGTCATTCAGACCAAATTTATTAACATCTAAACAACAATTTACTGCTGCTTTAATACACCAACGGCAACCCATAAAATAGCATACATACACCCTTTTTCTAAACATCCTTATCACTGCAATATTCGAACAGCATTAAGACCTCCACCGAACAGTATAAACAGAGCAGCAATTAACAATATTAATGGGGTAAAATTTGGACAGCAATTTAACAGTTTCCAAAATTATCAAACACTAAAGAATAAAAAAAATTCAAGGAAAGCTTGCTAATATTTCCCAACACCGATTATAACAATTCAATTTATTCCTTCCCTCACAAATTCGGTCAAAGTTAAATCAACAATTTAACCAGAATTTATCAATAAAAAGCTATAGGTAATGAAAAGTTTAGAAGAATTACCCTGCCACTTCAAAATTTTAGCTTCTAAACAAACAATTTCATGGTTTTTCCACTGCATGTAGCCGTCCTCTTCTCTAGCTTCTATATTCTCTTTTTTTTTTTTACTTATTCGGTTAAAGATAAGGAAGAAAAGATGAACACCAATGTGGCTTTGTTTATTATAATTAATATTACTAAGCCAATTACCAAAATAACCTTTGTAATTTAATAACAAAACATTTTAATGGTGGTCCATTACCGTCCACTTGCCTATATAGTGGCCAAATATCATTTTAAGGACTTATCAATTAATAAGCCATAGCAAATTAGTATTTCAACAAATAGAAAGTCACTTTTACATTTTACGCTATTAAGTCCTTTTTTATCAAATTAGACAACCAATCTGAAAAATTAATTCACGAAAATTTCACCCATGCATTCTAACATGCTGTAAACACATAAAATAATATTAAAATAATTTTACGACATTGGATTTGTGGTTCCGAAACCACTGTTCCGACTAGGGTCTAAATCGGGCTGTTACAGTCTACCCGTGTGGACAAAAATAAGGCTATTTACCAAGCCATTTTGCCACCCTTACTTGCACTCATCTACACAACATCACATGGCATAAATTCAAGCATATAAGAGCAACTCAACCACCACAACCAAGACAATAACATGTCATTCTCATGCCATTATTTATCATGCTTAAAACATCATACTTAGCCCGATAAAAACACACTAATTTCACATTCACAAGAGGGCATTAACATATGAATGAACTTATGATCAACATAAGCCATCATTCATGGCTATATATAAGATGAAGCATTAACAATTACAAGCTAACACATATAGCCAAATTAATAATGACACACATAACACATTGACATAGTCCCTATACATGCCATAGACTTTAAAATGCTTGGATTCATTTATACCTAAAATGATAGCTTGATAGTGTGATCTCTGACGATCTCCAACCCAAGCTAGCTTTTATAACCCTAAAAGATATTGGAAAGGAAGGGGGTAAGCTATATTATATAGCTTAGTAAGTCTGTATGAAAGTAATAAGTAACTTTTACCAATCATTTACCAAGACCGATAATATAAACACAAGATAATATAAATTGCTATAAATCTCACAGTTATAATTCTTATTCAATCATAATATTTACTCTATCAACTTATAAGCATGATTTAAAATATCTTGGCATTAGCCTAACGACCATAATCTCTCCTTTGTAACATATCACAGCAATTCAACAAATCATTTCAAACCTCATAGTAAACATGCACGTTAATTATGTGTACTCATGTTTCTGAGCATATGTCTTAATATCTTTCAATTGCCTAAACTCTTATCTTCCCTTACTTACATAACCATTTTAATGGGCAATTATGCCAATCTTCCCTATTTCTCATATCCGATAAATCACAATTTGTGGGAATGAATCATGCTATATTATAACTCAATTATGCCCGAAAGCCAATCACATAATCGTCAATCGAATTTACCATAAAATTCATACATTACAAGGTTTTTCACAAAATCATTCTCGTGGAAATCATGAACTCACAATTTCATGAAGTCAATGCTTATAAACTTTACGTACATACCTGTACCAATTCGTAATACTTATATACTTTTTCTCGTCTTTGACATACCCGTTGAACCATTTGGAATACTAAAGGATACTCGAAAATCTCGTACATACAATACCGTACCAATGCCATATCCCAGATATGGTCTTACATGAAATCTCGTATCGATGCCAATAACCCAGCTATGGTCTTACACGAAGTCTCATATCGATGCCATATCCCAAATATGGTCTTACACGAAGTCTCATATCGATGCCATATCCCAGATATGGTCTTACACGTAATCTCAATTAACCCTAATGTCATGGCATTCGTATCCTACCTATTTCTAAGGTTTAACCGGGAGTTCTCACTTGTCAAACTTTATCGATTACATCCAATGAGTCACTCATAATTCATAAAATATTAAAACATTTAAAACATAAATAAAAAAAATGCATTATTTACATACGAACTTACCTCGACATAAAAAATGGCAAAAAGGACTAAATCGTCAAATACTCATTTTCCCCCGTTCCAGGTCTGAACCTCATTTTTCTTGATTTATAATACCAAATTCATCTTATTTAATCAAAACATTATTCATTTCAGTCCAAACGTCACATCATGGAAAAATTACATTTTTGCCCCTAAACTTTAACATTTTTTACAATTTAGTCCCTAGGCTTGTAAAATGAAATGTACTCAAATTCTTCAATATCCATGCCTAGCCAAACCTTATACATGCTTATAACAACACACAATTTTCATTTATTCACATTTTTACACCATATTTTATAACTTTTACAAATAAGTCCTTTTAGGCATTTTCATCGAAAATCACTTAGCAAAAGTCGTTTATCATACCCCAAACATGCATTTTCTACAATTAGACATCAAAATACACAAACATCCATCATGGGTAATGTAACAGCCCGATTTTGGGGCTAGTCAGAATAGTGGTTTCGAAACTGCTAATCCGAGGATGAAGAAAATTATTTTGATATTATTTTATGTGTATGTCATTAATAGATGGCTATATGAAATTTTGGTGCTTTAATTTTAGTGATTGCATGCTTAATTGTGAAAAAGGACTAAATCGCATAAAGTGTGAAAATTCTATTTTTCAAGGTAGAGGTGTCTAATAGCCAAAGAATATTAAATTGGAGGTCCTTAAAGTGAAATTAGGCCATTATAGGTGTGTTGGCCGGCCATAGAGACAAGGAGACAAGGGCATTTAATTTTTGGTCAAAATTTGGTGGAATTAGGTGATAAAAGATGAATAAAATAAGATAAAAAGAAAATATATCATCTTTCACTATTTACCCTTCTTCTTCCACCGAAAATTGAAGAAAAAATAGATTTTTTGGAGTTCAAACTTTCAGCCAAGCTATCTACTTGCAAGTAAGTGATTTTAGAGGTCTTTCTTGATGATTTTTGTATTTTTGGAACCCCCAAAGCTTAAGCTAGCTAATGAGAGGACTAAACTGCAATATGATTGAAAGTTTAGAGACTTGCCATGAGAGTGTTTATGTTGTTTGCTGAGTTTTTATGGATGAAAATGAATGTTAATGAGATGAGAAACAACTTTTGAGAAAGGTGTTATCATAAAAACACCTAAATGGGACCAAGTTGTAAAGGTTGTAATTTAGTAATAAATGCATGAAATAGTTGGATTTGTGAGTAGTTGTAGGAGAAATAAATGTTCAGCTAGGCTTTTTTAATGAGAAAATGTGATTAAAAATGATTTACGAGCCTAGGGGCAAAATTGTAATTTTGCCATAGTACAAGGGCAAAATGGTCATTTTTGCCTAAGTATAGATTATGATGTATTATGATTATAAAATGATTGAATGAGTGAATTTTTTTGTTATAGATCAAGAAGAGCGCGGAATTAACCTTGACCGGGGAAAAGGCAAGGTTTCGGATTAAACCGCAAATTAACACATTTTGCACCGAGGTAAGTTTATGTGTAAACGATGCATCTTAAATACACATGTTGTTACTTATTGGTGCATTGTATGATTGAGAACATTTACAATTTAAATGGAGTGAATTTGGTAGATAATGAATAATTTACGTATGAACGTTAAAATAGATATGTAAATGTGGGATAGTATCCGTAGTAATTAATGGTGGGCTGTGTGCAATACCACCTTAATTATTCTTATTGGTGGGCTATGTGCGATACCACCTTATTACTTATTCACGATGGGCTGTGTGTGATACCATCGTTTATATTAACATTTGGTGGGCTATGTGCGATACCACCCTGTTAAAGATTAATGGTGGGCTAAGTGCGAAACCACCGAGTGTTTGGTATTACTATGAATGGCTTATTGTGAAATTGTTAAGTGTTATTTCATGTGATCATGTGGTGATAAGTACAGGGATGTATGTTAAATAATGTGAGCATTTGGCTTGTGATATGGTTAGAATATGGTAAGAGATGAAATGAGTAAGCATGATCTTGGAATGTGGATTGTTCTTACTTATTATGTAATGCTATTTATTGATTAGCATATATTATGATGTTTATTGTTTACATGTAAACTTACTAAGCTTAAAGCTTACTCCCTTTCTTTTCCCTTGTTTTATAATGTCAAAGAGCCGGGTCGAGATACGAAGATAATTGGAAGATCACCCACACTATCAGCTCATCTCGGTATATCTAGACTTAGTATTTTGAGTATGGCATGTATAGGGGCTAGACTAGGTGAATTGTTTTGTTATTTGGCCAAGTATATATTGGCTCCTTTAAAGATGAACCCTTTTGTATATTGCCATAGTTGATGGCTCATTATTACTAATTTATGAAAAGATGAAGTTATTCATGGAAGTGTATGTTGCAAATTTGAGTTGCTTAGTGACTTGTTGAATTGGAAATATGTTGTGTGAGCTAGGGTGATGAAAAGAACTTGGAAAATAGCCTTGTTCTTGTCCATACGGGTAGGCACACGGGCGTGTGTCTAGGCCGTGTGAGACACACGGGCAGTCCCATGGGTGTGTGACGAGGTCGTGTGTCCCCTGCATGTTAGTGTTTCAAGTTAGTGTCGACCACGGGCTAGCCACACGGGCGTGTGCCTAGGCCGTGTGCCACATATAAGATTGCTGACGTCACAAACAGAATACCCAGGTTTTTACACATGGGTGAGGACACGGGCGTGTCTAGGCCGTGTGGAGCACACGGGCCAAGAACACGGGCATGTGTCCGGCCATGTGAAAACCCCTGTAGGTTCGAAATAAAAATAAATCCCACACGGGTTAGGGACATGGGCGTGTGTGACCACACGGCCTGCCCACACGGGCGTGTCCCATTTCACACGGGCGTGTGGCCCTTGTTTAGACAAAAAATTTTAAATGCACAAGAATTTTTGGTTGGGTTTCGAGACCTTCCAAATGCTCGATTAAGGCTTCGTAGGCCCTTAATGAGAAGGTATTGATAATAAATGAGACATGTTAAGTTGGGATGAAGTTTGATAGCTTAAAGTTGTATGACCAAGTGAGTTAAGTACGGTAACGCCTCGTACCCAGTTCCGACGTAGAATACGGGTAAGGGGTGTTACATTTAATGGTATCAGAGCTATGGTTTAGTCGATTCTCAGACTACCGTAGTGAGTGTAAGAGTCTAGCTATACATGCCATAAGCGTATATTAATAGTGTGGTGGCTTCTGACAATTTTAAACTTTGTTTTTTTATATAGTAAATAGATCCCGATCGAGCGGCTGCTGATGATGCAGCTAGTAACGCGCCAGCTCCCACGCAAGGGACCGTGCCTGTAGAGAGTGGACCCGAGACTATGGGATAAGAAGAAGAGGCCCGAGAAGCCTTTCTCCAAATGATGGGTAATTGGTACACGGAGTATGTACGAGCTAACCCTAATGCTCAACCTCCTCCCCTCCTATACCTCAGCCAGTTCCTGTGGCTCCTCAAGGTATAGGTTTAGTGAGAATAACCAAGCCCCGGTAGATAAGATTCGGAAGCAAGGGGCCGAGGAATTCAGAGCTAATATAGACGATGACCCTGAGAGGGCAGAGTTCTGGCTTGAGAACTCAATGAGAGTATTTGATGAACTCTCCTGCACACCTGAGGAGAGCTTAAAATGCGTCGTGTCTTTGCTGAGGGACTCGGCATACTATTGGTGGAAAACGTTGACGTCGGTGGTTTCAAGGGAGAGAGTGACGTGGGACTTCTTTTTGGAAGAGTTCTGAAAGAAGTATATAAGCCAAAGATTTGTGGACCAGAAACGGAAAGAATTCCTTGAATTGAAGCAAGGAAAAATGACTGTGGCAGAATATGAGCGTTAGTTTGTTAGGCTCAGCAAGTATGCACAAGAGTGTGTGTCTACAGAAGCTATCTTGTGCAAGAGGTTTGAAGATGGACTGAATTAGGATATCAGACTTCTAGTTGGGATTTTGGAGTTAAAAGAGTTTGTGGTGTTGGTTGATAGGGCATGTAAGGCCGAAGAACTGAATAAGGAAAAGAGGAAAGCCATGAGTGAGGCCCGAGATGCAAGAAAAATGCCAACGAGTAAATCATACCAAGCTCAATCGAAGAGGTCCAAGGAGTTGAACCCTCAGACGACTGCATCAGTTAGGTATTCACATTGAGATCGAGGTAATACATATTCGGGCTCGAGAGTTCAAGCCACCTCGATGGCAAGTGTGGGCAATCCAAAGTCCAAATCGGAGTGTCCTAATTGTGGTAGGCAACACACTGGGGGGTGTTGGAGGAACAATCGAAATTGTTACAAGTACGGTTCACCCAACCATATTATCCGAAATTATCCAGAGAGGGAGGAGAGGGGAAGAAAGTAAGAAGTGAGATCAAGTAATGTATCTTCGAGGAGTAGATCACAACAGAACCCGAGAGGTGGGACCAGTAGTAGAGGTACGCCTCGAGACTCTGCTGTGAGACCGGAGGGTCGGGCACCTGCAAGGACTTATGCCATTCGCGCTCGCAAAGAGGCATCATCTCCAGATGTGATAACGTGTACTTTTTCGCTTCATGACACCTCTATTATTGCTTTGATTGATCTGGGGTCTACCCATTCTTACATTTGCATGAAACTAGCATCTAGTATGAGTATGATTGTTGAGTCTACAGAATTTGTAGTAAAGGTGTCAAACCCATTAGGTAAACATGTGCTAGTTGACAAGGTGTGTAGGAATTGTCCTTTGACAATTAGAGGCCATTGTTTTCCGGCAAATCTTATGTTGTTGCCGTTTGATTAATTTGACTTGATTCTTGGTATGGATTGGTTGACGACTCATAATGTTTTAGTGAACTGTGGTAGCAAGTTTATTGAATTGAGATGTGAAAATGGAGATGTCATTCGGATTGAATTAGGTAGATCGGATAATTTTCCTGTGATAATTTCAACTATGGTAGCCGAGAAATGCTTGAGGAAAGGATACGAGTCCTATCTCGCCTTTGTGCTGAATACTCGAAAGTCAGAGGTAAAGATTGAATCAGTGCCGGTGGTATACAAATATCCAGATGTGTTCCCAAAAGAATTACCCGGATTACCTCCAGTTAGAGAGGTCGAGTTTGGGATCGAGTTAGTTTCGGGTACGGCACCTATTTCGGTTGCTCCGTATAGGATGGCACCATTGGAACTGAAGGAATTGAAAGTTCAGTTGCAAGAGTTAACAGACAAAGGTTTTGCAAGACCGAGTTATTCACCGTGGGGTGCTCCGGTACTTTTTGTGAAGAAGAAAGATGGGTCGATGAGATTGTGCATAGACTACAGACAGCTCAACAAAGTGACCGTGAAGAATAAGTATCATTTGCCAATGATAGATGATTTATTACCAACTGAAGGGAGCTATAGTGTTCTCCAAGATAGACCTAAGGTCTGGTTATTATCAGTTGAGGGTTAAGGAGCAAGATGTGCCGAAAACTGCATTTCGGACGAGGTATGACCATTATGAGTTTCTTGTCATGCCATTTGGTTTAACGAATGCTCCTGCGATTTTTATGGATTTAACGAACAGTGTCTTCCGACCGTATTTGGATAAGTTTGTAGTTGTCTTTATCGATAACATACTGATTTATTCTCGGGATGAGAGTGATCATGCAGAGCACCTGAGAATTGTTTTGCAGACTTTAAGAGACAAACAGTTGTATGCTAAATTTAGCAAGAGTGAGTTTTGGCTCCGAGAGGTCAGATTCCTAGGACACATTGTGTCGGGTGATGGTATTAGAGTTGATCCGAGTAAGATCTCGACTATTGTGGAGTGCAAACCGCCAAGAAATGTGTCGGAAGTCAGAAGCTTTTTATGTTTAGCGGGGTACTACAGACGGTTCGTTAAGGGGTTTTCCATGGTTGCTACTCCAATGACGAAACTGTTGCATAAGGACGTCAAGTTTGAATGGACTGAGAAATGTCAACAGAGTTTTGAGAGATTGAAAATATTGTTGACTGAGGCGCCGGTTTTAGTACAACCTGAGTCTGGGAAAGAGTTTGTGGTCTACAGTGATGCGTCATTTAGTGGTCTCAGTTGTGTGTTGATGCAAGAGGGTAAGGTGGTAGCTTACGCCTCGAGACAGCTAAAATCGCATGAGAAGAATTATCCGACTCATGATTTAGAGTTGGTTGCAATTGTTTTCGCATTAAAGATCTGGCGTCATTATTTATATAGTGAGAAGTGCCGAATCTTCACCGATCATAAGAGTTTGAAGTACTTAATGGACCAAAAGGATTTGAATTTGCGACAACGGCTATGGCTCGAATTATTGAAGGACTATGAGCTAGTAATTGATTATCATCCGGGGAAAACAAATGTAGTGGCGGATGCCTTGAGTAGAAAATCTTTGTATGCTTTGAGGGCCATGAGTACGAGCTTAGCGTTGTCTAATGATAGTGCTATATTAGCCGAGTTGAAGGCTAGACCATTATTTATTCAACAGATATGTGAGGCTCAAAAGAATGATAATGAGATGCAAGCTAAGAGAACTAGGTATGAATCGGGAAATGATTCCTACTTTCGGGCGAGTTCAGATGGTTGTTTGATGTTTCACGACAGGATTTGTGTACCTAAAGATGATGAGTTAATCCGAAAAATTTTACATGAAGCGAACAGTGGTCACTTGTCAGTCCATCCCGGTAGCACGAAAATGTACAATGATTTGAAGAAATTTTATTAGTGGCCGGGTATGAAAAGAGATATCTCCGAATTTGTTACAAAGTGTTTGATCTGTCAACAAGTGAAAGCCGAGCATCAAGTACCTTCGGGATTACTTCAGCCGGTGATGGTTCCCGAGTGGAAATGGGATCGGATCACCATGGATTTTGTAACGGGGTTGCCTATGACTCCGAAAAAGAAATATGTTGTGTGGGTTATTGTTGATAGACTAACGAAGTCGGCTCACTTTATACCGGTGCGTGTTGATTATTCACTTGATAAGTTGGCCGAGTTGTATATTGCTGAGGTGGTGAAATTACATGGAGTAACTGTATCTATTATTTCGGATAAAGATCCTAGATTTACTTCGAGATTTTGGAAGAAGTTACAGGAAGCCTTAGGTACAAGGTTGAATTTTAGTACTGCGTTCCATCCCCAAACTGATGGCCAATCTGAAAGAGTGATTCAAGTTCTTGAAGATATGCTCCGATGCTGTGTGTTAGAGTTTGGAGGTAGTTGGGAAAGATATCTACCTTTGGTTGAGTTTGCTTATAACAACAGTTATCAGTCGAGTATACGGATGGCACCGTACGAAGCTTTATACGGTCGCAAGTGTCGAACTCCCTTGTATTGGACCGAGCTTAGTGAGAAGCAAATTCATGGGGTCGATCTAGTTAAAGAGACCGAGGAGAAAGTGAAAGTGATCCGTACTAGTCTGAAAACTGCTTCGGACCGACAAAAGTCGTACGCAGATTTGAAAAGGAAAGAAATCGAGTTTCAAGTGGGCGACAAAGTATTTCTGAAAGTATCCCCATGGAAGAAAATATTGAGATTTGGTAAAAAGGGTAAATTGAGTCCGCGATTCATAGGGCCGTATGAGGTTACTGAAAGGATTGGGCCAGTGGCATACCGGTTGGCTTTGCCGGTAGAGTTAGAGAAAATACACAACGTGTTTCATGTATCGATGTTGCGGCGATATTGTTCCGATCCTTCGCATGTGATCCCTCCATCGGAAATTGAGATACAATCGAACATGACTTATGAAGAGGAGCCAATTAAGATATTGGCTCGGGAGGTTAAACGGTTGAGGAATAAGAGCATAGCTTTAGTAAAAGTGTTATGACAAAAACATGGTGTGGAAGAAGCTACATGGGAACCAGAAAAAGCCATGAGAGAACAATATTCAAACCTTTTTACCGGTAAGATTTTCGGGGACGAAAATCTTTAAAGAAGGGGAGAGTTGTAACAGCCCAATTTTGGGGCTAGTCGAAACAGTGGTTTCGAGATCGCTCATCCGAGGATGAAGAAAATTATTTTGATATTATTTTATGTGTATGGCATTAATAGATGGCTATATAGAATTTTGGTGCTATAATTTTAGTGATTGCATGCTTAATTGTGAAAAAGGACTAAATCGCATAAAGTGCGAAAATTCTATTTTTCAAGGTAGAGGTGTCTAATAGCCAAATAATATTAAATTAGAGGTCCTTAAAGTGAAATTAGGCCATTATAGGTGTGTTGGCCGACCATAGAGACAAGGAGACAAGGGCATTTAATTTTTGGTCAAAATTTGGTGGAATTAGGTGATAAAAGATGAATAAAATAAGATAAAAAGAAAAGATATCATCTTTCACTATTCACCCTTCTTCTTCCACTGAAAATTGAAGAGAAAATAGAGTTTTTGGAGTTCAAACTTTCAGCCAAGCTATCTCCTTGCAAGTAAGTGATTTTAGAGGTCTTTCTTGATGATTTTTGTATTTTTGGAACCCCAAAGCTTAAGCTAGCTAATGAGAGGACTAAATTGCAATATGGTTGAAAGTTTAGGGACTTGCCATGAGAGTGTTTATGTTGTTTGTTGAGTTTTTATGGATGAAAATGAATGTTAATGAGATAAGAAACAACTTTTGAGAAAGGTGTTATCATGAAAACACCTAAATGAGACCAAGTTGTAAAGGTTGTGATTTAGTAATAAATGCACGAAATAGTTGGATTTGTGAGTAGTTGTGGGAGAAATAAATGTTCAGCTAGGCTTGTTTAATGAGAAAATGTGATTAAAAATAATTTACGAGCCTAGGAGCAAAATCGTAATTTTGCCATAGTACAAGGGCAAAATGGTCATTTTTGCCTAAGTAGATATTATAATGTATTATGATTATAAAATGATTGAATGAGTGAATTTTTTTTTATAGATCAAGAAGAGCGTGGAATTAACCTTGGCGGAAAAGGAAAGGTTTCGGATTAAACCGCAAATTAACACATTTTGCACCGAGGTAAGTTTATGTGTAAACGATGCATCTTAAATACACATGTTGTTACTTATTGGTGCATTGTATGATTGAGAACATTTACAATTTAAATGGATTGAATTTGGTAGATAATGAATAATTTCCGTATGAACGTTGAAATAGATATGTAAATGTGAGATAGTATCCGTGGTAATTAATGGTGGGCTGTGTGCGATACCACCTTAATTATTCTTGTTGGTGGGCTATGTGCGATACCACCTTATTACTTATTCACGATGGGCTGTGTGCGATACCATCGTTTATATTAACATTTGGTGGGCTATGTGCGATACCACCCTGTTAAAGATTAATGGTGGGCTAAGTGCGAAACCACCGAGTGTTTGGTATTACTATGAATGGCTTATTGTGAAATTGTTAAGTGTTGTTTCATGTGATCATGTAGTGATAAGTACAGGGATGTATGTTAAATAATGTGAGCATTTGGCTTGTGATATGGTTGGAATGTGGTAAGAGATGAAATGAGTAAGCATGATCTTGGAATGTGGATTGTTCTTACTTATTATGTAATGCTATTTATTGATTAGCACATATTATGATGTTTATTGTTTACATGTAAACTTACTAAGCTTAAAGCTTACTCCCTTTCTTTTCCCTTGTTTTATAGTTTCAAAGAGCCGGGTTGGGATACGAAGATAATTGGAAGATCACCCACACTATCAGCTCATCTCGGTATATCTAGACTTAGTATTTTGAGTATGGCATGTATAAGGGCTAGACTAGGTGAATTGTTTTGTTATTTGGCCAAGTATGTATTGGCTCCTTTAAAGATAAACCCTTTTGTATATTGCCATAGGTGATGGCTCATTATTACTAATTTATGAAAAGATGAAGTTATTCTTGGAAGTGTATGTTGCAAATTTGAGTTGCTTAGTGACTTGTTGAATTGCAATTATGTTGTGTGAGCTAGGGTGATGAAAAGAACTTGGAAAATAGCCTTGTTCTTGTCCATACAGGTAGGCACACGGGCGTGTGTCTAGGCCGTGTGAGACACACGGGCAGTCCCATGGGTGTGTGATGAGGCCGTGTGTCCCCTGCATGTTAGTGTTTCAAGTTAGTGTTGACCACGGGCTAGCCACATGGGCGTGTGCCTAGGTCGTGTGCCCCATATGAGATTGCTGACGTCACAAATAGAATGCCCAGGTTTTTACAAACAAACGAGGACACGGACGTGTCTAGGCCATGTGGAGCACACGGGCCAAGAACACGGGCGTGTGTCCGGCCGTGTGAAAACCCCTATAGGTTCGAAATAAAAATAAATCCCACACGGGTTAGGGACATGGGCGTGTGTGACCACACGGCCTGCCCAAACGGGCGTGTCCCATTTCACACGGGCGTGTGGCCCCTGTTTAGACAAAAAATTTTAAATGCCCAAGAATTTTCGGTTGGGTTCCGAGACCTTTCGAATGCTCGATTAAGGTCTCATAGGCCCTTAATGAGAGGTATTGATTGTAAATGAGACATGTTAAGTTGGGATGAAGTTTGATAGCTTAAAGTTGTATGACCAAGTGAGTTAAGTATGGCAACACCTCGTACCCAATTCTGGCGTAGAATACGGGTAAGGGGTGTTATAGGTAAAATTCTAGACCTTGACATCTCTTCAAATTGATGGTAAAAATAGAAAGATCGAGTTACAACGACTTCAAAAATGTAAAGAGCATTAAAAACGGGGCTAGAACAGACTTACAATCAAGCTTGGAAGTGGCCAAACCCTAGCTATGGCTTCCCCCTTGTGAATTTCTGCCATGAGGAAGAAGATGGACAAAAATTGGCTTTTAATTTGGCTTTTTAATTCATTTAATTGCCAAATTACCAAAATGCCCTTAATGAAAAACTTTAGAAACATACCTAGCCATGTCCATTTTTGTCCATCAACTTAACCAATGGTCTAATTACCATCTAAGGACCTCTAATTTAAAATTTCATAACAATTGGACACCTTTAACTTATAGAATTCAAGTTTTGTACTTTTGCAATTTAGTCCTTTTAACTAAATTGAGTGCCCAAACGTCTAAATTTTCGAACGAAACTTTCAAGAAATTGTTTCATAAAACTGTAGACCATAAAAATATAATAAAAATGAATTTTTCTTAGTAGAATTTGTGGTCCCGAAACCACTGTTCTGACTAGACCCAAAATCGGGCTGTTACAACTCTCCCCCCTTTAGGGATTTTTGTCCCAGAAATTCTTACCGGAATATAAATTCGATTTCCACGTAAACTCCTCTATCTCGTGACACTGCCAAAGAACCCTCACTAAGGTTATGCTTTTATTTCTCAACTTTTTAATCTCTCGTGTCAAAATTCAGATTGATTCTTCGTTATACAACATATCGGCTGAATCTTAATCCTTATCGGAGAATTTATACTCAAAGAGTTCAATCGATACCATCACAACATAGATACACAAAACACATTTTGAATCCTTTTCCAAGGCAATACTTTCGGAAACATGCTATCACTGAACGAGAATTTCATATCCTCATGTTTCAAATTCACATACGTTTTCTGACAATCTGAAGTGGATTCTAAACTACCACGAATCACTTTTACTTTCTGTACGATTTTTGATCGGATAGTCTCTGAAACATATAACTCAACCAATCTATCATGTTACATACCTGATCACTAGAACATCTATTTCAAATAACTGTACATTTTATTACTCCCTGAATGAACAAACGAGCTGCTATTGAGCTTCGTACAAAAATTTTCTACATAAGCTCTGAATTATTCAGTGCGCAAATTCTATCTCGGAATAATGATAACAGTCATCAGGTCCGACCTAAAATTCAGAATCATAAGTCATCTCACACTGTACTCGTTCAGTTTACCACTCACTATCACATTCCTGAGGTTCTCAATCTTGCAAAGAAAACATCGCTTTTGCTTCTAATTTAGTTAGATTCAGACCGTCATCAAATAAGATTAATCATGTATCCAATACTCATAAAATAATCAAAGGTTTTCCATTCAAGAATTTGTAACTATATCTGCTTTCCCAAAGGTTAATTTATAACTACTCACAATTTTTCAATAGTTCTAGCCATCTATACTGTTTTAAATTCAGATTCCTTCTGTGACATTAGATACTTTAAACTCTTGGGATCAGGAAGCGTATGACATTTTTTGTCAGACAACCGATGTCATCAAATTCTCAACACAAACATAAAAGTGGCCGACTCTAAATCACCCGTCAGACAGTTCCTTTCATGTGACTTT
Organism: Gossypium sturtianum; assembly: GCA_025698515.1. Taxonomy (NCBI): domain Eukaryota; kingdom Viridiplantae; phylum Streptophyta; class Magnoliopsida; order Malvales; family Malvaceae; genus Gossypium; species Gossypium sturtianum. The sequence continues at coordinate 8,777,479 of CM046948.1, forward strand.
AACCATCTGAAAGCATAAACTATTACTTTACATTCTTGTATTAAAACACATTATAATCCGTTCGATAGTGCATCGCTGATAAATCACAAATTCTTTACTCAATTTAAACTGAACCCAGAATCAGTGCTTCGGTTAACAATACCTTCACTATTTTCAACTTTGCTAATTCTCAATAGACCATTCAAACTTTCACAAATGTGATAACTTTATCAATCGGAATAGCTTTAACTCATAATAGTATCATCCGATTAGAACTGATCTAATAGGCATGTCCTTGTATCACACCCTTTTTGAATATAAATTCTTCATTCAGACTGTTCGTCAATTTATCCACGAATGTACAAGATTTTATCCTCTTACCTGAGGATAAACTTAAATTCATATAACTCAAATTACCTTTCAACTTACCAGTTCGCTCAGATAAAAACAACTGAGTTGATCTCAACTATCAAATAACATCATACCAAAACACTCCCTTCTTCATGCTGTTAAAATAACTCAAACATACAATCTTTCAAAATTTCCTCACATACTAGTCAAAGATCTTTACAACTGCACTAGATCAATGAAACAAAATATCCTGATTGAACTCATTGACCTTAATCAAACTTACCTGAGAAAAGAAAACCATCGTACAATTTGAGCTTGAGCTTCCACTATCTATACCTTTGTCGATGTCAATTTCTTTCACAAAAATTAGAGAAATCCTGATACCAGAATCACCACGTCCTATGATTAAACCATAAATACAACCATAATAGACATAGTTATCACAAACCAAAGAACACACTTTAAAGATGAGCCATGATTGATAATTTACGAAATAAGGATGATAAAAAAACCGAGATAAAGAAATCCAAGATGTGATATCATACTGGAAGTCCGAGAACATAACTCATAAGAAAATAACAAAGATCTTGATGATTCCTCAGAGAAAACCAGAAGAAAAACAATGCTCCTACGCTCTGGAATCAATTGTAACAGAGATAATATATTTTCCAAATATATATAAAACACAACAACATCCAGTAGAAACAGAAGAATAGCCTCATATAAATTTTCACCAACAACTTTTATTCCAAACATAATAGAATAGAATCCCATAGAGAAAAATAAGAGATGTTGCTCATCAACCAACCAGATCAACAGTGCTCTCATCTAAAATTATAAGCAGCTAGCATTCTCATACGATAAGAATTTCATCAGAAAATAAACAATCACATATATCTCTAAGGATAAATAAATACATAAAATACCCAGGAGAGATCATCATAATCTATTCAATTACAACTGTTACACTCTGACATCTTTACGATTCAAATATCATTTCTCTGACTAATTTTGTCATCAATAATCTCGTATTATTCCACTCACTAACGAAAATCAATCCGGAAGAAATTCCAGCAAATACATACTTTATACATCATACCTGAATAAGTCGATTAGCCGAGATTAACTTTTTCTTTAACCGTGACATTGCGAAATCTGAATGATCTTTAAAATAACCTGGCATCTTTTCCAGAACTGTATTCACTTGCCAAACTATTCTTAACTCTGATCACATTATTAGTCATTCTGCTACTGAACTCTTTAGTCTCTTACTTGTGAGCTTATTCAACTTAAATCTCGTGAAATTTTGTTATAAAATACCACATTGGTAAAGGGGTGAGGTCGTAAAGCCTCTAACTCGACTCTCATAAATACACACGTATAACTTAGCATTCATCATCAACATAATATCTTCACAATCATATAATTCACTTCAAGCTAATTAACATACATATTTATGTCACACGAACTTTTTGATTACCTTATTCAAACAAATGTACTTAAACATACATTCCATAAATTTTGTATAAGTTCACTTATCGCATTCACTTAATCAAACAAGTTAGGCACATAACATCATATGAATGCTAAACAAACATGGATGAGCTTATCACAATATAAACTTTCATTTCATTTCACCTTTCCATATTTCAAGAATAATTTCCATTGAACTATTGTGATTTCGATGGATACTTGAGTAGTATACTCAAGGTATGCATGTCAACAATCCGTCAATTCATACTCAAAAGTGCCATTTTGACACATATTCGTGGAGTACACTCTCGAGCCACATATGACATAATAGGATTGCCAATTCAGGCTAAATCCTTTCGATAACGTATGTTCTAAAGGCTTACTCAGGATTACCCGTCCGGGTTAAATCCATTTCATAACATATGCTCGAGAGGGCTTAATTCAGGATTACCGTTCCGGGCTAAATCCTTTTTGCAATGTTTAAAACATTTTATCCGTTTCATAAAATCGCTATAATCCATCGAAATACAGCGTTTAATCGGAACCATGACATTTTATCCATATTTCTCAACTTATGGTCATTTCATTTTATACATCATCGCATACATATCATGAACTCTTATTCATACCTTTCCAAGTTTCGACTCATCTCATACACATTTTCAAATATCTTAGCATCACTTTCAGCGTTTTCAAAAATAGCTCGGTTGGAAAGCATCTCTGCCTCAACAAAACAATTTCATCAGAGTCGGGAGATATCACACTATCATGGGTTACATATGGCATGTATAGCTAGACTCTCACACATGCTAGGTTAGTCCGAGAATCGACTAAACCATAGCTCTGATACCACTAAATGCAACACCCCTTACCCGTATTCAACGATGAAACAAGATACGAGGTATTACCGGACTCACATCACAAGCAATCACACAATTCCGAGTCATAAAATTTGCGTCCAAATTAAAACCATTCATATTCAATCATGAAGTCCCTATTACGAGCCTACGAGGCCCAAAACATGCTTTGAAAGTGGTTCGGGACTAAACCGAGAACTTTAGAAACTTTTACAAAACTTAGAAAAATTTTCATGTTACAGGGCTCACACGCCCGTGTAGTCCAAAGGACACGCCCGTATGACCCTTAGACACGCCCGTGCTACAGGCCGTGTTCAATTTAGGGTGCTCTCTGACTTGTGCCACAGGGCTGTGCCACACGCCCGTGTGCTAGGCCGTGTAGCACACACGGCTGAGACACGCCCGTGTCTCTGCCCGTGTGCTCAATTCTGGACATTCTGTTTTGCAACAATTAAGGTGCAGGGGACACACGGCCGGAACACATGCTCGTGGGGTAGACCGTGTGTCACACACGGCCTAGACACACGCCCGTGTGGACAAAAATAAGGCTATTTACCAAGCCATTTTGCCACCCTCACTTGCACTCATCTACACAACATCACATGGCATAAATTCAAGCATATAAGAGCAACTCAACCACCACAACCAAGACAATAACATGTCATTCTCATGCCATTATTTATCATGCTTAAAACATCATACTTAGCCCGATAAAAACACACTAATTTCATATTCACAAGAGGGCATTAACATATGAATGAACTTATGATCAACATAAGCCATCATTCATGGCTATATATAAGATGAAGCATTAACAATTACAAGCTAACACATATGGCCAAATTAATAACGACACACATAACACATTGACATAGTCCCTATACATGCCATAGACTTTAAAATGCTTGGATTCATTTATACCCAAAATGATAGCTTGATAGTATGATAGGATCTCCGACGATCTCCAACCCGAGCTAGCTTTTATAACCCTAAAAGACATTGGAAAGGAAGGGGGTAAGCTATATTATATAGCTTAGTAAGTCCGTATAAAAGTAATAAGCAACTTTTACCAATCATTTACCAAGTCCGGTAATATAAACACAACATAATGTAAATTGCTATAAATCTCACAGTTATAATTCTTATTCAATCATAATATTTACTCTATCAACTTATAAGCATGATTTAACATATCTTGGCATTAGCCTAACGACCATAATCTCTCCTTTGTAACATATCACAGCAATTCAACAAATCATTTCAAACCTCATAGTAAACATGCACATTAATTATGTGTACTCATGTTTCCGAGCATATGTCTTAATGTCTTTCAATTGCCTAAACTCTTATCTTCCCTTACTTACATAACCATTTTAATGGGAAATTATGCCAATCTTCCCTATTTCTCATATCCGATAAATCACAATTTGTGTGAATGAATCATGCTATATTATAACTCAATTTGGCCCGAAAGCCAATCACATAATCGTCAATCGAATTTACCATAAAATTCATACATTACAAGGTTTTTCACAAAATCATTCTCGTGGAAATCATGAACTCACAATTTCATGAAGTCAATGCTTATAAACTTTACGTACATACATGTACCAATTCGTAATACTTATATACTCTTTCTCGTCTTTGACATACCCGTTGAACCATTTGGAATACTAAAGGATACTTGGGAATCTCGTACATACAGTACCGTACCAATGCCATATCCCAGATATGGTCTTACATGAAATCTCGTATCGATGCCAATAGCCCAGCTATGGTCTTACACAAAGTCTCATATCGATGCCATATCCCAGATATGGTCTTACACGAAGTCTCATATCGATGCCATATCCCAGATATGGTCTTACACGTAATCTCAATTAACCCTAACGTCATGACATTCATATCCTACCTATTTCTAAGGTTCAACCGGGATTTCTCACTTGTAAAACTTTATCGATTACATCCAAGGAGTCAATCATAATTCATACAATATTAAAACATTTAAAACATAAATAAAAAATGCATTATTTACATACGAACTTACCTCGACATAAAAATGGCAAAAAGGACTAAATCGTCAAATACTCATTTTCCCCCGTTCTAGGTCTGAACCTCATTTTTCTTTATCTATAATACCAAATTCATCTCATTTAATCAAAACATTATCCATTTCAGTCCAAACGTCACATTATGGCAAAATTACATTTTTGCCCCTAAACTTTAACATTTTTACAATTTAGTCCCTAGTCTCGTAAAATGAAATGTACTCAATTTCTTCAATATCCATGCCTATCCAAACCTTATACATGCTTATAACAGCCCACAATTTTCATTTTTTCACATTTTTACACCATATTTTATAACTTTTACGAATAAGTCCTTTTAGGCATTTTTACCGAAAATCACTTAGCAAAAGTCGTTTATCATACCCCAAACATGCATTTTCTACCATTAGACATCAAAATACACAAAAATCCATCATGGGTAAAATTATAGACCTTGACATCTCTTCAAATTGATGGTAGAAATAGAAAGATCGAGTTACAACGACTTCAAAAATGTAAAGAGCATTAAAAACGGGGCTAGAACGGCTTACAATCAAGCTTGGAAGTGGCCAAACCCTAGCTATGGCTTCCCCCTTGTGAATTTCGGCCATGAGGAAGAAGATGGACAAAAATTGGCTTTTAATTTGGCTTTTTAATTCATTTAATTGCCAAATTACCAAAATTCCCTTAATGAAAAACTTTAGAAACATACCTAGCCATGTCTATTTTTGTCCATAAACTTAACCAATGGTCCAATTACCATCTAAGGACCTCTAATTTAAAATTTCATAACAATTGGACACCTTTAACATATAGAATTCAAGTTTTGTACTTTTTGCAATTTAGTCCTTTTAACTAAATTGAGTGCCCAAACGTCTAAATTTTCGAACGAAATTTTCACGAAATCGTTCCATAAAACTGTAGACCTTAAAATATAATAAAAATGAATTATTCTTAGACGGATTTGTGGTCTTGAAACCACTGTTCCGACTAGACCCAAAATCGGGCTGTTCCAGCTATATACCATGTGGGAGGATTACACGACTGTGTGGCTAGGCCGTGTAACAGACTGTGGCCATGTAGCAATTACAAAATTAACCTTTATGAGGGACACGACCATGTGAAAGGTTCTAGGCCGTGTGAGATTCGAACTAGACTAGGATTTGTAAGGCACATGGCCGTGTGGGGGGCCCTGTGGTCCACACGCCCGTGTGGCCTTATTTCTACACACGATCACCACTGATTCACTTAGGATAGAACACATACCTTTTACCGAGAGTCCAATTTTCGTTCCTTAAGCTTGATTTTGGTCCGACGCACCTAAAACAGCTCTTTCAAACGACATTTATACACAACTTAACATTGGGAATCAAGATTCATCAAGATTAATGGAAAATTTTGACAAGATCGATAAGAGATCATTTAATTGATCAAAATATTAGCGTGGGATAGAAATTATATAAAAATTTGAGATTAATCATTGGGATTGGGATGTACTTACTGATTCTTTGGCAAATATTAAGGATGTTATTGATGAAATTTACGAAACCAGTAGGAAAATTAACGATTGAACGAAGGATTGATTTATTCGGGGAAAGCAAAATATTCAACAACAAAATATGTAAAATATGATGCAAATAAGATGATAGAAAAGAAAAGGAGAAGAAATAGAGAGAAAAGAGAGCAGAATTCTAATGGGGTTGAACAGAAAGCATTGTCCAAGTGTGATTAGGACAGAGGGACTAAATACCTTGGATTTGGAGACCCTAAGGGGTTGCATGGTAATTTACCGTTGTTTTCGAAAATAAAAAGAAATGGAGGAGGTTTTGGGCGGCTCAAACTCGAGTATGCAAGGGGGACAAGCGTGTTAACCATTAAACCTATTTCTTGTTTAGTTTTTATAGCAGACAATATATATTTTAGTGTGGTTTTTATCCTAATTTGCTCAAAATAAAAAAAAAATAGAAATGAGAGAGGTGTAGCTTGAACCTAAAACCTTTAGGGAGTGCACTAACTACTTAACCATCAAGCCTAATTTCTTTTTCAACTAATTATTCCAATTAACCCCCTATATTTTAAGGCGTTACAATTGTATTTTGTAAAGAAGTTTAGCAACATTAACTATTTAGCTAAGTGTCTTGAAGAGAACTAAAATAATAGTACTCCCATACAAAAAAATTGAATAATAGAAAGATGACTTAAATAATTAAAGGTGAAGTTTATTATTATGATTTTATGCATTTCAAAAATTCTGATTATCTTCCTTTCATGAATCATCAATAAGATTAATTAGTTTGAAGACCCATAAAAAAGCAATAACATTATTTTAAATAAATCAGTATCTTGTGCCAATAAGCAACATGTAAATTCTTTAAAATAATTGGTATAATAAAAAAACATAGATACTGATGAAATAAAAATAAAAATTTAAATAGAAAAGCGGTCTAGTTTAACTGCAAGAAATTAACTTTATTTATCAATTCGAAGACTTAAAATAACCACATAAAATTAGCATGAGAAGAGTGGATATGAAGATCTCTCGAAGACAATTATCTACAGATACCTGCTCTCTCTCTCTCTCTATATAAACCGTTAAGAAAATACAAAAAGAAAAAAATTAATTAAGCCTCTGTATTAAAATCGCACCTAATTAAGCCCATTTATTAATGATTTTTGTCATTAACCACGTTGACTGTTAAAATAATTTGAAAGACAAATAAGATAGTGACACATGGTAGCTTATGGTTTAATCTAATATTTTTTTCCATAAAAAATATTAAAATATATAAAAATCAGAAAATATTAAAATTGATATAAACTTATTAAACTTATAAAAAATTATAAATATTATAAATATAAAAATCTAATAAATTATAAAAAAATTTATTACATTAATAAAACTTATTTAAAATTAAAAAAATACTTATTATAATTCTTAAAAATAATAAAAATATGAAAATTGATATAAACTTAAATATATATATATATATAAAATCATATAACTTGAACTAGATTGGTTAGTTTTAAATTGACAAATGCACTGATTCAAGTAAAGCCATTAGACCAGTTGACCTAGTTACTGGCAGTTGAACCGATTTTGTACTTTTTAATATTTTTATCAAACCAAAATTCTATTTTCCAACTATTAGTATATGTCAGAATGAAATATTATAACTAAGGTTTTCGAAATCAGAGCAGTGGTCGAACCGATCAGGCCACCGATTTGTCAATTTGACAGGTTTGTCCAATTCAATTAAATAAAATATTAAACAATAAAATAAACATTTTTAAAAAAAAAAAATCGGTTCAACAATTTGGTTCCTAGGTCAACCGATCTAATGACTTTCTCTGGACTCATATCCTTACTGATTTCGATCTAATCAGTCCAATTGACCGAGCCGGTCAAATTCAAGTTTTTATAATTTTTATAAGTTTATATTAATTTTAATACTTTTTTATTATTTTTATAGAATTTCAATATGTTTTTATAAAATTTTAAATATGTTTTATTAATTTTATAATTTATTAGATTTTTTTTTATATTTATAATATTTATATCAATTTTCATAGTTTTTAATATTTAATCATTTATATATTCTTTTGATAAATTTTTTATTTTTATAATTTTTCTAATTTTTTTAATTTTTTTATCGAAAAAATATTAGATTAAACTAGAAGCTGCCACATTTCACTGTCTAATTGGTCCGTCAATTTATTTTAACGTCACATTATGAATCCGTTGAATATGTAAATTAAATATATTTTTTAATAGATTATTTTATGGTAATGATGTCATGACTTTAACATAATTAGAATTGGGTTGACAAAATTATTTAATTGGGAAATCAATTTAGTTAATTAGATTAATTAAATTAATTAAATAAATAATATTTATTTTGGGAAGTTGAAAACAAATATTGAGTTTGATTAAATTATAAAGTGTTGGATTAAAAGTCTAAGAATCACATATAATTGTATCCAATATATGAGAGACCCAATGTGCCTCGTATGATAAGTAAAGGGCAACAACCCTATTAATATTTACTAGAGTTAGTCGCCCACCTCTCTCCTATTTGGACTAAGGGAATGTTTTCTATTAAATAAATATTATTTGTGCAATTTTTATTCAATTAGCATTCTCCCATCTCTCTCTCTAATAATGCAAAAAGTAATGAAAAATTATTTTCTTAGAATAAATTTTATTTTGAGGGAATTACGATTTAGAATAAATTTTATTTTGAGGGAATTACGATTTTCTATCTATTTCTGTTGACATAATTACTTTCCTACTAAAGTAATAAAATCGTTTCTTGTTCTATGTTTGGTTCGTGTTGCTCGAGACCACACTTGTCACAATTTGAGATACAAGGATAGCTAAGAAGACTGTTCGGTTGAAAGCCGAGAATAATTCAAATCAGTCTCACACAAAGCACATGTTCTTTTTGGTAAAAGTTTATTGCAATAAATATCATAAAACGGCTCAGTTTAAATTTTTTTAAAACTTCTACTATTACAGTAAATTGTTTTCTTAACTGAATTTTTATAACATATATTATTCCCTCTCTTTTTATTTTGCTTTTTCTTCTTTGGTTTTATGATTTTCCATCGGTTTCACAAGTTGGGCCAAAAATTGGTTGCAAAGGGGTTTTGGGTTCATGGTTTATGCAGGTTTGCAGGTTGTTAGATATTTAAATTTAGGGTATTGTGGATTTGGTTTAGGTTAGGATTTGAGAAGGGTTGAGTGGTCGGAGTAAACTTAGGTTGGGTAAGGAAGAAGATGAGGAAAAGAGTAAGAGAGAGAATGAAAAGAAAAAATATTAAGGAAGAATGAAAAGAATAACATAATAAAGAAACAAAAATTAAAGAAAAAATAAAATGAAAAAAAACGTGAAACTTTAAGTCAATAATCCGTACCTTTTAATGTGAAGTGTGTAACACCCCAAACCCGGCCTAGACGTTATGGCCGAATCCCAAGATGTCACAAAGAATGGGTTTTGAAAACAGAGTCGTTACGTTAAATCATCTCAGCTTATTAACTCATATTTTTTTATATCCCTTGTCGAAAACGTTAATTAATTGGTTTATTTTCCAAAACATATTTTAAAGCGGAAGTCTAATAAAACCGTTATATTTTGGAAATCCAATTCGTATTTTCAGAAAAAGCTTTCTGTTTGAGTAAAACAATTGTTTGCATAAACGTTTGTTTAAACCATGCAAATAAACAAGCAAACAAACCAAAACCAAAAGTTTAAAAACCGTCTAGTCCAGAGAGTCCAATAAATTACAAACTCTCAATTAAGTCCAAAATTTAAATAAAAACCATAATTACTAAGTGTAATCAGTTCTCGCACGAGTGGTCACCGCTGAGTCTCCGCTGCACCGATCCACCTAAGTCTGTGGATCACTTGTACAGAACTGATAACAGATGTGAGTTTTCGTAAACTCAGTGTGTAACCCAACAGAAATAGACAGACAAAACATTCAAAAATCTCATGCTCAGTTAGATACAAATTCGAACTTATGTCCATTTCAGATATAGATAACAGATACAGATATGCAAAACAGATATACAGAATCCTACCCTCATCCTCTACACACCAACTTCGTCCATCCCAACACACCATGTGGGGTTAAAAACACTCGCCCATCCCTACACACCATATCGTGCCATTGCGACACATATCAGATGATATGCAGCCATGCTGCTAGAATATAAGCGATGATCGCCATACAGAACACTTCCTCCACATATACAAATCCCACCCCAAAACGATGAATGTAAATCGATCACGAAATTACAGATTAGACATGCTCAAAGATGCTTATATACGAGATAATGCATATATACATATAGCAGAATAGTCAGACATGCATAATAGTGTCCTACTCAGAGCATACTATCAGAATACCAGATCACATAATCTAGGGTTTGGTTAGCCCTTACCGACCCTACGGTAGGCCCACAGTCGATCGGAACAATCCATGCGACCCTAGGGAAAATTCCAGAAATTTGGGCCCACATACCCGCGTGGCCTACAAGGCCTGGCCCAAAATCCACACACCCAACTTGGCCTAGCCCGTGTGGCCCACACGGCCACGCCTACACCATCGCACGGCCGTGTCATGCGCATGGCCATGCCCTCGTCAAACACACGACCGTGTCTCGCACACGGCCACACGCCCGTGTGGCATCGACAGTGGGCAATTTTGGCTTTCGTTGAAACCTTGTTTTTCGCAATTTGGGAACACACCTGGTATTAATTTGATGCGAACACTATCCCGAGCCTTCCAAAACCTAAAAACAGAGTACCTAACCTTGATTTAGCAGATTGGTTAACAAATTCGTCACAAGAACAACAAGGAACCGACTTACCATCGATGACAAAACGCCTCTAACGTGCACTAAACCGCTGAAGTGCAATTCCTTGCTCCACAATCTGCTCCTAAACACGAATTACCACTAATCCATCACTACAGATTGTCATCGCTAAAATCTCAACCAAAAGCTAAAGGAATGCCAAGCATAGTTACCAACTGAATAAGAATCAGAAACGCAATAGCGATGATTGAACAAAAGATTTTTGCAGAAATCAGAGGAGGCAACAAAAATTGAAAGTGGGAGGAAAAGGAGAAAAATGTCAGAGAAAGGGAATTTTGGGGAAAAAGAAAAAGACTGCAGGAAGAAATTCACTTCAGAATTCCTGGAGGAGAGAGAAACGAAATTTGGAAACAAAAAATAAAATAAAATGAAATAAAAGTTTAAATAACTTAAAAAAAATCAGATAATCAACATATCTCAACTTCCTACTAACATCACAATCACAACCACCTCAGAATCTCAACTCCACCGAAACTCTTTCAGACAACCGAGCAAAAATTAGTACCCTCGCTCGCATAAAGACCCCAACATGTTAACCCGCTTACCACTCAAACCAATGAACTCATTCTGATATAAATTAACAGAAAATTTTATGTAAGCCCACTCCACAAGGGTAAGGCTTAGATAAAAAAAAAATAACAGAATTATCAAAGATGGGACTTGAACCCAAGACCTCACACACACACCCAAAACACTTAATCACAAGCAAATACACATTTATATTAAATATTTACAGAATCAAAAATAAATTAGTCAGGGCGTTACAAAATGACTAATTTAATCAATTTTCTTTAACAGAAATAATCAAATTAATATTGAATGAATAAAATAGAAATGACCCAATTTGAAGTGTCTAACAAAATAGTTTATTATTTATTTTTATTTATTTACATAGAGTTTACGAAAAATGAAAGAATGGTGCTACCCAAATTTAATCAAGAAGCTACCCTATTTTTATGAATTGCATGACAGGCATGTAATAACTCATTGAAGGTCGTAAGTTGTGTTGGAAGTTGTATAGGGTGTAAGCTAGTTCTTAGATGTCCTCTATTCTTAGCAACAACCAGGTTTCAACGATTCCTTAAAATATGATTATTGAAAATGTGATTAATAAAAATTTTAACTTACAATATCTGATATACATAAAAAAGTGTTGATTAAAATCTTTGAAAAATTACATTATTATATTTGGTCCACTAAATATTTTCTCGAGAATATAATAATAATTTACAAATTTACCTTATTAAATAAAAATTGTATCCATATATCTAATATTTTATAATAAAGATCAAGTTGACAAAATATTAAAAGTTAAAAAAACTAATTTTGATATTATGCCTTTTTTAATTTTAATAAGAATTATTAAGATTAATGGCAGTAAATATCCGACCGAAATTACAAAATAATGATTCACGTTTGATTTCAACCCATAGCTTAACTTGTATGGGTTACAGAGAAATTTGGCTTAAAAAGTTGCTTCTTCACCAAGATTGTAGCAACTGGAATATGAAATACAATTTGTGATGAATGTGGCCTATTTTCCAGGTGAAAAGAAAATAACAATGAAAATCTCAATTCGACATCGATTAAATTCCAAAATTCTGCTGGACACCCAATATAAGATCCGGAATGCTATGATGCAACTGGGGAAGCATGCCAAACACCGGTTTTCACTTGTGCCAGACACCAATATAAAGTCCAAAACTTCTATGATGCTGCAGAGAAAGTAAGCCAAACACCGGTTTTGGCCCGATCATGATCCAACTTCTTCAGTATATAGCAGTAGTTAAGCTGGACCAGATAGGAGGAGAAATTACGTTAGCTATAAAAATGCCAGCTCCTTCACTCATGTAAAACACTAAACAAACACAATGGAAACCGGGTTCCAAAAGTAACTGTCATTAGTCTTGTACAGAACTCGAGCAAATTGACTCTGATCATACCATATCTTTTTTCTCATTAAGAAAGTCCATACACACAAAACAGTCGATGGCAAAAATAGAGAAAAATGGCATTGAGCTATCAACTCTATTATCAATCCTTTGTATGGTATCTATATGCAGCATGGAAATTCAGCCAGAAACGGATCTTAATAACCTATCATAATTACTTTCAGCAAACAATTTCTCTGACAAAAATGGCACCGATTGAAATGAATGGCGTAATGGGACCTATGTGAACAGTCAAATTATCTACAACTATGTTATCCTTTCATAGTGTCAAAACCTTTATTTGACTTGATGTTCTCCTGAATAAGGAGGTCCTATTCTAAGTTCAAAACCCCCCTCCCCGGCTTCATTATCAAAACTTATTGATAATAGAATATTCAGAGAATATAAAGTCCTAATTAGATTATTAGTAAAATTATATAAAACAGAAAATTAAGATCTAACAAATTATCAATGCTTGACTGAAAATAATTAGAGAGAGAGAGAGTGTGTGAGAACAAACCTCCATACGAAATAAACTCGTAGGAACGACAAGTCCAACACCTACTGAACTTCGGAGTGACTCCACGAACTTCTGAACAGAGATATTGCGATACTCATTCTCTGTTAATTTAGCAACATTACCAGCACATGCAAACACATGAGCATGGATTCCCTTTTCTCTAAACCACCTAAATGGAAGATCGAAAGAAAGGTCTGCCAAAGCAGTAACAGCAAGGTCTCCTCCAAGAAAATCCACACCAGAAGGATCGGCATTTTCATTGTTAACCTGTCTTTTTGGTTCTGTAGGTCCCAATCCCCTTGTCTTAAATCCCCACAATGCTGTCGGCCCTCCTAAAGCACAAACCGGAGATATGTTGCCACCTAAGAAGAATCTTTCTGGCAAAGATGATGGCCTACTTGAGAACCCATTCCCCCATGGAAAGACAGCACCGCCAGAAACCCCAAAATTAAGGGCAGCATGATAAAATCCGAGAGGAACAATGTAACGAAGATCAAACTCCTGTCATAAATTTCAATGAAAAGAAAAAAACATGACAAACAGCAATGCTGACAAACAAGTTCAAATGCGTGATTGTGAGACAAAATCAAGAACGCTTAGGAGGTAAACAAAAAGCATGCATAATTCATACCTGCCGCAGAAACCGTAAGCTTCGACTATCAGGTGCAAGGCCACCGATTTGAGTAGTAGAAACAAAAGCATAACCCCGAGTTGGTCGCATTGTTGAATTTCTCCTATCAAATTTAAAGGTATATTTCAAAGAAGAAAGTAAACTATGGCCAAGCTGCCTCCTTATGGACCTCGATGACATTTGTGATGGATCTGTCAAGGTACGCCACGCAAGATTATATGCTAAATCATGATATGGAGTAGAAAATAATCCAAGAGAAAGGCCCATCGATCGCTCTTTGTAAGAAGAAAACTTTAGCCAGTCTTGGGATAGCAAGTATGCTCGTGCTGTGACAGGTGTTACCAATCCTTTAAATCTCGGTAAAAAAACACCAGCGCTCAACTCAGCTGAGTGATCATAGCCATATGCCAATGAACCATCCCAAAGATCCCCATAACCAAAGAAGTTTTTGTACTTGAGAGATCCTTCCACTGTGGAAGATCTAGCCTACAACAGCATTGTACAACTTTAAAACAGAATTCAAGGTATCATACTTATATATTCACAGAAAATGAGTGCTCAAAGTGTAGGAGAAACAGAACTTTCCAAGTCAAAACTAGTACAAACATTACGATCACGCATATGTCATTAGTTTATTTTCTATATCACATTTTGTTGGTCACATGTAGTGACCAAATGCATAACTATATAGCCTATGAAAGCAAATCTATAACATAAGATGCATGTGCATAAATGTCATACAATTGGAACAAAATGCACCTTCATTCTGACCCTGGAAACACTTATCTGACATCTACATATATGCAGCCTTAATGGGCATCGTTTCTACTCTTTTATCCATCTAAATCTTTAATAAATATAAAAACTCCAGCAAATCCACTAACTCGCGATATTCTCATTCATTAGCATTGTCATTATTCCTTATACTACGGTCAGCTTAAACAAAAGAGTTCCTCTCCACAAAATCAAATCATCTACATTGTTCCGACTTGTCATTTCTCTTTAACTACCTACATCGGCCCGGCATGTATCTAGACAGGGGTATGAGGTATGATCCTCCAAATACATACCCTGTCCGACATGAAAACTTCAGAGAATTTGAACAAGACATGTACCCGAAACATACTCATACCTCACACTCATGCACGAGTCAAAGTAACATAACTAATTACCACATTACACTAAATAAATTCAGTTATCACAGACTCAAACCTAGTTCCACATTCCAACTACTCATACACTAAACTCATGTATATAAAAACCCACATTGCAACAATTTCCCCAAATTTCTCAGTAACCAAAACATACATAAGTCAAAACAAGCAAATTAGAGAAGAAAAAAAAATAAAGCTTCAAAAAATCAGATTGAAAAGAAAATTACCTCCGCTTTCGTATAAGCTCCAATCTGTCCCGAAAGCGGGCTGGCTGTCTCAACAACCTCGATAATCACGTTAGCAGTTCCAGGAAGTTCCGGCGGGCCGGAATCGAGCGTGATTTTCACGGAATCAAATATTTCAAGTGCTTGGAGCCGCAAATTCACTATCTGTGACGCTTTTAAGAGCTCTTGCATCGAGCCAACGTTGTTCAACACCTCTGTCTCGGCTTCAATTACGTGGTCCTTGGTTTTCGTGTTCCCTTTGATGATCACGTCGTGGACTCGGACCGAAACCGGACCGCTTTGCATTCGCTGGAGCAGCGAGTCCATTTTGAGTTTTTCCGAACGGAACTGAGCCTCTCGAGATTGAGGTTTAGGGCGGTTCGGCTCTCCAAATACCTCGCCTTTTGCGTCCTCTTCATCGTATTCGACGTCGTTCTCCTCGTCGTCGTCGTCTTCTTCTTCTTCTTCTTCTTCTTCTTCGTCGATGTCATCGGTGTTGAAGGGTTTTGGGTGTTCCGGGTCGGGTTTCGATTTAGGTGGAGTCACGTCGGGTAGAGAATCGGGGTTAGACATTGTAAACGGAAAAAAGGGAAATCGCAATTGAAGACAGTGAAGTAAGGAGGAGGGCGGCGGCGCCAGGGGTTTTTGATGTTAAAGGTTTATTCAGTAAGTCGTGTTTTGCTAAAATACCCTTTTACTGTTTATTATTTACTTCATTATCACTAATATCTCTGTTGTTGGCTAATTTGATTTAGCATTTCGAGAAATTATCTCATTTATCAATAGAATAATAAAAATATATTTGCATTAATTTATAAAATTATTATCCATATGTACATATAAATCAATAAGTTCAATGCACCATTTTTTGACTTTGTTATTTTATATTTAATATTATTAACTTGTTACATTTAGTATTTAATATTTAATTAATTTTTAGAATATTATATTCTTAATTATAACAATTAATATAAAATAAAAATAATTTTTATTTAAATTACTAAATATAATTAAAATATATTAATTTATCAATTCAAATATTATAATAGAAAATTTTCAAATAATAATTAAAGTATTTTTAACATATTCAACCTACAATATAAATTTACTTGTGTAATTAATACAAAAAATATTATTCAACATAATAATTAATTATCTTAAATAACTTTAATATTAATTACGTGGTAGTTAAGATGTGTAGAATTCTTTTTAAATAATAGTTTTATTTTACATAAATAAAATTAACACAACTTTTGTTTACCTCAAAAAGTTTAAACTAATAGTTTAAAATTATAATTATAATTACTACACGACCCTTTTTAATTAATTATTATAATTTAAATTCTAATTATTTTTCTATTAAATTTTAAATATATAATTATCACAATTTCTATTTTATTTCAATTTTTCAAATTAATAATTTTAAATTAAATATTATAATTATTTTTAAATGTTAATTTAATAATATGATGGAAAATAAGGGTATTATCGTCAGTTTCAAACTTATGCTTTTATATATTGTAGCTTTTAATGTCACATGCGTTGCATGTGATTTTACTCGTTTAATAATTTAATTAATTTTTTTAAATATTGTACTTTGCAATAATTAGCATAAAATAGTGTTTCTTATTTGAATTATTGAATATGATTAAAATATATTAATTTATCAATTCAAATTTTTTAAAATAAAATCAACACAACTTTGTTTATGTCAAATTCTTTAACAAATAATGGTAAATTATAATTATAACCAATATGGTTTTCGACCCATGCTTTGTGTAGGGTTAATTATTTTTAGACTAAATAGTTAAAATTTAAAGGTCACAATATGCTCTAAGTTTCTATACTCTCTATATATTCGAAATTTAGTGTTCGTCTTTTTATTTTTAAGAATTTAGTTTCTCTATTTTTTGAATTTAAAAATTCAAGTCCAATTGTTAGCATCATTAAAATGCTTCTCTTAAATTTGTTGGTGCAACATTCTAAATTTATTTTTAAAAAAAGTACTCACTTAATAGTCATTTCACAAAAAATGACATTATAATGGAATTAAATTTAACAAAAAAAATAACAATGTTAGTGGTTCTTTAAATTTACATCAACATTTTAATTAGAAGAAAATATTTAGATTAACTAATAGCACTATAAATGTTGAGGTACCAAATTATATAAAATATTCAAATATAAAGATCAAATCTCAAATCTTAATATAGTATAGAGACTGAAATTGAAATTGAACCATTTTTATATAATTAAAAAGTAGAGAGATCAAAATTAAAAATTAACCATTATTATTAACAATGTAAAAATAAAAATAGAGTAAGTTGGGTGTCAAATAAGGAAAGCCTAATGCATTCCTTTTATATATATAGTAGTATAGATTATAATTATCACAACTTTTTTTTCTACATTTTATACTTAGAGTTCTATTTAAGTAATAATTTTATTTTAAAATTAGTATAACTTTGTTTAATTAATAATTAGCAAAACTAATTAGACTAATAGTACATCAGACAAGACTCAAGTAGAATAGATCCTAGATTAATTTATGACTTTAATTACTTGTGGCATTCATAGTGTGTCATACATTAATCTTGAGTGGATAATGCACTATGTATGTGTGACTCGTATACTTTGATGTAAGTAAAAACTTGTGTTCAAATAGATAATGAATCAAAAGCTTGTGCGTTGAGTATATGGCTTCTGCAACATATAGCATCATTCATTGTAACACCCCTTACTCGTATTCGACGCCGGAACCGGGTACGAGACATTATCGGACTTAACATACTTAATCATACAAAATCGGGCCATAAATTTTCATTCCAACTTAAAACTTTTCATTCGTATTCATAACGTCCCTATTATGGGCCTACGAGACCCGAATCATACATATAAGGTGGTTCGAGACTGAACTGGAAGCTGACGAACACTTAGAAAATTATTACTCAAAACAGGGCCACACGCCCGTGTCTATGGCCCGTGCCCCTCACACGTCCATGACATGCCCGTGACTTAGCTCGTGCGTGAAAACCTTGACATTCTGTTTTTGACGTAAGCAGACATTTAGGGTCACACGGCGGAGACACACGCCAGTGTGCTAGGCCGGGTGGCGAATTTAATTCTCGCAATTAATGTGCAGACTTCACACGGCCTGGGTACACGCCCATGTCCTGAGGTCGTGTCCTTTACACGACTGAGACACACGGCCGTGTCTCTACCCGTGTGTTTACTACTGGGCATTCTGTTTTGCTAAATTTGGATGCAGGGGACACACGGCCTATCGACACACCCAGGGGGCTGACCGCATGTCACACACGGCCTAGACACACGCCCGTGTGTCTACCCGTGTGGACAAATATAAGGCTATTTAACAAGCCATTTGCCACCCTGAAAAGCAACCATACTTATACCATTTCCAGCAACACATAGCATAACAATAATGCACTTCTAATATCCACTATCAAGACATCCACACCTTAATTTCACACTAGTTCAACAAGCATATACTTCACATATTACATTATGAACTAACACAAAATTCTCAAGCACATTGACATGGCTTACTCATGCTCACTCTTACCAACCACATATCACATACCGGACTCATTACTCGTGAGTTTCGCATTGGTACTTGTATCACTCCATCACATAACTTTATTCCTTTTTCCATCTTTAACATAAACTTTAATTCTTTACCCCGTTGAACCACTTGGAATACTAAAGGATACTCAGAAATTGTCATTCACGTAATAAGATGCCAATGCCATATCCCAGATATGGTCTTACATGGGATCACATGTCGATGCCGATGCCATATCCCAAATATGGTCTTATACAGGATCTCATATCGATGTCGACGCCATATCCCAGATATG
Organism: Gossypium sturtianum; assembly: GCA_025698515.1. Classification (NCBI taxonomy): domain Eukaryota; kingdom Viridiplantae; phylum Streptophyta; class Magnoliopsida; order Malvales; family Malvaceae; genus Gossypium; species Gossypium sturtianum. Next base: position 8,796,904 of record CM046948.1, read on the forward strand.
GTCTTACACGAGATCGCATGTCGATGCCATGTCCCAGACATGGTCTTACACGATTTCATACTGAAGCCAGGTCCCAGACGTGGTCTTACACGGAATCACTATTCGATGCCGATGCCATATACCAGATATGGTCTTACACGGGATCTTATTAATCTAATGTCGTGACAAGGGTATCCTTTCTATTCCTAAGGTTCAACCGGGACTTTGATATAGTAAATCTTCACCATTTAATTCATCGAGACCTCATTAACCAATTTCATAAAAAGAATATAAATTTCATGTAATATCAAGAATTTAAATACATAATAATATAATGTTGATTTATTACACACAAACTTACCTCGATATCAAAACATGTATAGTTGTTCAATTTAGTCCACCACCTTGTTATTTCCTCGGTTTAGGTCCGGACTTCGTGTTTTTTGATCTATAATGACAAATTTCACTTATTTAATTATCACATTGACTAAAACAGCCCATTAATCATACTTTGGAAAAATTATAATTTTGCCCCTAAACTTTCACATATTTGTAAAATGGTCCCTAGGCTCGTATGATGAAATATACTCATTTTCTTGGTTACCCAAGCCTAGCCGAACCTATATTAAGCTTATAATGGCTCACATTTTCCTTCAAAATTGATTTCTACTACACATTTTATCACTTTTACAAATAGGTCCTTTTTAGGTGTTTCTATGAAAAATCACTTAGAGAAAGATGTTCATCACACATCAAACTTCTATATTCCTCCATTAAACATCAAAATACATGCATGCCATACATGGGTAAGTTTTTGAACATGAACTCTAGCTTAAAATATGGCTAGAAATAGCTAAATCGAGCTACGAGGATCTCAAAAATGTAAAAAACATTAAAAACGGGGCTAGGATGCACTTACTTTGAGCTTGAAAATGAACAAAACCCTAGCTATGTCTTCTCTTCAATTTTCGGCACTTAGGGAAGAAGATGGACACCAGTTTTGACTTCTTTTTCCCTTTTTATTAATTTATTAACTAGATGACCAAAATGCCCTTAAGGCCCTTCCTTGAGATTTTTCCCTTCCATGTCCATTTTTGTCCATCATGAGATATAATGGTCTAATTACTAAATAAGGACCTCTAATAAATTTTCTAATGCTATCTCATACTTAAAACTTCTAAAATCTCATATTTTTCAATTTTTGCAATTTAGTCCTAAAAGATAAATTGATCACTAAATCATAAAATTTCTTCATGAAATTTTCACACAACCATGAAAACATGTCATCGACCTCATAAAAACCATAAAACATATATTTCTACTTCAGATTTGTGGTCTCGTAACCACTATTCTGACTAGGCCCTAAATCGGGCTGTTACATTCATGATAGTGAAATTCATAGCCTAACTAATGGGTAAATGATATCCTTTCATCGGCATTATATGATAGATGAAAAGTAAATGTGGCCACATGCTATTTGTCTTTGTGATAAAGTACTTGATTACTATTCTATAGTAGTTGACTTTTCATAAAGAAAGATGTAATGGTTATCATGAGATAAAATAGAATTATATTAGGATAACAGATTTATTTCAAAGAGATTAAGGATATCCTATGAAGGTAACACATTTATGACAAGGTCATTGGACAAGCACTTATTAAAGTAGCTTTCATAATGGTATGTAATTAGGGAGAGCTCACTCACAATACTATAGTGGAATGACTTTGTGACTAAATAAGTTTGTAATAAATAGGCGAAAAGCTAGAACTTAATTGTAAATTATTTAAGTCATAATCATATATGTCCAACCGGTCCTTCCGTTAGCTCATTGAAACTAAAAATAAATTGCATGTAAAACCAAATGAACATTAATGAATGAGAATGACGAAGTTAGAGAAATGGGTCACATTCACAAATGAATGTGTTTTCCCACTAAGTATAGAAATGACTTGAGAATTAATTTAAAGTTTTCAAATTATTATTTAATTAAATATAACTAAATAATTGGAGTTCGAAAATAGAATTAAATTAATTCGTCATTATGAATCCATTGACTATGAAAATTAAATATATTTTTTCATACATACTTTTAAAGTAAAGTTGTTATGACTTTAACGGAATTAAAATTGAGTTCAAAAACTATTCAATTAGGATACTAATTTAGCTAATTTAATTAATTAAATCAATTAAATAAATAATATTTGTTTTGAGAATAGAAAATAATATTGGGTTTGATTAAATTATAAAGTGTTGAGTAAAAAATTTAAGAAGCACATAAAATTGGACTCAGTACAAGAGAGACCCAAGTCCCCTCATATGATAAGTAAGGGTTGACAACTCTAGTAATATTTACAAGGGTGTGTTGCCCACATCTCTCCTAGTTGGATTAGGGTAGTGTTTTCTATTAAATAAATATTATTTGTATAATTCTTATTCAGCTAAGATTCTCTCGTATCTTTATAAATGTATGACACTAGTAGAATTATTTACACAAGTTTTCATATATCGCTATTCCGCAGAAAGTAGTAAGAATTTATTTTCTTAGAATTACTTTTTTACTAAAGTAATAAAACCGTTTCTTGATTCTGTGTTTGGTTCATGTTGCTTAAGCTCACACTCAGTGCAATTCGGGGTACGAGGATATCTGAGAAGGCCGTCCGGTTAAAATTCAAGAATAATTCAAATCCGTCTTGCATAAAACACAAGTATTTTTTGATAAAATCTTATTATTATAAATATCACAAATTGACTGAATTTAGAAAATTTTTAAACTTATACTACTACAGTAAACCATTTTCTTAACCGGATTTTTTGAACATAAATCACCCTCTCTCTTTTTTACTTTGCTTTTTTATTCTTTTGTTTTATAGTTTTCCACCAGTTTCATAGGATGGGCCCAAAATTGGTTGCAAAGAGGTTTGGGGTTCATGGTTTTATACATGTTTGTAGGTTGTTAGATATGTGAGTTTAGGGTATTGTGAAATTGGTTTAGGTTGGGATTTGGGAAGGGTTGAGTGATCAGAGCAAACCATTAACGATGACGGCTAAGTTGGGTAAGGCAGAAAATGAGGAAAAAGGACGATAAAGAGAATAGAAAAAAAAATTGAATGAAAAAAAAAAGAAAGAAAAAAAGATTAAGGATGAAAAGAATAACATAATAAATGTAGCGACCTAAAATTTAGTACGGGCGCTAATTGAGAAAATTATTGAAAATTTGAAAATAGAGTTTCGATTTTATTTAAAAAAAAGAGTCGCCACCAATCTTTTTCTAGGTGTGATCGGACACCTATTAAATTCTCTTTTTAAAAAAACAAATATTTTTTGAAAGTTTCTAAAAAATGAGAGTCCATTTTAGATCCACGTAAAAAAAATCCAGAGAAAATTAGGGTCCGAGAGTCGGTTACGTACGAGGAAGGTATTAGCACCCTCGTGACGCCCAAAATTAGTGTCTCGTTAAACACGTGTTATTTTAATTTTCGAAATACGAGTTCGATTTAATATTTAATCGTGATGCAATTGAAGGTCGTGAATCTTGACAAATTACATATTATTGTGTTATAAGATTATTATTATTTTTTAAATGCGAAAAAAAGACAATCTACTATTATTATTACTTTATCTATCAATTTTTAAAAAACGATTTAATATTTGATCGTGATCTGATGTTGTTTATTGTTTATTCAAAAAGACGATCATTGCGATAAATTGCAAATTAGCGTACTATATATATATGTATTTTTTTTTAAAAAAAATGAAATTTTACTAATTTTTGAATAAAGATTTTATTATTATTTTTTAAAAAAAATTGAATTTTCTAATTTCTAGAAAGGTGTTCTATATTCAACACAAAATCAAAGATGTCCACCCAACATAGCAGTGAGATCGATGATTTAATGCTAAACCGATTCGTTGCTTTAAAAATTGAATTTATTAAAAATTAAATTTTGTAAATGAAATCACACAATAATATTTCAAAAAGCCCATAAAAATGTTAATATAATTGAAATAAGACAACATTAAAAATATGGACTAAATGGGTAAATAAAAAAGGTGTCAAGAATATACCAAAGCTCAAAGTTGTGGGCTGCTGAAATCAACCCGTTTCCCTTCCTTTGGGCTGCTGAAATGGGTTCAAGATGGAGTGGGTCTGCACTGATTTTGGGCCGCTGCTGGTAAGTGTGTGTTGGGCTACCTTTTATTTATTTTTTCTCCCTTTTTTCCTTCTATTTTCGTGGGTCACCTTCTTCTTCTTTCCCAACCCCCTTTTTCTCTTTTTACACTAGCCACCGCCAACATACACCACCACCCTCAGAGCTCCGATCAACCCCGTCTAACACCAAAACGAGGCTCTCCTCCCCCTAGAACCAGGTAACCCGAAAATGGAGTTGTGTGGGTTTATTTTGATTTTTGTATGATTCGATTTGGGTATGTTGATGATAATGAGGTTGGGAGCAATTGGTGGAGCAGTTGAATGGTAAGGCTTAGGGTCGTTTTCGGGTTCGGAGATGGGAGCTTATTTTTTTGCTTGATTCGAATGTTTGAGGGGTCTTTTTTTTTTGTGATAGCCGAATCTTGGGGGCCCCTTTTTTGTTGATTTCTTTCCTTTTATGCCTTCATTTTCACCTTCTCTCTGCATTTTCCAGGTGGTGGTTGAAGGAAGGGTCTCCACCCATGCCGGCGGCCAAAAAATCCGGGGAGCAGGTGCTCAAATCACGTGATTTTGCCAGAAGGACCAGATCGCAAATGCAGTGAAACTATCGGGGTTGAAACGTAATTTATAGAAAATTGAGGGGTTAAAGTGTAATTTTGGGTAAGATAAGGGGTCAAAAATATAATTTTGGAAAATATAAGCAGTCAAAATGAAATTTTGGAAAAATTTAGGGGTTAAAGTGTAATTTTGAAAAAGTTTAGGGGTCGAAGTATAATTTCAATTTTTTTGTATTTAAATTTTTTTTTAAAACACGAAATTGAGCCGGACAAAATTTAGTGCTTACAATAAAGAAACAAAATTTAAAGAAAATGAAAAAAATTGTGAAAATTTTAAGCCAATATTTAGTTGCCATGACTTGTTTGATCAATTTTGTAGCATCTCGATTTTTAGTGGTGCTAGAAATGGGGGTTTTGAAATCTTGTTTTATGATGATTGAGTCTGTAAATATTATTAATTAATATTTACGAGTTAACTAAAATATTTCATTGAATTTTGGTTTGGTGAAAATTGACAATTGGATAATTAGTTACGTACAAGTATACTGACCCTAAAGTTAGTGATGTCAAAAAATGAGGTATCAAGACCTTACTTTCATAAACCGAGCCTGAAAATGTTTTCATTAAATATTTATCGAGTGATTATATGGATAAATTGAATTTCGGATAGGAAATTTTACTAAATTCATGATTAATTAAAGTATAAGGACTAAATCATAAAAATGATAAAAGTTAATCATTATTAAACTTTGTTAATTTAAATGCTTAACTAATAATTGTTCAAGGATTTAGGTGGCAATTTAGCTAAAATTAAAAGAGTGGGACGGTTAGTGCTTGTCCTAATTAAGTTACATGTTAAAATATGTTAATAATGAAATAAATATAAGTAAAACATAAAAGAAAAGCATGTCATGTCATCTTCAACCCTTTTACCTTCTTTTCATCGTTCGAACATCCAAACAAAAAGAGAAGCCATTGTTTTCATTCTTAGAAGTTCAGCTGTTGCATGTAAGTGATTTTGGAATAGTTTATCCGTAAATTTTATATTTTTGAAATCGCTGTAACTTAATTTAGCTAACCTGGGTATTAAATTGTAAAATTGTTAAAGTTTTAAAAGTTTTCCATTGATGAATTTTGAAGCTTTTGATGTTTAATGGTAGAATTTGAAGCTTAGATATGTAATAGGGTTAATTTGTAAAGTGAAATTTGTTAGTTATGAGTTTAGGGCTAAAATGAAAGTATTTTAAAATTGACATGAAATTTCTGTAATTATTGAATTTAGAGGGCCATACAAGGATTTTATTGAAATTGGAGTGAAAAATGAGGCTTAAATGTGAAAATTATTATAGTTTCGATTTTAAGGATTAAATTGAATAAAATGAAAAATTTTAAGAAAATTATGTAAAATAAAATTAAGTTGTCATATGCCTTGAATAAGATATTATAAAGTAAATGGCACTGATAATTGACAATAAAATATTATAGATCGAGATTTAAATCAATCAAAAGTTAATCGAGAAATATGAGAGAGTGTAGATTAGTCCCTGACACTTTGTAGTTGTCGTTTTCCAGGTAAGTTCGTATGGACTTACTTTATTAATTTTTTTTTATATTTGTATTATTTTATTTTATTGTTAGTTGGAAACGTTATATATATACAAAGTTTTTGGCATCAAATGGATTAAATCGTAAAATATGAAATATATGATAAATATGAATAGATGTATGGTAATGAATGATCGTGAAATTGTTGTATAAATGAATGATGTGTATATGATGATATTACACGGTTTAAAATATGTTTTGATTGTTTTTGAAATATGAAAAACATGTATACGACTACAGAGATTGAATTAGTATAAGTACGATCATAATAACGAGTGAAATAAATAGTTATTTGGAATGGAAGATTCATGGATTGTTAATTGAATCATGTTACATGTATATGGCAATGTTATGATAGTTTAGAAGGTTGGAAATAGATTTGTGGCCCGAGAGAACTTAGTAAACAATTAGGCTATACATATATAATAGGTACTATGTACTGGTGTTGGCTATTATGCCATATACATACAGCAAGTACTATGTACCGACATCAATTTTCATGCCATATAAATACAACATGTACTATGTGCTGGAGTTGGTTATCATGCCATATACATACAAGTATTATGTATCGGTGTCAACTTTCATGTCATATACATACAGTAGGTACTATGTACCGGTGTTGGCTTTCATGCCATATAAATATAAGAGGTACCATGTACTGGTGTTGGTTATCTTATCGATGATTGAGATACTGCATGTGTTCCGAACTCTCCCCAGCTCGTGAGAGCAATTTAAGTCTCGTCTATCCGAGATTAATTTACTATAGTTCTCCGAGCAAAAATGTTTAACAAAATAGAAAGGTAATGGATAAAAAAAGATTTTATTTACAAGGTTGTATGATGAGCTTGTATTGAATGGTATGATTATTTGTGTATGAATAAAATCATATGACATTTGATATGATGTATTTATGTAATGCACTAATCATGGGATTTGTGGTGTAAATTGTATAAGGATGTCAAGGTTTATAACAAGCTTTGTGCCATATGTTTCAATTATTTATATTGTTTAATATCAAGGTAAGTTAAATTTCCGTATGAATTTACTAAGTATTAGTATGCTTATGTTGCTTATCCTTGTAGATCGACAGTTGAGATCGAGTGGATCGGATCACACCAAAGCTCACACTATCCGTCTCAAGTTTCGGTAGACTTTTGTTCATTTTGGCTCGATTATATATGATATGTACATAGGTGTCATTGTGTATGTATGTTGATTTTGAGACATGTTGCTTTGGTCTCTATATGGTATTTTAGTGTTGGGATAAATGTAAACTATATGCATGAATGTGTGTATTTCATGTTTTGATCATGTTATTCTTGATGGTTAAAATGGCATTTTGTTATGAATATGGTATGACTGGACATGAATGTGTTAAAAGGCAAATGGTATTTATAGGTAGTTTTAGCCTAAATTGACATGAATTGAAGGAATGGATGAAATTTTTGTATTTTGGGTGCCAAGTGGATGTTTTTGTGTAGGTTTGAGTTAAGATTAAGTGCATTAGTTGATGTGTTATAAGATTGAATTGAATCATGTACAAAATGTCATGTTTATGTATCACACGGTCTGACGCATGGCCGTGTGTCTACACGGATTGGTGACATAACTGTGTGACCACTGAAAGTAGAATATATTAAAAACCACATGGTTTCTGATTGTTACACGGCCTGGTCATATGGCCGTGTGATACACACGGGTTGAGACACGGTTGTGTGACATGATCGCGTGACTATTGAAGCATGAAAAATTAATTCCATATGGGCACAATGAGTTACACAGCCTGGGCACACGGTCCTGTGACTCATGTTTGCAAAAATTTCCATTAATTTTGAAAAAGTTTCATATTGATCCTTAATTATTCTCGGGTCAACTTAAGAACTTTCATAAGCTCGATTGAGACTCAGTTTAATTTGTAAATCATATTATGCATGGATTATGAAATGTTGTATTGTTTAATTGAATTTTAAAGCCTATATTGAATGTGATCTGCTTCGATGACTGTTGTAGCATTTCGTAGCTCGGGTCTGGCGATCGGATCGGGTACGGAATGTTACAAATTTCCTTTAACAGCAATAACCGAATTAATATTGAACGTGGGAAAGTTACTTTCTCATTTTTTATCATGAGAAAGTTCAAAAAAAAAAAAAGTAAAATTATTTTGACATATCAAACATTAAATAACTTTCTAACTGATTAAATTATGAAGAAAATTTTCATTTCCATCCTACCACACAAAAAGTTTCAATGGATAGTTCATTGTTGTGCCTCTTGTATGTGTGTCCAGATGTGATTAGGAGGCCGCTTGTCATCTCTTTCGAGCTTTCCCACTTTACTTAGAAGCGAGTTATATGCAATATACAAGAGGAAGCCAAGTAGCCAACACCATCCTATTAGCAAGTGATGAACAATAAACATTACTATTTGTTTACTTTGAATTGTATTTGATTTGCTAACAATCATATAAAGGTAAAACAGATGAAGAAGTTGCTTCAAAATTGAAATAGAAAATAAAATTAAAGCTAACGATGAACAAATCAGAACAAATAGAGACCAATAGGCTTGCAAATTATGCTTTTTCTTTTCCATTTGCGTATTTTCACGCTGAAATCCAGAACGAAGATTTTCCTGGATTTCCTCTCTTTCTTGAGTGTATATGTATGTATGTATGTACGTATCAGTGTGTGTATGTATGTATATACAACAGATTTTCCATTCACCTAAACTAAATACGTGCAACCTTCGTTTTGCCTTTTCACCTATATATGATATAGAAAAACATCAAAGTTTCATTCTGATAACTTCAACTTCATCCCCTAGCTTGCTTCTGTGGACATAATCTCCAGCTCCGCCCACCAAAGAGGAGAAACTTTCGGGATTGCACCTTCAGGTGTAATTGCAGTGATCTCTCTCAATCTTGCACCGACTTCTCTCATATCTGGTCTTTGTTGAGGTTCAGGGTGGACACAAGATTTGATCACCTCTCCGATTTTCTCAACTTGATCTGCGTCAAAAGAGCTTAGAGTTGGATCAACCATCTGCATGAGTGGTTGATCCCTTCCTAAATAGTCCGATGCCCAGTTGTCGAGCGAACCATTGTCATCCACCAAGTAAGGCATCCTTCCTGTTAAGATTTCGAATAATAATACCCCAAAGCTATAAACATTACTTTCTAGCCTTGATAATGATGGTGTATCTAAATGGTTTTTTCTATCAGTTTCACTCTCAGCTGCAGTTATCTCGTTCCAGGAGAACGGATCATAGACTTTGGCCGCGTAGTCTTCGGTTAGATTGACAGCAGCTGACGACAAGTTGGTATGCGGTATGGGAGGATTCAGCTGGTGCATATGCTCTAGGCAGGAAGCCATGCCCACCATAATTCTTAACCTGGTCGTCCAGTCCAAGTGCTCGGATTCTTTAACTGCAATATCATTCCAAATACATGGGAAAACTTAGGAAAAACTGAACATATTATGATGTTCTTATTCCATGTTATGTAGAAATACATCCGCGAAACAAGAGTTAAGTGCTTAACTGTGTAAATGCTCAAAGAGTGTTCCATTCGGAGCATATTCAAAAACCATCATCCTCGTAAAAGGCTCGTCTTCCTCGCAATATCCAACTAGGTTGACGAAATTTTTATGGTTCACCTTTGATAATGTTTCAATCTGAAATTTTAAAACTAGATATAGTTAGAGAAACCAATAAGAACACTCCAAGTAAAGCAAGACAGCAATGTCCGAGGCATAGAGAGAGAGAGAGACATGAGTATGGAGGTATGATCTTTCCACTCGAATCCTAGTAACAGAGATGGATGTTTTCAGTACAATACCTTGTTTCTGAACTGTGCTTCTAAATTCTTTGACCAATCTTTGGCAAATTTCACAGGGATGTAGGCCACGGATATTTCAATCCCACTAGACAGTGTCCCTTTGTACACAGTGCCAACTGTTGAAGAACTAATCACATTGCTGAAATCTTCGCAGGCTGCTTCTAGCTCTGATCTCTTCAGCTTTGGTACACCTGAAATGCAACAGGAATTCAGGTACAATATGCTGGATACAAATATGTGCTCGATTATTTCCAATTTATTCCAAATTTATTCAGGTACATCACGAGTCTTTAAGAAAAATGAAGAATTGAGGCAGCAACATGATAGAAGAATTACCGGTTACAAATGCTTTCTGAAGCTGTCCGCTTAGCCCAGTAGACCAAGGTTTCACAGCAGATACCTTAGAAGTTTTAAAGAGATAGGCAATGACTATTAATATTAGAAGGAATACACCACCCCCTATGGCTCCGGCCAGTATTGCGGGTCGATGATCCGAACCCGAATTAATAGGATTGTTTCCTGAAGGTGATGGAGCCGAAGCATTTGGGATTGATGGAGATGGAGATGGAGACGGAGACGGAGACGGAGACGGAGAAGCAGTCGGAGAGGAAGATCGGTTAACCGGAGCATCTCTTCTGAATGTAGGATTGCTGGAAGGTTCAGCGGATACAGGAGTAGGAACTCGAGGTGAAGGATGAGGAGACAAAGATATGTTGTTGAAGTTTATAGAGGGTGGCCTTGCTTGAAGCAGTCTCCTTCGCATTGCATCTTCAGATTGGCCAACATTCCTAACAGAGACGATAAAGATAAAGATAAAGAAGGATTAAACACAATCATAAAGAAAAAGACAAAGTAATAAAGCTAAAGGATGAAAATTTTCATGAAAATTACATCTATTTGATCCAGACAAAATATTCTTTATGTTTTAATTTTGTTTTTGGAATAACATATGTACAACACTTCACATATAACTTCATATAACTCTCACAGCACAAAAAGGTCCATCCTGGACATGACCTTAGTTGATTGATGCAATCACTCTTAAATTGTTATTCAGTGAGTATCGGATGTGAGTACATATCTTTGCTTATTCATGTATTTGTAATATGTTTGGAGGGTTGTACCCATGTCGTCAAACATGAATATTTGGATGTCGATACTTAAAACAAAATAAAGAGTCGAAACAACATCGAATTGTATAAGAATGGCTTCTATTCGAAATATGATGGCATACCATGTATTGATATTTTGCTTGCAAGATAATTTAGCAGCCTTAGATAGTTGGTTTTCATCCACTTGAGTTTCTGAAAGCTTCTGAAGTTGATAAATCTCAGGAGATAAACTATTGAGGAGCTCATTATTGTCCAGTAAACTTGCAAACATAAGCATAAATTAAGTTATTATACTAGGTGATAGAGAAAGAAAAGAAAGAGCTTCCGAATGAAAACAGATTCGGATTGGAATATTACAGAAAATGTAGATATCCAACCCGTTATCTTCCCTGGACACTGTCGACTTACAGGATCGTCAGTGACAAATTGTTTCCAAGTTCGGGCGGAATCGGTTCACTGAAGTTATTGTATCCCAAGTCCAACACCTCTAGTTCCTCAAGTCCTCCGATGCCTTGGGGGATAATTCCAGTAAAAGAGTTGTTCCGCAAAATACTGTAGAGGAAACGATGGTATTAGAAGGACTATAAACTCGTGGATGAGACGAGTATATTCATTTAAAGAAAAGATTTTCATGTATTTTAAGATCTCATAGAAGATCTATCGGATTCCAACATAAAATTTCAAAAAAAATGAAAAATGGAAGCAACATAGATATGAACTAGAGGATAAACAAATCAGAGTCACTTACATGGACTTAATATGAGCAAGAGATCCAAGTTCAGGTGCCAATGTTCCTTCAAGACAAAGATCCTTCAAGTTCCTGCATTTTATTCATTCCATCAAATTTTAGAACAAATTAAAGGAAATAAGTTATCAAAATTTCAATATACTAAATATGAAAGTCTCAAATTTGCAAAATTTGAAAGAAAATATTTCTGTTTGAATAATCATATCCTCAAAGCTAACATCTCCAGAAAAAATAATAATAATAAATACTGAGCACTCAAGATTACAATTCATTTTCCTTTCTTTTCTCAGCAGCCAAACAGCACAAATCAAAAGAGCAAGAAAAAGTAAGACATAGAAAAGGAGAAAACTTACAAAACAACAACTTTGCCATCAGAACACTCGACACCAAACCAAGAACAATGGTCAAACTCTCCATCTTCTTCTTTCCAATTCGACAATGAACAAAAAGGATCATTCACAACTCTATCTTTTAACCTTAACAACGCCAATCCTGTATAATATCCATTACCAATCATATATTTTCCTTCACTTTCCCAGCAAACAAACAAAATCCAAAACTTCAAAAAAGACAAAAAAAAAGAAAAAAAAAAGCTTACCTTCTTCATTCAATGACCAACAAACCAAAGTTTGACATAACAAAAACAGCAAGACACCAACTCCGAAACCTTGTTTTAATCTTATAAACTTCCAGTTCTTGTCCATGATCATCGTCTTCCTTTTTATTCTTCTTCTTTTGATCAAAGCTTAACCCAAAAAAGGAACCCAGAAATGTTTCACTGAGTTGAAAGAGAAGACGCCGCTGAGTCAGACGCTGAATACAACACGATAAGATCAATTTAGACTTCAGAATTCAGATGATTTTTCCTCTCCTTTTTTTTTTAAAAATTTATTTGTTTTGGGTTTGAAAACGCGTACACTCAAAAAGGCTGAACTCTGCAAACAACCTTTTGAAGCTTATGTTTTTATCGATTTGAATTTTCCTGTTTTTTTTTTTTTTTTCAGTTTTTCTTTATCGCGGTAAAATTAATAATTGCAAATCTTTTGGGGTAAATTCACTAAAGTGCCGGTTTTTTTAAAATATTTTACGGATTGGTCCTATTTGGGGGAGAATGAGAAAACGCGTCTAACTAGACATGCTTTCAATTTTAGTATGGTTAAATGTTAGCATTTTTATAATTGAATCACATGTTCAATTCTTCTCCTACACACTTTTTTATTTTTTATTTCATGTTGCTTCAAGCTTTTTAAATTTTTAAATATTTATTTAACATACTAGTTCCTTTGTTAGATGGTTAGATAGTTACAATTATATCCTTAAATCTCGATTTTGATTCATTTTCTATTCACATTTGTATTTTTTATTTCATGTTGCTTTAATTTTTTTTAATTAATATTTTTAACATATTAGCTCCTTTCGTTAGATGATTAAATAATTACGATTACATCCTTAAATCCCAGGTTCCATTATTTTTATAAGCATATTAATATATTTTTTATTTCATGTTATTTTTAATTAATATTTTTAATTAATAAATATATTAATGCAAATAAAAAAACTTGAAAATAAAAATTTATTAATTAAAAGCATTAATTAAAAATAATTTTTTTTTGAAACAACATGAAATAAAAAATATATTAATATATTTATAAAAATAATGGAATCTGAGACTTAAGATGTAATCGTAATTATCTAACTATCTAACAAAAGGAGCTAATATGTTAAAAATATTAATTAAAAATAAAAAATAAAGCAACGTGAAAAAAAATACAAATATGAGTAGGAAAGTCGAACCCAAAACTCAAAGATGTAATTACAATTATCTAACCATCTAACAAAGAAACTAATATGTTAAAAAATATTAATTAAAAATTTACAAAACTTGAAGCAAAATGAAATAAAAAAATAAAATGTAAGTAGGAGAAGAATTGTGCTCGTGATTCAAGTATAAAAATAAACATTTAACCATCTAACCAAAGCTAAAAGCACATTTAGTTAAACACATTTTCTCATTTTCTTTCCAAAATTGGCATATTTTGGTAAATTAAAAAAATGGCTTAATCTGTTAAATATTTTTAAAAAACACGGCATTTTAGTTAATTTACCCAGTCTTTTGCCCCTGGCTCACGGCTACGGTAAATGAAAACTGACGTAAAATAGAGGGCGGCGCCGCCGGAGAGTTGCGTTTTTGTTATTTTCTTTGCTTATAATTATATTGTGCGTGTTATATTTATACAATTTTTTGTATGATAATAACTCTTAGAAATTTGAGAATTATGTGTCGTTTAGAATTGTATAAATTTTATTATTTTTGTAATTCATATAATTTCTATATTATATTTCATATTATAAGATGTTTTATTACTTTAAACACTGCAAAAGTCTATAAATTATTTTTATTTTTAATAATTTTTACACTAAAATTGTTTCTACTTACATATCTTCCTAGGAATTTTGTTTTCTACTTAAAAGTCCATTAAATTATTAGTAAATTTACATTTTGATCACTTTAATTCAAAAAATTACAAAATAGTCACTAAAGTATTCGAAAGTTTTTATTTAAGTCACTAAGCTGTTAAGTTTAGTTTTTGAAAAAAGTTTGGTTAGCGAGCTTCAAGCAACGATTTGATAATTGGTACGGTGGATTAGTACCCATCGACGAGTAGAATAATATACCTTAAATCTAAGTCGATTTGACGACCAGTGTCGAAAATCAAAGAAAAAAATTGTTTAGATTTTAGAATTTAATTTATTAATTTTTATTTTTTGAATTTAGTCTGAAAAATAGAAGAATTAAATTCTAAAAAATAAAAGTATATGAATTAAATTTTAAATTTATGAAGAATTTATGTGATATTTTAATTTTTTAAAGGGTAAATTACACCAACATTCACCCAACTTTGGGGCAGTTGACAAAACAGTCACCTAGGTTTCATTTTAATCACTCAACTTTTAAAAAGTTACAAAACAGTCACTAACGTTATAAAAAAGTGACAAATCAATCACTGATTAACAGTTTCCGTAAAGTGTTAATGGGACCGCTGACGTGGCATGTTTCCTGTTAGGGTATAAATGAATAATACACTATGGACGACTTTGTGAAGGTGGCCTCTCAGATCCAAGCCTCTGGCGGAAGCTGCATTCGGATCTGAACCACTGGTGGCAGCCTCATGGAATGCACCCCAATTTGGATCTCTCTCAACCTGGCTTAGTGAAAATGATGATAAATGGTCTCTTTCCCAAGCATGGAACTGAGATGACATGGATTTTTCGAGCTCTTGAAAGTTCCGGCCACCTGAAGTACCTGATGGAATGAAATAGAAGCCACTTATATGGTCAGATGAAGAGGCCACTGGTCCAACATGACCATGACCATGACTTCTATGGCTACCCAGTCTTCGGGAGCTAGAAACAATGGGTGTCCGTAATGCTGGCAAGGTGCTAGGGTGGTGGAGTTGATAGTATGCCTGGAGAGCTCGAACTCTATCACGAGCCCGGGCATTGCTACCAGGGTAAGGAGGGATAAATGAGGAAGCAACCGCACTTGCTGTTCTAGTACCAGAACTGTGGAAATGCAGCATTTGAAATTATCAGCAGAGAAATAACAAAACCATTCTGTTTGATGTCTATATCCTTAGAAATTGTAACCCTCTAACTAAATGTTTCTATATTTTGGAATGATATTTTTGTCTAACAAACGAAGAAACATTCCAAAAAATCAAGCTTTATTGTTTTCTCAAATGAAAAAATTCCATTACTTTGGGCTATACCTGTGGCCAGCAACAAATGGATGCATAAAAGTTCCCGGTCTTGGCATATCTGAACTGTTCCTGGCAGACCTTTGACTGACAGGTGGAATTGAAGGTTGACCGGGACCACCAATTCGATGGGTAGATGTAGAGAATGGAGGGGAATGGTCCTCCCAACTCTGATAATAGAGATTCATTACAGGAAAAGCATAAGATGAAGGTATCTCAAAAGGCACATATGGATCATTCCAGTGACCGTTGAAGCTAGAACTATCTGAAATACTTCCACTGGAATTTGAGGAAGAGGGATGAATCGTTGGCCCACAGTAAGCTATCTATTGGCATGGATGAGTAGCAAAAGAAGAATGTTCAGCAAAGATAAGGCTGGTAAGGCTGTTAAATTGAGAGTAACCGGCCAGTTGGACGGTTTTTTAACACCAAGGACACCGTCACATGCTATGTCACTTTACTGTGACGTCTGTGATGGAAAACAGAAAAAATGACTGTTTTGTAACTTTTTGAAAGTTGAGTGACTGAAATGAAATCTAGATAACTGTTTTGTCAGCTACTCTAAAGTTGGATGACTGTTGGTATAATTTACTCTTTTTAAAATATATTTTATTTCTTTTTAAATTATTTTTTATACAAAAGATTGGAAAAAGAAAGTGGCATGTAGTGACCAAGACACTTTTGGTATTTTCTTAGAACAGGGTTAGGTGGGTCCAAAGCTGACTTGGCATTTACTTGATTTTATTTATTTATTGTGGGCTGTGGTAGGTTTAAAGGGCATTTTTTTCTTTAATGAAACAAATATATTAATTTATTAATTTGTTGAGTTATAGTGACTTTCTTTGATGTTTCCTCCTACTGTCTTGATTGAATATAGAAAATTCAGTGTGCAACAAAATGTTTTTTTTTTTTATTGTTAATGTAAAAGATTTCCAATAATGTTAATTTTATAAAGGAAAAAAATAAAATTCCGCATAGTTTTTTAATTTTATAAAAAATTATTTTAATTGTTTATTTAATTTTTTTAATGTTTAAAAAAATTATTTTGCAAAACGTAAATAAAAAAATAAAATGAGAGAGGTGCAACACGAGGACTTTTCAAGAGATCATTCATTCTAATACTACTCTGATTTAAGCACGCTTAACTGTAGAATTTTGATGGGATCCAATGCATTATTATTGCTATGATCACACCTATCAATTCTTGCACAATCTATTTACACAAAGGCTACCCCTTATCGCACTTACGCCTCGAATTTTTTGAATGTAAGTTTGATCAAATAACATTTAAAATGATTTATTTCGCAAAACGCAAATAAATAAATAAATAAATAAGAAGAAGAAGAAAATAATTACGCAAATAATATTTAAAAAGGTTTATTTCACAACACACAAATAAAAAAAAAAAATGAGAGGGGTGCTTCTTTTAGCTTTTGAATTTGTATTTTTTGTTAAATAATCTTAAAATGGACTGCAATTAATTAATTTAAAAAATATTTCTTATACTTTTTAAATTTTTTAAAATAATTTTAAAAATTTTAAAATTTAATTAATTATTGATGTGATAATCCACCTATATATCATGTTAACAAAATTAATAGAGACTTTAAGTAAAAGACTAAAAAAACGGAATTTCTAACTACTATAAAAAGAATTGATTAATCAGTTTTTATCTTTAATTATTATTAATTAGCATTAATAATTCATCTAAAACGTTTAAAAGATAATTGATTAAATAACAATGATTGATTCACATCTCAATAATTGATATATTCAGTCATGAATTAGAACCTAAATTAGGATGCCCAATTGAATTGATCTCTCTTTTATTATCAAGTCAAAGTACAGTATATACCCCCTAAACTATCAAATCAAAGAACAATAATGTTGACAACTTCTTCTTCTTCTTCTTCTTCTTCTTCTTCTTTTTTCCTTTGAAAATTAAATTGTCATGACACATGAATTTTTATTGTTCAAATGAAGAAAAGGAAATGGGGTTTTGCTTAATTGGAAGATTGTGATTTTGTGATTTTAGGTTTAAGTTTAACATTTATTTTTATTTGGGTTTAAATATTTTGATTTAAGTACAATATATTTCGATTATCAATTTAATTGTGTATTATAAAAATAATTTATTGTGATTTAAGTTTGAGTATATTTTAATTATAAGTTCAATTGTACTTGTAATAGTAGGTTTCAAATAAGTAAATAAATAGTTGGGAATAAAATTTATCAAATCCATTAATAATATTATTTTAAAATTTTATAAAGGAAATATATGAATTTTTAATTTTATTTATTAAATTAAATTTAACTTGATTTGGAAGAAGAGGAATAAGAATAGGAGGCAACTCCAAAAGTTGGAAGTTAATGACTTTTAAGGAAAAATATATATTGAGTAGACATTGTGAATGTAAAAGTAATGTGGAGGTTCCTATATTAAAAGTTAAATTGTGTTTAATTTAGTCCTATATTAAAAATATTCTTTAAGTTTTTATAGGCATTCAATATGAAAGAATTTTGGAAATGACTAAAATCAAATCGATATATTCTGTATAATATTTGCTGAGAAAAAAAAACATAATCAAGTTACTAACTTTTAATATAGGGCTAAAAAATAAAAGAATACTGCAGAGGTACTACAGCCGCGATTATTTTGTTGTTGTATCCTGAGAGACAGACGACCAACGTTTCTCCAAGTAACATAAGAGCGACCGAATCTGTCTTAAGGAAACTGTGAAAACAGGCCTCAACATCTAGTAAAACTCGATTTCCTTATTCGATTTCTGGTTTTTCAAGATCTTCTTTATTTAGTTGTTTTTCAGATCTGGTGTTTTTACATAAATTTAAATATTTGTTTATATTATTTGTTCAGATCTTATATTTAATATTTATATTTATATTTGTTCGCTAATGTGGTTTGTCCTACATTAACATCGTTAGTTTGTACTGATGTAGCACTCCTAGCCAATCCGATGGTGCCACATGATAACCTTTTAGTATGCCACGTGACAAACATAAATTTAAAAAATATAAAATCTCTAAATATACATATATAAAATAATAATATATTTTCTCATATGAAGAATGAATCAGGACAAATTCAAATGTGTTTTTAGTAATTTTATATTTTATGTTTTTTTTAATAAAATATCAAGATACTTATATTATTATTACTTTTATAAATTAAAAAATATATAATTTTTAAAAAATAATATATATAAATCAATAAAGGCATAAAAAAATTTACATTAAGAAGGGTAGACAACCATTTATTTAGATTCATTCTAAAGGTGCTTTTTAGTTCTTTCACATATTTATATATACATTTATAAATTTTTAGTTATTTTTATATATTTACATTTTTTATGAGTTTTAATTTTTTTATAAATTTTTATATTATACATTATAATTATATATATTTAAAATATTATAGGTTTTTAATATAATATTTATAATTTATATATATTTCAAAATAATAACCTAAAAACTAATATTTTGTAAAAATATAAAAATACTAAAAAGCACATTTGGACAAATATTTGTCCAGTTTATTCTTGATGTCAAAAAAAAGTTATATATTTTTTTATTAATTTATATATTTTTAAAGATTTTCTATTTTTATTTATGTTGTCACATGGCACCACCGTATTGGCTAGCAATGCTACGTCAATACAAACTAATGGTGTTCTCACAACAGTATCAACCTGATCGACAGAATACAAATTCATGTACCAACTAGATTAAAAAAAATTAGAAAAAAATAAAAAATCGGGTTTTTTCTCGAAAACTCTTGGAGTTTGTATTAATTAGGGGTTTGAGAATTAAAAAATAGTTTAAAAATATTAAATCTCATATATTAATATAAATATATTATATTCAATTAAGAATTTAATCAGATTTCACGAAAATAAACTTTTATCTTCTAAATGATGATTGAATTTATATATAAAATGATAAATATTTATATCTTTTTAAACAATAATCATATTATAGGTTATTATAATATATGTTTTTTTTTATACAATGCTTAGAACTACTTATAATCTTTCCTCAACCCTTGAATAAGAGAATAATGCGCTTCAATGCAGGAAAACAATGCAGATACCAATCGAGTTAAGACTTAATTGACAATATTTTTATTATAGTTTTTAAACATTTCTTTTCATATCATATCAACAAACGTAATTTGTCATTTAATTTTAAAAAATTCATTGATATAATTTTGTTGTTAAGAAAAAAATTTAAAAAAGAAAAAAGAATAGTTCCGTTGAATAGAAAATCAAACAGTATATATCAACACAATCGTTGCAAGTGAAACCTCCTTCGACTTGTATTACTTTATTTCTATCAAACGGCATTAACACAATTGATCTAAAACTTAACCGACAATATTTAATGTATAATTTTTTAACATTTGTTTTCATATCATATCAGCAAATGGATTTTGAAAATTTCATTAATATAATTTTGTTGTTAAGAAAAATGTTTTAAAAAGAAAATAGAACAGTTCCGTTGAATAGAAAATCAAACAGAATCAACACAATCGTTGCAAGTGAAACCTTCTTCGACTTGTACTACCTTCTTCCTATGAATAGTACATAAGAGATAGAATCATCCAAAGAAAGTATCAATTTCCATTATTGTTGCTCCACATGAAATTTCTCAAATTTAAGCATGATATTTGTATATTTTTACATTTGTTCAAATTCAGTCAGGTCTTAAAATTTTATTCAAATCTATTTATATTTATAAATAACTAACCTAAGCCCATCTTAAACCCGATTATATTATTTTAAAAAAATTAAAAATATATTTTTATATTGTTTTAATTTAATATTTAATAATTTTATATATTATTATTTACTAAAATTTTATATATAGTCATCTTAATATTTTTTTAATGTTTACATTATAGTAGTATTATAGATTTATCTTTTATGTGTTATAAATTACATATAAAAATAATATAATATAAAACATTACAAACTTAAAAAAAAAAAATTAAAAAGAGTCGGGTTAGATCAGGTTGGGCTCAAGCCTTGAATGTTCAACCTCGAGCCCAACCCATATTTTAGACGGGTTTATTTTTTTTTTCAAGTCCATTTTTTGAACTTAATATTTTTACTCAAATCCTCCCAAATTTTTAGAGGAGGATAGGCCATCTGAGACTTCACATTTTGTGCATTACTGGTTCGATGGGTCTCTTAAGGCTCTCGATAACGATTTCTTTTAGTTGACTGGAGTCATTATCAAGTTGGCCGTGTCTCTGCCCGTATGCTCAGTCCTGAGTATTCTGTTTCTCGAATTTAAGGTGCAGGGGACACACGGTCAAACCACATGGCCATATGCTAGGCCGTGTGTCACACACGGTCAAGACACACGCCCGTGTGTCTACCCGTGTAGACGAAAATAGGCCATTTTAAGGCCACTTTTCTCACCCTTTCCACTATCAACCTGCATACATCATTTCCTTATACTAATATAGTCCATCCAAGCAACCAATTCAAGTCAAATATCAAGTTTTAAACCTAATGTGTCATCACACTACTCATTTGCATAAACTTACCATGTAATTCCATTCATTGACTACTAATAGATACTATTAAATACATGCACATAAACTAACATATATGTATAAGAGCCATTCATAACCATATTATAAGTTTACTTTCTTTTTATTCCATCCTATACATGCCATATAAACCAAAAGTTGTTTTACAAAATCTATCGGTGAAATCTGGATAGTGTGGTCCGAAGTTTTGATCCAATCCTCCGTACTCTTTATTAATCTACAATGAATATTTAACACACAAAAGTAAGCTTATGAAAGCTTAGAAAGTTCATAGGCTTTAAAATAAATCTTACCGAACAAATAATAACACAACATTAAATAGAGCATTTCATTAATATTCCCTGCCAATCACAATCTCAAATGATGAATTTACTTGATTGAGCTCAATATCACAACTGATTGAATTCTATCACTTTAATTCATATAACACTTACCATTTCTTATCAAATTAGAGAACGTCTTACGGATTTGAGTACATCGTTTGCTTAATGCCATAGTCCAACTATGGTCTTACACATATATTACCATGGCCTTGCCATAGTCTTGCACATATCACAATGCCATAGCCCCACTATGGTCTTTCACTTTATTACGATGCCATAGCCCAGCTATGGTCTTACACGTACACACATATACTGTCATGGTCCAACCATGGTCTTACGTTCACAATACCATAATCCAGTTATGGTCTTTTCACTGAAATGCCATAGCCCAGCTATGGTATTACATTCCACACTTTTCCATGGTCTAACCATGGTCTTATTCGTCAATTCATCACTGATCATGGAACGATCGTACTCAATCCTGCGTTCTACTTAATTTGAACTTTCAATCTGATTTCCACATTTTTATAATATTCATAATTCAATAACAAAATATGAAATAACACATTATAACATTCCTAAATTAACAATTATACATGCAAATTCAACCATATAAACTTACTTGGGCTAATTTGTAGAATTTGTAAAGATTCAGGGACTAGTCTAAAATTTTCTCTTTTCCGCGTTTATCTTCAGATTCTCGATCTATAAATAAAATTTTCAACTCATTAGCATCTAATTCAATTCTAATTCACTTCACACTTTTTACCTTTCAATTTTTGAAATTACACTTTTACCCCAAATTTTATAGTTTTTACAATTTAATCCCTAATCAATTAACCCATCAATTGAGCTTATATTTCTCAATTAACACTTTATCTAATCATTTAAGACTATTATACAGCCTTTGATATTCAAAATTTCAGCACCAAACCCTAATTCTCACTTTTCACAATTAAGTCCTAAAAATTAATTTCAATTAAAATCACTTAATAAAATCATCATATAATGCAATTAAAGTTTCAAATCCATGATAATTAATCATAAAATTCCATCACTCATCCATGGTAACTTTCAAAATCACTCATAGAATCTAAAACTAATGAATTAGTTAGTTGGACCTAATTGTAAAAGTCTTAAAACATGAAAATTTCAAAGAAAAAGCAAGATTAAATTTACATGTAACAAAAATATGAAAAAAAAAATTTAGAAGGACTCTTCCATGGCTGTTTTGGCTGAAGATTGATGAAGATATCTCTAGAAATTCAATTTAGTCATCTTTTAATTTTTACTTTAATTCAAAAATGACCATTTTGCCCCTTGTTCACATTAACTTTGTTATTTTCTGCATACTCATGCCGTCCAACCCATATAATTTAGGCTCAATTGCTCTTTAAATCCCTCTTATTTAATACTTGAGCTATTTAATCACATTTTAACAAGTTTTGCACCTTTTTCAATTTAGTCCTTTTTAATTAATTAACTATCAAAGCGTTAAAATTTCCTAATGAAACTTTAATACTAACTCTATGACACTCCATAAATATTTCTAAAAATATTTATGGCTCAGTTTATGGATTCGAGGTCTCGATACCTCATTTTCGACCCAATTTATCTAATAAATTATTTTAATTCACAAAATTCACTAATTCAAAATTATTTCTAAATTCACATTTGACTCATAAATATTAATTTTCTAAATTTTTTAATTTAATCGTCGGATTTAGTGATCTCAAATCACTTTTTCCGACACCATTGAAAATTAGGTTGTTACACACATTAGGTTTAAAACTTGATATTTGACTTGAATTGGTTGCTTGGATGGATTATATTAGTATAAGGAAATGATGTATGCAGGTTGATAGTGGAAAGGGTGAGAAAAGTGGGCTTAAAATGGCCTATTTTCGTCCACACAGGTTGACTTTTCTCAAGGTATATGTACTTTCAAGAAAGTATCGATAAACTTGCCTTGTTGCTTCCTTTGAAGTCTGTTAATCGAATTAAAGAGACTCATCAGCAATGTGCGGAAGGAGAGAATGCTTTGTGGAGTGCTACTTTCTAATGTAAGTCAACATCTTGTTTTCTTCCTAACTCAAGAGGATGGCATGCATAATGAGTCCTCCTTTCATAAATCTCATCATAAATACAAAATATTTTTGTTTCCTTTAATCATCCATTTCTGCAACATTTTCTATATGTTGATCTCTCATACAACTTTTCTAAAATCATGTTTCAGATATGATAAACTTGCAAGGTAAACAAATAGGTTGGGAAATGGTAAAGTATGTGAAGAAAAATGCATATGAGAATGACCAAAAGGAAAGAAATTTGAAAGATTAATGATGGTATCGATACAAGGTGAAAAGTTTCAATACGTTTTTTAAAAGTATTGTAAGTGTATTGATACTTTTGATCAATACTTTCATTAAGGTATTGATACTTCTGACTACGTAGGAAAGCACATTTAATTGGACGTGTTTTTATCTTCTCTCTTCAAAATCGGCCTATTTCAATAAATATCACAGAAATCGGGCTATTCACTTTTTTTTTTTTAAAAAAAACCGACTTTTTTTTCATAATTTAACCGATTTTTATTGAATGCTTATAATATAAACTTTTATTCGTTAATGGCATGTTTGTACTTGTTTTAATTGTTTTTTCATGCTGTGTTTATATGATGCAAAATATAGTATTTAGAATTATCAAATTTATATCGGAGCAACTAAATGTTTAATTATTTGAAGAAAAAAAAAAGCACATATTACTCTAACATGTTTTTTTCTTTTCTTTAGAAGCAATGATAGTTTTTTTTTTTTTTTTCTTTGAAAGTGGTGGTGGTGTTTATAACTTTGATATTAATTTCTTTTAGTTGTTGTTTAGTTTGAGTATGATTGATTTTAGTTTCCGAGATGATGAGGAAAAAGTTAAGCTATACATGAATTGGTTTCATGTACCACCGATGTGAAAGGTGAAATCTTTTAATGACTTTTGGCATTATCATATTGGTTGACCAGAGTTTATTAATGGTATAGTTTGATAACAACGAGGTTAAAAAGTTGTTATCAACGGTTACTCAAGGTGATGTATTTTTGGTAGTTCTTACGTTACTAGAGTAACGCTTATTGTTGTTTTCAAAAAGAGAGTTTTTTTTCCTAATTTTTAGTATTTTTGGTGAGGAGAAAAAAATTAAAAATTAAGAGGAAAAATCTGATTTGTTTCATACCATCTTTCCTCGAATATGTACCGAGCTCAATATTAATGTTATGTATATTTTGAACATTTTAATGGAAAACAAAAAAGTAAATAAAATCTCTAATTAAAATGGTAAAAAGAAGATAGGGGAATTCAAGAAATACAAATGCCTGTTTTCTTTTTACTAATTTGATTTAATATTAATAAAAATTAAGTTAAGAAAAAGAGTAGGAGACTCGACGGTGACCGGGGCTGCAAGACGGGCACCTGACGAGACCGTTAGCATTGCAATCGTTACAACTTCGGAACCCAGATTTTTCAAAATAGATCTTATGGCTACCATTGCATTGTCGACAAACAACGAATCTCATCCCCTGGCATAAATCACAGACACTGGACCCTACAGCAACCGGTGACCCACCAATCAGGTTCTTCAGTTCTCCACACTCATGTAACCGTTTGATTTCCTCCGCCCCACCTACGTACTTCCCGCCGATGAAAACCAAGGGTAGCGTAAAGCTTTTAATTTCATTCCGCCCGATGATCCCTTGCAACTCCTCTACGAAGTCCGAATCCATAGACAAATCTCGTTCGTCGATCGGTACGCCGAATCCACGTAGAATTGACCTGACGGCCTTACAGTCCTCGAAAGTCCTACGGACGACACGGAGGCTGGTGAAGTAAAGTACAATCCGCTGATCAGCATAAGGGAGAGTAACGGAGGGTTGGGGTGATAAGGGAGCATGGTGGTGGGTTTGAGCCGCTGCCGCTGCGGCCGCAGCCCATGCGCGGAGGACGGAGGATGAGAGTGTTACACGGTGGAAAATGGAGGGTTTTTTGGGGGATTTAGAATAGGACTGGAAGGGTTGGTCTTCTTGGAGGATGGCGTTAATGTCTTTCAAAGAAGAGGAAGAGAAATGGGAGGGTGATTTGGGAGTGGAGGTTGCAGTGTTTGGTGGTGATCTTAGTAGCCAGTGAGGGAACATTGGAGACGGTTTGAAGGAATTAGGAAGGAGGGATTAACATAGAAATTCAGGATTACGAACCAAATATAAGGTTAAGTGGGATTTGCGCTTATTAAGGCAACCCTGGATATGAATTAGATAAGGCAATAAGGCTTAGATTAAGGGATTCCAGATTCATGCCTACCTTGATTTCTACATAAGGTTACGAAAGAGAGGGAGAGTGATAATTTGTATAATCATATTTTATTTTTTAATGAAAATATTTAATTATATTATATAAAAAAATTTAACATGATTTAAAAAAAAAAACATAATTCGTATTATCTTTTGAAAATTTTATATTTATTTATGGCTAATCAATTCTCTCCCTTACTTCGGACTAATATATTGGTCAATTCTTGATCTAACTGATCAATTCGGTCCGATTTCAACAATTATAATTTTATGTCAAGATATATTTTAAAATTTATTATGCAATCAGTTGAGGTTATAAAGACGAGAATACAATATAAAATCAATATAGTTATATAAATTGATTGAGCCTTGGATCAATCAGCATCGTTATCTATACAACATATAGGAGGATGTGAGTTCGAATACATTTAAAGACATATCATTCTCTCATTTAAGGGTTTAGGATTATGACTAGTTTGTAGGATTTGTATAAAAATATAATTATGTAAAATTAATACATCTATATCATATTTATACTATTTTAATTAATTTATCTGTATCATGTTAAAATTATCAAAAAGTTTGAAATTATTTAATTCTTTTTATGTTTAAAACTTAAAAGAATATAATTTTATAGGTTTAATATATTCATTAACCCCTGAACTTCATAAATTGACTTTTTTTATCATGCCAATCCCTAAAATTGGCATAAATTACAGACATCATTCCTCAAGGCTAACCCCAATTATTTTTTTAAAAAAATTAGTGATAAAAAAATATCATTGTAACACATGTCATACATTTATTCATATATTTATAAGCATAAAACAAATGTATTATTATTTTTTGAAATATTTTTTTAAAATAATATTTAATTCCTTTATTTTTTTTCCTTACAAATCTTTGGTTTTCTTCTTACAACTCTCCCTCCCATCTGTCTCAAATACTTCGCCATTTTCAAGAATTTTTTTTCAAAATTTGCTATTAGACATTATATTTTGTGTAAGTTGTGAATTTAGGACTTATACTTTAATTTAATCAATTTTAGTCTTTATATTTTTTGAAATTTGAGATTTTAGCCCTAATCAAATAGCAGCAGTTAAATATGTTTAGCTAAATTATGCTATTAGTCATGTATTATGCATAAAGTTATAGATTTAGTCTATTTTCTCTAACTGGATCATTCTTAGTCGCTATAGATTTTGAATTTTGAACTTTCAGTATTAATACAAGCAACAGCCGTTAAATCTATTAACTGTTTTTTTTTTTTTTTTGAAAATAATATATGAAAATAACAACTAACATAATATTATACATGCGATAATATGTTTGGCACATCAAATTTTAAAAACAACAGAACTTAATGAGTTTGCTGCCATTAGGTCAAGACTAAAGTTTTCATATTTTAAAAATAAAGGGATTAAAAATGACCAAACTAAAATATAAGTACTAAATCCACAATTTACTCAAAACATAGAATCTAATAGGACCAAATTAATAAATATTGAGTTATAAATAATTTAAAATTGATATAAAATAAATAAATAAAACATAGTTTAAATATGTAAAGTTGTTAAGCTGTATTAAAATTTAGTTATTATACTTTAATTTTGAAATATTAAATTTACTTACTTTAATTTTTTTTTTAAATTGTCCATTTTACATTCCATCCAATTTTGCCCTTAATTGTTAGTGTGGCTATTAAAGAAAAAGGCCAAATAACTTTTACATCCCTTAACATTTATAGTTTTTGTTAATTTAGCTTTTAATCTATAAAACCCATAGAATTTCTTAATTTCTTTTCATATTTAAAAATAAAAATTATGAAAAATAATCCGTTTAAAATTTAAAAATAAAAAATTGTTTTAAATAATAATAATAATAAAAGTCTTTCATGCTACTTGCTATTGTTTACACATGACAAGATCATGGACTTCGCCCTCTTATTGCTTAGTTTGAAGGACGTAAATGGTTTGTTCCAAGGACGAAGTCAGAAAACATTTTTTTGGAGTCGAAATAAAATTTTAATTTTTAATAATCTATATTTTTATAATTTTTAAAGGATTAAATTAAACTTTTATAATTTTAAGGGAGCCAAAGTGTAATTTTACCTTTACTAATTTAAAATTTTAAAATTTTTTAAAGGGTCAAAACAAAAAAAATTCATTTAAGGGGGGCCGAGGCCCTTGCCAGTCCCCTGGATTCGCCTCTGGTTTGTTCTTACCCTTTTGTAATATTTTTATGGTCCCTGTTCTTTTGCTATAATATCAACTACACATTTTGTCTCTCTTTTTTTTTTCCACTAAATGTAAATTACAATAATTCATAAAATTTTAATTTGCTGACTCAAATTAGTCCCTACCAATTTATTCAGCATCCTATAATTTTGCGATGAGTGTGAAGGAGAATTATTTAGGGTTAAAGTATTTGAGAGTTCCCTATATTACAGGGGTTGGATCGAATTAATCTTTTTATTAATAAACGAATCATTTTAGTCCCTACATTATTAAAAAAAATTAAATAAGTCCAAATTGTTAAAAAAATTAACATTTATGTATAAAAATATGTTGAAAATTATTATTATTTATTTGTAGTTAAATTCCAAATAAAATATTTTATTTATAGAACCATAAAACCTTTAAAAATATTAACTTTATTAAATTATAAATGATAACTCTATTTCAACTTAACTTTATTTAATTCCGTTTAATAGTACAAGATTAAATTAATCTATTTAATTATAAAAATAAATAATTTAATCAAACCCCTTAAGTATATTCACAATTACATAGTCTATAACCATAGGTGTCTTAGGTCTTATTTTTCTGAATTAATGCAACCATAAATTTCAGTGATCAAATGGGTGAAAAGGTTTTATCGCTTTTAGAAAATAAGCCCTTTTGGGCAAAAATTAAAGAAATTAAGTCTTGAAATTAGTATATAGTGTATACATTGTATTTAAATTTAATTTGAAAGATTGGAAATTCCATATCATTATTAAAAAAAATTCAAATCAATATTTTATAATTAAATTTAAATAAAAAATTATATATAATTTATTTGAATTAAATTAAAAAAATATTTGTTTGAATTTTATTTAATACGAACCGACTGAATCAGGGGTGAGCAAAATTCGATTCGATTTGAAAAACTCAATAAAAAATTAAAATTTTGAGTTAAATAGTTCGAGTTATTTGAGTTAATCAAGTTATTCGGATCAACTCGAATACAAAATTAAGTTTTTTGGTTTAACTCGAATATGAATTACACAATTCGAGTTATCCGAAAATCCGAATAAGAAAAGGCAAAACTACGTCGTTTTGATAAATGTTTACCTTTTCTAAAGTTAAAAGGTAAAATTACGTTTTTTTGATAAATATTTACTCATTAAGTTAAAAGGTAAAACAATTATATTGTTTATGTAGTTAAATAATCTTGTACTTCGTCTACTAGTTAAATAATCGGTCTATGTAAACACAACATTGAGTACAAATAATATGATTCATTAACTCGACTCGACTTAACTCGAAAATTTTTCACTCGATTCAATTCGATTCGAAAAAAAATTCAAATTGAGTTCGGTTGCTAACATATGAGTCGTCAACTCGACTAACTCGAATTTTTTTGACTCGATTTAACTCGACTCAACTTGATCGAATACTCACCCCTAGATTGAATAGCTTAAACTTTGAATAAACTTTATTACAAAGAGTAAATAAATTTTTTTTTTGAATTTTTGTAACTTTTATATTTTTTGAAAAATTCAATTTTTTTTAAAATTCTAAAGAGATTTATTTTTTCATTTTTTTAAAACATTATAATTTTATATATTTTAAGATTTCCATAAAACATATATTTTTACTATTTAGAATTTTTATGTATTTCTAAAAAATAAAAACCAACTTGAAAAAAAATGCAAATTTTAAGGGTTATAAAAGTTATTTCACCTTTGTCTATAATTTGAATGGATGTTTGTGAAAAAATCGAGATATTTAAATTTAAATAAAATAGTATAGAAATTTAATATTTTAGAAGAATATAAAACCCTTTTGGATTAACTTCTAATGACTATTTACTGTGATAAAAGTTCTCCCTAAAGCAAGAGTAGATATTCCCAGTGACTGAAATATCTATTTTCTTTTCCATATTCATAAAGAAGCTTAACAACTGTATTCTATTATGTATTTTTCCCCTTGATGATGGTTATATGTTATATAATTTGACACCTAGAGAAAAATTTGAATACCCAAAGTATTAAAAACATGCAATTTAACTAACATTTTCAACCAAAAAATATGAACTACTGTTACTTTGTTTTCACTGCCTTATTGCTCTTCCTCACCGGAACAGTACCCTCCGCCGCCGCCGCACCTGATCGCTTCCGTAAACCCTTACGGCTAAAATATTCGGACCCAAAACCCCAAGCTCAAGAATTATTCGAGTTGACCAATCCTCTACCGTCCGATCATCTGACTCCGTCATGTTCCCTCACCGTCATCAACCATTCATTCGCCAACACAATCGACTCCCCTCCTTTCTCCGCCCCTTACTCTCCACCCTCCGATTGTTCTCCGCCCTGGCCGCGCGTCGTCCTCGATTTCCGCGCAGACTCCTCCGGCGATCAGTACGATCGTATCGCCGCCATCTGGCTCGACGGTGCCGAGATTTTCCGGACCAGCACGGCGGAGCCGACGGATACGGGGATCTTCTGGAGAGTCAGGAAGGATATCACTAGGTATTCTTCGATTCTTTATAAACCCCAACTTAACGTCACCATGATGCTCGAGAACGTCGTTAACGACATTTACACCGGCGTTTACGACATTCATGTTTCCTTCCTCTTTTACAAAGAAAACATCGTGCCTAACGACGTTAGGTTTCCGTCAATCATTTCCCCAAGTCAAAACCATTACGACAATTTGGGAACCGCCGAATTGGGATTGTTCAAAACGCCGCCAGATTTGATAATCCCGATCTCCAGCGACGGCGAAAGAGGGCATTGGTTCAGAGTGGAAAGCGAATCGGACGTTCACGTCAAAAAAGTCCGATTCCCGGACAACACTATTCAAGTCGTTTTGGAATTATACGCGTCGTTTCATGGCAATGACGAGTTTTGGTATTCGAATCCGCCTTATTCCTACATCCGAATGAACAATCTGACGACGGCGCGTGGGAACGGCGCATACAGGGAAGTTTTCGTGACGATCGACGGGAAATTCGTGGGATCGGAGGTGGTTTTTCCGGTTGTTTTCACTGGCGGGATTAACCCATTATTCTGGGAACCGATCGTGGCGATCGGGGATTTCAATTTACCAAGCTACGATCTAGATTTAACCCCGTTTTTGGGATGGTTATTGGACGGGAAATATCACGATATTGCAATCTGTGTCGATGATGCGATATCGTTTTGGCTGGTGAATGCGAATTTACACTTTTGGTTAGATCATGGAACTCCCAAAGTTGAAGCTCAATCGGTGGTTTACAACAGTCCGGCGCTGGCCATTCAAAGACGAGAAGCTTTCACAATGCTTGATGGGAGTTTTAGGATTAAAGCCAATAGGAAAAGTGAGTTTGCAGGTTGGGTTAAATCCACAGCTGGTAATTTCACCACCATTGTTTCACAGCAATTTAAGCTTACAAATGTGGTCAGGTTTTACTTCAATGGGACTTACAAGATTGTTCAACAAAGAGTTAAGGCGAAGAGGGATTCGAGGGTTCGAGCGGATTCGGGTAATTTGGTAGGTCGTACGGTTGTTCAGAGGCAGTATCCATTAACGGTGATCACGTCTACTGTTCCATTGCCTCAGATAGGTTCCTTGGGGTCCAAGGAAGAGGAAATGTATATGATGATCACTAACGTTTCTCATGCCTTGAGCGAACGTCGGATCAATGGGTTGTCTTCGAGTACTCTAAATAACCGGCAGGAATCGGGGGGATGGATGAAGGTGAAGGGTCATTCAGTTATCTCCGGCAGTGGGAGTACATGGCAGAAATACAAGTACAGGGACGAGTTCGGTTGCTATTCTCGGACCGTATTGGCATTGGAGGGCAAGCTCGCCATTGACAATACGACGTTTTCTTGTGCATCTTCTGCGTAGTTTCTGTTGTTTGCCATCACCAATTTGTATGGAACATTCCAAATAATACTTTGGTATGTCGTCTATACTGTATGTAGTGTACGAGTTTGTGTGTCTATTTTAGCTTCTACCTTACTCTAATGTATATGGTTTCTATTTAATACCTTCTTTGTATTCATCGCTAGTTATGTTTTGCACATTTCTTTTTTTTTTTTTTTCTTCTAACGAGAGATGGTAATTCCATTTATTAAAAAAGATACATCAATTGAAATGACAACAATAACCTTTTATAAATTCTAATGAATCAAAGAAAACCAATACGGGAATAGCATTTGGAGCTATTTATTTCCATTGTTTTAATAGTTGCATGTCACGAAGGTTATAAAAACCTTATGAAGGATAAATATATACAACAAGCACTGCTAAACTAGCAATATCAGAAAAACTATCAATGATGCCATAATCAGACTATGCTAATAATGAGCTCTAATTAACGACAATGTCAGATATCCCAAAACACTCGAACATTGGCAATGCACAAAATCAATCACTCAAATGGCCCAACCTTCTTCAAAACTTTTCGAAAACAAAACTCTGAAATAATTGAAAAAAAAAACTAAAATTATAATTATTAACACCGCCACAGCTTTCAGAGAAAATAGAGTGAACTATTGTTACTATCACAACTTTTGAAGAATTTCAAAAGTCCTTTAGGAAAACCCGGCCTAGATATTATGGCCGAAAATTTTCATTTTAAGCACAAATAGAATTTCAATATACCATATTGATTAATACAACTAATTTTTAAGTGATTGGCGTAAACAAAAAAAAACCATATTTACAAGCTAGTTCGATTTGATTAGAAAAATATAAATTATTTAAATTATTATAATATTGAGTTTAAATCAATAAGTGAATAAAATTTAAATGTAGTAATATATATTTTTAAAATTTTCATATATTTTTTAAAATCTCAAAATAAACTCTAACATAATTAATCAAGATTGGATTGAATTCAAGATTTATTTATTTATTTTCATAAAAAAAACAAAAAAGTATTCAAAAATGGAATCACACATCATGCACAAATTTATTAATATCATTACACCATGAGTCCTTGGTGAAGGGCATCCGATTTTTAAAAGAAGTCTTCTCCTACAAGTAAAACCATTTTGTCCAATTTCTAAATGAAGTGGATACCTCCTCTTTACTTGGAAACTTCATTAGATTCACTTAAATTGTCTGCAACTATGGATTTTTATTTAAATTAGGCAAATAAAAAATTGAAAAGAACAAAAAAATGAAGAAGGCGAAACCATATGCTTTTTTTTTTTTCCTTTCCGGCTGTTCATCTAACATTATTCAGACTCTAAATTTTTTATAAGAAAATATCAATGTCTGATACATTCAGATATTAGTACAAGATCTATGATCCTCTGAATAATTAACAAAATTTAAAAGAAATTGAATATACTTGTGTTGAATACAACACTCACTTCGAGTCCGTCTAACGTAACTGTCTAAAACCTCTGCTGGACCTGTTGTTCATGGCCGAGCAAAACTCGGATAATTTAATCGACAGATAAGCTATTTTAATGCTATAAACTCATCCTCCTTCTATAGGATTGAATTTAGGGTAAAGAAGTATTTGAATGTTGCAGAGCTGAAGTCCAATCTTAATCGAGGACAAATTGGGAGTGTAAGAACCTGGATAGCTGCTCATGTTTCTTTTCGGTTATCATTCTCACTCGAACGCCAAAAGCCCTTCTCGC
Organism: Gossypium sturtianum; assembly: GCA_025698515.1. NCBI lineage: Eukaryota > Viridiplantae > Streptophyta > Magnoliopsida > Malvales > Malvaceae > Gossypium > Gossypium sturtianum. The sequence continues at coordinate 8,830,727 of CM046948.1, forward strand.
CAACAAGAAATTGGCCTTGATAAAGTGTTGTTGACCAGTGAAGTGAACGGAGTACCGGATTGAGCTTCTTAATATTTTCCATGGTGTCCTGGACCAAAAGATATCCGCCAGGTCTAAGTATCCGATCCATTTCCACAGCTACGTCAATAATATCGCATCTGAGAGAGGGGCAAAATGTCTGATAACTAATTCAACCATAAATCCAATAGCTTCGAAATTATATGCATGACGCAGTTACTAGCTTTAGTCATCTATTAGGTCATTCAATCACCTACTTGGAGTACACATCGCAAATAAAGCATAAAAATATTTAGATCAGTAACTTTTAAGTGTTCACGACTGCATACCTCTCTTTTAGGTTTTTGAAGAGAAAGCTGGCATGCAGTAGATCGTATGTTCGAGGGTACGTATTGAAAGACTCACACCAGTCATGATAGACTCCGATCAACCCCCTTTCGAAAATAATGGACAATGTATCTTGTGCATCAATTGGTACAACATTCATCACCCAAAGAGGTTGGTCAATAAGAGCTGCAGCAAACCTGCAAACAACAATTTCGATACGAGCATGGGAATTCTTTACAAGAGAAAGTTTATCTTGATATGTCAGATAGCAGTGGACACGAAAAATAAAGGATCAGAGGACATATTCGAAAAAAGAAAACTGCTCTTGTGATACTACAGCAACATACCATATGTCATATAACTCGTAAGAAATTAAAGGTGCTAGAAATATGAGGCAGAGAACTCCTATAAAACACTTGTATCTCCTTTCATCGAAGTGAAATGGAATATAGGTCATAGGATCACGAATTACACAGAGAATGAGCAAGATGAATCATACGATTAAACATTAATGAACTTTTTTTTTTTTACAGAAAAAAGTTTAGAACATTGTTATATTACTTACCCTCCATAACCAGCATTCATATCCATTACATTTCTTATCCGCCCCAAGCTTATAGCTAGCCCATCAAGATACACCTCTGATACAAGTGCTGCCCAATGTTTGGTGTCCTCAATGAATATGTCTTCAGCATCTGGTTCGGATGGAAGGCTTGGAGGCTTACTGCTAAGCCTTTGTGGCCACGGTGTGGACCATCTGAGCAAATTACCCATCCTGTCAACTGGAAGGCGCGAAATACAATAACTAAGAGGCTCGTACCTGTCACCGTCAATAGACATCATGAGAAGCAATTTCGACACAAATAAACGGCAGCACCACATATCCCAACATTATTCATGCAAGTCTTTGATCGTGAGCAATGTAAGGTCTAGACAATACTCTTAAAAGATTACCATGAGACATTCTGATTGGTTTTCTGCTCACACAAAGGTGGAAGTTTTTCTTTGCGCTGCTTGTAACAGGAATATGAGGGAGGCTTTTGATATATTACGAGTCCAACTCCAGTTGAATCAACAGTTTTAGCCACAATCTTCCAGCATAAGGATGTTGTCAAAGCTACCATTGCTGAAATATATACAAAGTATTGGACCAACTTAGCACATTTAGATTATAATAATGAGATGGAAAAAAGATATAAATGAGGTGACTAATCATACTGGGACAAAACAAGTAAGCAAGGAAAATCTAAAGAAGGAAAAACAATTTTGTATCTCCCCCATGAAAAGTAAGAGAGAGCAGCATTCTCACACTTCCAAACTTTACTATCTCTTTCATCATCTCGATAAACTGGTGTAGCAGACCATATGAAATATCCTCCTGGCTTAAGAACCCTGTTCAGCTCCAATAATGGTTTCCCACCTGCATTTTGCATTCCAAAGCAGCAAAAGTCTCAAAAATTCCATGATATGCTAAAAAAAATAGAAAACTGAAACAAGGAAAATAAATATAACAACAAAGTCAAACATATGCTGAAAGGAATTAATAATAGATACCATACCATCTCCGTCCCAATGAACTCTGCATCGTGCACAATGTATTAAATCATATGCGTTGTCTGGAAATGTTAGCTTTTGTGTACCGATGACAGAAAGTATAGCAGGAATTCCCCTCTCTAGAGCAAACTGTATCTGAGCTTCATGTTCATCCTTGGGGGCAAATGACATGGTAATTACATCTTTATCCAGCAAATAACCACCAAAGCTAGCAACACCGCAGCCGACATCTAAAATAACCCTAATGTTCTTTCCCCATTTAATAGCTGGTAAAGTCTGGAGGGCGAAAAATAACTATAAGGGAGAGGAACATAACGACGCTTAAAATAAAATATCAGTAGTCTTTTTGAGGTCCACACTTCAACCAATAGCAGAGGAGAAATCAGAAATCAAGTGTTAACTTGCCAACGGATTAGAAAATCCAGCACATACCTTATGTATGAAATCAATATAGCTTTGAACACCGTTCTTAAATTGAGTACCGCCACCAGGGAAAACAAAATAATCACCAGATTTTCGCACCCAATTCTGTTCCTTTTTGTATTCCACAAGCTTAGGATGAGGAACATTGCTATACCAAATCTACAAACGAGCACGAATACGTTATATCACCTGCATATTTAGCAAGTAAAACAACACTAGAAATGTTTATACATCAGAAATTTCTTTCATTTTATAACTTTTAGCACCCAGCTTCCTAAAACCTGTTCCTGGTGAACATCAGACTTCCGTTCTTCGCATCACACTCCTCAAGTATAATAGGCTATGTTACTCGAACTTGGGTGTGCTTGTTAAATATGGGTATATGCCGGATACAAGCATGTTCAATTTTTTATTTTTCTTTTTTAAAGTTTTTCTATATATTTGGACGGTCCTCTAGAGTCATATGCAATACCCTCTGTCCAAATATAGATTGGGTGTAGGCAATTGACATTTCAAGAAAAAAAAAGCCTCAAAATAACATAGCAATAGTAGCAATTGAACAGGCTTATGATTAAATAAACGAAATGTTTAAAATCGCCATCGTAATATTTTCTAGATAGAAAAAAAAATTATCTAGAAGTTCACTAAATGTTAAGAATTTTATCATATAAATTCGACTTTTCAGTTCTATAAATCACTTTCGCACTAAAATTTAAGAACTAAGTCTCTAACCTATCAAAACAAAGAAATATATAAAATTAAACCTTATTTCACACTTTTTCAATGACTAAACCATTTTCAAGTACTTTTTTTTAAAATGAAAATCAATTAAACAAAAATCTTACCAAAAATAAAAAAGCTGAAGCTCACCATGTCCCTGCTTTTAGGCCAATGAACCGGAACCTTATAACCAATCGGCAAAGGCGCCAAACATCTCGGACTGGGCTTCGGACAATGCCTTTCCCTATGCTCCATCCGCCTCCTGGATTTCAATTCTTTAATCGCTTTCCAATTATCCAAGCACGGTATATAATCCACCGCCAACGGACCTAACTGACAGTTCTCCCATTTTATATCCAAACTCACATTCAAGTCCACGACAGAAGCTGCGGCGGTGGTCTTGGAAACCGGTTTCGTGGAGGAGACGGGGACATTGTTCGGAGATCGTGTGGGTAACGGACGCGGCGGTGGAGGAAGAGGATCGGAAACTTGGAAATTGGTGGAGAGGAGGAGGGAAGGGGAAGAGGAGGAGTAGGAAAAGAGGAGGATGGTGACGGAAATGAGAAGAAATGAGAAAGCGAAAAGGAAAGGGAATTTGCGTTCTTTGAACATGTTTTGGACGGAAATCGGCATTTTGGATCGGAGAGTAAAATTAGCTTAAAACTTTACTATTAAAAGAGAAAAGGAATTCGAAATGTCGTTATCATTGAAGACACTTGATATCATAGTTGTGGAAATTTTGTTGTGTGTGGGACACTCACCCATGCTGTAAATCAACCGAGTTGGATCCCATCCCACTCACTCCGATTTATAAAATAAAAAAAAATAAAAACTAGTTTAACCTCTCTATATCTCTATCGATTCACGAGTCACTTGATTTGATACCTTTTTATGAATTGATATTCTAATCGGCTCTCAGTACAATGGGGTCAGTTCGATCCAAATAACCACGACTATTAATTTTTATATACTTCTTACATTTAAAATTTTATCCCCTTACTTTAATTTTTTCAACAAATTAATTTACTTTTTGAATTTAAAAATTTACTTTCAAATTATATATTTAACGATATTAACTACTAAATTAATTAATTACATTATAAAAATTTAGAAATCAAATTAGGTTAAAAATTAAATATCAAAGTTAAACATAATAAAAAAGATAAAAACTGAAACTTATCTATAGAATTATATAGATTTTTGTTCTCAACTAATCTATTTATATCTAGTCGGTTCTTAATTTTTTTTTTTGAATTTAGTTAGTCTCTAAACTTGTATTCCGTTAATCAAGTTGGTATCTCCATACTAACACCGTTAGTTTGTGCTGATGTGGCATTACTAACCAATCTTACGTTGCCACATGGTAGCCTCTCAGTACGTCATGTAACAAAAATAAATTTTAAAAATTTAAAAATTAAATATATTAAAATTAATTAAAAAAGTTTATTTTTTTCACATCTAGAATAAACTGTATTTGGGCAACCATATATCCGAGTTCATTCTAGATGAATTTTTGATAATTTTATATTTTTTTACTATTTTTATAACATATTAGTTATTTAGGTTATTATTATTTTAAAATATATATAACATATAAACTTATAAATATATATATAAATATTTAGATATATGAAAATCTATCATATATATATAAAGGGTGAATATTTAGTATACTGATAACATATATTTTTTATTCCACAAGCAATCTTAAAAAATTGACATGTCCAATGGCGTATTTAGGGGGGCTGGCAGGGGCCCCGGCCCCCCTAAAATGAAAAATTGTCCATTGGGCCCTTTAGAAATTTTAAAATTTTAAATTACTAAAAGGTAAAACTACACTTTGGCCCCCTAAAAATGATAAAATTTTGATTTAATCATTTAAAAATTATAAAGATATAGGCTATTAAAATTTAAAATTTAACTTTGGCCCCCTAAAAAAAATTTCTGGCTTTGCCCCTGAACATGTCCCTCCTTTTTTTAAATATTTATTTTTTTAATAATTTACTATACTCCTATAAGACACTTGTCAACCCCTGACTTTACTTATGTAGTCTAAAATCTCCATTAGTAGTGTACCAAATAACTTCTATTATATAAATATATAAAAGTGTATAAAGTTATAAGTATATGTTTATATTTTTTATACAAATATATTTTTATAAATTTATATATATTATAAGTTTTTATATATTTAAATATTTTTATAAGTTTATATTTTATAAAAATTGACAACATATATAAAGTTACCAAAAACACATTTGGAATAATCTGAATGTTCAGATTCCATTCTTGATGTAAAAAAAATATACATTTTAATTAATTTATAGATTTTTTATTTTTATTTTTAATTTATGTTTGTCTTATGACTTATTGAGAGGCTGCTATGTGGCACTATTGGATTGGCTTACAGTGCCACATTAGCACAAAAATAACAGTACTAGTGTAGAGGTATCAACCTGGTTGACGGAATACAAGTTCAGGGACCAACTAGATAACAAAAAATATGGACCAACTAGGTACAAATAGACAAGTTTAGAGGCCAAAATATATATTAACCCTTGATCCAATTAACCTTAAAAAAAAAGACTATTTAAAAATAAAGATAATAATAAGTTTAGCCCTTAACGTTTACATCTTTGATAAATTTAATTTCTTTTTTTTTAGCTAAATTTATTCATTAACCTTCCTAGTAGAGTTAATCACAATATTCTTTTTAATGGCAATGTTGAGTAAAATAAAAAAATTTAACCGTGTTGGCGAGGTAAACTGCATAGAAGTTCATGTATATTTTATGGTGACATGACACTATTGTCTTACACATCAACAAATAATTTAAAAAATTAAAAATTAACATGAAGTACACGTGAATTTTAATATGTGTTGTCATGTTTAAAAGTTTGACAATTTAATCACTATTTTTATTAAAAAAATAGAAATTTAATTTTTTTCTTAAAAGGTTGTTAGTTAAATTCGACATTTTTTTTTTTAAAAAATTGAGGCCTAAATTTAGTTAAAAGAAAGACCAAATTAGTAAAATATATAAATGTGAAAGGCCTAAATATTTATATGTTATTAAAAAACAACTTTATTTTATTTAAATATAATAAATATATTATAGCTGGGTTTTTAATAAATAAATAAAATTTAATTAATTGATTTTGACACCAAGAGGCAAGTTGAATGATTGCCAAGTGGCATGGTATACATTCTTTTAGTAGATTAGCTTGATTTGAGTCTGGTTTTCAATGTTGTGTTATTTTTTCAATACATTTGAGGTTTGAAAGTTACAATAAACATTTACGGGCGAAAAACACAAATTGTCTACCTATGCTTTATTATGTCTAAATCATTATAATTATTCCCATTTACTCTAGCAATTTGAAGTCTCCAAATAAGAAAATGTAGCAGATTCCACTACGGTAGAGCCGAAAGCATGTCTTCAAGCAGTATCGATGACTGAGGAGCTAGGTTTTCGAAATCTGACAGTGGAAAGGGATTCCTTGGCAGTAATAAAAAAAATTCGATTTTTAGAAGTAGATAAATCGAGTATAGCGGTAATTATTCAAGAAATTAAAAAAAGGTGCCGAAGATTCGAAAACATTACCTACTCTTTCGTTGGACGATTGGCGAACCAAGCGGCACACGTGCTAGCGGAGGAAGGGAAGAACTGGACAGCAACAAGGGTATGGATTGATGAGGCACTTCAAAGAACAGAGTCAGCGGCTGAAAGGGACGAACGATTCTTGAGCCGAGATTGAAATGGGTCGGAAAAATGAAAAATGGATGATTCCGACTGTCTTTCTACAAAGAAATTCCATCAAAGGCGCAAAAAGCACAAATCTTTTCAAGATTGAGAAACTATTTGGTTTTCTTGTTTTTTTCTAAAAAGCTAGAGTTTATTTTTTTTAAATATTTTCTGACGATTTAAGTCCCTTAAGAAATGAATAAGATACAACTATAGTATTAATTAAGATTTGTTCCTTCAAACTGACGAGTGTAGGATATACTTATGGAAATCATATTTTAAAATTTATTAAAAAGATAAATTAATTTCCCATATATTATAGCTAAAAGATATACTTTCAATTACCGAGAATTTATTCATATAATTTGTGTATTTTTCGTGATAAACTCAAAATGTTTATTCATAAATAAAGTTAATTTTTTTTTTGAAATTATTTAAATAGCTAGCAAAGTTTAATAGTGAATATTATACAGAGGTGTAACAACTCCCTTAGTATTATTAGAGTAATTATGAAAATTATATTAAATAATATTCACTTATTACTACAATTTCACTTATCTACACTAATCATTCATCACCTACAATGTTTTACATCTCTTGAATAGCATTTCTATGCATATAGCATGTTTTCAAACTTCAAAAAATTATTTATAAATTTATAAATTTTTCTTCAATAAAAAATATATTTTCCAAGATAATTTTAAGTTAAAAATTTATATAAACAGTATTTTAAGCATTATAAAAATAATTATATTTTATATACTAAATCTAAATAAATATTTTAAAAAGACAAAATATTATAAGACTCCATTTACAAAAGATAAATCAAAATGATATATTTATTTAACACACAAAATAAAAAGATTAGTTAGATTTACATAAAGAATAATAGGCTTAAATATGTATCTAAAATTAATTTCAAATTTGGTTTTGTTTTAATCCATTAACTCCATCTTTAATATGGTGAAGAATTCACCTTAAACTCGAATTTATGTGGACCAACCCTGTCAACTCCCTTTTTGTGTTTGTGATTTAAACCCCACTTTTTTCTTAGGACTTGGATGTTAATTATATTTTAGTTACTCAGTATATCTTAAATTTTTAACATCTATAATACAAAATTATACCACTAATATTATAACATAGGAACTTTTTTATTTTCCAATAAAATTTTCAAGTTAATTGAAAAAAAACTACAGTTTTAAGGATGTTTTCAATGTAAAATCTTACACCTTTATTTATCAAATTAATCTATTTAATCAAAATTAATGAAAATTTTAGCTTTGGGTAAAATAATTGAAGAACAACTTCAACTCTTCTTATTTATTTAAACAAAATAAATAAAAATTATAATACTCGAGATAAAATACATGATTTTTAATATTTATTCAATAAACATTTTGACTAATTAAAATTTCTATATATAACTGTGATAAATCTTTTTATAAATAAATTCATCTAACAAAAACATTAAATAGAATCAGAAATCTTTATTCATAATTATGATAATCTTAATAAATTTAAAATGGGAAAAAAAGTGATTAAAATGATAGAATTAAGATTGTTCAGTTCAAAAACTTAGAACTGCAATAATAATAATAATAAGAAGAACCATATTAGAACTATTCCCATAGATTAAGCATGATAAGAGAAGAAGTTACAACACTCGCAACATGTGAACTAGAAAAACTTGTAATTAGGTAAATTGTTTTTCTTTAAGAAACGTACGGGGAGCCAGTGAGGTCTGTTGAAAAATTAGATTCAAATTTAAACATAATTAATTTATCCTAGACGCAATAATAGACTTTGCACGTTTTTGGTCCCAATAGTGATATGTGTACGAAATGAAACAAATATGAACCTAGTCTAAATCTATTGCATGTCGGTGCAATTTTCCTAATAAATTTGTTATTAATTAATTTAAATGTGTCACCGTTTCCTCCAACCAGAAACTCTCGAAAAACCTTCGTATACAATCAATATAGGAGTTAATTTAACTTTATTAACAATAAAATACTAAGGTGGGGACAATGTCCTCGTATACTACCAATCTAATGTACTTCCCTTCGTTCCATACTGTGGATTCCCACACGACAGTCCGCAACGCATATGCCTGTATATGAATAGAGTATAAATAAATAACCAATGCCCCCAAGCTATTTAAGTTTAACTCGAAAAAAGAAAATCAAAATTGATTAGGTAATTATCAAGCCTAGCTCAAGCTTGAGCAATTTGAACTTAGTAATACTTGACTCGAACGGCTTGTGAGCTTTACATATTTTTATTTTATTAAGTTACATTATTACTCTTAATACATATTAGTAACCCTATGCTTAACTATTGAGCTAATCAAGTTCAAACTTGAGTATAAAAATTGGTAAACAAACTTAACAAAACTCGAGCTTGAGTAGTTCGATGTCCAACTCGAACTTAAAAATAGGTGTCCATCAAGCTGAAGTATTGATCTCCAAATTTCGAGTCAAGCTCAAGCTGGACTATATTCGAGCTTAGAGTCGTACATGATAGGCTCAAGCTATTTACTACTTTGAAGGCCCACCTGAAAAATGAGATGGTTCAGGTAAAAATATAGACCCGAAAAATAGGCTTGAACAAAAAAATAAGACCCGTTTAAAAAACAGGCCAGGCCTCCAGTATGATTTTTTTGGCCCGGGTCCGACTCGGCCCGACCTGAAATATTTTAATATTATTTTTTATTTTTTTATTAATAAAATTTTAACTTTAGAACATATGTTTATTTTATTCCATATTTAATTTCTTTAAAATTGAATTGAATTTTTAAGAATATGAAAAAATTATTAATAAATTAAGCTAAACAAATTAAGCATCTATTTTCGTAAAGTAAAAAATTAAATAGTAGAATAGTATCATTATGAGATTCAAAGTAGAAAATAAGTATCTTTAAATATATTTAATTCATTATTTTTTATTTTTTATTTAATAAAATAAAAAAATAATACAGGCCAAGCCGGGCCGGGCTTACCAATTCCATGTCGGGCCGGGCTTGGGTAATTTTTCAGGCCCATATTTCGGGCCGAGCCGGGCCCGAGCCTACAAAACGGGCCTAATTTTTTAGTTGAGCCCGAGCTCGAGCCGGCCCCGGCCCGGCCCGTGTACACCTCTAATCAGGCTCACCTAGACGATTACACCTTATGTATGTATATAAAGAGAGAAAAGAGATCATATGATATTCATAATCCCTTCCCTACATGAATCCTCCAATCAGACTATTAGAAAAAAGCCATGTACCAAGATACATCGTTGTACCAAAATCGATTTTGTGTTTAGCCATAGAGTGAATACAGAAACAGGAGTGGCTACAAGGAAAAGGAAACAATTATACCTTCAATTTTTGTTCCTTGAAAAGCAGACTACAATTCAACTCCGTGGGATGGTGTATCATCATTCCCCCCCAGCCGAAAGATCCAACGGAACAGTTGTGATAACTTACTGGTTTCAGGCTTATGCTTCGACTCTTCAAGATGAGCATTACAAAGGGTATCGTAATCGTGCATAAAATGGGGTTCGACAATTTTATCCTGGAAGTGACATTTGCAACTATGAGGAGAACGTCATTATTATGTTTATAGTTTATACAAGAAGGATCTGATTATGGTACCTTGAAAACTTGAAATGGACAAAAGTCGGTACTGCCACAACCCTATTCACCACAAAAGAAACATCACTATCAAACCGATATTAGAAGATATTTACATGAAATAGGAAAAAGTTCATGCAGGATCTTATAAAACCGTAGCATGCAAAACTAAAAGCAGAAATAAGAAACAAGAAACTAGGTAAAAACTAAGTACAATTAAGGCAGGCGAACATGGGATTTCACTACGTTTTTTTGAGATAATCATCACTCCTGCCCATTGACAGTAACACTAATGATCATAATTTCATGTTGTCGGAACATGAAATGACAAAAATAACATTTCCTTTTGCTCGTATAGCCAGTGAATTATTGAAAGACTGAAAACTTACTTGGTTGAGTGAAGAAGTGATGCACAGGGAAGTGAAAAACGTTAATTTTGAGTGTACTTGATAAGAAGAAATTAATAAAGACCATGATTTTCCATCATAATGCGTATAAAGGAGGGAGAACATGACTAAATGAGATGTACATTAAGTGTGCATTTTTTAAAATTTTCATTTTTTTTTCCTTCCATCTTCCTTTCTACAAGACAACTAACGAAGGAAAATTGTTTTTTCTTTTCATTTTTTCACTGTTCATCTTTTGAACCAAAGACGGCAATGGAAAGAAAAATTATATGTTCTTTCCAATTTCCTCCTCTAAATTTTCATCTCTCAATTTTCTTTCCACCCTACCAAGCAAAGCCTAGGAGAAGAACCTTCAAAGTCAATAATAACTTACAGGCATTGGGATGGGATGCTCATTGTGTAGAACTTGCACAAAGTATTTGCTTGAAGAATTAGCCGGACAGCTATATAAGACCAGCATATTATTCCCAGCAAAAGGTGCCACAATGCTGCCTCTCCAATTTCTTTTCTGGGGAGGCTTAGGAGGGAGATCCAAAGGCTCCTCCTTTTGTATTCGTTCAAAATCTGCAATGTTTAAATAAACACCAAGTTATCAGCAAATAGTAAGAACCTCATGCAGATGCACATAATCTCGCTTTTAAGTATTGTCGTGAAACAGGATATCAAAGATGCAACAATGTAAAGGCTGAAAGCACTGACCAGATCCTTCAAGGAAAAGCCCAAGCAAGCAAGAAAAAGGAACTACAGTTTCTGCATGTGCAAAACGCAGTCTTGCCTTCTCATAACTGCCAGGTACTTGGTTATCTACACGAGGAAAATATTGGAAGTCAAAATTGAGAATAAGCCATTATCAAGCAACCTTTTGCCTTGTACAGTAAGCTATTATCACAAGAAAAGTATATCTCATCTACTTTAGGTTCAGCAATCTCTCAAGAAATTATGTTAATGAATGGCAACAATAGCAACACTAAAAATGCTCTTGATTTTTTTGCCCCACTTCATTCTCTAGATTAAAAACTTGCAGGAACAGTTAAGGACAGAAGAAGTCAACTAATTATGTAATAATTATGTTAAGTTGAATTGTGAATTATTCTGCCCTTGCAATAATAAGAGAGAACAGCATCAGACTAAGAAGAAGACAATTTATAATATTTTATAGGTAATTCAAGACTACTCATTGCTAAATATCACCCACTCCTAGACAAGTAAAGACAGTACAACCAAAAACTCATAAAAATATTACCTTCATCAGAGTTGATAGCTTCTGACATGGATTGCAGAATATCTTTAAGCAAAGGCACTCCCATTCTATAATTTAATGATTTACCATAACCCTTTACCATGAACATCTGTATATCATCCGTCCACTCCAACAAAGCAACCTAAATATTTAGACAGCTTTTGAAGGTTAAAACCCATATAGCATGGAAAATAACAAGATTAACTAAATATACTGATGAAATTAGCATGACAAATAGCAGGATACAAGCTTCCCTGAAAGTAAAGATCTTGGTTCATTTTTCCTTAATATTTACTTAAGGAACAAAGACAAAGTAATCTAAACAAACAAGATGGTTATCTTAATGAAGGCAATTTCTTCTATGTATTTACTGGTATGGAGATCAGCAAATGATATTTAATGAAAAATAATAAACAAATAAATAAAATAAACTGTATAAAATTTAAGCTTCAAAATATTTAGAGATGATCTATACTTCTAGCGAACATTAATAGCATCAATATTTTTGAAAAAAATGTCTACATTCTGGAAAATGATAACAGCCCCTACATATCAACAGTATTTCCAATATGAGCAGTGATGGGGTATGCATACTATCTCCAATCTTTTAAATGAACAGATCCCAACTCCAATGAAGCTGTTTATATTGATTTCTCCATAAAGAGTAATGAAACATGAGAATACCTCAGTGGGACTGAAAAGACTGCAAGCTTGATCAGTTATATCCAACAAGGATGATTCCTGCCATATTGAAAATTAAAGGAACCAAAATATAAGACTAAAGTTGAATTGACCAATATTAGAGCTTCCTGATTTTTAACAGGGTATGAACAACAAAATTTACATGAAAAGAAGATGAGTACCTGTTTACACAGAAACCAAAGAGAGGATATATCCTGTCCTGTAAAATTGAACTCATACCGCTTAGCCAATGCAGAGGAAATCTCCATCAGGATCGGTTCTTTCAGCTTATTGAAATAAGGCTCTTGGGTTTTCCTGAAGTCCTGCACTCACAAAATTCAGTTTAAATAAGCAAATAAGAAGGCAAACCAATCAAATTACAGCACAAATGAATCAACAAAATGATTAGATTAATCTAAGCGGTAAAGGTTAGATTGATCAACAAATGAATCAAATCCAAAAGTTGAAGGTTAGATTAATCTAAGAGGTAAAGGTGCTGAATATGTATAAAATGTACAAAAATGATTAAGAAAACAACAAAATGAATGTTTGACTAACTTAAAATCTCAGCTAATTTTCTTGCATCAAACTTCTCAATTTGTAGCCAAAATTAATATCAGTATAAAAATATGAAAAATCTAGAAACACATAATCGTATTAACCATACTTGTGTTGGTGCTCTAATAATAATGGAGAAACATCGTCCATACCTTGTAGGTTTGACAACACTCAAAAAACCTCAGGATTGTGTCACTTGCTCGACTTTCACTTGTAACAGCAAATGCTCGATGACGACCTGGACCTAGACTTCCTTTTCCACTAAATAGCCCCATGCCAAATGCAACAGCACTAGCAGAAGCCCGAGGAATCTTTCCCACAAATTAAGAAGGAAATTCTAAATAAATAAATAATGCACAATAAGACCATCTTCAGAGATGGGGATAAAGAAAAATAGGTTTGCAGTAGCATCCATATGTTATACCAGAAATCCCAAATCAAAGGAAAAAAACCTCTTAATCACACACACACACACACACATATAATAGAAGATAAATTTTCAAACATAGAACTCACTTGAGTAGTCTTTATGGGATACACATCGGGGTGGTATTCCTCGTTAAATATATCAGGAAATCTTTCCCTAACCCTGATTCCAAGCTGATACAATTCCTCTTCTCCTTTGATATCCAACTCTCCACCTTTTAGTTTCCCTTTCCAAGGAGACTCCCAGTTATGAAACCAAGCAGGGACTTTTTGTAAGGACAAATTCCTCTGTTTGGCATCTTCTATAAGTTCCTTTATATGAGAAGCCAACTTTTCCATCTCTCTCACCCGCTTCTTTGTAGGAGAACGCGTTCCATGTCTTGCCTAAAAATAAAAATTTAAACTAACTTCCATTTTGTTTGTACTCCCAAGATGGCAGAGTTTGGACATTCAACAAGTAATAACTAACCACGCTAGAAATCTCAAGCAAAACAATGAGTCCTAAAAGGCAGTTCAATGAGTAACAAGCAATCTCAAAACTGCTATGCTTTGCACAGAATATAACAGCAGCAAACCTTAAAGATATCCAATAAGCTAACAGTTGGAAACATTGCACAATACTTACACAACTTCTCCCATGCATCTAAAATCAAACTTTGTAGTAAATCTTCCATAAATTTGGTTCAGTGGGGGCATATTATTAAAGAATAATTATGCTAAATTTTGTAAAGACAAACTTCATCGAACAATAAAATGTAGATCCAAAATATACATCTACTCCATATGAACTTAATCTCAACAGCATTTCTAGCTACCGCGAAGAATTAAAAACTCAAATTTCATGAAAATAAAACAAAATTACCACAAGATTTAAGTGGATAGGAGTACAGCCTTGAGGAATATCAGATGGTATAAACGAATTGTCAACAATATCTTTCACAGCGCCATATCTGCTCCAAAAAAAAAGGTATAAATAAGAAAAAAAAAACTAAAATAATAATATAAACCTGATTCAAAATTGTAAAGATGATGAAACTACGATTCAATGAGATAGTGAAAAAGAGCGAGACCTTGTTACGGTAGAAAGGTGTTGACGAACATCGAAATCTCGATCAGCTTTTGAATTTGAAAATAACGTTAGAAACAGCAACAAAATTGCTGCCATAGGCATTTTCTTCAGAGACCTTTGTTTGAAAATTAACTGGGAAGAAAAATGGAGGGTTTTAATATAGAGACTGAAAATGAAAGCTTTGGGTTTGGGTTGAAAACCGCCATTAATAATTCCATGCTACTCGCGTACTGTATTGAAGGGTCTGAGTTATTACTACACGTTGATTTAGATTACTTTTGGGGTTAAATAATTGTTGACCATATTTTTCACGGTGTTAGATTAAGATCGCTATCTTAAACTGGCGCAGCGCCAGCGGCTGCTTTCCTTTGCTCGTCTTTTTACCGCGAATTTAATACTTGACACGTGGAAGACCTTTTCTTTTCTTTGGGGTATAAAAAGTTAAAAACATTCATACGCCACGTGGCAGATTTAAATACCTTTCTTAGAATTTGGGTTTGGAATTCTCACCTGCGTTAATCCGAAGTATTTCATTTCCGCCCATCGCATTAATATTAAAGCTTGGAAAGGTCCAAATATTACTTTATATTGGGCTTTTTTTATGATGGGAGATTGGGTTTGAGCTTTGAACTAACAAAGATTACTGCCATTGGGAAAGTTATGGGAAAAATAACACTAGCCTAACTTGTTATTTGATAGATTAAAATAACAATTAAGTTATTTAGAGAACTAGCCACCAATTTTGGGTTTGCATCAATGGACTTATTAAAACAAAACCACCAAAAGTTATTTAGAAACCACACCTCGTTAAACTTTACTTACTCTGTTCTTAGATGATGATATTGATTCTTGGAAATGTGTCCATCGAATAGAAGAAAGAATCCACTTTAGGGGAAATGAAAAGTCTTCCAAACTTGTTCTTTACCAGAATATATTTATGGTGATAAAAGGTAGCATGTTTGGGGAATTTGTTTATCTCAAGGTTGACACTATCCTGCAGCCAGAAGTGACCTATGCCAGGAGAACCCTCAAAAGTAAGGGTAAATAGATTCCTAAAGCTAATTGAAGAATATTCTTCTCAAAGTTTCTTATAATCTAAAAAATACAATACTAACATATGTTAAGAAGCATCTTATAGTAGTTTAGGGGTCCTATTGTTCAATTGCAATATCTCTAAAAACTAAGGATGATGGGGCAAATGAAAACCCACTTCAAATAGATGTAATGGGAGATAAAAGCCCCATCCATTGGTTGTAACTTCACTTCTTTGGTGTGATCTTAATGGAACCAAAAACTCGTATTTATAATGATACAGCTTGAGACACGGTACATCAACATAGTTATCTCCCTTGTGGTAGTAATGCATCATCGATTTTCACTTTCCATTGAAGCATTTCTCCTTGCAATCTTGAAGGATCGTCGATGATTTTATAAGACAAAATGAAAAAATTAAAAGGGCAAAAAGACGAGAAGAAACAAGTTTTCGATGACAACAAGAGCCTTAAAGTCATAAAAAAGCCCTATTTATAAATATTTGGGTGAGAAATTAAAGCCACACTTTAAGCGAATGCGGTGACAAAAAAACAATGTATTTTGAAAAACATCAATCAAAGGCAAACACATGTCTAAAAGCAATCAATACACAAGCACAATTATCAGGATAGTAATTATGAGTTTTAAACTCTCTACATGCCTCATCAAGAGCCTTAAAAGCCCATTCAAAGTTACGACTCAATTCACGTCACTTTATAACTTGCCTTTCGTCTAGAGAGTAATAACATGTTTAGTTGGGGGTTTATGACTAGATTCTAGCCCAATTCAGTGGACCCACCGCCAAACTAATGTTTAGTTGACTATAATGGCTTATTACAGTCCGCATGGAATAGGCCTTATTCCGGGAAAAGGCAGCATAGGCATTCCCTTCTCTGACCACTGAATGGTGATTCAGCCAAGGTGGAACAAGATTTTTTTTCCATTTTCAATTTTTGCCCCTCACCTTTCTGAAACCAGCTCCTCTCACCCAGCCTCTCTTGCTTGCTTCTCCTCCGGCCACTTTCATTCCTCCGCTCTTTCATGTCAGTCAATTGAAGTCACCAGTTCCTCCGTTCTTCTCGACAGCCTCTGTCTTGTTTATGCGTTCAGTTTAGGGGTTTGCTCTGTTCTGTTTTTCTTTTTCTTTTTTGCTTTTCTTCTCTATGGTTCTTGTTTATAGGAGAGAAATAACTATTGTCTTATTGTTGCTGGTAGTGGATGTTCATTAATTCTTGATTTTGGTTCCTCCCTAATGTTTTATAGTTCAGATTTAGTTCATCTGTGCCCTTTTTATGGTTCTATGTTTTGTTGACCTAGTTTAGGGTGGTGGTTTCAAACTTTTGTGATGTATATAAATGTCTGAATACCCTATATGGATTAAATTTGGGATATCTTCACATTTGGTGGTATTTGTTGATGCTATTCTGCATTGAACCAATCTATCTCTATGCTGATTGATTTGCATTGTTTAAACCCTATACCAGTGGTTGCAGGTTGAGAGGCCACTTGGCTTAATTACTTACTGCTTGTTGTTCCTCCTGATTACTGCATTTGCTTGTAATTTCTGGTTCTTGCTTCTGTAGCCTCATTGCATTCTATTATTTCTACTAAGCAACATAACTCGGACTTGACTTACTCTCTTGCTATAGTAATCTGGAAATATATGGAAACATATTTATGAAATGTTGTTCTGCATTTTTCTTCACAAGTACATTTTCTAGAAGCATTTTTTATATAAAGGGAAGGTGGTAGTGGTTGTCCATGGATCGAATTCAGGATGGGTGTCAACTGAAGACTTGAACACAAGTCCTTTGCCACTTCACCCACGGTTCATTTGACTTCCTAGAAGCATATTTAGTGCCTGCTCTCTTTTACTTTGTTGTGATTTTATGGTGGCTTATTTCCTATTGGAATATTGTTCAGGACTGCACAATAATTTGTTTGGAAGTTTGTTATTTACGTGTTTTTTATTTTCTTTTTTGTGTTTAATCTGAGATGAAAATGTAAATATCGTACTGATATGTTTTTCTAAACCCAAAAATTAGGGCTTTGAATTGCATTATTCTCCCCTTAAGTTGTTTTGTTTTTAAGAATTTCCCCTTAACCTCAGGATATTTTCTTTTATTTAAAAAAAAAAAAAAAACTAAAATGAGACGAATAACTAATGCCTTTCTTGATGTTCAGGTGAAGCAGTATAACTAGCATGATGTGGAGTCAGGTATTCATGGAACTGTGACTGAAAGTTTTCATCAGTGGGGTATTCCACTTGAACTAATTTAAATGAATGGGTAAAGGTTATTTGAATTGTGGTCTCCATATAAGTGTGTTATGGTTCGAGTTTTTTTTCTTGTTGGACATATTTTCTATAACAAGGAATTACTATTTGTGGTCCTACCAACTCGTAGGAAGGGTGCCTCTATTTTACTTGGTGAATATGATCTATGTCTGTAAGAGGAGTTTGTTACTGGTTTGTCTTTTTGAATGTGGTCATCTATTTTTTCTGTTTGTCTGATTTCATCTTATAAATTCACTATTTAATGGAACTCATGAATAGTATGTGACATATATCATTTGTACATATATAGACATTTGCTTGTAAATACTTAGATGGTCGTCTATTGTTATTTTTCATTCTTTCCTACATAAATGCAACTACACAAGGTTGAAAACTGCAATAATATGTCAGGAAGAATTTGGGGTTCTCACTTCCTTCATTCCCAAGATGTTCACTTGGAAATTTTTGGATATTGAATGATATGTTTGGTTGTAGCTAATAGAATGGTTGTGTGTTTGTGAATGGTATGCTTATACTTTTAACAAGACTGGAATGGTTGTAAAGCTAAAACCTCATCAAGTTCTTTGCAATTTGATGCTTAAAACACATGATGTAAATGCAATTTCATGCAATTTTCACAATGTTTTTTTAAATTATTTTTGCTCCTACAGTCTATTATATAATTTTTGTACAACATTGAAGACATTATTATTTGCAACGATATGAATTTTTGTTTAATAAAGTAGATTATATATTATTATTTTTATTAATTCATTTTTTAATAATAATTATATTAAAAATTTTATTAAATTGTATTTAATAATAATTATGTTAAAATATTATTAAATTATTTAATTTAATTTAAATTTATTAAATTATATTTAATAATAATTTTATTAAAATTTAATAACAATAACAATAATCACCCACCTAAAAAAAATTATACTAATGGTACTTTGGTCATTTAAGCCTTTTTCCTTATGTTATTACAACATCTATTCCATTCAACCAAACACACAAATACTATTATAGTTCTATTTCATTCCTTTGAACTAAACAGTTGAATTATTGATTACAACTCTATTCCATTACAATCCTATTTCATTCACCCAAATCAAACGTGGTGTAATTGTTATACCTTTGCCTTAGCACCTCTCGAATCACCCAACAACTACACTTAAAAGGGACAACATGGTGAAGCTCGATCTTGTAGCCTCACTAGGAGAATATTTCTCGTCTCAACCTTGCCTTGCCAAAGTAGTACATCACATAAGGTAGGCAAACGCGATTCTCAAAAGATAAATAACAAAGAGCTCCTATTAACACACATCAATCCATCACTTTCTTAGACCTCACAATGTTCATCCGATTATCTCATATAGTCCCCTTATATCAACTCCAACAGTGTCCACAACTTTACATTCGCCACTGAGTTTGATTGCTAAGACCCACACGAAGTTAACCTCTCTCTATAAATACCCCTTTCATCACCAAGGCAATGGGCAATAAAAGAACAAGACGCATGATCAACTCCATAACTCACACTCAAATCACCTTTCTAACCCAGATCAATCACCATCTCTAGGTTTAAGATTAAAGTTTATTTTATACCCTCAACATAATGTATAACTTTATTTTCTACAACAATTTCATGTTATTATCTTTTTACGATGTTTCCGGATAAACTTTTCCTAGCTTGAATTGTGAGGTGTATATAAAAAAGACGTGAATGAAGAAAAGGCAAAAGGAAAAAATGAAATAACAAAGGGGTTGGGAAGAGATGAACATTGCACAAAACACCATCCCCAACAGTGGGATTACCAATGTTAAAAGACAATCAACTTTAATTACGACCGAATCATCACAGAAAATTAAAAAAAAAAAAAAAGAAAGAAAGAAAGAAGAAGAAATGATTCTCGAAAATGAATCAAATTCATTGTTTACGAAGCTCATTTAATTCACACATGCATCGGAGCTCTATCTTAGATGCTGAAGATGTCTGTTTCTTTTGCTTCCCAATTATATTATTTTCCTAGAAAATTGCACAGTATCCCAAAATAAAGTTTGATATCATTTCACGTTTTGTTAAAATATGAAAAGATTTCCGAACAAAAATATTAAACGAGCTTAGCTTAATTTGATTATTTTATTTTATTATTGAAGACGTGAAAAGAAGTTTGGAATCATGTGATGGGTTCATTAAATGCAAGAGTACTGATGAGAAATTTAGAATACTGATAAGACTTAGGGTTCCTACAAGGCTACAAATTTCAATATTAATCTCTCTCGAATTAGGTTTCAATTTTAAATTAATAAATAAACACTAAATATTTCATGTCAGGATCTCATTAACTTCTTTGTGGGAGGTTGTGTTCTATTATATCTTCATTATTGATATATAATTAATTATAATTTTCCACCACATCATTCTATTTTAGCAATTAATATTTATATTTTATTAATTTGGTCATTGTTAAATTTTGTTTTTTAACTTTTTTAAAAAATTCAAAATTTACCATTAAATTAGAATTATTGATTTTTTTTAATGAAATATTGATTAAAATATTAAAATTTAAAATTCGAGAGCTTGTATGACAATTCACGTATATTTCATATTTTAATGTTTTTATACTTTTTAAATTATTTGTTGACGTGACGTATAAAACAAAATAGTGTCATATTAGCATGAGCCATGAAGTACATGTAGACTATCACATGGGTTGCCAAGCCAAATATCGTTATAATAAAATAGTGTTTTAATTGACATTTCCATTTTTTTTAAAAAAAAAGTTAATTTAATTATTTTTAAAAGATTAATGATTAAATTTGACTAAAAAAATTAAATTAATAAAAAAATATAAACATCATGGTGATGATGATAGTTAAATTTAAACATTAAAAAGGATAATACCAATGATTGAATTTTGATTACTAAATCATTACTACTTTACGTTATTGACACAAAATTAAATTTGATGTTAATAGTTATTGAAATAAAATTGGTGATTGTATAGTGAAAATAGTCTGTGATACAAGATAGGATTTGAAGGTGCTGGAGGAAATTTTAAAGGAGGTACTAGTAATCTCTTTCGGTGTTAAAGTAAATGACAATCTGGCTCAAGAAATTCTAATGTAGTTAATTTGTCTGGGTCTGTTTTCTTTTAAAATATATATATTGGTAGAGAGAAATTTAAATGTAAAGATGGAATTAATTGAAGTTAATGAGTCAAATTTGAATTTTGAACATGTTGAGTCTGACTCAACTCTGAATAACTCTAGGTGACTAAATTTGAATATATGGAATGTACTTAATTCAATATCTGGTTTTCCAATTATACAAAACAATGGGCTGTAATAATATTTCAATCATCATTTTTCTAGTTCCTTTTAGATGATAACGATTGATTAATGCTTTGTATTATTGTAAATTAAGAAAACTTAAAATGTCACAGGCTCAATGACTCGGTCATTATGACTCAACCATACCCCACGAGTCCAATATTACCCAATCGGAATCAATTGCATTTGGCAACAAAATAAGTAGACCACCATCCATTGATAACGACTGAAGAAGACTTAGCTCACGGGATTGGGTCTCCAAGAGATCATTTATTGGAAAATATGAACCATAATAATCCAAATCATTTGAGAAAGACATCATTAAAAGCTTGGAATTTTCTTGATAATTAAATAAAAAAAATCAAAACCAATTTATTTATTTTTAAAATAGTTCTCGATGTTAAAAATATATTTACTCTTTTTGACAAAATGCTTAAGATTACCCATAACTCCTTCCTAACTCATAAATAGGGGAATAATGCGTTTCAGCGTACTTGAACTCACATCTTCTTGCATTGACAACAATTCCATACCAATCGAACTATTAAATTTAAAAAGTGTCACAATAGATAGAGGAGGATTTATTCAATCAAATAGTTCGGGCTTTTAGGATATGACACTCTTGGGGTTTTCTATTTGATTGTATCGAAAGGCTCAATGAGCTTCAAGAGAAAGATTCGACGTTTTTGCAGAGTGGAACCATATAGTATCAGACACGAGATAAATCTTTGGGAATAATTTTTTTTTAAATTTTTTTAAAGAATCTGTTTTTTCTTTTTTATATAGTCACAAGTATCTTCATCGGTTTTACAGTCTGAGTCTAGTTCTGTTCAGGTCGAGGATGATATTCGAGTAAAACCTTCTCAACAATAACGACTTCGAGATTCAAACTTAATTTAAATAACTAGAAAAAAAAAGTATACTTCTACTTTTTCCAACTATTTGTTGATTCTGAAAAATATATTTTAAATTATAGTACAATCTTATTTATTATTAATTGAAGGAATAAAAAAAAAAAAAAAGGAAGTGTTTAGCCACACAACAAAAGTCATGAAATTTATTTATAAAGAAAAAAAAGTGTGCAAATGTCTTACTTGCATGGAGAGGTGTGGATGAACTTTTTATTAGGATCCTAATTTTCTTATTTCTAAATATGATCACTTTTAGGAGATAATCATAGTTGCCCATAACAAATAATGCTTTAATTATCCTATATTAATAAAAAAGATACATGTTTTCATAAAGAAGCTGATTGAAGAATGATATTATATGAGTATGCTAATCACACAATATTTGTATATTCCATGTATACATGTTTTATACACACTAGTTCTGTTATTGACTGGTGGTTGATCTAATAAAAGATTTGGGGTCAAAACTCTAAACTATGCATGTATATAATATTTTATGTAGTATATTATTATAATATTAAATTAGGGTAAACTACATTAGTAGTTATTCACATATGAAAAGTTACAAAATGGTCACTCAATTATTCAGTTTTGTGTTTTTTGATCACCCAACTATATTAGATTTTTAGGTGTTTGGATGACAAAAAAAAAAAAAAACACAATTACATGAAATTTATTATAGTTTGCGCATTAAAATATAATTATAGAATGGATGGAGAGAGAGAGAAAGGGGGGAACCTTGTTTTAGGCTAGTGTTCACGTGAATGTTTGTGAGGCTAACAAAGTAACAAACATTCACGTAGAGAGGCTCGGCTCACACCTCTCTCAAGGGTCACCACCCCCCATGGTGCTGCTTTTAGGGTTTTTATATTTTTCAATTGTTTTTGTGCAACTTGCATGGTGATGAGGAGGCCTTGACTTGACCCTCTAATATGCTATGTTTATCTACACATCATTATTGTTATTGTTATTTCCAACCCTAATGCCCTAACCCGCCCCATTATGAGCCCCTATAGTGCCATGCACGCACGTTAAGGCATTACTTCATCCAATACATACATACATACATAGATAAATTATTTTTATATATCTAATAAACTACTCACTATAAACTGTTTTAATCTGTTTCAGTAGACAAAGTCAAGATATTTATATTTAGAATAGGATTAAAAAAAAAAAACTTTTCAGTACAAAAAAATATATCTTCTTTTTACCACTTTTGAGTTGAATAATTGTTAAGAAATCTTGAAATTCTATAGGAAGGTTTGAAGTAATGAAAGGCTATTTAAATAGGTTTTTAGTGTATTTATGCTATTTTCCATCCATTTATACTATTATTAAGATTTTTGATTATGTGTCGTCAATCAATTAAGTTTTAATTCAAGTATAAAATTATCAAAAGTTCATTCTTCTTATAAAAGAACAAAACTATTTTAAAGGAATATATATATGTTTTTTTATACTTTAATAAATCTAAAAAATATATATACACACGATAATAATATTAATATTTGAACCCGTTCAAAAAAAAAAAAAAAAAAAACTCAAAGACATTATAATTTTCATTATATCAACTTTACTGTTTTAAGTAAGGCCATCTTTAATTTTAATTCTTTTTTTTTATATAAATTTGTTACATAAATTGTTTTTCAGAGTGTGTCATAATCTAGTCAAATAAATTGAAATACTGTTAATAAATTAAATTTAATTGATTAATATATACACACACTATATATTAAGACTTTGATTGAGTTGGTATCACCAATCAACCAAGTTCTAACTCAGTTGTAAAATTACTAAAAGATTCGTTTCTTTTATTTATGCTATTTTGAGTCCCAACTTAATTGTAAAATTACTAAACATATATTATTTAGGAGTATTTATATCTATTTAATTTTGATAAATCTATAAAAATAAATGAGAATTTCAACTTTTACCATTCAAAAAATATTTGATTCTCATGTCAATTTTTATAAATTTAATATACAATTTTTCACTTATGAGTGTGTCATATTTTAATAAAAAAATACAAAGAGGAATAAAAAAAAACGAAACTCTTAAGAAAATGAACGAAGAACGTGGAGGGCAACCCTATTGATTATTTATAGACGGGGCAACTATCACACACGAACGCTTGGGCGGCGGTCAACCGTTACCGTTGTGTTTTTACTCTCAGTTTTGGGCCCGATGGAGTTGGGTGGGCGCCTCTTGTATTTTCTTTTTGCTACATTATGTATGCTGATGCTTAAAAAATATACATATTTTATTTCCTTCACACTTTCACTCTAGTTTTATATAAAAAATTAGGTTCAGTAGTTAGTATACAAGTGTTTTATAGGGGTATGATAAAATATTAAAAAAGAAAGAGACACATGTCAAAATTTTAAGGTTACTTGTGAAATAAAAAAAAAAAAAACACTTTCAGTTAACCAAATACTCACCCTTTTACTATACTCTTATAGGACACCCTAACTCTGCTTGTGAAGTCTAAAAACTCCACCAGCAACATATCGAATATTTTCCCAAAAGATTATTGTATGTCAGAAAGAAAAAAAAATGATAGTAGGTATTGATATTTAGACCTGTTCGAGAAGATTAAGTTCGAAAAATGTATTTGGATAAAAACATTAGGCCCCGCTTAAAATATGAATTTAGTTCGAATCTAATATTCAAAACTCGATAGCGTAGCCAGTTTTAAACTTTATAATACGTAAAATTTATTTTGTATATTATATAATGTAGGGTTAGTATTTGGTACACTAGTAGTGTACTTTTTTAATTCCAAAAGCAACATAAAAGTTTATCATTTGTCTCTTTTTCTTAAATATTTTTTAATATTTTACTATACCCCATATAAGACATTTGTCAACCCCTATCTCTACTTGAATCTAAAAACTCTACTGGCAGTGCAGTAAACACTTTCCTTGTATACATGAATTAAGTATATTAATGTAAATGTCTTTAGAAATTTAACAAAAGAAATATATAAATGTAATAATTACTAAATATTAAATAAAATAATAATTTTAAAATAAAAATAATATGAATAAATCATTTATAATATAAATAGATTTAGGGTGGGTTTGGATGGACGATAGGTTTACCTACGGTTAGTGTAAAAATAGTGGTGGTCTGAGATTAGATACTGTAACGATACTGTAACATGAGACAAAAAGTAAACTAAACACACTGCACCGCGCTCAATCGTCCATCTAAACCAAAATTTAAAATCACAATAAATATCTAATATATAATTGAGACTTGCAAATTAAAATTTTATTTTATTCAAACTTCAGTAGAAGTCATGCCGGGTGAATAGTCGAAGCCTGAATCATTTGTAGTGGGATTTGATCAAACTTGTCTCCATTAATATATTTTAGGAGACTGGGATATTTTACCTTTCACCTCATTTTTCAAACTTTCTCTCTCCTTCCATTGCTCCAATGTCAATTTCTTTTTTTTTTTTTTGAATTCATGTGTTTTTATTTACCCTATGGTTCTATTTTGGACTCATATGAACTCACCTCGTCTAATCCTAGTTATCAACAAAAGAAGTTGAGAATTACTGTTTTCAACATTGTTTGTAAAATCAAATTTTTTGGGTAAATTATATCTAAAGTTATTAAATTATTAGTAAGTTTATGTTTTAGTCACTTAACTTTAAAAAGTTACAAAATGGTTACTGAATTATTTGAAAGGCTTAAATAAAAAAAAAAGCTTAATAGCCAGTGATTTAAATAAAAACTTTCGAATAGTTCAATTACTTAAATGAAAACTTTGAATAGTTTAGTGACCATTTTGTAACTTTTTGAAGTTGAGTGACCAAAATGTAAACCTACGGGTAGTTTAGTGATCTTGACTGTAGTTTACCCATATATTTATTAAATTGAATTTATTAATATAAATAAAGAGTGAAGACAAAATTACCATTGTTGAACAATTGCACACTTGGGGCACACATGTTCTTCGGCTATTATAAATATGCATGCCCTCTAAATTAATGTAAGCCTGTGCCTTTATTCACACACCCTTTCTTCAAGCTATCAAATCACTGGTTTCCTTAGCTTAATTTCTTTTTCATCGTAATTTCTTCATAAATCACCATTTTTGAAAACCCCCCCTTTTTTTTTAGTTCCCAAAGATGGGTGGAAATTCACCATGCGCTTCCTGCAAGTTGCTTCGTCGCCGCTGTGCTAAGGACTGTATCTTTGCCCCTTACTTCCCTTCCGATGATCCTCACAAGTTTGCCATTGTTCACAAGGTCTTTGGTGCTAGCAATGTCAGCAAAATGCTTCAGGTTCATCCTATATCACCTACATATCATTATCACCAGATTTTATATATCTTTGTTGTTTAAATATATGTATGTATGTATATATATAAGCAGGAGCTACCAGTGCAGCAAAGGGCGGATGCAGTGAGCAGTTTGGTGTATGAAGCGAACGCAAGGGTAAGAGATCCAGTTTATGGATGTGTAGGGGCCATATCTTTCTTGCAGAACCAGGTTTCTGAGCTTCAAATGCAGCTCGCTGTGGCTCAAGCTGAGATACTTTGCATCCAGATGCAACACCAAGTCCAAGACCCCATGCTTCAACAACTTCCCAACCCCACTCCAACCACCGCACACGGCGGTGCCACCGCCTCTCAGTTGTTAGACGACCAACTCCATTATGACAAACCTTTTCTCCTCCACAATCATCATCAGTTCATTAATTCTACTACCAATGTAATTCATGATCAATATTCTGTCAAGAGAGAGACCATCTTTGGAGACATGGTTTCTTAATAATAAACTCTCCTTTTCTTTTCCTTTTTTGTCTCTCCCTCAAATGGTTCTTTTTTGGGTTGGATCCTGGTAAGCTCTTAACTCCGAGTCTAAAAATATTAATTAATTTTCTTTCCTGGATTTTTCTAGCCGAAAAGTGGAACCTAATTTCTTCATGTTTGTTCGGGATTTTTAAGTATTAAAATGACATGTAAAGACAGAGAGTATAGACAAGAGTATGTGCTAAGACAACAAATAAAAGACTTAAAAAAGAGGAAGTTGATAAGGTCAACTCTAGCATGTGAGAAGTGAAGTAAAACTAGGGTTTTCTTTCCATCTCTTTTATTATAAAATTTTAATACTAATAACATGTTTTTTTATACAACTCGCACCATAAAATTAAATCACTCCCTTACATACATCATAATCAGATAATCTCTATGATTTAAGAATTGTGAAATGAACACCTATATCCAATAAATTTAAACTTCAATACTAATTATATTAATATTATTGAGAAATGTTTGTATGAAATTGTGATTCCACGTTATCCCTATCCCTTTCGAATAGGAGAATGATAAATTAAATTTTTCCTCATCCAACTAAAAATGCTGAATACCAGAATAAAAGATCTGATTTGTCATTCTCTTATTGGAAATGAATAGAGATAACGTGGAATCGCAGTTTCATACAATCCTATATTAAAAATTCTATAATTTTTGCATAGTTGTGGGTTCAACTAAATTTAAATGCATCTTCCTATAACTAATTAGAGGTTTGAAGGATTAAGGGTGGATTAAAAATGTATATATTGCACTCTTAAATGGATGATTTGAGTTTAAATCTTAAAGATTATATTGTTAAAAAGAGCATCTATAAATCTTAAAAAGAAAAATTACCTCCGTGGATCATAAAACAAACTTAAAAAGATACCTTAATTCTAAAAAGAATGTATAATTAAATTGCTAATAATCCATATTATTAGAAAAATAATATAAGTTGATGTAGTTTCCACGTGCCATGCTAGATCTCACTTCATCAAGCTTCTTCACGTGGGGGGTACAAGAAATTTAACCTGTTAAGGAGTGTCTCTTGAACTTTGTTTTTATATATATATTTTGCTTTCCTCTTCAACTTTATGTTTGACACATAATTAAATAGATTTTGGATAAAAATATGAAATTTCCATTAATGAGTTACGAATTTAGTACTTCAATTTATTAATTTTGCTTATATTTATTGTATTTTTAGTTTCGACTTAATTGTTAAAAATTTTTATTTTTAAAATTTTATGTGATAAACATATACTCATATATATGTAATGTTACGTCAACATACTATTTTCACATAATATTTATTAAAGTCACATAATTTTACTTAATAGATTTAATGGTTACTTGAGCTAAGGAATGAGACAAAAAAAATCAAATCGGAGAACAAGGATTAAACCCACAATTTATGAACAGTATAAGACTAATAACAAAATTTGAATAAAAATATTTAACTATTATCATTTGAGTCATAATTAAAATTTCAAAATTTGAAAAATACTTTAATTATAATAGACTAAATTAGAATATAAAAATTAAATTCACGAATTACGGCTCATAGCATAATTTAACCTTTATTCTTTTCAATTTCTATTTTAAAATTTCAATATAATATGCAATAAAATCCATCCCTCTCCCTATACTTAAAGTATTTCAGATTTAGATGATGAAAAACAAAAAAAAAAAAAAAAAGACAAAAACAACCGACCTAAGATTCCTTAATTAGTTTTTGTTTTTTTAATTACAAAAGAGAGGTTTCAGTTTGAGGATACCTGCAGATGTTGGGCTTGAAATTTCTAACCTTTGTTTAAAAATGGAAGCATTACCCCTAATTAAGTCAACCTTTGCTAAATTTTATTTTATTTTATGAATACTTATCAATTCCAGCTGTTGTGTTAACTCCTTTCATCCAATTATGGAGCTGTATAATCATTAATTCATGCTTATCAGGATATCTTACTATTATTTTAAATTAATGTAACAACAAATTTAACTCTAATATTTCTTCTTTTTATTACTTAAATCTTAAGTCTTTTTTTAAAAAGGATTACTTTGACTCTCAACCTTCAAAATTTAGTCAAACTGTTTTTCTTAGATAAAAAAATTGACTAAAACATTAAAATTTTAATAACGCAGATGTGACAATTTACCTAAAAGTTTACGTGTACTTCATAAATATTCAAAAAAGAAAAATCAATAATTAAAAAAAAATCATTAATTTTTTTTAAAAAAATATTAATGTCAATAATAAAGTACGTGTAGATTGTACAGGCTGCCACGTTAGTGTCTTTAAAATTCTTACATATTAATTAGCATTTTCGTAAAAAAATATTTTAAATAAAATTTGAAAGTTAATAGACAAAATGATCCCAACAAAATCAAAGTGATAAAATGAATAAATATTAAGAGTATATTTGTGAAATTTGCATCGCTATTTAGTAATATAAGTAATTTCACTAAACTATATATGCTTTATAGTTAATCAATTTTAATTAGGTTTATAACATATTTTGATTTTTTAATAATAAATATTTGAGTCTATTTTGGCTATGAATTTTGTCATGTATTGTAACACTAACTCTAGTTTTAATTGTGCAAATTGTGGTTGTGACAACCCTCACTCGATCCAATCGTCGGATTCAGATATGGGACATCACATTATATTGCCGACGCAACTCTGACTAACTCGAATCATTTACAAAATAATTAAGCATATAAATATGGCATAATTCAAACCATTTTCAATTTCAAATATGATCATGCATTACCGATATCTAACAATCTCATTTAAGTGGTCTTGGGGTTATACGGGGTCCTACTCAAAGTCAGGACTTGAATCCAAACTCAACTATCAAAATTCAGGTGGATGTCTCAAGAAATTTGGGACCATGTCTCGAGGCAGTCTTCTCATATTTTAGACCCTTGACTTCGGTGTTTACTTGTCTTGAGATTAAAGGGCACTTGTTTCGAGACTTAGCAATTGATGTCTCAAGACCATTACCCAAAAATGCTTGGAATGGTCATTTTTGTTCATAGTGTCTCGAGATATGACCATAGTGTCTTGAGACCAGCATACCAAATTGTCCATAATGCAACATTTTAAGCTTGGAAATGATGTCTAATGTCACTTAAGTTATACCAATACCATACCATGCCAATACACACACATTTAACATGTGAAAACACATTCAAATTGTTCACAAACATGGCATCCAATGCATCATGTCATCATATAGTTAGAAAGATAATAAGGCAAGCTAAAACATACATATAATAATCAAAATTAGATAGTGAAGTTCAACTTTATGGCACTCAAATGTTGAACAAGTACCATATCATAGCATATCAAAAGACCTAAAAATGACAGGTAATCATGTGACTTAACTTTGGTACATGGCTTTAACCATTTACAAGCAAAAGAACACAAACTTGGTTTGAACTAAGCCACTGAGTCTTGGATGCTTCACGAGTTGCTTCTAACTATCAAGTACTTGTCTGTCACCTGCGTACAGAAACAAACACATCCACACGTTGAGTATGGAGAACTCAATGGTGCTAACATAATTTGAATATCAAAGCAAAACATAATAATAATTAAACATGCTTCTAATCCATAAAAGTATATCATATTATCAAGTTTATAATGGAACCAATATCTTATGACATCATTTCCTTAAGCTTTCATATAAGTATCATAACTTGATTCTTGTTTTGTACATAAGCATATCGATGCACCCTCAAGACTTTGCATCTCAACTAATCATATATCAACTAACTTAATACCTTTCATAACATTTCTCATATTTCAACTTCATTTCATTTGAGCCATAGAGTAAACAAGAATCAATCTCTTCATTTCCTTGTAATAATTTCTATGTCGTACTATGTTCCATTACTATTTTATTCAATTTAGTCATTATATTAAAGACTAATCACCAATACATCCCTTTATAATTATTCACTTTCATAGTAAGGTTATCAACTTACTGTAGATCGATCAACTGATTGACAATTCTATACTTGTGGCCTTTATTAACTAATTCCGAACGAACGGACAGGTATGTGGATCATTATATCAATATATGCTCATGGACCCAAAGGGCTCTGGAGCTAGTGTTATGTTCTCATGGACACTTAGTACTCTGGAGAATTAACTAATACATCGATATGCACTCACGGACATCCAGTGCTTTGAAGCTAACGGTACGTTCTCATGGATACCCAATGCTCTTTAGAACTATCGAATACATCGATATATGCTCACGAACACCAGTGTTTTGGAGCTAGTAATACATTCTCACGCACACCCAGTGCTTTGGAGAACTTATTAATATATGCTCACAAAAACCTAGTGCTTAGGAGCCAGTGACACGTTCCTACGAACACCCAGTGCTTTAGGGAACTATCAATACGTTCTCACGGGCACTAGTGCTTTAGAGAAATATCGAGTAATGTATATATGGTACATTCATGCTTTTTAATTATACTAATACAATTCGGCTACAATTTTCACCTTGTTATTCATATACCATTCCACATAGTATCATAAGAATATTCATACATATTAAATTACCTACTTGATACTTACCATTTAAATACATATTTAACAAGCATATGGCATAATCAATATCGACATTAACACCATTGTATTCAAAAGCTATAATACTTAATAATTTTATAAATTGAAAATAATTTATGCTAGCATAAACCAGATTTGTTGCTCATTGTCTGTTCTCGTCTTTCCGTTGTCCCTCAACGTCTCAGTCTTGTATTTAGCCTTATTCAATTAATTGAGTGTAGAAACAATATTAGATTCTCATCTTTAACTTATAAACATTCAAATTAAACCTATTACTCATTCTTTTCAATTAGGTCCCTTACAATCCTAATATTCGAAATTCTTGTATTTTACAATTTACTCGATCGAATCTAAATCTAATTTTGTAATTACATTTTAAGTACTTCAAGCTAACTAAAAACAAAGTCTTCATTCAAAGTTCAACTATATGTTGGAAAAATCTAGTTAAGAAAATGATTTTCAATTATAGCGGAAGTTTAATTTTTTTAAAATCGAGCCGGTTAGTAATATTTATAACAATAATTTTTTTTCCCGAAAAGTACCTGTGCTTTGTGCGAGGTGGATTTGAGTAGTTCTTAACTTTCAACGAAATGACCTTCTCCGTTATTCTCGTACCCCGAATTGCACCAAATGTGAGCTCGAGCAACACAAACCAAACACAGAACAAGAAACAATTTTATTACTTTCAATAGGAAAGTAATTCTCTTAATAGAAACCTGTAAAAATTGTAATTCCCAGAAAATAAAATTTATTCTAAGAAAACAAATTCCTACTACTTTCTGGCATAATAACAATATATAATACTTGTGTGTGTAAATAACTCTACCAATGCCATCTATTCATAGGAAGAGATAGGAGAATCTTGGATGAATAAGAAGAACACAAATAATATTTATTTAATACAAAACACTTCTTTAGTCTAATTAGGAGAATGATGGGCAACACACCCTAGTAAATATTACTAGGGTTGCCGCCCTTCACTTATCATATGAGAGGGATTGGGCCTCCCATGTACTGAGTCTAATTATATGTGCTTCTTGGGTTTTCAACCCGACACATTATAATTTAATCCAATCCAATATTTGAAACCTATTTTCTAAAATAAATATTAATTAATTAATTAAATTAATAAAATTAACTTAATTAAATTTTCAATTAAATAATTTTCTCAATACAATTCTAATTCTGTTAAAGACATGACAACTTTACTATAAAAGAATTTATGAGGAAATATATTTAATTTCCATATTCAACATATTCATAATGACTAATTAATTTAATTTCATTTTCGAATTTCAATTATTTAATTATAATTAATTAAATAATAATTTGAAAACCTTAAATTAATTTTCAAGTCACTTATATACTTAGTGAAAAAAACAATTCATTTGTAAATGCAACCTATTTCTCTAGCTTCATCATTTCCACTCATTTTGTTCATTTGATTTTACATACAATTCATTCCTAGTTTCAACGAACTAACGGAGAATCCAATTAGACATATATAATTATGGCTCAAATAATTTATAAGTTCCAACTTTTCGCTTATCAATTATAAACTTATTTAGTCACGAAGTCATTCCACTATAGTATCGTGACTGAGCTCTCCCTAATTGCATGTCATTATAAAAGCTACTTGATAAGTGCTCGTCTAATGACCTTGTCATAAGTGTGTTACCCTCATAGGATATTTTTAATCTCTTTGGGAAAAATATATTCTTCCAATATAATCATATTCTATCTCATGATAATCATTACATCTTCCTTCATGAAAAGTGAATTACTATCAAATAGTAATCAAGCATTTATCGCAAAAACTAATAACCTGTGGCCTCATTTATTTTTGATCTATTATGTAATGCCAATTAGAGGATACACTACAACAAAATAGGTTTTTAGCGGCGTTTTTTTGCCCTATAGTGGCGCTTAAAGAGCAAAAAAAAACGCCGCAAGAGAGTCGAGCATGTTGTGGCGTTTGTAGCTAGAAGCACCGCAAAAGATCATGTTCTATAGCGACGTTTGTGGGAAAGCGCCACTAACATCAACAGATTTTACCAACCCATTTTATTTCATATAAAACCCGAATTTTCAACATATTTTCTTGTAACTTCAAATCCAACAACAAACTTCAAATCTAAATGATACTATCATGAAAGAAATATGTATATGATCTAAATTAATAACTGAAATAACAAGATATATTCAAGAATGCATATAATTATATATAAAAAAACAACAAACACACCCATTTAACGATTTCCTTGATTTAAGTTTCTTATCCCCAAAAGAAAAAACAAAACAAATCCAAAGGAAATTTAACCATAAATTCTTACATTGGACACATCTATATGCAAAGGGATCAAGGACAAAAGTATAACAGAAGTATAACAAATGACAATTGTTTAATATTTTAGCTACCTTTCTATATTCTAAATCAGGGCTTCCAATTACAGACGAGTAAAATCAAAGGCAAAACAAAAATCTCAGGGCTTCCAGTTTCATCTTGAGGCTTTGCTTGGTTCCTCATACCTGAGAAGAAGCTACCTCTCCATGTTTATTGCCTCGACAACTGAAAATGCTTGTGGAAGCGCTGTTGGTTCTAATATCCATTAGCAAAGTTCTAGTCACACTTAATGTTTCTGTAGATCCTCCTTACAAACAAATTAGAACCAAGATAACCAACAACTCCTAGACATTGAAAAGGAAATCGTCAAAAACCCTCATAAAGCTGAAGCAAATGATGCCATAAAACTCTATTCCTATCTGTCTCAAACAAACAACGCTAAATAACTGTATAGATTAAGGGTATAGTCCATATTCCATTGAAAATTTCATGAGAGAAAATTTGATTTGGAAAGAAAACATAAAAAAGGCTAGATAACCTTTTTTTATAAAAATATGATGGATAATATATTTCAAAACTCACCGCAAGGGATTCCCAAATCAAGACAAAACATCAAAGTGTATTCGAAGTAGAAACTGGTTTGGAAGAAGCCTGACTTCTTGGTTTTCACATAGTAGTAGTATACAGAGTACAAATACACATACACTGCTGTCGAGGCAGCAGAGAAAAATGATGTCCATTGCCATTGATAGTTCTCAGCGTTTAACAAGAAATATGTCCCCACAATTGTCACACAGACAGTTACAATGACGAGAATCAGGAACACCAGTAGCATAAATCCATAGACATAATAAACCTGCAAAAGACAAAGGCTTGTTGAATAAAAAATTACTAGAATACGAACACAATTTCCAAGTATACATGAACCTAGCTTTAAGGAGGAAGCAAAACTCCTATATGCTATTAAACTACATAAATCCAAATAATTTACGACTCCCACTAGGCAAATTATAAACATAACCAGGCAAATCCAAATAAATCCAAATAATTTATGATCTTGTCAAGCTTCGAAACAAGAGTCAGACGAACAGAAGACTATCGAGCAGCGATGGACAAAGGAGACGGAGATCGATGGCAAATGCACTATCGATGGTGATACAGCAGACAGATGACTGGACAGACGACTAGCAGCAGATGTATGGGGGAATAAAACTAAGTTAGGGATTTGGGGAAAACAATTTGGGGGAATAAGGGTTGGGGGTCAGCTATCAAAATAGCACCATTTTAATAAAAAATTAAAAATATTTGCGGCATTTATGGGCAAAACACCGCTATTGCTTTACCTTTAGCAGTGTTTATAAGAAAAATGCCACTATCATTTTTAACCTTTTGCGGCGTTTATGGGAAAAACGCCGCTAACGAAGCTCCCATTCGGTGTACTTTTGCGGCACGTAGCATAAAACGCCGCTAAATATGTACTATTTGTAGCGCTATGTCCACAAACGCCACTATAGAATGACTTATTGCGGCATTTTTCGGTTAGCGCCACTAATGGTATGTATTTGTGGCATTTTTCAATACAAACACCGTTAAAAGTTCAACCTTTGCGGCTTTTTCGATCCGAATGCCACTAAAAATGCCGCTAAAAGCTTAATTTGATTTTATGATATCATTTAACCATTAGTTGGGCTATGAATTCTACTATTGTGAATGGTGCTACATACTACAGAAGTTGTATACCTAACCCACCAACTTTCAGTTCCTTATCTATTTGAACTCAGGCCTTTACTTACATCAAAATATACAAGTTACACATACATAGTTCATCATCCACTCAATATTAAGGTAAGCCACACTGTGAACATCACAAGTGAATAAATCTATAAATAGATGTAGAATCTATTCTACTTGGGTTTTATCCGATGTACTGTCAGTCCAGCCAGTCACATCTATGTCT
Organism: Gossypium sturtianum; assembly: GCA_025698515.1. Taxonomy (NCBI): domain Eukaryota; kingdom Viridiplantae; phylum Streptophyta; class Magnoliopsida; order Malvales; family Malvaceae; genus Gossypium; species Gossypium sturtianum. Next base: position 8,866,763 of record CM046948.1, read on the forward strand.
TTATCTTCTAGGAGTCATCCGCTCTGATGATTAAGACAAAACATCTCCTCAATTGGACTTGATAGACGACATATTAGTCTTTCAATTGGTTTCCTCATTTCTGATTAGACTAAGGACATGCTTAGGTTTATTTATTAATACAAGTTGTCTTTCTATATTACGATCCGACCACGTAATACTGCTTAGTATTAGTTAAACGTTAGATAACTAGTAAGCCAATATTTGCTTCCGTTTTTCTTTGCATTTAAAAACATAGAGGATAATGTACAAAGAATATTAATGTAATTAATGAATATTTTTATCAAACCAATTTGCTCTAAAAATACAAGTATACAAAATGAATATACTACACTCAAGGCACTATATCCAACACTATCCTTTCTCTAAAATTTCATGAAATCAACAATGGTTAGCTACCAAAACCTTAATAATTTTATGATCTATCACATAAGTTTTCATTATTCATCATCCTAAGCTTATAATTTAACAAAAATTCAATGAAAAATTTCTTACTTCTTTGTTGATTAGCACATGACATAAAAGAAAAAGCTTAAAGACTTATATCTATTCTTTCTTTCTTCATAAATAGTGGAGGATGATAAAAATGAATCATTCTCTCTTTCTTTCCATTATTCTCATGTTATTTCTTTAATTTACCAATAAATCAATGGTTAATAAGCTTTCATGGAAAATGTTAGTGGGATCCTATGGCTAGAATCATTTCTTCCCACCAATGAAATCAAAAATTGAAGATATTAATCATGTGTATTCTATCTTGTAATATGGGAGGGGATGGAAATGCATTGAAAGTGCGGGTTCTGAAGAAACAAATTCTGAAGCACTGTTTCAAGAATCTAAGCTAGAGGAGGTAACCTTGCAGTAGGTGAACAAGGTATTACCTAAATATGATTTTTGATTTCATTTTCTCTCATTCTCTAGGCAAGTAAGGGGGTATTAGTGTTACATGGGAGAGGGCTAAGTTTGAGATTGTTGATTGACGATTATTACCTTCTATCATTGTTGTTAAGGTTAGGTGGTATGAGTTGAATTTTTTATTGTGTGTTGAAAATATACGTTGCATGCAGAATTATGAAACAAATGGAACTTCAACTTGAATAGTAATGTATTATAGTTATTAATGCGAGTCTTAAGGCCCAATTTCAGACCCATGGATGTGATGAGCTTACACTACCTCAAGGCCCAACAACAAGGTCAAAGGCCAAGCAAATCAAACCAAGATTTGATCAAAGGCAATATCTGAGGATGAATCTTTTCAAGGAAATGAGGAATGATACATGCATGGAATGGGTGAAATTTATTAAAGTCAATTCAACCAAGCTGCCAATTTTCAAACTGAAAAGCTTAGTCAACTTGCGACGAATTTTTGGATGAAACCCAAACATTTATGGGCTTAGATGTCTGCATAGAATTTGAAGATATATCACTTAGCTTCAAAACACACTTTAAATCACTCTATTTCAAGTTCGGGAGCTCAAGTTATGACTGTTTTAGTGAAGACTATGTGAACAGAATTTTTGGACGAGATTATGACGGGAATTACGAGTTTCGGGCTTTTAATTCGAGTTTAAATCATATTGGGTTTGGTTTTTAGGCTTAATTTTTATTATATATGAGCCCAATATTGTATTTATTATATTTTATTATTTATTTATTCCGAATTTTGGATATTGTTTAAGTATTTTAAGTTGTGTAGGAGTTTTTTTTCTTAGTCAAACAAGAAAATTTAGTTTAAAACTAATTGTTTAGATTAATTAGAGTTTCAATGTACTTTAGGGTTTTATTTGGATGTACTTAACTAGCCTATATAAAGGCTTCTTAATTGTTCATTAAGCAGACAATTGTTTTCGTTAATAAAGTTTCCAACTCTAGGAGTTTGTTTCTTTGTGTAAGATTTCTTTCTTATGATTTTTTAAAAGTAGTTTTCTTGTCAATTTTCTTCAAGGAGTCATGGGATTCATTCTTCACCCTTCAATTTTCCAAGGATTATTTCCTGGAGGGTTGATTAGAGCCATTAATTGAATTTGTTGGGATTTATATATCAAATGATTCAATTGGTCATTTATCCTTCTATGCATTATATCCATCGGTTTACTCATTCCATCTTCCACTTTGTTTTAATCTATCTATTTAAGAATATAAACATCATCATTTTCATCTAATGACTATTATTCATTTTCAATTTTCAACATAATTCAAGAGATCTAATTTCACCAATAATTATGATATTTTTATCATAATTATCTATTTAAGAAAAGATTATTTTGGCCTTCATCAATCTTTACAATTCCATCTTTATTTAATGACACTCTCTTGATATATTTACACTCCTAATCCTTCCTCCTTTTTCCTTTAATTCAATTTAATTATTTATATTTTTAATATTCACAGTTTTCCCTAACACTTTTCATACTCATATGATTTAGTCTCATACATTAGGAAAGGATATAAAGATTATCACATCTTACTTTCTAAATTTTTTTATTTGTAAGTAAATATTTGAACTAATTTAAAACTAAAAGTAAAAATTCAACAAATAAATAAAATTAACAATAATTAACAAACCTATTAATAAAAAATTTCTTAAAAAAGATAATTAATTATATAAAAGTATATCTATGCTTAAAAACTATTACACTCATATTTTTTTAAATTGATTTGTCGATGCTCAAAAAATATCGAATTTTGTTGTTCGACACGTGATTAATAGTGTTTATTTTTTTTAGTTTTAAAATATTTTATGTTTCCAAATTTCAAATATTTAATTTTAAAACTAGTTTAGATTATATATTTACAAATTATTTTATACTTTATCGAATCCATTTTTAAGGTGAGCATATATGCTAAAAAATAAATTGAGAGTAGCCATGTAAACCATTTTAAATATATCATTTTAAAATAAAATAAATGCATGTGGATTGAGTCTTAATTCGATTGGTTTTGGCATTGTTGTCAGTGTAGGAAGACATGGGCTCGAGTGCGTTGAATCGTATTATCCTTCTATTTCAAGGTTGAGGAGGGACTATGAATAGTTGTAGGCATTGTATCAAAAATAGCAATTTCTCGAATAGATTATATATATTTTTAAGAAATTTATATTTTATTAGTATGGTTGTTATTATTAGTAATTTTATAAGAAAATGTTGTTACTGTTATTTATTTATGGAATTGCTACTTTTAATTTTAAATTAATTCAAAAAAAGAAAGAAAGCAAGTTTTAATATTTTTTACCCCTTTAAATATTATTGTTGACTTTTTATTTGGTAGTATTTATATATCCAGGGCCTAGAAAAATCAAAAGGTTGAAATTGTTCTGATTGTCATGGTTCGCCGTAGAGATTATTTACTAATATTTACAGCAGTAACAATCTTTAGATTATACTAAAATTTAAGTTAAATTATAGAAATGGTCATTCAATTATGTTTATGTTCTTGTTTTGGTCACTTAAATTTAAAAAAAAATTCTATAACGCCCCGAATTCTGGGCCTAGAAATTTTGGGATTTGAGCATAGGGACAGTGAGGAGACTGCACATATGTGTTTAGTCGTGCAATTTAGTGACAGAATGGGCTTGCTGGTCTGGTGGTGGTGTAAGTGTTGGTGAACCACAAGGTCGTAGGTTCGAGTCTTTGCAAGTGCATTTTGAGGTTTAATAGTTTTATTTTGGTAACTTATTTGTTTTAGATTTTATTTTATTTTATTTTTATTTGATTGTTTTTATTTTTGGAAGTGATGTTTCCTTTCACTTTCTCCCTTCTTCTTTACTTTATGGTTTTTCAAAATAATTCTCTAAAACGGTTTATTTGTGGAATCGGGAATCTTGCACCTCTGTCGTCTTCTCTGATCGCAAACAGGTGTGGGATTCGAACTGTAACTACGTTACTTTATGTGTTTATTATTTCTGCAAATTTTCTATTCGGTTTTCTTTTGACTATATGCTAACCCATTAGTTTAGGTTTTTAGTCGATGGAAGTGATAGGAAATCGTCACTTTCTGATATATGTTGATAGGGAAAAGGTTAGGGACGGTTCTGGTGGCTGAAACGACAGTTTTGGGGTTGTTGTAAGGTGGTTTCGTGATCACCCCAATGGCCACACGGCATACGCCCGTGTGGATTTGGGAACTAGGGTTTCCGGGCTAAATTGGGTGCCACATTGCCGTGTGGCTGATTTGGGGATTTTGTCAGAATTCACTCGGCCGTGTCCCATGGGCACACAGGCGTGTGAGTTTGGGGAAATTAAGGATTCAGAGTTTTGGGGTCACACGGTCTGACCACACGGCCGTGTGACTAATTTGGGGATTAAGGATCCCACACGGGCGTGTGTTTTGGAACACACGGTCGTGTCTGATGGCACACGGGCGTGTGAGACCCTCACACGGCCATGTCTGTCCTGCACCTTATTTTAGCAAAATTGGACAGTGAGTTACACGGCCTGTCCACACGGTCGTGTCCCTACTTCACACGGGCGTGTGCCTCTGTCACACGGTCGTGTGCTACCCTTCACATGGGCGTTTGGACCCCCACACGGCCTGGATTGCTCCGGTCGTGTGGCCCTATCTCGCCAAATTAAGATTTTAGGTCAAATTTAAGTGTAATCGCAACTCTGTGTGTTCCAACCCTCGGCTGAGCTTTACTGAGGGTAATTATGACTCTGATCTGGGCTTGATGTGTGTGTTATTTGTGATTGGTTGTGCGATAAGCTTGTGATAAACCATAATGTACACATATTTTAGCCCCATGATTGGCTTATTTTTGGATGAATTTTCATTAGATTTGATGAATTCAATGCTTCTAATCCCTTAATTTCATGTTTTACACTCAAGAGAGCTTAGGGAGTCGAAAAGAACGAGAAACAGGCCAAAAAATGGCAAAATTGGCCGACCTTAGAAACCAACACGGCCTGGGCTATCAAACACGGCCGTGTATTACAAGCAGAACCAAACACGGCTTGGATCAACGTACACGGACAGACCACACGGCCGTGTATGGCGAACAGAAGCGAGCACGGCCTAAGACCATCGTACACGGGCGGGTCACACGGACGTGTCTCTACCGTACCTTAGCTTAATTCTATTCGAAATAGGCTACTTGTGGGCCAAAAAAAACGTTCCAAAGCCTATATAAACACCCTAGGGGGTAACCTAAGGGAGGACGCAGAGTAGAAGGCAGAAAATACTCGAAGGCAGCCATCGGGAGCAGCTCAGAAGAAGGATCTCCATCAAGACTGAAGATCTCCCATCAAGTTCTTTAGAAGTTTTTGGGTTTTATTATATTTTGTTGCTTTTCCTATTTTATGATGTTTTCCTCTATCAGTATGAACTAAATCCCTTAAATACCTAGGGGGATGAAACCTATGACAGATCTTATTATTATTTGATTTATAAGATAAATACTTGTTCTTATTCTTAATTGTGAGTTCTTATTCTTGTCTTGATAATTCAGGTTATTGATTCAAGTCGAATGTTCTTATTCAGAGGAGCAAAAGTCCCTGTTTAAGAGTAGATCAACACAATTAAGTGGAGTTGATTGCAACCCTAGAAATAGGGTGACGAAAATCTATCGGATTAGAGTCAAATCTAATAAGGGGATCTATAGATCGAGTTAATGCGATAATAGGGGTTTTAATTAGAAAGAGATTTCAATTAATCAACCTAGAGTCAGTTGTTTTTAGTCTCAAGAGAGATATTAACATAAATCAGGGATTTCTACGGATTAAGTCAAGTGAATAAATCATATGAATCAAAAGTGATAAGTGAAGTCTAGGTGGATTCTTCCTTAGGTATTGCCTCCATCACATAAGTTGTCTAAAAGTATTTTCCTAATTCATTCTTTGTCGTGTTTTAATTAATTAGTTTTAGTTTAAAAAGAAATCACTCCAATTCTTAGGCTAGATAATAGAAAGATAGTAATTACTAGTACTCTTGGTCCTTGTGGATACGATATTACCGGTCTTACCATAACTATACTATATAACGATAGGTGCGCTTGCCTTTATTGTGGTCATAGTTAGTTAGAGACACATCAAGTTTTTGGCGCCATTTTCGGGGACTAAGATATTAGGAACACTAAATTTTTATTACTTTAGCCATTCTTATTTTTTTATTTGCAATTTATTATTTTATTTTATTTTAACTTGCTAATTTTTCTTTTATTTGCTTCTGGCAGGTAATTTTAGTTTATGACTAGAAGAAACCCGTCAGGACCCTTGATTTTTGACAGTGAGATAGAACATACCGCTCGCAGAAATCGAAGAGAAATAAGGCGAAGTCTACAATACATAGAAGAAGAGCAAGAAGACGAACCCAATACTACCGAAGAGATGGCTGATAATAATCCGATACCTCCTGTGGTTGCCGCAAATCCGGTGAATCAAAATCCTGCTCCTCGTACTATGTATGATTATGCTAAACCTAATTTAACAGAAATCAATCAAGTATTGTTAGACTGCTTTATTGTTTGCAAATAATTTTGAATCAAACCTAACACTATTCGGATGATTCAAAGAGCTTGTTTTTAGTTTTATGGTTTGCAGGATGAGGATCCAAACAATCACTTGGCAAATTTTCTGGAATTCTGCGACACTTTCAAAATTAATGGCATTTCTGATGATGCCATTCGCCTTCGGTTGTTTCCCTTTTCGTTGAGGAACAAAGCTAAACAGTGGTTGAACTCGTTACCATAAGGATCAATCACTACATGGGAGCAAATGACCGAAAATTTTTTGTTAAAATATTTTCTGCCGGCTAAAACGGCTAAGTTGAGAAATGATATTTCTTCTTTTGTGCAGATGTATTTAGAAACACTTTACGATGCATGGGAGAGATACAAGAATTTACTAAGAAGGTGCCCTCACCATGGGTTACCTTTGTGGCTACAGGTTCAAACCTTTTACAATGGTGTAAACCCTCAACTAGGCGATTGATTGATTCAAATTACGGTGGAACCCTAAATAACAAGACCCCTGAAGCGGCTTATGAGTTTATAGAGGAGATGACACTGAATAACTATCATTGGCAAGTTATGAGGACAAAGCCAACAAAAGCCGCCAGTGTTTTCAACCTCGACGTAGTGACCATGCTATCAAACCAGGTAGAACTGTTAAATAAAAAGATTGATGGTCTGTGTGGTTCGCAGGTTCATCCAGTGATGCAATGCGACACGAATGGAGGATGAATGAGCAATACAGAATATCCATCCTACAATTCTGGCATGGGGAATGAGCAGCTGAATTATATGGGTAATAACTTTAAACCTCCAAATAATCCTTACAATAATACATATAATATAGGATGGAGGAACCACCCAAATTTCTCATGGGGTAATGAAGGGAATCAAAGACTGCAAATCCCTCCAGTTTTCCAACCACCCTATCAGCAAGAGAAGAAGCCGAACCTTGAAGATATGCTAGCAAGGTTTATTTTGGTGTCAGAGACTCATTTTTAGAATACCGTAATGGAGTTGAAAAATCAGCAAACATTAATTCAAGGGCTTAAGAATCAAATTGGACAGCTGACCAAGTTAGTTTCCGAAAGGCAACCAAGTAGTTTACCTAGTAATACCAAACATAATCCAAAAGAGTATGTGAATGCAGTAACACTAAGGAATGAGAAGGTATTGGTTGAAGCTGAAAAGAAGATGTCACAAGAAACTGATAAGGAAAAGGGTGAGGAAGTAAACGAGAATGTAACTCCGGTACTTAAAGAGTATAAACCACAGATCCCCTATCCGGCAAAGTTGAAAAAAGATCGCATATACGCATAATATGGTAAATTTCTTGAACTTTTTAAACAATTACATATTAACTTACCTTTCGTTGAAGCTATTTCGCAGATGCTGACATACGCAAAATTCCTAAAAGAGTTTTTAATGAATAAAAGGAAGTTTGAAGAGCTATCAACTGTGGAGCTTAACGAGGAATGTTCAGCTATTCTCCAAAATAAGCTACCAACCAAATTGAAAGATCCAGGAAGTTTCACTATTCCCTGTTTAATTGGTAGTTTAAATATTGAGAAAACATTAGCTGATTTAGGTGCCAGTATTAATTTAATGGCTTATAAAATGTTCAAGCAGCTTGGTCTTGGGGAACCAAAACCCACTAGGATGAGTATTCAATTAGCTGACAGATCTATTAAATATCCTAGGGGAATTATTGAAGATGTTTTGGTAAAGGTTGATAAATTCATATTCCCTATTGATTTTGTTGTGCTTGACATGGATGAGGACGTTGAGGTACATTTAATTTTAGGACGCCTATTTTTAGCCACTGCTAGGGCTGTTATTGATGTAGTTGATGGTAAACTTGTGCTCAGGATAGGTAACGAGGAAATTATTTTTAAAATTTATGATGCTATGCGATACTCTAGAGAGCAAGATGATTCCTGTTATTTTATCGATGCTATTGATCATTCTATTCAAGATTCTTTTTAGGAAATCATACATAAAGACACGTTGGAATTGTGTCTTGCCCAAGGAGAGGAGGCCGATGACGATACCAATGAGATGGGGGAGGTAAAAATTTCTTCCCCAAGACAAAAGAAGTATGAAGGCATTGAAATAAATGACGAACTAAAATAAAAACCCTCTATTGAAGAGCCCCCCCGAATTGGAATTGAAACAGTTACCAAATCACTTAGAGTATGCATTCCTCGGAGATAATTCTACACTATCGGTAATTATTTCTTCAGAATTGGAACCCAATGAGAAAGACGAGTTAATACAGGTACTAAAGGAGCATAAAAGAGCCATAGCTTGGAAAATTTCTGACATTAAATGGATAAGCCCATCGTTTTCCACCCACAAAATTTTAATGGAAGATGAATATAAACCGTGTGTGCAACCTCAAAGATGATTAAATCCCAACATGAAGGAAGTTGTTAAAGATGAGGTAATTAAACTTCTAGATGCTGGAATTATTTATCCTATTTCTGACAGTACTTGGGTAAGCCCGGTGCAGGTTGTTCCAAAGAAGGGAGGCATGACTGTTATAGCCAACGAGAAGAATGAATTGATTCCAACAAGGACAGTCACAGGTTGGAGAGTCTGCATTGATTATAGGAAATTAAACGATGCCACGAGAAAAGATCACTTTCCATTACCATTCATTGATCAGATGTTAGAAAGATTATCTGGGCATATGTACTATTGCTTCTTGGACGGACTCTCTGGCTATTTCCAAATCCCAATAGCTCCTGAAGATCAAGAAAAGACAACATTTACATGTCCATATGGTACATTTGCTTATCGTAGAATGCCTTTTGGATTATGTAATGCTCCTGCTACTTTTCAGCGATGCATGCTAGCCATCTTTGATGAACTTGTAGAAGATATTATGGAGGTATTTATTGACAACTTTTCATTATTTGGTAATTCTTTCCACCTTTGCCTTAAAAATTTAAAAAGAGTTCTAATGAGATATGAGGAAACGAACCTTGTGCTTAATTGGGAAAAGTGTCACTTTATGGTTTGAGAAGGGATTGTGTTAGGTCACAAAATTTCTAGTAAAGGGACTGAGTTTGATAAAGCAAAAATTGAAACCATAGAAAAATTACCTCCTCCTAGTTCAGTTAAGGCTATCAGAAGTTTTTTAGGACACGCTGGATTTTATAGAAGATTTATTAAGGATTTTTCTAAAATAGCTAAGCCTTTAACTAAATTACTAGAAAAAGATGTGCCTTTCAATTTTGATCAGGAATGTTTAGATGCATTTAATACCCTTAAAAATAAATTAATAAATGCTCCGATTATAATTGCACCTGATTGGAATTTACCTTTTGAACTGATGTGTGATGCGAGTGATTTTGCAGTAGGTGTGGTTTTGGGACAGCAAAGAGACAATCATTTTCAGCCAATTTATTACGCTAGCAAAACATTGACGGTCGCATAAGAAAATTACACCACCACAGAAAAAGAGTTGCTAGCTGTGGTTTTTGCATTTGATAAATTTAGACAGTATTTGATATTATCTAAAGTTGTCGTTTACACTGACCATTCAACTCTTCGTTATCTTTTAACTAAATCTGATGCAAAACCTCGACTCATAAGATGGATTTTACTCTTACAGGAATTTGATTTGGAAATTCAGGATAAGAAAGGAGCTGAAAATCTTGCGGCAGATCGTCATTCTAGGCTTGAAAATCCACATATCAAAGAACTTGATGAGAGTGAGATAAATGACTCGTTTCCTGAAGAACAACTCTTTGCTATTTTTGACTCCGAGGTACCTTGGTTTGCAGATATTGCGAATTACTTAGCTGCTAACATCCTGCCACAAGGGTTAACACATCATCAAAAGAAGCAATTCTTTGCTGATGCGAAAAACTATTTTTGGGAGGACCCTTTTCTTTTTCGTATATGTGCAGATCAAGTAATTAGGAGATGTGTTACAAAGGCAGAAGCAAGCAAAATCATAGAACATTGCCATTCAAGACCAACAGGAGGACATTACAGTGGGACTAGGACAGCACATAAAACACTCGAATCAGGTTTTTATTGGCCCACTCTGTTCAAGGACGCTAACAGGTATGTTACTTCGTGTGATAGATGTCAGAGAACAGGTAATATCTCTAAACGCGATGAAATGCCTCAAATGTTTATGCTATCATGTGAAATATTTGATGTACGGGGTATTAATTTTATGGGTCCATTCCCTAGCTCATTTGGGAATAAATACATCTTAGTAGCAGTTGATTATATGTCAAAATGGGTGGAAGCTCAAGCTTTACCTACTAATGATGCTAGAGTGGTAGTGAGATTTCTTAAGAAACTCTTTTTTCGATATGGAACACCTAGAGAAATTATTAGTGATAGGGGTACTCATTTTTGTAATACTCAATTTGATAAAGTCTTAAAGAAATATGGAGTACACCACAGAACAACTACCCCTTATCACCCTCAAACCAGTGGACAAGTTGAAGTAGCAAATCGAGAGCTTAAGCGTATTCTAGAGAAAATCGTAGAATCAAACAGGAAAGATTGGGCATTAAAAGTAGATGATGCTTTATGGGCCTATAGAACTGCCTTTAAAACTCCCATAGGAACATCTCCATACAGACTTGTCTACGGAAAGAGTTGTGATCTACCATTTGAATTAGAGCACAAAGCATTTTGGGCTATAAAATTCTTAAATTATGATATTAAACTTACAGGTGAAAAAAGAATGATGCAGTTGAACGAGCTAGATGAATGGCGATCTAATGCCTACGAGAACTGATGTTTATTGAAGGAAGCAACAAAGCGACGCCATGATGATGTTTGAAGCAACCGAAGCAATTCGAAGTGGGAAATCTTGTTCTACTATACAATTCGAAGCTCAAACTGTTTCCTGGAAAGCTGAAATCAAGATGGTCAGGTCCATTCGTAATCAAAACCATTTTTCCCTATGGCACAATTGAGGTAACTCATCCGACTTATGGCACATTCAAGGTAAATGATCAACGACTTAAAAATATATAATTGTGAGGATTTTAGGGATATGAGAGAGGAGCTTTAGCTCTGTGAACCTTCATATAGAGATGAAAACAGGGTAAGTCTAGCTTAAGACTTTAAACGAGCGCTTCTCGGAAGGCAACCCGAGCACTAACCTCACTAACATCCATATTTTTTATTTTTAGCATCTAACTAAGAACTAACCAAATTAATAGGCGCATGATTTTCCACCCACACGGCCTAGCACACGGGCGTGGCCGTGGCCGTGCGGACACTATAGGAAGAGACATCAGCGTGGCGGAGACCGTGCGGGCCAAGAAAGAAAACTTTCCCCCAACACACGGGCTACGATAAAACACCACGACCGTACGATGCGGCCGTGGTCAAAACTGACTCGAAAACATGGGCTGCGATAAAGTGCCACGGCCGTACGATACAGCCGTGGTCGATACTGAGTAAATGGCACGGGCGTGTCCAGAAGCCGTGGTTGAAACTGAAAGAATCACACGGGCGTGGGACACGCCTGTGCCTTTAGGTCGTGGTCGATACTAACTAATTACCACGGGCGTGTGACCCTAAACACGGGCGTGTACGAAATGAACGAAGCATCACACGGCCGTGCGATTTGGTCGTATGACCTAACACGCCTAGGGAACACGGGCGTGGTCCAAGATTCAGACGCGCCCTAATTCAAAATTTTCGAAACACACGGGCTAAATAAAGGGCACACGGGCGTGGGCCCTGACCGTGTGCCCTAATCCCTATTTAAAGCACTCCACTGCTCATTTTCCCCAAATTTTTCCCCCAAAACCCTAGCCGCTCTTCCCCAAACAACCCCTCTTTCTTCCCCATTCCGGCCACCGTCGACCCTTCTCCCTCCTCCTCTTCCCCTCATTTTTCTCCTTTCTCATTTCTCTTCCACGCACACTAGCATGCAGTCCACGCCCGTGCGCCACCGCCACGTCCGTGCCACAGCGTCAACACCCCCATCGGTTCTTCTTTCTCCTCCATTACTAATCATTTCATTCATTTTTATCTATTTATTTGATCTTATTCTCTGCTCTTACTATTGTTCTTATCATGATCTCTAATTTCTTAGTTTATTTTGATTGTTTAGTTTATTTAGTTTGTTTTTAATTAGTCATTACTTCTTCTTAGGGATTTTAGCATTACTTACTCAACTATTATATGATTATACTATTTAGGACTACTAGGATAGTGCATTTTGGTTGGCAATGGTATTTGAAATCTTTGGCTTTTTCAGGTATGTAATGACTCCACCACGAGGGAAAAAGACCACCGTCTCCGCTTCGAAAAAGTGGAAGGGACCCGGTGCGACTTCCTCGAGCGCCTCCGCCGAAGTGCGCCACCCTTACCTACAGTTTCCTCCGGGATCCCAGGAGGACCTCTTTCAGACACTTCGCGCGCGACTCCTCGGCGTGGGGAGGTGCATTGATTGGGCCACCTTGGAGCAGGTCCAACTAGCCGACGCAGTCCGGGCCCTCCTGACTAAAGATTCGTGGGGGCATTTCTTCGAGATCGTCGAACCAACATACCTAGAGCTCACTTTGGAGCTCTGTTCCACATTCCACCTCCAGACGATTATGACAAACTTTGATGACCCCGGCACAATCCAATTCTGTCTTGGAGGCCTTGTTCGTGAGCTGAGTGTCCCATAGTTCGGGGTCGCTTTAGGACTTTACACCGACGAGTTTATGGAGGACGACGACTTTGAGGACCTCTCCCGTCACATCCTCTACTCTCCTTCTTCCTGTTGGAGGGAACTAGCCCCCGCTTCGGCTAACTATGACCCCAGTCGCTCAAAGGCGTCAGCTATCGCCCCATCATTGAGGTACTTACACGCTATCCTAGCTCATACTTTGACGGGTAGACGAGAGAGCACCGGCGTTGTCAACACTCACGACACCTACTTTCTACGGTGCATGGCGCACGGACGCGTCTTCGACCTAGCTTACTTCATCGCCCGCTCCATTCAGCATCAGACGGAAAGGCATAGGAGAGGAGTCATCTCCATGGGCCCATACATCACGCGCCTGGCTCGATATTTTGGGCTCCTCAATACCGCAGCTCAGTCCTCCTCGCTCACCCTTATCGGGCAGATGTCCCCGCAGGGCATCCAGACAATGCTTCACATAAGGATGATTGAGCGTCGACGTGGGTTTGATCCTCCCCAGTATCGACTATCGCAACCCACCGAGCAGGACGACCCAGAGGACATTACTGATGATGTCCCTACACATCATGAGGCGCCACCTTCTAAGCCTCACCCTCCTCGCCAACCAGTTCATGCGGCTGCTTCACTTACTGGCATCTCTGAGTGCCTCACTCTATTCAAGCAGTACTGTACTCAGCAATTTAACGACAACGCTCGACGATTCGATGGCATCGAGGCGACCCTTCAGCAGATTTGTCAACATTTTCACATATCGCCGCCACCCCCACCTCACGATCCATCTGGGGATGAGGACCTTTGAGTCCATTTATTTTTATTTTTCTTTTTCGTTTTCTTTATTTTATTTAAAATTTTAAAATTTTAAACTATTTCTCTTTATCTTTCTTGTCTTTAAATTATATTAATTATGTTGATTTCTTTTTATCTTTAGCTGTTTATTATCGAGTAATCATAACGAAACCCATTTAATAAAACCCCCTAAAACTTTACTGATGACTCCGCAGTTTCAAAAGGTTCAAGGTGCTACTAAGGAACTGGAATATTCTCCACCTAGTTCATCATGCTTTTCATGGGCTCCATTTCTACAATTTTCATTTTCTAAGGATTTCATCCATGCTTTAAGAAGTTTCACTTCTCTCCCGATCTTATGATTCTTTTTACTATATTGTCATTATCTATCTTTGTACATTGAGGACAATGTACATCTTAAGTGTGGGGAGATTAATTATAGTATTATTAGAAAATCCCTGAATTATGACTTGTTCTTAAGTAAATTTTCTCATATTACTAATTAGAATAAAAATTCTATTGACTTATGATTTTCATTGATATGTTTTGGATTAAGTCATAGGTAATTGTGCATTGATGGTTTAAACTTTAAGACATTAGAGAATCAAGCATGATAAGTCTATTTTCAGAATTAAATTTTTTTTTGGTTGTTTCCCTAAATTTAAATATTACTTTGAAATTTGAAATTTGCAAGGTTGACATCAAAAACCATAATTTTTGTGAGATTTTGAGCCTTTAAGAGCATATATTTTTCTTGCTCACTCTATTGATTATGAGTGTGTCAACATTGATTTGTTATTCTAGAACTTGCCTCGATTATGCATGTCGAGACCACACTTTTGATTTGATATACTGAGATGATAAAGACACCTAGGATTTAACCCACTTACTCCATAAAAAGCCTACCTTCATAATTAACCCCTAGTGAACCCCTTTGAATCCTAATAAACCGTTTCTTGATACACCCTTAATATTAACCCAAAACTCATTCTTTTTTTTTTTCATTAAGAATTTTCCCTGTTGAATTAACCCCTTTTTTGTCGAGATTTGATTTGAGCAGTTGCCTAACTATGTTCTTTATTTCGGTTGTTAAATTCTCTTATTATTGTAAATACTTGTTCTTAAAAAAAAAGAAGAAGTTGGAAATCTATTCATTATTAGTTCTATGTTATTTGAGCTTAAGCGATTAATTCCACATTTTGAGAAGAAGCTCGGATTATTAGCGATAAGTTTTTAATTGATGTAATTATTCAGTATTAGTCCATTTTTCTAGTTAGGTAAATTGACAATTCAATCTCGATTCTAACCCTCTAATTCAGCCTTTATCCACACCTCTAAACCAAGCCCCATTACAACCCTTTTAAAGACCTTTTGATTTGTGTATCATCTCATTCTATAGTGGTGGAGATTTGATTTTCATGCAAGCCTATGGTAGTAACTTTTCATGTTTGACTTTTGAGTACTTAATTTTTGAACCTTAAACACTTTGAGTGATTTAAGTGAATCTTTAGTGAGGATGTCGTATCTTGTCGGTTTTGGATCAAAGGTAATGATTTAAGTAAGGGGAAATACCTATATTTTCATGCTACAAAAATTTATTACTTAGATTGTTTGAATTTCTAGGACTCTTTAAGTTAAAGTATCAATGTATGAATTACATGTGAATTATGATGAGACATTATTGATGAGAATTATGAATTAAGGAAGTTAATTTTAATTGTGAGTTGAGAATTTTGCTTGAGGATAAGCAAACGCTTAAGTGTGGGGATATTTGATAAACCATAATGTACACATATTTTAACCCTATGCTTGGCTTATTTTTGGATGAATTTTTATTAGATTTGATGAATTTGATGCTCCTAATCCCTTAATTTCATGTTTTACACTCAGGAGAGCTTAGGGACTCGAAAAGAACGAGAAACGGGCCAAAAAGGGGCAAAATGAGCCGACCTTAGAAACCAACACGGCCTGGGCTATCAAACACGACCGTGTATTACGAGCAGAATCGAACACGGCCTGGATCAACGTACACGGATAGACCACACGGCCGTGTGTGGCGAGCAGAAGCGAGCACAGCCTAAGACCATAGTACACGGGCGGGTCACACGGGCGTGTCTCTGCCGTACCTTAGCTTAATTCTATTTGGAATAGGCTACTTGTGGGCTAAGAAAGACGTTCCAAAGCCTATATAAACACCCTAGGGGGTAACTTAAGGGAGGACGCAGAGTAGAAGGCAGAAAATACTCGAAGGCAGCCATCGGGAGCAGCTCGGAAGAAGGATCTCCATCAAGACTGAAGATCTCCCATCAAGTTCTTTAGAAGTTTTTGGGTTTTCTTATGTTTTGTTGTTTTTCCTATTTTATGATGTTTCCCTCTATCAGTATGAACTAAATCCCTTAAATACCTAAGGGGATTAAACCTATGACAGATCTTATTATTATTTGATTTATAAGATAAATACTTGTTCTTATTCTTAATTGTGAGTTCTTATTCTTGTCTTGATAATTCAGGTTATTGATTCAAGTCGAATGTTCTTATTCAGAGGAGCAAAAGTCCCTGTTTAAGAGTAGATCAACACAATTAAGCGAAGTTGATTGCAACCCTAGAAATAGGGCGACGAAAATCTGTCGGATTAGAGTCAAATCTAATAAGGGGATCCATAGATCGAGTTAATGCGATAATAGGGGTTTTAATTAGAAAAAGATTTCAATTAATCAACCTAGAGTCAGTTGTTTTTAGTCTCGAGAGAGATATTAACATAAATCAGAGATTTCTACGGATTAAGTTAAGTGAATAAATCATATGAATCAAAAGTGATAAGTGAAGTCTAGGTGGATTCTTCCTTAGGTATTGCCTCCATCACATAAGTTGTCTAAAAGTATTTTCCTAATTCATTCTTTGTCGTGTTTTAATTAATTAGTTTTAGTTTAAAAAGGAATCACTCCAATTCTTAGGCTAGATAATAGAAAGATAGTAATTACTAGTACTCTTGGTCCTTGTGGATACGATATTACCGGTCTTACCATAACTATACTATATAACGATAGGTGCGCTTGCCTTTATTGTGGTCATAGTTAGTTAGAGACACATCAGCTTGGTACTGAACTCGAGTTATGAGTGTGCATATGTCTGATTCTGTAACTAACTGATTGGATGTGAGTGTCTGCTTCTGATTAACTGTCTGAAACTGGTATTCTGATCGTGTGCATCTGACGGCATACATACATATTCATATACTATTTTTGGGTGGGATTTTGAAGAGAAGGAAGATTGACTGAGCTGGCAGCTGATCTGCTGGTTACTGGTAGCCCCTAATACCCAGAGGGTCGAGGGCGAGCCCAATACCCTGAGGGTCGTGGACTTTACTGATAACGGTATAGCGGATTATCACATTGCACTGTACCGTATGTACGTTAGCTACACTACGTACCATTGACTGAACTGGCAGTTTCACTACAACCTATCGGTATAGTTGATTACCGCATTACACTGTACCGCATGTACGTTAGCTACGCTACGTACATTGACTGAACTGGCAGTTTCACTGCAACCTATCAGTATAGCGAATTACCGCATTGCACTGTACCACATGTACGTTAGCTACGCTACGTACCACTATCTAATCTGGCAGTTCATATTGCATGTCTGTACCGTGGTTTACCGCATTACACAATACAGCTTATACGCTAGCTTTGCTGCGTGATATACGTGACTGGCAGTTTGTTTACATACTGTTAGCCCCAATACCCAGAGGGTCGTGGAAAGTCTCAATACCCGGAAGGTCGTGGACAATGCTGATGGCCATCGTTGCCGGGCAACCCGGGATGACATCATATGGAGTGTAGGGTTGGATGGGCTTTTCGAGGTTCTATATGGAGTGATTGGTTGGATGAGCTTAATAAATCTATTGAGGAGTGATAGGGGACGGAGAGGTGTGTTGGCTGGATGGGTGAGTTTTCTTTAACTCAACTGCATTTATATGCATCTTATTGACTGTTTTGTGAGTGCGACTGTCTGTTTTACGGTTTGACTGAAAAGCATTTATGACACTGTGAAATTGTTAAACTCTGATTGTATCTGACTGACTGAATTGAAACTAGTGACTATTGAGAGTTTTGTTACTAGACTGAGTAGTATTTGCGATGGTGCAACTGAGTGTGATTTCGATATGCTATAAATATTGCTGTCTGCCGGTATGTCCGTTTCGAACGTACCAACTTTTTCTGTACAACTCTGTAAGTATGTTCCGTTTCAGAACTACTACTGGTTGTCTGTGTCTGATTCCGTAGTTAATTGGTTTTGATCTCACACTGAGCTCGAGTAGCTTACCCCCTCTTCTGTTTCCCTTTCAGGTACATTTCGAAGTTCTGGATGCTGGACTTGGTACGCGGAGGTCTCGGACAGGCTTGTGAACAACAATTAGGCACTTTTTGTTTAATGATACTATCTTGGTATTTGTTTCATTTTGAATCAGATGGTTTATAAATCGTGGTACGATTCTCGCTTTAAACTTTTGATTCGTACATTTATTCCTGTTAAACTTGTGGACGGAATTTTAACGATTGAGCATTTTGGTTGGTTTTGAAAATGGAAATTTTGAACGACTTGGTTTTGTAGAAATTTTCTCACAATCACTTCGGTGATCAATGTAGCATCCCGAATTCGGTCTAGACTTCTAGGCCAGGTTTGAGGTGTTACAATTTCAATTTAGATGCTAACGTTTGCATTCGTTCCTATTTTGGTCACGCACCGTCAAATTCATAATGTAAATAATAAAGTGACATTTTTTCTAACCGGTATAATAATACATTTAGTCCTTAATATTTACATATTCTATTAATTTGATCCTAATTCTAAATAATTTAATATATTTAACCATTTATTTTTAAATTTTTTATCAATTTGATTTTCAAACACAATTCGAATATTTAATATAATTATTATTATTACCAACATCATCATGGCCACCGCCACGGACATTGTCTTATAAACAAGGCTTACATAGAACCGTGGTGGCTTCTACTTGTTGACAATTTTGCATTAAAATAACAAAATCATAAATTATAAACTAGATAGTATATTCTAAGCAGAGTGAATCCATTGAATTACATATTTTTGAGAGGTGAAAATATAATTTTATCATTTATTAATTTATGATTTCATAATTTTTTGAAGGAATTTAATATAATTTTATTTTTATTTTTGGGACCAAAGTATAATTTAACCAAATAAATTTTTTTATTTTAGAGACCCCAAGACCCTTGTTTGCCCTGTCTAAGTTTGCTCCGATTCCAGAAAGAGGTCTATCATATTTATATACACATATTTTCTTTGTCGCTATAAAAAAATTAAAAAAATAAAGGTGAACGCTAGCAATGGAACTGGGAATTGGGAAATGATGGAGCAGTGCGTGGTGGCCGGTGGGCACATGGAAATGAAATGGGAAGGGGTATGAGACGGCATTGTTGGGTAGAAAGGAAATTGTTTAATTAGCTTAAAAACCTTTAAAAAAAACAGTGTTTGAAAGAATGGATGAAACAAGAAGGGGATACTTGGTGGATGATTGGTTCGGTAGCTCAAACTCTGTATAGGGTTTTTTCAAACAATGAAAGGGACGGGCTAGGAAGAGGATGAAGAAGAGCACCAAATGCGAGTCATTGGGTTGGGCGTGGATGGGAGTTTGAGTGTTTGATTCTTTGATCTTTTGTAGCTATTTGGTTTCAAAATCCGCCTGCTCAATCCGAAAACAAGTAGGAATTTGTAAATCTCTCTTTTAAAATTTAAAGCTTTGGTTAGATTGTTTGATGATCAAATTGATAGAATTTGTAAATATGAATGTTTAAATTTATTAAATTATTTAAAATTAGGATCAAATTGATAGAATATGTAAGTCTTGAGGACTAAATGTGTTATTATGCTAGTTAGAAAAAATGTCACGTCATTATTTCCATTAGCAATTTAATGATGAGTGACCAGAACAGGAACGAATACAAACATTAGTACCTAAATTGAAAATTTTTAAAGTTGGGTGACCAAAGCAAGAACGTGGTCATAGTATATAATTTACGCAATAAAGAATAGTTAGTACAAAATATAAACTCTTGTAAAAAAACTAAGACATCTTTAAAATAAGCGAAATTTTTTCTTTCTTTTTTGCTAAAAACAAGTCACGAGAGTGGCTAAATATTATCAATTGATTTAATTTATTACTAACCTCATTATAGATTCTGATTATAT
Organism: Gossypium sturtianum; assembly: GCA_025698515.1. NCBI lineage: Eukaryota > Viridiplantae > Streptophyta > Magnoliopsida > Malvales > Malvaceae > Gossypium > Gossypium sturtianum. The sequence goes on from CM046948.1 coordinate 8,886,925, forward strand.
CTATTTTTTTTGACACAATGCATAAAACTACCTTTAGCCCATTTCTAACTCATAAATAGGAGAAAAATGTACTTCAGTATCTCGAATTTACGTCCTATTGTATTGATAATAATATCTATATCAATTGAACAAAGACTCAATCAGCATGTTGTTTAAATTTAAATTCGAGAATTAATCTTTTATGTAATTTTTTTCTATTATAAAAGACAATGGTGCTTGTATAATCATTGAAAACGACCAGCTATATAAAAGACAATGGTGCTTGTATAATCATTGAAAACGACCAGCTATGTGATATTATATCTGATATTTAGCTGTAAAAATTGACTGAATTTGGCTCAATACATAGGGTTCATGAAGCTTCTATCCTCCATTTACAGCTTAAGTAAGAAAAGCCAAAAGGAAAGAAAGACATAAGAAGACAAAGATATGTTAGTTTTTGGATATCTATCAACCTGGGGACAAGGATAAGAGAGTAGGGGGGAAAAAGAAAGAAAAAGAAGGTTTGTTTTTACATGGAGTGTGGGTTTTGAGTGCTCGAGGTTAATATACTTCCAAACTAAGATGGTTTAATTTTCAAATTACATTCCTTCTTTTCTGTTCTGTAAGAATCTCACACCTTCTTTCTATCTTATCTTTTCTCACAGGATTATATTTTGGGATAAATATTTTGCCATAGTTCTTTTCTTTCTTTTATTGTATGGTTGTTTTAGATAAATGGTGTTTTTATTTGTGATTTGTATAAAAAGAGTCGTGGCAATGAGATTAAATACTATAATAATACTATAGCAAGAGACAAAAGAAGAAAAAGCTGAACACATCATATCGCATTGGAGGTAAATACCCATCTAAAGGGATCTTTAGTTAGGTTCAAATGAAATTCTATGAATTGTGTTTTAAACATTTTTTTTCATATAATTAAAATTTAATTTATAGAATATATGAATGTTGAAACGAAATAATGAATTTTCAAGGTGAGTTATAAAATTGATAACTTCTATTTGCTTAAATTTACCTTTTGATTATTGAATTTTAAAAGTTTATTATATGATGATTTATTACATTATGGTTACTCAGTTGTTAACTCTCGTCAAGGGCTCAATATCAAGCTGATGTGGTCGTTAACGCTGTTTTTTTTTTTTTATCTTTCTCTTCTTTTCATGTGTTCTTTTTCTTTTTTTCTCTCTCTTCTTCTTTCCCATTAGCCTTACCTACCACCAACTTTACCACCATCAACCGCCACCATCCGACCTTCAATCTTCTATAGAACCCACCAAATCATTGGTCTTTTCCCCAAGAAGCCAACCAAACATTTACGAAAATAAAACTAATTTTGAACTGTTCTTAGCCCCTTTCGTTGTTGTCAGTCACTATATTGAATTGAGATTGTAACAAAAGCTTCTCCCCACTAAAACCAATGCTTTTATCGTTGAAATCTTCGATTGAAGCTGCAAATATTTAGGAATTTGACAAGCCAAGAAAATATGAGTTCTTCTTTATATATATATATATATATTCGATCTCTTCCCTCTCTCACTCTCTCTTATTTTTGTTGTTTTCAACTTCTAATTCAACAAGTTGAGAGGGGATTGTGGGCTTTTGTACATGTTTAGAGATTTTTATTGGAAATCTAAGGCCGGAGACAGTAGAGTTAGCAATGAAGACCCGGGTTTGATGGGAAGAAAATGAGAAGGAAGGAGAAGACAAAGAAAAATAAAGGAAGAATAGAGGAAAAAAAGTTAAATATTTAGTGTTTACAAAATAATAGAAAGGTACTATTAATGGTCACATCAATTTGTGTACACTTTTAACGAGAGTTAACGATTGAGCGACCATAACATAATAAATTGATAACGTTTGTGATCCTAAAATAAATTTTTAAAACTTAATGTCCAAAATAATAATAATAATAATAATATCATATTTTCTTTTAATACATAAAAGATTATAAATAAAGTATGTTGAATACAATGTTATTATAATAAGTTGCATATTAAATAACCTTTTAACTTTATTAACAAAATTCATTACATACATGTATATTGAAGGACTTTAGTTAAAAGACACAAAAAGTCAAACTGATAGAGATGGGAGACAGTCATTCATCCCATTGGCTGCTCAAAAAGATTCTAGTCTTCTCTATTTTATTGGATTTCATGTTCAAAATGGAAGACAAACATTTCCATTTAGACTTTGTTTTTTTCGGGTGTAAGCTATGTGGCTTTACATAAAATTTTCTGCAACTCTAATCTCAGTTCAGACCTAACGTCTTGAAATCGTTGCATTTTTGTCATGCACTCTAAATTTCTATATACTACATGCACTTGGATTTTAATTTCCCTATTTTTAGTTTTGGGAATATAATCCTCTACTCTTTGAATTTAAAAATTCAAGTATAGTTGATACCACCGTTAAAATTGTTTTATTAATTTTTTTAGTACGAAATTTTGAAATTAAAAAAAAAATTCACTTGATAGTCATGTAACAAAAAAAAATTGAAAATACTAATTAGAATTTTTTTCCTTAAAAATACATATTCGAAATTGACATGATTAAATATATGTTTTTCTATTAGAATAATGTTATTAAATATATATTATTTTAATTGAAATAGCTAACAATATTTATTATTTAGACTAACTAATAATATTATAAAAGTAGAGAGACCGAATTATGTAAAAAAAAAGATCAAATCTCAAATTTCAGTATAGTTTAGGGCCATAATTTATTTCTAAAAAAAAGGCCAAAATTGAAATTTGACCATTGTTTTATAATGTAAAAAAAGGCAATGCAAATGTAAAAGAAATAAGAAGTCATATGTTAGTTTCTAAGATTTAATGTATTCAAATTATATATAATCACATAATATGTAATCAAAAGTTAACGATATTAACTATTTGGACTAATTTATAATATTATAAAATTAAAAGGATCAAATTAGTTTAGAAATTCAAGTATATAGATTAAATATCAAATTTAATCATATTAGAAGGACCAAATCTGAAATTTAACATTTTGGTAAAATGGAAAAAAGAAGAAGAAAAGCATAGTTGAGCTGGGCGTGCCAAAAGTAAGTAAGTTCCTCCTTTCAACATTTATAGTTTGTTGTTGACCAAAAAAGGAAGCATTTACCATTTGTTTTCCTTTTTGTTAGGAAAGGACGGGTGCTTTCAAAACATTAAAAAGGCCTCAGCACGCACCAGTGGGGTTAAAACATCTTTTCTGTGGAAAATTTTTTAAGTTCGGAATTAAATTATATATTTTTAAAATAATAAAAATATAATTTTATTATTTTAATAGTTTATAATTTTATAATTTTAAATGATTAAATCAAAATTTTATTATTTTTAGGGGGTTAAAATATAATTTTACTATTACAATTTAAAAAATTTTAAACTATAAAAAGACTAAATGAAAAATTTTAAATAAATAGTGTGATGAATGTAAAATGTTTGCCTAGTTTTACATTATAAATTTAATTCAGGAATCAACTCATAAAAACCCAGACTTCCGTGAGGTAATCTTTGTCTATTTTCTTTTCATTGCAATTAGATTTCATTGATGACGGGTTTAATCAGCTTAATTTATAGTAGTTGAAGCTTAAACTCAATTCAAATTGAATGTATAAAATAAGTTTAAATTCACATCTTTCATTTTTGCTAAAATTAAATTCAACTTTAAGTTCAAATTGAGATTTTATAATACAGAATAAAATAAATATGTTTTAAAAATATAAAACCAAAATTCAATTAGCTTGTGAGTAGATTTGACCATGGACCGAGTTATCTGATCAAGTCCGAAGGCTTGTCCGAAAAATAGAAGGGTTTGGGCAAAAATATAGGCTTGAAAAAATGGACTTGGACAAAAAAATAAAGCTCGTTTTCTAAAGGGAACTGGCCTCGGGTAGGATTTTTTTGGCCCGGCCTGAATAAGTTGTTTTGTTACCATTTCGTTATTATTTTGTTGTTATTTTTTTTGAATTAAAGCATCCGAATTTCGTTCTTGACAGAATTAAACATAAAATCACCAATTTAGCAAGAATTATTTCAAGAACTAATTGATTTGAACACGTAAAATATATAAAATAAACATACTATCAAATCCCCCTACTTAGCCTATACTTGCCCTCAAGCATATTGTATAAGAATTAAAGTAAGTAGAGAGAAAGGTAAAGTATACTCCCCGTGTATATCTAGCGTGGTTGTCAGTGTTGGGAGTGACTACTTTGCAAGATGGCGAGAATTGTGGAGACTTAGGTTTCCATTGTTTCAAGGTGAGCTTTGATGCGGTTTAAGCGTTGCTCTACAAATGAAGGAGGCTGCTCCTCTGGCTTCCTAGTAGCGAAGTTGTGATGTTGGCGAAAGACTCTATTATTGCAAGCAGTTCGCATACTTGGAGGAACAAAATAATACGCAGTAGGGGTGCCAGCAAGCAAACCCATAGAATCCAAACAATACTCATATATATGATTCATAGTATATGCACATTTAAAGGAGGAAAAATCGACTTCAGAGGGAAAAAGTTGAGAGATTAAATTTGTAATATATGGCCCAAGTATGAGTGGTCGATTAGAGCGTAAAACAACATGAAAATTGCGTACAAACTAATATCCTAAATTAACCCTATATCCAAAATGCATACACCATAAGAAGAACAACTTTGTCTTGGTTAAAACAGATGATGAATCATTTCGGCCTGAATAGCTAAAAGCTAAAAACCGATGAATATATCTTAAAGCTGGTTCATGCACTGACAAGTCCTTAGAGGACTTAGGATTGTAAAAATGATTCCTAGGTTGAGTTAAAGCAGAATAAGCATCATTAGCATCGAAATTACTTGGTATATCCAATAAAGCAGTATGATATGAATTAGCTTGAACATCGTCAGGGTCAGCGAAACCTATGGCAATGTTAAAATCTGAAATTGACATCTTAAAATCCTTACCAAGTAATGAAAACAGATAACATCTTGAGTTTCAACAGTTTGCAATGCATTAATATTGAAGCCAAACGTTGCATAGAACTCATAGACTAGTTCATAATACGCAACACATGAAATATTTGCAAACGAATTCCAACCAATAACATCAAAATAGTTCAATACAACATCACGTATATTAAGCATGTTAAGAGTGTAAAGATCAATTTTCTTACAGATCAAGAGTGGTTGTTTCCGAATGTCGTCGTATCTTGCGCGATGCTCTGCGGTTGCAAAGTTTAAGGACCCTCGAAGTCGTGTTTCTATCGGTATAGTGTGGGTACGACCTCGCCTATTATGTTGACCATCTCGGGGTGGTTGAACATTTTCTTTAGGCGAGTCGGGTGGTGGGCTCGAATTTTCAGCAGCTTTAATACTACTATGTGGAGATGTTATTGGTTTATCAAGTGATGGTCGATGTGTTCGAGTGTTGGACAACCATGTTCGACTTTGAGGAACATGCTCATTTCTATTTGAAGGACCTTCGCCATGGTTGTTAGAAGTCCTGGCCTCGTCTAAGCAACTTACATAATACGTTAGTAAAGGTAAAATAGGTTGTAAGTTAGGAATCGACCTTTTAGGAGTAGCGGGACTGCTGTGAGAGCGTTCTGTCTCGATATGAGTCTTTATTGTCTAAATCGATAACTGAAGGCGCCAAAAATAAGTTTCGACTGCAATTAACAGAGACCGGGAATCCGTCAGCCGCTTGGTTTCTAGTGCGCACCATAGTTTGTGTTCGTGTTTACGAAAGAAATGGTGTCTATTACAGTTGCTGACAATGACAATTCACGGTGGCGGATGGCGGCGTTTGGGTTAGGAGAAAACAAAGGTGAAAGGAGCAGCGGTCATTCGGGCTTGAAGTGATAGCGATTTATAAAGAGGAGGAGAGGTTCGACAGTGGAATAAATAAGAGGTAAGGTGGTGTTAGGGCAAGGAAAAGAGAGCTGATCGGCGAGGAGAGAAATGTCGAGACCGCGATAGTTTTGTGAGGTCCAAGATCGATGGCGGTGAGGGAGAAAGGACACGAGTGATGATTCTCGCGAAACGGTGCCACTTGGTGCGGTTGTGCGAGAAAAGAAGAAAAAGGAAAGAATCGGTGCCACGGCGGTGTTAGGCGATGATGGTGGCGATTTGGAAGGTGGTAATGGGGGTTAGGGTTTTTAAATAGAAGAAGAAAGAAAGAAGCGTGAAGAATGGTGGGGGTTTACGGGCTTGAGGAGTTTTTTTTTTCTTTTTTTTTGTTTGGGTTTTCTCTCATTTTTTTTCTTTCTTGGGCCACATTTGGCCATTTGGCCCTTTCTCATTTTTTTCTTTTGGGTTACTTTGGACTTGTTTTAGGTTTGGGGAATTGGGTTGGTTTTAGGTTTTATGTGTGGATTTTTTTTTTTCATTTGGGTTGGTTTTGGGTTTGTGGCTTTTGGTTAGGTGTGGTTATGTGAAGAAAAATGGTAGCACTAGGCGTGAAATGCCAATGCCACGAACGAAATCTGATTTTGTGAAAAATGACAGTCTCTACCAACGTACCTGGAGAATAACACATTAAAATGGATTAAATAATAATCTTGTTATTATTTATTTATTTTCAACCTAAATTAATCCGAAGTTCAAAATTAAATAAATAAATAAAAATAAATTTGGATTGCCTCCCAAAAAGCGCTTTTGTTTAACGTCGTTAGCTCGACGACTTGAAAGTTTATTTCATCGGCTCTTCAAGTATTAACTCCTCGACCATATACACTTGAAAAATTTTGTAGAAAGGCTTTAAACACAGTCCATTTACTTTGAAGATTTTCCCAAATTCTCCACTTTTTATTTCGATTGCACCATGCAGAAATAAGTGAGTAATAACAAAAGGCCCTAACCATTTAGTTCGGAGTTTACCTGTAAAAATTCTTAGCGTGGGGTCAAAAATTAGTACTTTCTGCCCGATCAAAAATTGTTTACGAGTTATCTTTTGATCATGGAATGCCTTGATTTTATCTTTATAAATTTGGACATTTTTGTATACTTCTCGTCGAATTTCCTCAAGTTCTTGAATATGTAATTTTCGATACTTACCTGCAGCGTACAACTCCATGTTGCATTGCTTAACAAGCCAAAACGCCTTGTTTTCTAATTCTATAGGAAGATGACATGGTTTACCAAATATAAGTTGGTAAGGAGACATATATCTATGAGTCTCTTATAAGTTGTGCGGTACGCCCATAGTGTCTCTTATAAGCTATGCGGTATGCCCATAGTGCATCATTTAATCGCAAACTCTAATCTTTCCTATCTAGTTTAACAATTTTTTCCAAAATCAATTTGATTTCTCGATTTGACATTTCCGCTTGACCGTTTGATTGAGGGTGATAAGCCGTAGCAACTCATTGTACTACCCCATATTTTTTCAAAAGTGTGTCGATTATCTTATTATAGAAATGCATTCCTTGATTGCTGACCAATGCTTTTGGTGTACCAAATTTGAAAAAAAATGGAATTTTTTAGAAACCCTACTACAGTTTTAGCATCATCACGATGGGTGGCTCTAGCTTCCACCCATTTCGATACATAGTCAACGACAAGCAAAATATAAATGTTACCAAATGATGAGACAAAAGGCCCCATAAAATCGATGCCCCACACATAAAAAATTTCACATACATATATAGATGTTAGAGGCATTTCATTCTTTAGGCTCAAATTTCCTACTTGTTGACATCTTTCGCAAGTTTTACGGAAAAAATATGTATCACGAAAAATATGTGGCCAATATAATCCACATTCAAGTATCTTATGTGCAATTCGTTTAGGGCCAAAATACCCACCACATGCGTAAGAATGTAAAAAAGATAAAATTAAATTTACCTCAGTTTCTGCAATGCATCGTCGAATACCTGATCGAAACAGTATTTCCAAAGGTAGTGCAACACCCCTAACCCGTCTTCGATGTTGAATCAGGGTTACGAAGCATTACTAAACAAAACAGAACCTTTAAACTCAAAATGAACAATTAATTCATCTAAAATATAATTGAAATATAACTCAATCCATTCAAAACAAATATACAGGTTTAGGCCTTAAATTGAGCTTTTGGGACCCTAAAAATAAATTCACAGCAAACAGGGATCAATTTGAACAAATATGAAAATTTTAAGAAAAAAATGAAAAATTGAGAAAACAGGGGTCACACGGCCATGTGACATAGCTCAGACTGTGTGGGCATTCGAAGTAGGGACACACGGTCGTGTCCCAGCCCGTGTGTTCGCTCGTGTGTGTGTTCGAAATAAGGCCACACGGTCGTGTTGCAGGCCGTGTGCCAGACCGTGTATATATTTGATGTTGGATCACAAGGCCGTGTCGCAGGTTGTGTGCCAGACCGTGCTCGAAACTATTTTAGAAGACACGGCCGTGTGGTAGACCGTGTCTCAGACTGTGTGAAACCTGCACCTATCAACAATAAAGATACACGGCCTTGCAATCAAGCCGTGTGACAGCCCCTGTGTACCAAAATGTACCTTAAAACACAAGTTTACCAAAAATGTTTTCTTGGCCACTAGCATACCATTTTCCAATCATAAAACCTATTCAATACACACCCAAACAAGACCAAAATATGCCAAAATCATACATATGCATCACAATTCCATCAATCAACCAATGTACCCTCATTGGTACCACAATATACACATCCAAATAATTCAACTATACAACATGGTTTTATAAATTGAATCTACATCAAACACTTAAGATTCATCCATAATAGACTCATGTAAACAAGGTTCAAAACATAAACTTAATTTACTCATAAAAGTAACCAAAATGATCCATACTTGCTAAGCATTATAAGTCTGAACTCCTATTTATACAAAAGACATGAACACATCATGATAACAAATGACATATACAAAAGCCCTATACAAGCCACTTTATACAAACCAAAATAAATCAAAATCTACCAAAATGATTGTTGGATAGTGTGATAGGTCTCCGACAAGATTCTAACCGGTCAAGCCTTCGATGATATACAAAACAAGGAAAAACAAATTCTTAAGCTACTGATAAACCATAAAAGTAACATGTTTTAATCCCATGCTTGGCATGTTTTTGGATGATTTATTATGTGAATTAGTGAATTTGATGCTCCTAATCCTTTAACATTATGTTTCTATACCTAGGTGAGCATAGGGAAATGAAAGGAGCGAAAAACGACCAAAATCGGACAAAAAGAGCTATTTTTAGGAACTACACGGCCTGGGCATTTTCACACGGGCTGAGCACACGCCCTTGTGATCACACGGGCTGGCCACACGCCCATGTATCAGCTCATGTCGATTTCGAACCCTGCTTCTCTTTTACGCGGAAAAACTTAATTTTTAGGGTTTCTGAGCATTCTAAACTTCATAAATACATATTAGAAGAGGACTAAAGGGGACACGCATAGTAGAGCGAAGAAATTACTCGAAGAACGCCGCCGAAATCAACTCAGAAGCAGATCTCCTTTAAGATTGAAGATCTCCATTCAAATTTCCTTCGAAGTTTTATTGGGTTTCTTATGTCTTGTTGTTATTCTAATTTTGAGATGTTTCCCTCCCAGATTATGAACTAAATTCCCTATATACCTAAGGAAGATGAAACCTATGATGGATGTTATTATTTGATTTTCTGAATTATATGATAAATACTTGATTCTTGTTCTCAATTGTGTATGCTTATTTCTTGCTTTAATATTTTCAGGATATTAATTCAAGTGTGATGTGCTTATTTCAGTTGAGCAAAAGTCCCTGTTTAAGAGTAGATCTGGCATAATTGAGTAGAGTTGCATGCAATCCTAGAAATAGGACTACATAAATCTACTGGATTAGAGTTAAATCTAATAGGAGAATCCATAGATCGAGTTAATGCGACAATAGGGGTTTTAATTAGAAAGAGATTTCAATTAATCAACCTAGAGTCAGTTGTTCTTACTCTCGAAAAAGATATTAACATAATTTAGAGATTTCTATGGATCAAGGCACAAGTGAATAAATCGTCTAATTCAGATTCAAAATAATAAATGAAGTTTAGGTGGATTCTTTCCTGGGTATTGTCTTTCTCTTTGGTTATATTCAAGTATTTTCTCATTCTATTCTTTGTCGCGTTCTTAGTAATTAGTTTAGTTAATTTTAGATTAAAAATAATTCCTCAATTTATCGGCTAGATAATAAAAAGATAGTAATTACTAGTACTTTTAGTCCTGATGGATACGATATTCCCGACTCACCATAGCTATACTACTATTTGATAGGTGCGCTTGCCTTTGTCGTGATTTTAGTTAGTTTAGTGACTCATCAGCTACAATGCTTAGTAAGTTCGTTTAAGAGAACTCAACTTACCAAAAACATGATTTCATGATTAGCCATTCAATCATTTTAATCCCTATATGCACAATTCTTCCTATACACACCACATCACAAGTTAGTAATTAAATACATAATCAATTCAAAATTTCATACAAACCTTTACTAAATGGTTCTTACCATAAATCTTCTTCAATAAACCTTTTCATATATTAACCCTTTTAGGGTAACAACCTTTTCAACCTTTTCATTTGATATCCATTTCGGATATCTACCTTTTCAACCTTTTCAAGAATTCAGAAATACCGAATGTAGTACCATGGTGTCTTTCAACCATGATCTTTACATTTTCAAGTGTAATACTGTAAAGTATTTCAATCTCGATCCATTCCTGTTCACAATTTAAGGCAATCTCATACATCAAAAATAATTAGATATATACGAAAACTATATGATAAACCGTAATAATAACATATTTTAAACCCACATTTAGCACACTTTTGGATGATCTATCCCTTGAATTGTGTAATTTGATGCTCTTAATCCTTTAATTTCATGTTTTATACTCAAGAGAGCACCAGAGGATGAAAAGAATGAGAAACGGGCCTAAAACAGAGTAAATGGGCCATATCACGAAATTGACACGGCCTGGGCCCAAGACCGCACGGTCGTGCTCCTTCAGCAGGTTTGAACACGACCTGGCCACGATTCACACGGACGTGTGCCATGGGCGTGTCCCTGACGTGACAAAGAAGAATTCTATTCGAATTAGGGTACTTATAGGCAAAGAAAGCCATTCCAAAAGCCTATATAAACACCCTAGAGCCAACCTTGAAGGGGCGTCCAGCTAGGCCAAGGAGCCAAGCCAGAGAGGTCAGAATTGTGGAATTTACTCGAAGAAAGCCAGTTGATTCATCTCAAGAAGCCGGAGTCATACTCAAGACGGAGGATCTTCTCTTTAATTCCTTCAGGGGGTTTTAGGGTTTTTCTTATGTTTTGTTTTATCTTTTCTTCTGAGATGTATTCTTTTATAATTATGAACTAAACCTTCAGATACCTGAGGGGGATGAAACCTAAGATGAATCTTGTTATCGTTTGCTAAACTATATGATAAATACTTGATTTGTTCTTAATTATGTGTTCTTAATTCTTGCTTTGATATTCCAGGATATTGATTCAAGTACTGATGTGCTTAGGTGGTAGAGCAAAAGTCCCTACCTAAGAGTAGATCTAGCATAGTTAAGCGGAGTTGCTCGCGCGCCTAGACATAGGGTGACAAAATTTTGCCGGATTAGGGTGAAACCTAATATGGGAGTCCATAGATCGAGTTAATGCAATTCTAGGGGTTTTAATTAGAAATAGATTTCAATTAATCAACCTAGGGTTAGACGTTGGTCGCCTCGAGAGAGGGATTAATATACATTAGGGAATCCTACGGATCAAGTCAAGTGAATAAATCGTCTGGTTCAGAGTTAGATAACAAGTGAAGTCTAGGTGGATTCTTCCTTGGGTATCGTCTTAATCAATTGGTTTTTCTCACGAGTATTTTTCCAAATTCGTTCTTTTTGTCTTAGCGTCTTTAGCTTAGTAGTTAGTTAATTTTAGTTTAAACAACAAATTCCCTTGTTTCTTAGGCTAAAAAATAAAAAGAAAGTTTGTATTAGTACTTCTGGTTCCTTTGGGTTCGACAATCTGGTCTTGCCACTAAGCTATACTACTGTTCGATAGGTGCAATTGCCTCAATCGTCGTCACAGTTAGTTTCCAGGCTCGATCATTCTTTTTATAAATTTTTAAGACTCTGACGTTAACGATCAAGTTTTTGGCGCCGTTTTTGGGGAGCCAAAATATTAAGAATGCTCAATTTTTATTACTTTATCCATTTTTTTATTTTTGCAATTTACTTTTATTTTGTTTTTAACTTTGCTAATTTTTCTTTTTATTTGTTCCTTGCAGGTACCTATAGTTTATGACTAGAAGGAACCCGACAGGACCACTAATTTACGACAGTGATATTGAAGGTATAGTTCGCAGAAATCGTAGAGAAATAAGGCAAAGCTTAAATTACATACAAGAAGAACAAGAAGACAAAACCAATACCACCGAAGAGATGGCTGAGAATAATCTGCTACCTCCAGAGGTGGCCGAAAATCAGGCTCCTCGAACTATGTATGATTATGCTAAACCTAATTTAACTGGAACTGAATCGAGTATTGTTAGACCTACTATTGCTGGAAATAATTTTGAATTGAAACCTAACACTATACAGATGATACAACAGTTTGTTCAGTTTGATGGTTTGCAGGATGAGGATCCTAACACACACTTAGCAAATTTTCTAGAATTCTGTGATACCTTCAAAATCAATGGCATTTCTGGTGATGCCATACGTCTTCGGTTGTTTCCATTTTCGTTGAGGAATAAAGCAAAACAGTGGTTGCATTCTCTCCCCCGAGGATCAATCACTACATGGGAACAAATGACCGAAATTTTTTTATTAAAATATTTTCTGCCGGCCAAAATGGCCAAGTTGAGGAATGATATCTCTTCTTTTGTGCAGATGGATTTAGAGACACTTTATGATGCATGGGATAGATACAAAGATCTGTTGAGAAGGTGCCCACACCATGGATTACCCTTGTAGCTACAGGTCCAAACTTTCTACAACGGTGTGAACCCTTCAACAAGGCAATTAATCGATTCAGCCGCCGGCGGAACTTTGAATAACAAAACTCCTGAAGCAGCCTACGAGTTTATAGAGGAGATGTCACTGAATAACTATCAGTGGTAAGTCACAAGGACAAGGCCCACGAAAGTTGCCAGTGTTTTCAACCTCGACGCAGTCACCGTGCTATCAAATCAGGTAGAGATGTTAAATAAAAAGATTGATGTTTTGTGTGACTTTTTACAGGTACAACCCGTTATGCAGTACGAAGCAAGTGGAGGTATGGTGAATCCTGAGTACCCACCCTACGGACATGGCATAGAAGGCGAACAAATGAACTATGTAAGTAATAATTTTATATTTCAAAATAATCCTTATAGCAATACTTACAACCCAGGTTGGAAGAACCACCCCAATTTCTCATGGGGTGGTCAAGGAAATCAAAGGCAACAACCCCTTCCAAACTTCCAACAACAGCCTTACCCACAGGAAAAGAAGCCGAACCTTGAGGAGATGCTGACAAAATTCATAGCAGTGTCAGAATCCCGCTTTCAAAACATCAAGACAATACTTAAAAATCAACAAGCATCGATTCAAGGAACCAAGAACCAGTTAGGACAACTTGCTAAGATCATATCAGAACAACCACAAGAGCAAGTGAAGGCAGTAACATTAAGGAGTGGGAAGGAATTGGTTGAAACAAAAAAGAAGATGCCATAAGAAACTAATAAATAAAAAAAATAAGGAAATCGAGAAAGTAACACCGGCACGTGAAGAATTTAAGCAGTCGATCCCATATCTGACAAAGTTAAAGAAAGATCGCTTAGACGCACAATACAGTAAATTTGTTGAACTTTTTAAACAGTTACATATTAACATACCTTTTGTTGAAGCTATTTCGCAGATGCCGACGTACGCAAAATTCCTAAAAGAGCTTTTAACAAATAAAAGGAAGTTTAAAGAGATATCAACAGTGGAACTCAATGAAGAATGTTCAGACATCATCCAAAACAAGCTACCAACCAAATTGAAAGATCCAGAAAGTTTCACTATTCCCTGTTTAATTGGTAGTTTGAACATAGAGAAAGCATTAGCTAATTTAGGTGCCAGTATTAATTTAATGCCTTATAAAATGTTTAAGCAACTAGGTCTAGGGGAACCAAAACCCACTATGATGAGTATTCAGTTAGCTGACAGATCTATTAAATATCCTAGGGAAATTATTGAAGATATTCTGGTAAAAGTTGATAAATTTATATTCCCCTTTGATTTTGTTTTGCTTGACATGGATGTGGATGTTGATGTACCTCTAATTTTGGGACGACCTTTCTTAGCTATTGCTAGGGCTGTTATTGATGTAGGTGATGGTAAACTCGCACTAAGGGTAGGCAACGAGGAAATTATTTTTCAAATTTACGATGCTATGCGATATTCTAGAGAACAAGATTATTCCTGTTATTTTCTTGACGCCATTGATCATTTTATTCAAGATTCTTTGTAGGAAATCATACAGGACGACACGATGGAACTGTGTCCTACCCAAAGTGAGGGGGTAGATGATGATACCGATGAGCTGAATTCTAATACATCTTCCTCTAGACAAAAAGAAGAGGGCATTGAAATCAATGACGAACTAAAACAAAAACCTTCTATTGATGAGCCACCGAAATTAGAATTAAAACAGCTGCCAAAACACTTAGAATATGCATTCTTCGAAGATAATTCTATGTTACCAGTAATCATCTCTTCAGAACTAGAACCCAAAGAGAAAGAAGAGTTGCTAAAGGTACTAAGGGAACATAAAAGAGCTATAGCTTGGAAAATTTCTGACATTAAAGGAATAAGTTCATCATTCTGCACCCATAAAATTTTAATGGAAGATGAGTATAAACCGTGTGTGCAACCTCAGAGACGATTGAATTCCAACGTGAAAGAAGTTGTTAAAGCCGAGGTAATTAAACTTCTAGATGCTGGAATAATTTATCCTATTTCTGACAGTACTTGGGTAAGTCCTGTACAAGTCGTTCCAAAGAAAGGAGGCATGGCTGTTGTAGCCAACGAAAAGAATGAATTGATTCCCACAAGAACAATCCACGAGTTGGAGAGTCTCAGATTGACTACTGAGAAAAGTCGAACGACGCCACCAGAAAAGATCACTTCCCTTTGCCCTTTATTGATCAGATGTTGGAAAGATTATCTGGGCATATGTACTACTGCTTCTTGGACGGACTCTCCGGCTACTTCCAAAATGCAATAGCTGCTGAGGATCAAGAAAAGACGACATTTACATGTCCATACAGTATGTTTGCCTATCATAGAATGCCTTTTGGATTATGTAATGCTCCTGCTACTTTTCAGCGCTGCATGCTGGCTATCTTTAACGAACTTGTGGAAGACATTATGGAGGTATTTATGGACGAATTTTCGGTATTCGGTAATTCTTTCCATCTTTGCCTTAAAAATTTAAAGCGAGTTCTGATGAGATGTGAGGAAACAAACCTTGTTTTAAATTGGGAAAAATGTCACTTTATGGTTCGAGAGGGGATTGTGTTAGGACATAAGATTTCTAGTAAAGGGATTGAGGTAGATAAAGCAAAGGTTGAAACCATAGAAAAATTACCTCCTCCTAGTTCAGTTAAGGCTATTAGAAGTTTTTTAGGACATGCTGGACTTTATAGAAGATCCATTAAAGATTTCTCTAAAATAGCTAAGCCTTTGACAAAATTACTAGAAAAAGATGTACCTTTCAATTTTGATCAGGAATGTTTAGATGCCTTTAATATCCTCAAAGATAAACTAATAAATGCTCTGATTATAATTGCACCTGATTGGAATCTACCCTTTGAACTAATGTGTGATGCAAGTGATTTTGCAGTAGGTGCAGTTTTGGGACAGCGAAGAGACAAGCACTTTCAGCCAATTTATTATGCTAGCAGAACATTGACGTCATACAGAAAACTACACCACCACGTAAAAGAATTGCTAGTCGTAGTAGTTTTGCATTTGACAAATTTAGACGATGATTTGATATTATCCAAAGTTGTTTTTTCATGACCATTCAGCTCTTCGTTATCTTTTAACTAAATCTGATACAAAACCTCGACTCATACGATGGATCTTACTCTTGCAGGAATTTGATTTAGAAATTCGAGATAAGAAGGGAGCTGAAAATCTTGCAGCAGATCATCTTTCTAGGCTTGAAAGTCTACATATCGAAGAACTAGATGAGAGCGAGATAAATGACTCGTTTCCCGAAGAATAACTATTTACCATATCTAACTCCGGGGTACCTTGGTTTGTAGATATTGCGAATTATTTAGCTGCTAACATCCTTCCAAAAAGGCTAACACATCATCAAAAGAAGCGATTCTTTTCTAATGTGAAAAACTATTTTTGGGAGGATCCTTTTCTTTTCCTTATATGTGCAGATCAAGTAATTCGGAGATGTGTTACAAAAGCAGAAGCAAGCAAAATCCTAGAACACTGCCATTCAGGACCTTCAGGAGGACATTACAGCGGGATTAAGACAGCACATAAAACGCTCGAATCAGGTTTTTATTGGCCAACTCTGTTTAAAAATGCCAACAGGTATGTTACCTCATGTGATAAATGTCAAAAAATAGGTAATATTTCTAAACGCGATGAAATGCCTCAAACGTATATACAATTATGTGAAATATTCGATGTATGGGGTATTGACTTTATGGGTCCATTTCCTAATTCATTCAGAAATAAATACATCTTAGTAGCAGTTGATTACATGTCAAAATGGGTGGAAGCTCAAGCTTTACCTACTAATGATGCTAGAGTAGTAGTGAGGTTTCTTAAGAAACTTTTCTTTCGATTTGGAACACCCAGAGCAATTAATAGTGATAGGGGCACTCACTTTTGTAATACTCAATTTGATAAAGTCTTGAAAAAATATGGAGTACACCACAGGACAGCTACCCCTTATCACCCTCAAACCAGTGGGCAAGTGGAAGTAGCAAATCAAGAAATTAAGCGTATCTTAGAGAAAATAGTTGAATCAAACAGGAAAGATTGGGCATTAAAAGTAGACGATGCTTTATGGGCCTATATAACAGCGTTTAAGACTCCCATAGGAACATCCCCATACAAACTTGTCTACGGGAAAAGTTGTCATTTACCATTTGAGTTAGAGCACAAAGTTTTCTGGGCTATAAAATTCTTGAATTACGATCTTAAAACCACATGTGAGAAGAGGATGATGCAGTTGAACGAGCTAGATGAATGGTGAGCTGATGCCTATGAGAACTCACGATTATATAAGGAGGTGACAAAGCGACGCCATGATGCTCGTTTAAAGCAGGTAAAGCAATTCGAAGTAGGAGACTTAGTTCTGCTATACAACTCAAGGCTCAAATTGTTTCCTGGGAAGCTGAAATCAAGATGGTCAGGTCCATTCGTAATAAAAACTATTTTTCCCTACGGCACAATTGAGGTAACTCATCCAACTCATGGCACATTCAAGGTAAATGGTCAGCGTTTAAAAATTTATAATGGTGAAGATTTTGGGGATATAAGAGAGGAACTTCGGCTCTAAGAGCCTCAATTTAGGAATGAAAACAGGGTAAGTCTAGCTTAAGACTATAAACGAGTGCTTCTCGGGAGGCAACCCGAGCACTAACT
The DNA here is from genome assembly GCA_025698515.1 of Gossypium sturtianum. Lineage (NCBI taxonomy): Eukaryota > Viridiplantae > Streptophyta > Magnoliopsida > Malvales > Malvaceae > Gossypium > Gossypium sturtianum. The sequence continues at coordinate 8,904,533 of CM046948.1, forward strand.
TTACTAATGTTATATTTTCAATATTTAGCACCTAACTGAAAACTAACCAATTTATCAAGCGCAGGATTTTCGCACCACACGCGGCATTGCACACGGCGTGGCGTGGTGTACGTGTGGACACCACGAATTGATACATGGGCGTGGCAGAGACCGTATAGAAACAGGACAAAATTTTCCCCAAGACACGGGCTCCAGTTAAACAACATGGCCGTGCGACGCGGCCGTGGTCGAAACTGTCTAAAAGAACACGGGCTACGATAAAAACACACGCCCGTGCGGTTTGACCGTGGTCGATCCTGATTAAGTGACACGGGAATGCGACACCCCCGTGTATCCAAAGCATGGTGAACACTGAGTAACCAACACGGGCATAAGCCACGCCCGTGCCTTAGGACCGTGGACGACACTGACTTACGAAGCACGGGCGTAGAAAAAATTGACATGGGCGTGTGACACTGCATAAACGCGCCTAAATTTAAAATTCTCAAAAAACACGGGCTGAATAAAGGGAACACGGGCGTGGCCTCTGACTGTGTGCCCCACTCCCCATTTAAAGACCATCAAGCCCGTCTTCCCCAAATTTCCCCTGTTTCAAACCCTAGCCGTTTTTCTCTCTAAAAACCACCACCACATTTCCAGCCACCAGAAAAATCCTCTCATCCCTTAACTCTCCATACCCCTTAGCTCCTTCTCTTGTCCACATACACGTAGGAAACCAGCCCACGCCCGTGCCGATAGTATACACACCCATCCACAGACGCGACACAACTGTGCACCCCATTTTTTTTGCAGCACAAGCCCGTGTATCTCCCTTCAGCGCCCGTGCTCCTCCCAACTGCACCGCTTCTCTCCAATAACTCCACCGGTTACCACCATTTTTACATTTCTTAGAACTATTTTATCACTAGAATACTATTTAGTTGTTATCTAGTTTATTGTTATTAGTTATATTCACTATTAGATTGATTAGTCATTTAAATCCTTGTTTAATATTTATGCAAAATGTTAGACTATTCTTTTTGATGATTTCTTTTTCCTTGCTATATCTTTGAAATTGTTGAATTCTTAGCTATTATGCGGCATATCTTGGCTAGAACTGCTACTTGAATCGTTGAATATATGTTATTTCCAGGAACACAATGTCATCGTCCCGAGGCAAGAAAATCGCAGTTCCGAGTTTCAAAAAACAAAAGGGACCCATTGCGTCTTCTCGCCAACAAGATCCATCAAGTGCGCCACCCATTCCTACAATTCCCTCGAGGACCCCAGGAGGATCTTTATAAGATACTTCGCGCACGACCCCTCGGCACCGGAAGGTGTATTGATTGGGCAGCCTTGGAGCAAGTCTAACTAGCCGACGATATACGTGCTCTTCTGACTACCGATCCGTGGGACCAGTTCTTCCAAATCATCGAGCCCACATATCTAGAGCTCACTTTGGAGATCTGTTCCATGTTCCACCTTCAGACGGTGATGACGCGTCACGATGACCCCGGCACGACCCAATTCCGTCTAGGAGGCATTATACGATAACTGAATGTGCCGTAATTCGGGGCTGCATTGGGACTCTATACAGATAACTTTATGGAAGATCATGATCTCTCGGAGCTCCATCGTCATATCCACAACACCCCTACTAGATATTGGTACGATATAGTATCCAGCTCCCCCACTTATGACCCTAGTCGCTCCAAGGCGATGGCTCTCACCCCATCCCTTTGGTACTTACACGCTATTTTAGCTCACACACTGACAGGTAGGCGAGAGAGCACCGACGTCGTCAATACACATGACGCCTATTTCCTATGGTGCATGGCAAACAGGTACGTGTTCGACCTAGCCTATTTCATAGCTCGTGCTATTCAACATCAGACAGAGCAACATAGGAGAGGGGTCATATCTATGGGTCCATACGTCACGCGCTTGGCTCGACATTTCGAGCTCCTCAACACTGATGCCAAGGTCTCCTCACTCACATTGATAGGTCAGATGTCCCCACAGGGCATCCAGACATTGCTACACATGAGGATGATGTAACATCCCGATTTAAGGCCTAGTCAGAATAGTGGTGCAAGACTAGAAATTCGAGTTTTATGAATGAGTTTTTAAGGTTTAAGCTACGTATGCATGCTAGTGTGAAAGTTTCATAAAGCAATTTTGTGAAATTGCAGTTAAATTGTCCAAAAGGACTAAATTGCAAAAGTTGCAAAATGTGAGATTCTAGAAGCTATTTGTGTGAAATAACTTTAGAATATTAATTAGAGGTCTTTAAATAGCAATTTTCCCAATTTCTAATTTTTGGACAAAATTGGGCATGGATGAGTTAAAATAGAAAGTTTATCAAAAAGGGCATTTTGGTCATTTAACAATTAAGTGATTAAAATAGGAGAAAAGATGACAAAATTCATTCATCTTCTTCTCCAAGGCTTAAAAAATTTGAGAGAGCCATTGTTAGGGTTCTTCAAAAATTTCAAGCTTGCTAGTAAGTGCATCTAGCCTCGTTTTTTATATTCTTTGTATTTTTGAAGTCCTTGTTGCATGAGTAAGTATTTTTAGATATTTGATGAGCTATGATGGATGTTCAAAATTGTGGCCATGTATGACATGCATGTATTTTGATGTTTTATGGAAGATTATGAAAGCTTGATGTAGTAGAAACATCTTTTGCTAAATGAGTTTCCATAGAAAATGCATGTAGGGACTAGTTTATAAAAATCTTGAGTTTGGTCATACATGTGTGTTGTAATGAGAATTGATGATTGCTTTAGTTGAGTAAGTGATTCGGCTAAGCATGAAAGGCTAAGAAGTTTAATAAAAATCAATTAACGAGCCTTGGGGCAATAGTGTAATTATGAGAAAAATTTGGGGCAAAAGAGTAATTTTGCCAAAGTATGAGATGTTTGTCAATTTGGTCAATGTGTGTATTGAATAAGCTGATTTATTCATTATAGATCAAGAAATACAAAGCCCAGATCGAAACCGAGGTAAGAGCAAAGTGGTGGACTAAATTGCACGTTTCTATACTTTTGAGTATCGAGGTAAGTCTATGCATAAACAATGCATTCATACTTACTATTTGTTAATGCTAGCTAGTGTATAGCATGGTTGAGAATGATTGAGAACCTATGTGATTCAAGGAAAATGAATGTGATAGATTTTGTGAATGGATGAATGATTAAGTAAATAGATATGTGAACGTGTAGTGATAATGCTAAAAGATGGGCTAAGTGCGATACCAACCTAATACATAATGACGATGAGCTGGCTATGTGCGATGCTATCGTTAGGTATATTGTCTAGTGGGCTATGTGCGAAACCACTACGATTACGTTTATGGTAGGCTAAGTGCGATACTACCTTATTAATTGATTGTAGTGGGCTAAGTGCGAAACCACCGAGACATTAGCTGTGTGGATTAGCTGTGTGGATTAGCTGTGTGGATGTATTATCGAGAAATAATGATGTGTTGTATATTGTGTAAATGTGATATTGAATGCAGGGGTGCATGTCAATGGTTACGAGTAAGTGACTTATGATGTGTTGGAAATGTGGTAAGGGATAGAAAGAGTAAGCATAGTTGTACATTATATGTTAGTATAATGCTAATTGTTGTTTAGCTTATACTATGTTGCTTAATTGTTTATGTGTAAACTTACTAAGCTCAAAGCTTACTCCCTTTCTTTTCCCTTGTCTTATAGAGCAAAAATGTTGAATCGAGATACGAGGATCAATTGGAAGATCGCCCACACTATCAGCACACTCTGGTACATGAGACACAATGTTTTGTATATGGCATGTATAGGGGCTAGACAAGTTAGTGAATTTTGTTGTATATGGCTATGATGTGTTGGCCTTTAGATGGATAATCTATATTGTATAATGCCATAGTTGTTAGCACTTTATTATATGAAAAGATGTAGTTATCTAAGTGAGAATGTAAGATTTTGAGTTGATTATGGATGTGTTGAATGAGTGCATGATTGTGTGTGCTAGAAGGGTGAAAAGAACTTGGCAAATAGCTTTGTTCTTGTTCATGTGGGTAGACACACGGGCATGTGTCTAGGCCATGTGTGACACACGGTCAGCCCATGGGTGTGTGACTTGGCCGTGTGTCCCCTGCATGTTAGTATTTTAAGTCAGAATCGACCACGGACTAGCCACACGGGCGTGTGCCTAGAACGTGTGTGTTAATCAGTGTTGGCCACGGGGTAGCCACACGGGTGTGTGTCTAGACTCTAGGCCGTGTTAAGGTAGTCAGTGTGCACCACGGATGGAAGGCACGGGCGTGTGCCCTAACCGTGGGGCATTGGCAGAATGCTTGAGTTTTCATGCACGGGTAGTGACCATGGGCGTGTGTGACATCCACGGGCGTGCCAAATCTTACACGGGCGTGTGAGCCCTGTATAGATGGAAAAATTTTAAGATCGTAAGATTTTTCGATGTAGTCTCGAGAGCCCTCGTGTGTTTGGGAGAGGCCTCGTAAGTCGGGATTAAGGTTGTTGTGATGGCCAAAGAGAGTGGTCACGTTGTGCCTAAGTGGCGATCTTGAGGTTTTTAATACGGTAATGCCTCGTGCCCGGTTCCAGCATTGAATACGGGTAAGGGGTGATACAGATGATCCAACGTAGACGTGGGATTGACCCTCCCCAATATCGACTAGCACCTCTCACCGACGAGGAGGATCCGGCGGACATTACTGAAAATGTTCCCCCCACAAGAAGCAGCACAACAGAGCCATCACCCAGTTCATTCGGCTGCTTCACTCTCAAACATTTCTGCACGTCTCACTCAGTTCGAGCATTACTGTACGCAGCAATTCAATGACATCGCTCGACGATTCGATGGCATCGAGGCGACTCTTCAGCAGATCTGTCATCACTTTCACATATCGCCGCCTCCACCACCTCGCGAGTCAAGAGATGACGAGGACCTCTGAGTCCTTTTCTTTTCATTTTTGTTTTTATCTTTAATTTATCTTTACTTTTATTTTTTTTTGCTTCTATTTTTAGTTTATTTTCTTAAAAACTTCATTAGTATAATTGATTTAATTTTATCACTAGCTTTCTAACTCTTAAGCTTCTATAACAACATCCATTCCATCAAATTTAATTGATGACTTCGCAGAGTAAAAAGATTAAATATACTACTCACGGAACGAAAAAATCACTTATACCTAGTCATCACACTCATCATGGAACATCATTCAAGGAATCCATCCAAAATTCAGGGAGTTTCACTTTTATCCCTATATTTTGATTGTTTACTATAATGTTTTTATCTATCTTTGTACATTGAGGGCAATGTACATCTTAAGTGTGGGGGGGTGAATATTAAAAGTGCCTAATTTTTTTCATTGTTCTCAAATCCTGAATTAGATCTTGTTTCTTAAGTAAAATTTCTCATATTACTATTAGAATAGAATTTCCCCTGATTTATGATTCTTATTGATATGATTTGGATTAAGTCATAGTTAATTGTGCATTGATGATTTAAACTTTAAGATAATAGAGAATCAAGCATGATAAGTATATTTTTCAGAAATTAATTTTTTTTTTAGGTTTTCTACCTAAATTTGAATATTACTTTGAAGTTTGAAATTTACGAGGTTGACATCAAAAGCCATAATTTTTCTGAGATTTCGAGCCTTTTAGAGCATATATTCTTTTTCTTGCTCACTTTATTGATTATGAGTGTGTCAACATTGATTTGTTATTCTAGAACTTGTTTCGATTATACATGTCGAGACCACACCTTTGATTTGATATAAAGAGATGATAAAGGCTCCTAGGATTTAACCCACTTACTCCATAAAAAGCCTACCTTCACAATTAACCCCTAGTGAACCCCTCTGATCCTAACAACCCTTTTTATTGACTCACCCACTAATATTAACCCAAAACCCTTTGTATTCGTTATCACCATTCTTCTTGACTACCCCTATATAGAGATTTGATTTGATCGATTACTTAACTATTTTCTTTATCAGTTGTTAAATTCTATCTTATTATTACTTGATTTGTTCTTAAAAAAATAACAAAAAAAAAGAAGTATATTCATTATTAGTTCTATGTTACTTGAGCTTAATCTGTTAATTTCATTATCTTTAGAAGAAGCTCATGTTATTAGTATTAAGTTTCCAATTGATGTAATTATTTATTATCAGATCATTGTTTCTAGTTAGGTAATTTTTCAGGTCAGTCTCGATTCTAACCCTCTAATTCAGCCTTTATCCACACCATTAACCCAAGCCCCGTTTCAACCCTGTTAAAGACCTTTTGATTTGTGTATCATCTCATATTATAGTAGTGGAGATTTGATTTTCATGCAAGCCTATGGGATTAACTTTTCATGTTTGACTTATGAGTGCTTTTTCCTGAACCTTAAACACCTCAACTGATTTGAGTGAATCTTTAGTGAGGATGTCAATCCTTGTCGATTTTGCATCAGAGGTAATTATTTAGAAGAGGGAAAACACCTACGTTTTCATGCTACAAAAATGTATGACTTAGATTGTTTGAATCTTTAGGACTCTTTGAGTTGAATTATCCATGTATGAATTATCTTTGAATTATTATGAAACATTATTGATGAATATTATGAATCGAGGAAGTTCGTTTTAATTGTAAGTTGAGAATTTTGCTTGAGAACAAGCAAAAGCTTAAGTGTGAGGGTATTTGATAAACCGTAATAATAACATATTTTAAACCCACGTTTAGCACACTTTTGGATGATTTATCCCTTGAATTGTGTAATTTGGTGCTCTTAATCCTTTAATTTCATGTTTTATACTCAAGAGAGCACCAGAGGATGAAAAGAACAAGAAACGGGCCTAAAACAGAGTAAATGGGCCATATCACGAAATCGACACGGCCTGGGCCCAAGACCGTACGGCCTGGCCACGATTAGGGTGTGTGCCATGGGCGTGTCCCTGACGTGACAAAGAAGAATTCTATTCGGATTAGGGTACTTAGAGGCAAAGAAAGCCATTCCAAAAGCCTATATAAACACCCTAGAGGCCAACCTTCAAGGGGCGTCCAGCTAGGCCAAGGAGCCGAGCCAGAGAGGTCAGAATTATTGAATTTACTCGAAGAAAGCCAGTTGATTCATCTCAAGAAGCCGGAGTCATACTCAAGACGGAGGATCTTCTCTTTAATTCCTTCAGGGGGTTTTAGGTTTTTTCTTATGTTTTGTTTTATCTTTTCTTCTGAGATGTATTCTTTTATAATTATGAACTAAACCCTCAGATACCTGAGGGGGATGAAACCTAAGATGAATCTTGTTATCGTTTGCTGAACTATATGATAAATACTTGATTTGTTCTTAATTATGTGTTCTTAATTCTTTCTTTGATATTCCAGGATATTGATTCAAGTACTGATGTGCTTAGGTGGTGGAGCAAAAGTCACTGCCTAAGAGTAGATCTAGCATAGTTAAGCGGAGTTGCTCGGGCGCCTAGACATAGGGTGACGAAATTTTGCCGGATTAGGGTGAAACCTAATATGGGAGTCCATAGATCGAGTTAATGCAATTCTAGGGGTTTTAATTAGAAAGAGATTACAATTAATCAACCTAGGGTTAGACGTTGGTCGCCTCGAGAGAGGGATTAATATACATTAGGGAATCCTACGGATCAAGTCAAGTGAATAAATCATCTGGTTCAGAGTTAGATAACAAGTGAAGTCTAGGTGGATTCTTCCTTGGGTATCGTCTTAATCAATTGGTTTTTCCCACAAGTATTTTCCCAAATTCGTTCTCTTTGTATTAACGTCTTTAGCTTAGAGCTTAGTAGTTAGTTAATTTTAGTTTAAACAACAAATTCCCTTGTTTCTTAGGCTAAATAATAAAAAGAAAGTTAGTATTAGTACTTCTGGTTCATTTGGGTTCGACAATCCGGTCTTGCCACTAAGCTATACCACTGTTCGATAGGTGCACTTGCCTCAATCGTCGTCACAGTTAGTTTCCAGGCTCGATCATTCTTTTTATAAATTTTTAAGACTCTGACGTTAACGATCACTATCAAATATTCTTATAAATTCAATTGTAACATTTTAAAAAGAAGATACGAACTTACCTCGATAAAACAGTTGTAAAAACGGGGCTGATGATTAATCCACCACTTTAGCTTTTCTTTGATCTAAGTCGGCTGATTAGTACCTTGATCTAAATATGAATTTCATTTAATTAAGTATTTCAAATAGCTTAAAACAACCAATTCCAACTTATAACTCCTTTTACTATTAATTACAATTTTACCCTTAATGTTTTAACTTTTATACAATTTAATCCCTAAGACCGTAACTTGCAAATTCACCATTTCTTATCCAACATATACTAACAAATTTTTCTTCCCACCTATATCAACTCACATTTGTCCTCAATTCATAAAAATATACATGAAATTTATCATTTTAACAAATCAATTCCTAAACTTTAAATTAACTAAAATTTACTTAACAAAACATGTTCATTTAACAACCAAATTAATAATATATCATTTAACATCAAAACACACTCAAACTCTATCATGTAAAGTCCATCAACCTTTAATAATTTTACAAATTAACCCTAGGGCTACATAGTTTAAGTTAAAACGAGCTCAAAAACATAAAAATCATTAAAAACGGGGTTCAAACACATATCATGCACTAAAAGAATAGATTGGTTGAACCTAGCTCCTCCATTGCTATGGTTCTAAAATAACATTTTAAAACCACTAATTTACACCATCCACTAACTTAAGTATGACATAATCGCTATCCAAGTCCATAGATTTACCTATTTAAGGTTATTTAGTCTTTTTAATTAATAGAACTCAACTTTTTCACCCTTTTCAATTTGGTCCTTTTAACTAATTAACTATTCAAACCTTTAAATTTCTTAACAAAAATTTACTACGACTCTAATATAACCCCATAGACTTTAAATATTTAATAAAAATACTAACTCAATTATCGAAATAGTGGTCCCAAAACCACTACTTTTAGTTACAGGTAGGGGTCATCCCAAATTTAGTATCGCGATCTTCGTTTAATCTTATCCTTTTTGAATCGTGATAAATTAGAAGAAATGATACCTGTAGCAAGGTAGTTTACCATGTCTGCGTACCAAGGAAAAATTTTCTATGCAGAAAGTAGAGTTTCATTTGGGAAATCATCTGTAAGAGGTGTGACATCTTTTGATAGGGGTATTCGACTCAAATGGTCAGCTACCAAATTCTCGCGTCCTTTCTTATCCTTAATCTCAAGATCATATTATTGCAAAAGAAAAATCCATCTAATAAGTCTTGGCTTCGCTTCTTTTTTGCCAATCAAATATTTAAGAGCTACATGGCCAGAGAAAACAACAATTTTAGTTCCAAATAAATATGATCAAAACTTTTCCAAAACAAAAACTATAGCTAAAAATTCTTTTTCAGTGGTAGAATAGTTGCTTTGGGCGGCATCCAAGGTCTTAGATGCGTAAGAGATAACATGCGGTTCCTTCTTGATTCTTTGTCTAAGGACCGTTCCTACACTGTGGTCACTTGTGTCGCACATGATTTCGAAAGGATAATTCCAATTTGGTGGTTGAACTATGGGTGCCAAAATAAGTTTGTGTTTGAGCGTTTCAAACGCATCCTTACAGGGTTGATCAAACTCAAATTTTTTTTCTTTCTGTAAGAGGTTACAGCGCGGTTGTGCAATATTTGAAAATTCTTTAATGAATCGCTTGTAAAAACCTGCATGACCAAGAAAAGAACGAACTTGCCTCACAGTTGTGGGGTATGTAAGTGAGTTAATAACATCAATTTTTGCCTTATCAACCAAAATTCCTTTAGTAGAAATGACTTTTTTTTATAAATGGACAGAGGTATAACGTTAATAGATGCACCTAACTCGCACATGTTTTTTTTAATTCCAACACTACCTGTTCTGCAAGATATACAGAACATACCTTGGTCCTTACATTTAGGTGGAATTTTCTTTTGTAAAACAGCAGAGACGTTTTCTTCGACACTCACCTTCTCTTTACCTAGGAGCTTCTTCTTGCTTGTGCATAATACTTTTAAGAATTTTGCATATCGTGGAATTTGCTTAATCGCATCAAGAAAAGGAATGTTGATTTCTACCTTTCAAAAAGTTTCAAGGATCTCATTCTCTTCTCCTTCCTTCTTAAATTAGACAAGTTTTCCAAGAAATGGAGGCAGTACTGTAAACAGTTTCTATGGTGCCGACTCTGTTGGAGTCTTTGAGTCAAGTTTTTTTCTTCTTGTCTAGCGTCGTGGGCACAACTTGTGCCAGGTACGGGTTCCAAAATTGTCCCACTTCTCAATGTCATAGCGCTTGCATTATGTCGAGGATTAGGTTCAGTTTGAGATGACAAGTTACCTGTAATCGACCCATTTTGCCCGGGCTCGTATAAATGAAATAAACCAGAATAAAAAACCAAAAAAAAAAAAAAAATAATGAATAAAACCAAATATCCTGTACAGTCCATTTACAGAGTCCAAATTACAGACCCACCACTCTACCCCAAGCCCAATCACACCCCAGTCCAAAACAGACCTAACCCAATACCTAAATGGACTACCCACTAACCCATTACCAGAATAGACCCATTAACCCAAACCTAAAACAGACTACCCTACCTAGGACCCAAGCTCGCACGGCCCAAAAGGGCCCAAAAACTAAACAAGTTTCAGTAGCCTAGGGTTTCTGGAAAACCCTAGGCGCCGTAACCTCTCGCGCCCACCTTCAGTCGCGCCGCAATCAGCGCGCGAATCGCTCCGACGCCGAACTTCTCGCTCCTGACCTGTAAACAAGGAAAACACAGCAAAAGGAATGAAACAAATATGGACAATATGTATTTCCTTTTTCTTTCATTTTTTTTTTGGGTTATAAAAACCCCAGATTAAACTTGTAAACGGGAGGGAGAGAGAAAAAAAAATACACAAACAGAGAATACAAAAATATTCACAAAATCTAGAGGAATAAAATACAGAAACTTTGTTGCAGAGGTGATTTTTTTTTAATATTTCATTCTGTTTTTATTTTTTTATTTTCTATATATTTTTACATATAAATATTGTTTTAAAAAATAAAAAAGGTGGGGTTTACCTTTCGATGGCGCTGAAAAATTAAGGTTTGGCCTCCGGCCACCGTTCGTGGTGGCGCGTGTAGCGCGTGGGGTGTGTGGCCTAGGTCCGATGACCGGAACCCAAACATGGGGGAAGGGAGGCTTGAGAGGTTCTTTTGAAATTTTTTTTTTTAAAACGGGGTGCCAAATGATTTTTTTGGCCTGAATACTGACTTATATAGTAGTATAAAACGACATCGTTTTTGCTTAAGCCAATAAGCATTAAAACGATGTCGTTTAAAGACCTGTGACCCGTGCGTTGACCCGACCTGGGGAGGATCCGCGTGTTTTCGTTAAAAGGTCTAATTTCCAAATAAGCCCTTCTGCATTACTTCGATTTTATAATTACGTCCTGTTATTTTTTTATTTTACAATTGGGCCCAGAATTATTTCTTGCGTTTCAATTTAATCCTGCGGGCTATTTAAAGGCTAAAATCGGAAAGACGTCGTTTTGGAAAGAAGGCATAATTGCCCAATAAGTCCCTTTGGTTTAACGCGCGTTTTGATTTAGTCTTTTTTATCTATTTTTATCGCTATTTAACCCATGTTTCTTTGTTTTTTTTAAATATTTTTTTTATTTTAAATTATTATTAAATTATTTTATATTATTTTATTTATATATTAATTTATTAATAGTATAAAATTCGTATATATTTTTTATTATTATTTATTATTTTATTTGATTTAATATTATTTTTATTACATATTATTTTTATAATTTATATATTAGTTATTATATTATACATTTTAAAATTTGTATATTATATAATATTTTATTATATCATATATTATTTTTAAAATTTTATTTTATATAAAATCTATTTATATTATATGACATATTTTATTTATATTGATTATTACATATGTAATTTTTATGATTAGTATATTATATATGTGTTTTTATTTAAAATTATTATATATTATTTACTAATTACTTTTATCATGTATTAAATCGTTAAATTATGTATTTGTTATAAATATTCTTATTTTTTTATATACTTTAAATTTTTTTATTTATTTAAAATATTGTTTATATATATATATAAAATCGTTTTATAAATCGTCATATTCTTTTTTGTCATAATATTCATTCAATGTTTAAATATATCATTTCCTTTTCGTTTGATTTTGTTATTTCGTAAAGATCTAAATTATCTCTATTTATTTTATATCCCATGTTTATTTATTTATGTTTCTTTAATCGTTTATTATTGCTTAACATAATTCTTTATTTATTCATGTTATATTATTCTTTAATTATTTATTGTTAATATAATTTGTAGTTATGTTGAATTGCCATTAAGTATGTATGTCATAATATCTTACTCAAATCATTGTTTTTTAAAAACATTTTTTTAATTGATACATTTTATTCCAATATTAAAATAACGATATATGATATTTGGGGACTTCGAGAGAAATTATACCCTAACTTACTGGGTTTTAATTTTTCTCATGGAACTTAAAGTATCAAGTATCCTTTTTTTCTAACTTACAAATTTCAAACTCAAAACTTATTCTCGGGTATTCAAAACGTTGTATCCTAACTTACTGGATATGATGTTTTGTGTCTCGAGATAAGAATTTTCTGAATAAAGGTGAGCCTAGTTTTAAAGCCATGAAATATTATATCTTAACTTACTGGGTATAACATTTTATTTCTTTTAGATAGGTGAGTCTTGGTTTTCTTTCTAAAAGGATCATATTTTAAAATTTTTCAAAATTTCAAAATTAAGGACATGATTTTATCGATGAGGTACCAATTTTTGGGCGTTATGAGGGCGCTAACCCTTCCTCATACGTAACTGATTCCCAAACCCGTTTTCTTGTATTTCGTGGATCAAAATCAATGTTTTGAAATAAAATGTTTTACAAGGTGATCCAATCACACCTAAGTAAAAAGGGATTAGTGGCGACTCCATTTCCATTTTTTTAAAGTCGGTCCCCGTTTTTCATAAAATTTAAAAATGGTTTCGACATCTTGGCGACTCTGCTGGGGAACAATAAGAGAGTCAAGCCATAAAATTGATAATTTCATGTCCTTTTGTCCGAATTTAAAATTCTGATTTGTTAAAAAACGATGATCCTTTTATTGCATGTGGTTCTAATTTTCAATATATATCTCTTCATTGCATTACATGACCGTTGTGGTCGCGCCTTTAAGTGGGAGCGGGAAGCTATGCCTTCGTGAGGTTTTCACCTCTGCATGGGCTAGTGGATTGGTTCCGGGATACATCTGTACCTATGTCTTCGTGAAGTTTTCACTTCCGCATGGCCATAGGGAAATGTATTCCCCTGAACCGAACTCGGTCCGTATGAGCCTATAATGGGTGAGGATCGAGGAATCTGCTGGTTCAGGTACCCCAACTTTAGAGCTAAACCACACGTAGAAAACATAAGGACTTAACCTAAGTAGAACCATGTCAAACCTTAGTAGTTACCCAGATACGTGTTTGTTTATTTTACTTGCTTTATATTTCATTCTGCGGTACTAACTTGTTATGTTTTATTTTTGTGCATGTCATTTCATAATTTAATAGGTATCGATTCACGACCAGTTTCTAAGTTAGAAAGTTGGTTATGGAGAACGAATTCTTTGATAAAGTGGAAGACAATGCAGCCGTCCGCATATGGTAAGAGCAAAGGCAATTAGAGAAAGGGGATAGCGTAGTTGAGGGGTATGTATCAGAACTACGGGATTTCACTCGTATCAGTGTCACGCAAAATGAGCTCCAGGAGTTGAAAAGAATATGGACCCGATGGGATGATGAGGCAAAGCAACTGTTCTATCTTAATTATGGCGATCTACCTTATTTGCTCGACGCCAAGGTAGATAAGGATATGTTTCGGGCTATGACTCAGTTTTGGAATTCTGCTTATAGTTGTTTCTCTTTCGGGAAAGTAGATTTAGTGCCCACGGTGGAGGAATATACAACCTTGCTTCGCTGTTCGAGGGTCCAAGTCGACAAGGCTTATTCTAGGGCTGCTAATGTCCCAACTTTTGTGAAGAAGTTAATGAATATCACGGGGATGAGTGAGCAGTGGGTCTCAGCCAGAATTCAGGAGAAAGGTGAGGGTAAATGCGTACCTTGGGTGAGTTACCTGATCCTAACACATCCAGATGTAAAGAAGAAGATTGACATTTTTACCTTGTGTATTTACGGTTTGGTAATCTTCCCTAAAGCTCTAAGACATGTAGATGAAGCAGTTACTGATCTATTCGATTGACTTGACAAAGGGGTCACGCCTGTGCCTGCGATCTTAGTCGAGACGTTCAGATCTTTGAATGCATGTCGGAGAACAGGTGAAGGCAGGTTCATTGGATGTGCGCAGTTATTGTTGGTTTGGTTCCACAGTCATTTTTGGAAGGTGGATAAAGTGTCTTATCGGGTTTTATCTGAGAATTACTCTCCATTGAAAGAGATAGTAGCTACACCAAAGAGAGAAGACGTGTCCGAGGAAAGCTGGATGGCGCTCCTTCAAAACCTTCAAGAAGAAGACATCGAGTGGAGGACTTTTTGGATGGTTCCTGATGAAATCCTTTATCGGTGTGGGAGTTTTGACTGGGTTCCTTTACTTGGAATTTGGGGAGCCGTAGGGTATGCCCCTTTGCTTGTACTGAGGCAATATGGATCAAGACAGTTTGTACCAACGACATATGGGCTGGCTCAATGTGAGTTCTCATACAAAGGGGAAAACTATAAGAAGAGGGTTAAGGAGATTTCTGGTGCTTGAAATCAGATTCGTAGAATGAAGAGATTATCCGCAGGCCCAATGACGACCTCAGAATACAGTGGGTGGAGGATTAGAAGGATTAATGATAACATCCCCGAGCTGAATCCAGAAGGCGCCCGATCAAGAGAGGAATGCTTGGAAGTGATCCCATCAGAGTTAGAGATTGTGAACCAAGATTTCGAAAAGATGAGTTCAGAGCTTGGAAAGAGGATAGAGAGGTTAGAAGAAGAGAAAATGTATCTGAGGTTAGACGTGGATGTTCAGCAACTGGAGGCCGATAAGTTAAGAAAAAGGAAGAAAAGGGTCAAGGAAGACTTGGACAGCCTAAAGACAGAGTGTAAGAAGCCGCGTCTATCGATGAAAAATACCGGATTGGGGAAGACTTCGGAACAGTGGCAACAGGAGGTTCAAGAGGAAAAGGCCAAAGCTGACCATTGGGAGAGGAAGTTCCTAGAGATGCAGATGCAAAATGAGGCCCTAGAAAAAAGGTTAGCAGAAAGCCAAAAGGAAAAGAGTGGATTAAAAGCTAGAGTGGCTGAATTGGGACGGTCTCTTCACCATCATCGAAGCCGTAATTCTGCAAACGAGCTGAAGTCGAGTCTGAACAAGATTGAGGAAATGAAGGGAAAGATTGAAAGATTAGAATTGGCATTACAGAATTGTGAACTTCGAATCGAGCAGCTTGAAGCAAGAGAAGGGCATTGGAAGGACGAGCTCCACCATTCTCATGACCAAGTTAGAAGTCGGGATTACCTCATGGGTGAAGCAATAGTTCAGATTCGAGAGGTAGCTGATCATCTACAGACTTTGGCGGCACAGGCTGATATATTGAGCATGAAGTATGAGCTACAGTCGGATCGTGGTCAAGAGCTAACCTCTTTGTTTGGGAAAATCAAAACTTTGGGCCTTAGGGCGAAAGCATATTTGTAGTCCGTTTTATGTAAAGGATTTTGTTTTCTAATAAAGTTTTCTAAAATTAAGTTGAATCTGAATCGATGCCTCCTTGCATTCATGCATTTGCATTACATCACATCATATGCATTTAAATCCATAGAGAGAGCCTAATTAGTTGAAATTATCAACAGAAGAAGAGAGAGAGAGAGAGAAAAAGAGGAGGAAAATCTGGAAGCTGAACACCATTACGGTACATGTGCCAAGAAAAAGAAAATGGATCAAAGACTTAAACAATTCCAGAGAGACATGCAAGAGCAATTGGCAAAGCTCCAACAAGAAATGAGAGACCAAATGTTGGAAGCTCAAAGGAACATAATGGCTCAAATAGCCCAGATACTGAACGGGGCGATGGACAAAGGAAAATGTCCCATGGATATTACTGGAGAAGATAGTGAAGACATTCCCCCGTGTTTTACCCCACCACATGCACAAACACAGCCTGAAGAGTATCCCCAAAGGCCATCTGTCACGATTAGGCCTCAACAGGGGCAAGCTGATACTAGACCACCCATGAACTTCCAAGTTGGCTCAGGATTTAACTCAGGAGATAACCCTGCTAATCCCGTTATCCCTGATTTGGATATAGCAGAGAGGGAAGGGACAAGAATTGAATCCTCAAGTCAGTTAGAGGATCGCTATAGATGGCTGGAGGAAAAGTTCAAGGCTTTGGAAAATGCCGATCATCACCATGGTATTGACGTAAAGGACTTGAGCTTGGTTTCAGATTTGGTGCTTCCTCATAAATTTAAGATGCCAGAATTTGAAAAGTACAATGGGACTAGCTGCCCTGAAGCCCACATCACTATGTTCTGTAGACGGATGACTGGCTATGTGAATAATGATCAACTTTTGATTCATTGTTTCCAAGACAGTTTAGTGGGGGCATCATCCAGGTGGTATAATCAACCCAGCTGTGCTAGGATTAGCTCCTGGAGAGACCTAGCCCAAGCCTTCATGAAGCAATACAATTATGTCACGGACATGACGCCTGACAGAATCACCTTACAAAACATGGAAATAAAGTCAAATGAAAGCTTCAGGAAATACGCGCAAAGATGGAGGGAAGTTGCCATGCAAGTTCAACCACCTCTCTTAGAGAAGGAAACCACCATGCTTTTTATCAACACCCTGAAAGCTCCATTCATCACCCACATGATAGGAAGTACTACCAAGAGTTTTACGGATATAGTGATGGCAGGAAAAATGATTGAAAATGCCATAAGGGGTGGCAAGATTGAAGCGGGAGAAACCACTAAAAGGTCTGATCCTAGGAAAAAGGACAACGAGGTGAATAATGCGAGTACATACAACCAAGGGTACTCGAAGGCAATCACTGTTAGCCTGCCAAAGGTAGTTACGGCTATGCAACAAGGGTCGACCAGAAAAGAATCTGGCACGAGGCAGAACTCTGAAAAGCTTCAATTTACGCTAATTCCGATGACGTATAAGGAGCTATATCAAAGTTTATTTGACGTACATGTGGTGTCCCCCTTTTATCTGGAACCGTTACAGCCCCCATATCCCAAATGGTATGATTCAAATGCTCAATGTGACTACCATGCGAGAATAACGGGGCATTCAATAGAACACTGCACTGCCTTCAAAAAGGTAGTAGAGAGGCTCATCAAAATAGGGATCGTGAAGTTCGATGAAACACCTAGTGCGGAGAACCCATTACCCAACCACGGGGATAAATGCTATCGGTGAAAAGGTCGTGAGAAAGATCAAGGGGGATATCTCAGAGGTGAAAACCCCGTTGAGAATGGTTTGGAGAGAAATGATGAGAAGAGGATTGGTAGAATCAGATTTTGAGGAAGGATGTGAAGAAATAAGGGACTACTATGAGTTCCACAAAGCAGAAGGACATGAGATCCAAGAATGCGTTGAGTTTAGGGTTTTGGTGTAAAGCCTTATGGACAATAAGGAATTGGAGTTTTATGAACAAGGCTTAGAAAGAGGAAACATACATGCAACCGAAGGAGAATTGACGAAGCAAAAAGTCAATTATCCGGGGATCATTATCTCCCGACCAAGAAACATGGAGGGCGGAACACAAGTGGCGCCAAAAGTTGTAATCTAGAAGCCTATTTCCTTTCCTTACAAGGATAACAAAATGGTACCTTGGAATTACGACTGTAACGTGACAATACCGGGAGTGGAAAGCTCAGTCGGCAATTCTAAGGAAGTCCAAAATGAAGGGTTCTACACACGTAGTGGAAGGCATTACGATTCAGGAAACGTCAGAGCAGAACCAGTGAAATCAAAGACTGTGGCAGTTGAACGAGAGAAAGGACCTGAGGCCCTTATTAATGAACCAGTGAAAGAAGAAGAGGCTAAAGAATTTTTGAAATTCTTAAAACATAGTGAATACAGTGTGATAGAACAACTGCGTAAACAACCGGCTCGCATATCAGTGCTGGCTTTGCTTTTAAGTTAAGAAGTACATCGCGAAGCATTGATGAAAGTGCAGAATGAGACTTATGTTACTAAGGATATATCCGTCAAAAAACTGGATCGTCTGGTTAGTAACATAAGTGCTGACAACTTCATTTACTTCAGTGATGATGAAATTCCACCTAGGGTATGGGATCGACCAAAGCTTTGCATGTCACTACTCATTGTAAGGGATACACCCTACCAAGTGTGTTAATCGATAATGAATCGACTCTGAACGTCTTACCATTGTCTACGCTGAAAAGATTGCCAATAGACAGTTCTCATATGAAGACATGCCAAAACATAGTGAGAGCATTTGATGGCACTGAAAGAAGAGTGATGGGAAGGATTGACATACCGCTTCTAATTGGGCCAAACACATATGAGGTGGACTTTCTGGTGATGGATATTAAGCCCTCTTACAATTGCTTGTTGGAAAGGCCCTGGATTCATTCGGCAGGGGCAGTGCCCTCATCCCTACACCAAAAACTGAAGCTGGTAACAGAAGGTCGGTTGGTTACTATAAACACGGAGGAAGATATCATAGCGACTGTTGCCAATGAGGTGCCATATTTAGAAGCGAATGAAGAAGCAACTGAATGCTCTTTTCGATCTTTAGAGTTCGTGAATGCGACATTTATTTTGGAGGGGAATGAGGTTCCAGTACCTAAGATATCCAGGACCACGAGGATGGGCTTACAAATGATGGTGGGGAAAGGAGCCCTACCAGGAAAAAGACTAGGTAGACATCTTCAAGGAGAGATTCAAGTTCCGATGTTGAAAGAGAAGAGAGACCGTTTTGGCTTGGGTTTCAGGCTAGATGCTAGACAGAGGAGAAAGGAAATGGAGAAAAAGTAAGAGAGAAGAAGAGCACAGTTGAATGGGGAGGAAGTCGAGTGGGAATCGATGACATTACCTCACATATCCAGACCTTTGTTTTAGGAGGGATAATTCACCCGGAGAGAGGATTATTGAACAATAAAAATCCTCACATCAATACCGTACATGATGGAGAAACTGAGCAAAGAAATCTGTTGGGCATTCGCCCTTATGAACCTGGAAGCGTTTTGAACAATTGGACTGCAGAGGAACTTCCTGTAGTATTTAGAGATTACACAGAGTAATATTCAGAATGCACTTGTTGTTTTTAAGCCTAGGAACAATAAGATTTCTTTTGTGAAATAGGCTCATGTTCAGACATCTTTTGTTTCAATAAAATACATCTTTAATGACCAATTCTGGCAAATATTCTTTCATTTTTTATTCTTTTAATTTTCCAATTTCATTCCAAATTTTTTATTCTCATTCATATCATGTTAATAGTTATCCTCGAATTCATTCGTTATTTGTACATTCTTTGGTGCCCACCATAGGTCCCAAGATATCAATGAAATGAGCAACGATGCTACGGATCCAAGGGTTCATTTTGAGCAAGACATGTGTTTAGAGGAATATCAGGATTTTGAAGGTGACAGAGATTGTGACTTATCTCCAGATTTTTTAAGAATGGTAAAGCAAGAGGAGAAACAAATTTTACCTCATGAAGAGGAGGTAGAGAACATAGCCTTAGAGGAAGGGAAGGTTGTGAAAATTGGAATGCGCATAGTCGAAGGGACAAAATGAGACCTGGTTGAGTTATTACGGTAATTCAAAGACGTCTTTGCATGGTCATACCAAGATATGCTTGGGCTAAGTACTGATATTGTAGTGCATCGCCTTCCCATAAGAGAAGAGTGCAAGCCAGTTCAGCAAAAGCTACGAAGGATGAGGCCTGATGTGATGCTGAAAATAAAAGAGGAAGTCAACAAACAGTTTGATGCTGGTTTTCTACAGGTGGTCAAATACTCAGAGTGGGTTGCCAACATTGTTCCTGTTCCTAAGAAGGATGGAAAGGTTCGGATGTATGTAGACTATAGGGATTTAAATAAAGCTAGCCCGAAGGACAATTTCCCTTTGCCTCATATTGACACGTTGGTGGATAATACGGCGGGATATTCATTATTTTCTTTCATGGATGGTTTTTCAAGATACAATCAGATCAAGATGCACTCTGAGGATACGGAGAAAACTACTTTCATAACATTGTGGGGTACCTTTTGTTATAAAGTAATGCCATTCGGACTGAAGAATGCAGGAGCGACATATCAAAGAGCCATGGTAATTTATTCGATGACATGATGCATAAAGAGATTGAAGTATATGTTGATGACATGATCGCCAAATCTCAAAAAGAAAAGAAACATATTGAAGTTTTGAAGATGTTGTTTTTGAGATTGAGAAATTTTCAATTGAAGCTCAACCCAGCAAAGTGTACTTTCGGAGCTCGGTCAGGGAAATTACTGGGTTTCGTAGTTAGTGAAAGAGGAATCGAAGTTGACTCAAATAAGGTCAAAGCTATACAAGAATTGCCTCCACCATGCACTCAAAAGGAAGTTCGAGGCTTTCTTGGAAGATTAAATTACATTGCTCGGTTTATTTCACAATTAACCGAGAAATATGATCCCATATTCCGTCTTCTCAAGAAACACAACCAAGGTGTATGGGACGAAGAATGCCAGAAAGCTTTTTACAAAGTCAAATAATATCTGTCAAATGCCCCAGTACTATCTCCTCCTAATCTAGATAGACTATTGATACAGTATTTGACAGTGCTCAATAACTCCATGGGATGTGTGCTTGGTCAACATGATGAGTCAGGAAGAAAAGAAAAGGCGATATACTATCTCAGTAAAAATTTCACTGAATGTGAAATGAGATATTCGTCGATTGAAAAATTGTGTTGCGCCTTGATTTAGACAACTCGAAGATTGAGGCAGTACATGCTATATCATAGAACCTGGTTAATTTCGAAGCTTTATCCTTTAAAGTATATGATGGAGTCAACTGCTTTGAATGGAAGGATGGCAAGGTGGCAGATTCTGCTTTCTGAATTTGATATAGTCTATGTAAACCAAGAGGCTATAAAAGGAGCGATAGCGAAATTTTTTGGCTAGCGGGGGCTTTAGAGGATTATGAACCTTTGAGCTTTGATTTCCCTAATGAAGAGTTAATGTATGTGGCAACTACTGAAGAGTGTTCGTGGAAGCTAAATTTTGATGGAGCATCAAATGCTGTGGGAAATGGAATTGGGGCAATCATGGTATCCCCTAGTGGTGATCATTATCCATTCACATGTAAATTGGATTTTGATTGCACAAACAACATGGCAGAGTATGAAGCGTGCATCATAGGCATTCGAGCAACTATAGAGCATAAAATCAGAGTGCTGGAAGTATATAGAGATTCTGCACTAGTGATTTACCAACTTAAGGGTGAATGGGAGACGAGAGATCCCAAATTGATCGATTATCGAAAGATAGTTTTGGGATTGATTGAGGAGTTTGACGACATCACTTTTAATTATCTCCCAAGTGATGAAAATCAGATGGCGGATGCTTTGGCAACCCTGGCTTCTATGATCAAAGTAAACAAACCAGAGGATATGAGGCCTATTCAGATGAGTATTGTCGAAGTGCCAGCTCATTGTTATAACGTGGAGGAGGAGGAAAAAGATGACCACCCTTGGTATCATGATGTATTGCGATACGTAAAAAATTGTGAATACCCAGAGCATGCGACTAAGAATGATAAAAGGACATTAAGAAGATTGGCCTCTGACTATGTTTTAGACGGGGATATCTTGTACAAAAGGAGAAAAGATCAAGTACTATTGAGATGTGTTGATGCTGTTGAAGCTAGGAAAATCTTGGAAGAAGTTCATGAGGGTGTTTGTGGAACACACACTAATGGATTCACAATGGCCATGCAGATAATGAGATTTGGATATTATTGGTCCACCATGGAAGGAGATTGTATCAACTATGCTAAGAGATGTCATAAATGCCAGATTTATGGAGACAAAATTCATGTGCCTCCGTCACCATTGCATGTTATGACTTCTCCATGGCCTTTTTCCATGTGGGGCATGGATGTTATTGGACCAATCTCACCGAAAGCTTCGAATGGGCATCGGTTCATCTTCGTGGTCATTGACTACTTCACGAAATGGGTAGAGGTTGCTTCATATGCTAGCGTCACTAAGTCAGCAGTTAGTCTGTTCTTGAAGAAGGAGATCATTTATCGATATGGAATGCCTGAGAGGTGATCGCTGTAAATCAAAGTTTTAAAATTTATAAAAGAATGATCGAACCTGGAAACTAACTCTGACAACGATTAAAGGCAAGTGCACCTATCGAACAGTAGTATAGCTTAGGCAAGACTGGATTATCGAACCCAAAGGAACTAAAAGTACTAATACTAACTTTCTTTTTATTATTTAGCCTAAAATAAGTGAAGTTGTTTATTAATCTAAATTAATTAACTACTAAACTAAAGACTCTAAGACAAAGAAGAATGAATTTGGAAAATAACTTGGGAAAAACTCAGTTGATTTAGACGATACCCTAGGAAGAATCCACCTAGACTTCACTTGTTATCTAACACTGAACCATACGATTTATTCACTTAGTTTGATCCGTAAGACTCCCTAACATATATTAAACCCTCTCTCGAGGCGAATAACGTCTAACCCTAGGTTAATTAGTGGAACTCTCGTTCTCTTATAATAACCCCTTAGAATAGCGGTAAATCGATCTGTGGACTCCCATATTAGGTTTCACCCTAATCCGGCAAAATCTTGTCACCCTATCTCTAGGCGTGCGATCAACTCCGCTTAATTATGTTGGATCTACTCTTAGGCAGGGTCTATTCCTCCTCCACCTAAGCATATTAGAATTGGATGAAGCCCACATAATTAAGAACAAACTAAGTATTTATCATATAATTCAAATAATCAAATAACAAGATTCATCATAGGTTTCATTCCCTTCGGGTATCCGAAGGTTTAGTTCATAACAATAAAGGAAAACATCTCAAGAGAAAAGATAAGACAAAACATAAGAAATCCCTAAAACCCCCTGAAGGAATTGAAGAGGAGATCCTCCGTCTTGAGTATAAATCTGATTTCTTGAGATGGATCAACTGGCTATCTTTGAGTGAATCACCACAAATCTGCCTTCTCTGGCTTAGCACGACGCCCCTAGACGATAGCTTTGGGCCCCCTCGACAGAGGGTTTCTGTCGAACTCCCCTTCTAAGTTGCTACCTGGGGTGTTTATATAGGCTTTGAGATGTGTTACTTGGCCTCCAAGCATCCAAATCCGAGTAAAATTCCTCTTTCCCGCAGCAGGGACACGGCCATGGCACACACCCGTGTGAATCGTGGCCAGGCCGTGTTGGACTCCGTTGATAAGGCACGGCCGTGTAAATCGTGGCTAGGCCGTGTTCTAGATAATTAAGGAGGCACGGCCGTGTGACTTAAAGTTCAGGCCGTGCTGATTTTGTGGATTGGCCCAATTTAGTCCGTTTCAGCCCGTTTCTCGTTCTTTTCGTCATCGGGTGCTTTCCGGAGTATAAAACATGAAAAGAAAGGATTAAGAGGACCTTTTTACATAAATTGAGGCTTAAATCATCCAAAAGCATATTAATTGTGGGCTTTAAATATTTTACTTTTATGGTTCATCAAATACCCCCACACTTAAGCTTTTGCTTGTCCTCAAGCAAAATTCTCAACTCATAATTAAAACAAACTTCTCTCAATTCATAATAGTCATTGATAATTTTTCATCATAATTCAAGGATAATTCATACATGGATGATTCAACTCAAAGAGTCCTAAAGATTCAAACAATCTAAGGCATACATTTGTAGCACAAAACATAGGTGTTTCCCTTCATCTTAATAATTACCTCTGATCCAAAACCTACAAGGGTTGAAATCCTCACTAAAGATTCATTCAAATCACTCAAAGTGTTTAAGGTTCAAAATTAGGCACTCAAAAGTCGAACATGAAGAGTTAATCCCATAGGCTTGCATGAAAATCAAATCTCCACCACTGTAATATGAGATGATACACAAATCAAAAGGTCTTTAATTAGGGTTATAATAGGGCTTAGGTTAAAGGGTGTGGATATAGGCTGAATTAGAGGGTTAAAATCGAGATTGAATTGACAAATTACCTAACTAGAAAAATGAGCTAATAATTACATCAACTAAAAACTTGTAATACTAATAATACGAGCTTTTTCTTCAAGATATGGAATTTTAATATGTAAGCTCACATAATTTGTAGGACTAATAAAACTAACAATGAATATACTTTGTCTCTTTTTTTTTTAAGAACACATATCATTAACTATTTACAATAATAAGAAAGTACAACTGAAATATAGAACATAGTTAGGTAACTGCTCAAAATCAAATCTCGACAAAAAGGGTAGTAAAAAAAAGAATGGTGATAACAAATACAAAGATTTTTTTGGGTTAATATTAGTGGGTGAGTCAATAAAAAGGGTTGTTAGGATTAAATGGGGTTCACTAGGGGTTAGTTGTTAAGGTAGGCTTTTTAATGGAGTGAGTGGGTTAAATCCTATGTGCCTTTATCATCTCTGTATATCAAATCAAAGGTGTGGTCTCGACATGTATAATCGATGCAAGTTCTAGAATAACAAATCAATGTTGACACACTCATAATCAATAAAGTGAGCAAGAAAAAGAATATATGCTCTATAAGGCTCAAAATCTCACAAAAATTATGGGTTTTTTGATATCAACCTCGTAAATTTTAAACTTCAAAGTAATATTCAAATTCAGGTAGACAACCTAGAAAATTTTTAATTCTGAAAAATAGACTTATCATGCTTGATTCTCTAGTATTCTTCAAATTTAAATATCAATGCACAATTATCAATGACTTAATCTAAAACATATCAATAAAAATCATAAATGTAACGCCCCAAACCCGGCCCAAACACTACAACCGGATCTGGTATGTCACTAAGAAAAAATCTATAAAATCATGTCGTATTTTCAGAAAAGCCCAAATATGTTTTAAATAGAAGATGCTTTAGTAAAGTAAAATCCAAACTTAAATACATGCCTTAGTTTAATTAAAATAAAACTTAAATGACCTAAAGTAATAGAAGCCCATAATAAAACATAATAGCCCATGGCCTTATTACAATGAGATTTGAAGTCCATTAATTAAAAATATAAAATAAAACTTGAGTCTCTTTTTGCCAAATCTACATATTCTTCTCGCATGGCCACCTTGCGTTCCTCTCGGCCGATCCAAAGCACTAGGTATCACCTAAAATGTTAATTAAAAGGGTGAGTCGCGAGACTCGATGTGAAACCCTCATGCACCACTAGATTTTGGGCCTTAAGCCCGTTAAACAAAGTCAACGATTTAATACTAATAATAAAAATTAATAACAAAAATATGCAAGGCCCAACCCGTTTGCCTAGGTTTCCATCCGCTACACGCCCCCGTACCAACCGTACACACCATTGGGGATTTCTACAATCGACCCACACCGCTACACACCATGATGGCAGTCATGCTGCTCATCCACATACGATGGCCGAAGCCCTTATAACATATAATGGCCGAAGCCCGTATAACATTTAATGGTCGAAGCCCGTATAACAGTTCACGGCATTAGCCGCTACATCAGATCACGGTAAAAATCGCTACACATATAACGTATAACTTCCTCATTTCATCAACCCAACCCATGCAATCACATACAAGCATTTTACTTATAACATTTAAACAAATTATTTACTAACCTGGTGATCCGCTTTTACCCTCCTTGGGCAATAAACCGAGATGTTGGCAATTATCAAAACATATAAATCTTATGATCATGCATTTTATGATTAGATCTAGATGGTGGGGAAGTATTACACACCTGATTAATGTAGATACCCTTGCTAAATCGATCTACGCTTTGCTTCAAAAAGCCGGAAAGATGTGAAAATAGGCCTCTCCTATATTCGGCCATAGTAAGTATTCTACCCGATTTTATATATATGAATAAACAAATCCTCTTACCTTGAAATCCCGAATGTAACACGATTCTATAACTTAGAGATCTATGAGTTTCAGTTTCTAGGAAAAATCTCGGAAAAAGTATGAACAAGAGAAGGCTGATGTGTCTTTGGCTTTTAAAATACTTGAGTGAGGAGTTTCGGTTTCTTACAGGAAAAGAGAAGAAGAAAAGAAAACAAGGAAGAGACTTGAAGATTTCGACTAGGAAGAAAAAGAATGGAAAGAGTTTCGGCTTTTGAATCAAAGTGAAGATGAGGGAATAGGCTTAGAGATTTCGGCTTTTTGCAGAGAATGAATGAAGAAGAAGATGGAACTTTAGGAGTTTTCGGCTTTTACTCGAGAAGAAGAGAAAAGAATGAGAGAAAAACCAAATGCTGAAATTGAAGAGATATTCCCCTATTTATAGAAATTTCGGCACTTACCTAACCTTGCAGATAAATCCTATCTTTTCTCATTTATCTTAATCTACTAGATCATCTAAAAGAGACTTAATTATCTCTAACTCCTCCCTCCTTTATCAGCATATTATCCACATATTTTAATCATTAAAATCCCTAAATTTTAGCCTTTATCTGCTTATTATCCATATAAAATAAATTCCTAAATAATAGCCTTTACATGCTTATTATCCACATATTTTAAACATTAAAACCCCTAAATTTTAGCCTTGTTGCCATCCACTCCACCTAATCCTAATGCCCAAAATTTAGCTAACTTAAATTAAAAGAATTGGGCTCCATGAAACTTAAATTTGGGCCCCTTACTCCCTTGTGTGGCGTCACCTCCTAAGATTGGGCCACAAGCCCACTTTGGTATTTTAAACATAGATACTACCTTTTAAACCCTATAATGCCCAAAAAGATAATTTTAATCAAGGCCTTTACCTAAGACTGAGCCCAATTTGGACCCCTAACACTTAAATTAACACATTAAACATATCCACCCATTAAACGCATAGGCCCAAAAATTCAGGATGTTACAGTTCTACCCCCTTAAAGAAATTTCGTCCTCGAAATTTCCAACTAACTATTAATCGTACTACCCAAGTCTCACCACTATGCTTTCAGCTGCAAGACTCTAATTCTAAAGTCAAAATAAACACTTAGTATACTATGGTAGGGTGCATGCCGGTATTCGCATCTAAAACGTCCTCGTCCCCTTGTACTCATGCTATCGGTTCGCGTTTATCTGATTAAAAATTTTATAAATTATTGGTTTTCCACCGATTATCCATGAACAGTCTTATGATTAGTAGTTTTAAAAGTAGTTCCTTCGAATTAATTCGGTCTCAAGTTCACCTTTCCTAGTTCTAAGAACTACATACATTCAACCATCAACATACGGACAACATCCATGCACCCACATTCAACACATAGGGTATTTTCGTTATTCCACTACCCATGGGTATTTTTAAGTAATTTTATCCTACTGAGGGTATTTTCGTAATTTGGAAAATTAGGGGTATCTTGGTAATTTTACAAACAGGGGGTATTTTAGTAATCTTACAATATAAGGGTAATTTAGTAATTTTACAATATAAGGGTATTTTAGTAATTTTCCAATATAAGGGTATTTTAGTAATTTTCCAATATAAGGGTATTTTAGTAATTTTGCAATCAAGGGTACTTTGGTCATTTTACACATTAGGGGCAATTTAGTAATTTTTACAAATCAGGAATATTTTCAAAATAATTTTTTTTATTTTTAAAACAAACAGGGGTATCTTGAAGGATTTGATTTCAAAAGAAAATAGTAGTGTTCAGGTGGTTGTGGATTTCTGTTTGTTGTCATGTGTTGTGTTTTTTTTTTTTTACGGAAAAATTTCGTTGACTATGTAAATCGGGGTATATTTGCAAATCATGGGTATCTTGGGTTTTTTTTTCCAAAACAAGGGTTTCTAGCAATTTTGTAAAGATAAGGTAGCTGGTCCCTTTCGGGTTTTAATTATAGATTTTGGCCCGTCAACAAGTCCTCGTGGCTAGGGTGTGCAGTCACTACGCACCAGGTAGGATTCCAGCGAAGAGGAGGTGAGCCACTAGGACTGCTTAAATACCAGGCTCTTCCGGATCCAATCCTAGACATGCGTATGACGGTTACCACACCCTAGTCTTGCGACTCGTTAACGGGTTTGTTTAGTGAAATTAAGTTTTATGACATTTTAAGAAGTGGTTTGAACTAAGCCTAGAGTCCATCAAATTCTAATTCTAACTAATCTACGTCCCACTAGGCCCATTAAGCCCACATATACAAAGATCATACAATGGTTCAGAGTACTTACCTGGCGAACTTGGGCCGGAGACGCAGGTGCCATGCCGAGCTAACAGATCTGTTATTACTTAAAGACATCCATATTTCAAAAGCCCATTTTAGAAAACGTTTTGAGCCCAAAAACCCCAGAGCCGAGTTTTGAACCGGGCTCTGATACCAATTTGTAACACCCCAAACCCGGCCCAAACACTACAACCGGATCTGGTATGTCACTAAGAAAAATTCTATCAAATCATGTTGTATTTTCAGAAAAGCCCAAATATGTTTTAAATAGAAGATGCTTTAGTAAAGTAAAATCCAAACTTAAATACATGCCTTAGTTTAATTAAAATAAAACTTAAATGACCTAAAGTAATAGAAGCCCATAATAAAACATAATAGCCCATGGCCTTATTACAACGAGATTTGAAGTCCATTAATTAAAAATATAAAATAAAACTTGAGTCTCTTTTGCCAAATCTACATATTCTTCTCGCATGGCTACCTTGCGTTCCTCTCCATTGATCAAAAGCACTAGGTATCACCCGAAATGTTAATTAAAAGGGTGAGTCGCGAGACTCGATGTGCAACCCTCATGCACCACTAGATTTTGGGCCTTAAGCCCGTTAAACAAAGTCAACAGTTTAATACTAATAATAAAAATTAATAACAAATAATATACAAGGCCCAACCCGTTTGCCTAGGTTTCCATCCGCTAAACGCCCCCGTACCAACAGTACACACCATTGGGGATTTCTACAATTGACCCACACCACTACACACCATAATGGCAGTCATGCTGCTCATCCACATATGATGGCCGAAGCCCTTATAACATATAATGGCCGAAGCCCGTATAACATTTAATGGCCGAAGCCGTATAACAGTTCACGGCATTAGCCACTACATCAGATCACGGTAAAAACTGCTACACATATAACGTATAACTTCCTCCTTTCATCAACCCAACCCATGCAATCACATACAAGCATTTTACTTATAACATTTAAACAAATTATTTACTAACCTGGTGATCCGCTTTTACCCTCATTGGGCAATAAACCGAGATGTTGGCAATTATCAAAACAAATAAATCTTATGATCATGCATTTTATGATTAGATCTAGATGGTGGGGAAGTATTACACACCTAATTAATGTAGATACCCTTGTTAAATCGATCTACGCTTTGCTTCAAAAAGTCGGAAAGATGTGAAAATAGGCCTCTCCTATATTCGACCATAGTTAGTATTCTACCCGATTTTATATATATGAATAAAAAAATCCTCTTACCTTGAAATCCCGAATGTAACACGATTCTATAACTTAGAGATCTATGAGTTTCGGTTTCTAGGAAAAATCTCAGAAAAAGTATGAACAAGAGAAGGCTGATGTGTCTTTGGCTTTTAAAATACTTGAGTGAGGAGTTTCGGTTTCTGACAGGAAAAGAGAAGAAGAAAAGAAAACAAGGAAGAGACTTGAAGATTTCGACTAGGAAGAAAAAGAATGGAAAGAGTTTTGGCTTTTGAATCAAAGTGAAGATGAGGGAATAGGCTTAGAGATTTTGGCTTTTGCAGAGAATGAAGAAGAAGATGGAACTTTAGGATTTTTCGGCTTTTACTCAGAGAAGAAGAGAAAAGAATGAGAGAAAAACCCAAATGCTGAAATTGAAGAGATATTCCCCCTATTTATAGAAATTTCGGCACTTACCTAACCTTGCAGATAAATCCTATCTTTTCTCCTTTATCTTAATCTACTAGCTCATCTAAAAGAGACTTAATTATCTCTAACTCCTCCCTCCTTTATCAGCATATTATCCACATATTTTAATCATTAAAATCCCTAAAATTTAGCCTTTATTTGCTTATTATCCACATAAAATAAATTCCTAAATAATAGCCTTTATCTACTTATTATCCACATATTTTAAACATTAAAACCCCTAAATTTTAGCCTTGTTGCCATCCACTCCACCTAATCCTAATGCCCAAAATTTAGCTAACTTAAATTAAAAGAATTGGGCTCCATGAAACTTAAATTTGGGCCCCTTACTCCCTTGTGTGGCGTCACCTTCTAAGATTGGGCCACAAGCCCACTTTGGTATTTTAAACATAGATACTACCTTTTAAACCCTATAATGCCCAAACAGATAATTTTAATCAAGGCCTCTACCTAAGCCTGAGCCCAATTTGGACCCCTAACACTTAAATTAACACATTAAACATATCCACCCATTAAACGCATAGGCCCAAAAATTCAGGATGTTACAATAAATCATCAGAAATTTCATCCTAATCATAATATGAGAAACTTACTTTAAGACAAGGCATAATTCAGGGATTTTCAAATAATACTATAGTTAACCCCCCCACACTTAAGATGTACATTGTCCTCAATGTACAAAGGTAGATAATATCAAAATAATCATAAAATCGTAAGATGGGGAGAGAAGGGAAACTTCCTGAATTCTGGATGAAGCCAATGAAAAGAAACCGAATAGGATTGGAGGTGAGCGTGGGGAAGCGTCTCGAACTGGTTGAGTCCTCGAAGCAGTCATCCTAATTTCTTTTGTATCCTAAGATAAATCTAAATGGAATGAATAACAAGAAGAAAATAATAAAGAAAATAAAAGAAAGAAAATAAAAATAAAAATGAAAATAAAATAAAATAAAAAATGAAAATAAAAATAAAAATAGAAATAAAAGTAAATATTTAAATAGTGATACGGTCCACGCCCTTGTTCGAGTTTAATCAGCCCGTGTTTTTCGTGATTTTGAATTTTGGGCACGTTTAGGTGTTTTACCACGGCCGTGGGTCTCGTAGCACGCCCGTGTATTCTTCACACGGTCCTTTAGAACGGGCGTTTTTAACCCGTGCTTGTCAAGTCAGTAACCTCGCACGGTTGTAAGGCACAGCCGTGTCTCACCCGTGCTCAATAAGTCAGTAACCTCACATGGAAAGTCAGCACGGGCGTGGCTTTTTATCGCAGCCCATGTTGGGAAAAGAAATCATTCTTTATCATGCACGGTTACTAGCACGTCCGTGGTTTGTCCTTCTGGCTTCCACACGACCACGGCCACGGCCGTGTGCAAGGCCGTGTGAGCATGGAAATCTGTACTTTGGTTAGTTTATGGTTAGGTGCTAAAATAAAAAATAAAAGTAAACTAAAAAATGTAAAAATTAATAGGGTTAGTGCTTGGGTTGCCTCCCGAGAAGCGCTCGTTTATAGTCTTAAGCTAGACTTTACCTCTCATCCGTATGGTCAAGGTGGTTTGAGGAGGTGAAAATCCTTTCTCATGCGATCAATTCAGTTTTTGATAAATAGTTTAAGTCGAGTAATGTTTACCTCAAAAATGTTGAATTTAGGATTGCTTACCTCGACTGGCCCGTATAGGAAGACATCAAGTACCTCAAAAGTGATTTCTTCGTTTGTCTTGAGGTCTGAATTGGTGATTCGAGGGTCTTCCTTATTCAACAATACCTGATCCCCTATTTTGAAGTGATTTGTTGTTCCTATCAGCTCGTTTGGGGTTTCCTTCGGTTTCACTTCGTGTATTCTTAGTTTCTCTTTAAAGTGTGTTTTCCACTCGTCTAATTCATCGACCTAAAGCCTTAGTTCTTCATGAATTATTTCTTTATGGGTACGAGGTCTAAGATCTACCTCAGCTAGGTGATTTCGTGATGTTTCCTGTAAAGAAGGTTGAACCAAATGGTTATCAATAGAATTAATGTTCGTACCTTTATTACTCGATGTCCTAGCTGAGTCAAGAGCTTGAAGAGTGATTGTTTCAATGTCTACACGAAGTGTGAGTTCACCGAATTCTTCCTCTGTGTGGTCTTTCTTTATTGTATCGGGATATGGCGCACGAGGTTGGTACTCTGTAATTGTCGGTTTTGGTATATCATGGCACACTTCAACCTTACCTTCACTTACCACAGGTTCTTCCCTTGAGTTTGGTTCATCTAACCCTTCACTATCGTAAATGGCTTGATTTTGCTCATTCGAGTTAGTTTCAGTATTGCTTGGCAAGCTTCATTGTGGCAGTTCTGAGATCAGCTTAGCAAGTTGTATAACTGACTTAGTAAGTTCCCCAACTGACTCAGTAAGTTCCCCAACTTGGCTATCAATCCCTTTGATCGATGCTTGTTGGTCATTAAGTGTTGTCTCATTTTTTGGAGACGGTTATCTCAGAGTTGCCATGAATTTTGCCAAGATCTCTTCAAGGTTCGACTCCTCTTCCTGTTGGTAAGGTGGTTGTTGAAAATTTGAAGGAGGTTCCGGTCCTTGGCTACTTTGATCATCCCACGAGAAATTAGGATGGTACCTCCAACCTGCATTATAAGTGTCATTATAAAAATTATTTTGTGATCTAGAATAGTTACCCGTATAGTGAGGTTGCTCGTTTTCCATGCCATATCCGTAGAGTGGGTACTCAGGATTCGCCACGCCTCCTAAATTCGAATCATATTGTATTTCTGGGTGTACCACGTCGATTTTGAAGAAACTGGCTGCTTTAGTAGGAATTGTCATCATCGCTTGCCACTGATAATTATTCAGTGCCATCGTCTCTATAGACTAAAATTATCTGCCAAAAGTAAAATAGAAGAAAAATGAGCAAAGTAAAAGAAATAATAATAAAAAAATAAAAATAAATTGCAGAAAATAAAAATAATGGCTAAAGTAATAAAAATAGAGCTTTCTTAATATTTTAGTTCCCTAAGAACGCGCCAAAAACTTGATCGTTGTAAATCGAGTTTTAAAATTTATAAAAGAATGATCGAACACGAAACTAACTCGACAACGATTAAAGGCAAGTGCACCTATCGAGCAAGTAGTATAGTTTAGGCAAGACCGGATTATCGAACCCAAAGGAACTAAAAGTACTAATACTAACTTTCTTTTTATTATTTAGCCTAAAATAAGTGAAGTTGTTTATTAATCTAAATTAATTAACTACTAAACTAAAGACTCTAAGACAAAGAAGAATGAATTTGGAAAATAACTTGGGAAAAACTCAGTTGATTTAGACGATACCCTAGGAAGAACCCACCTAGACTTCACTTGTTATCTAACACTGAACCATACGATTTATTCACTTAGTTTGATCCGTAAGACTCCCTAACATATATTAAACCCTCTCTCGAGGTGAATAACGTCTAACCTTAGGTTAATTAGTGGAACTCTCGTTCTCTTATAATAACCCCCTAGAATAGCAGTAAATCGATCCGTGGACTCCCATATTAGGTTTCACCCTAATCCGGCAAAATCTCGTCACCCTATCTCTAGGCGTGCGATCAACTCCGCTTAATTATGTTGGATCTACTCTTAGGCAGGGTCTATTCCTCCTCCACCTAAGCACATTAGAATTGGATGAAGCTCACATAATTAAGAACAAACTAAGTATTTATCATATAATTCAAATAATCAAATAACAAGATTCATCATAGGTTTCATCCCCTTCGGGTATCCGAAGGTTTAGTTCATAACAATAAAGGAAAACATCTCAAGAGAAAAGATAAGAAAAAACATAAGAAATCCCTAAAACCCCCTGAAGGAATTGAATGGGAGATCCTCCGTCTTGAGTATAACTCTGACTTCTTGAGATGGATCAACTGGCTATCCCTGAGTGAATCCCCACAAATCTGTCTTCTCTGGCTTAGCACGACGCCCCTTGACGATAGCTTTGGGCCCCCTCTGTACGAGCCCAAAATTGCCCGGCCCATACACAACCAAACCCAATTAAACCCAACCCAAATAAAAAAAACCATGGCCCAACACAAAAAGAAAAAAAACAAAAGAAACCCTAAAAGCTTCGCCTCCACCACCCATGTCGATCATTGCCACGCCTCAGCCACCGCCAAACACCGCCCATCCACCTGCAAAGAAAAGAAGACAAGACAGTGTATAATAATAAAAAGAAATCGTGTAAATGTCTATAAAAAGCCATATAATCCGAATGTAAAAGGGGGATTTTTTAGATTTCCTTTCAATACAAAAACAGTAGAGATACGAATAAGAAGAAAACAATTTCAGATTGAAGAAACAAAAACAATTGCAAATATAGATACAAACACCATAAAGCGGAAAACCCTAAAACTAAAACCAAAGCCGAGAGAGGTGATTATTTTTATTTTTATTTTCTTTTTCCTACATTCGACGTTCCTCTTTTCTTCCCTTTTTTTTTCTTTCTTTCGACATATCCATATATATATATATTTTTAAAAAAAGAGGAAGAAATTTTTACCTTTTTAGGCCACATGCGCGTGTGTCGTGACGAGAGAAACTACTGTCCATGCGGCGAAATCGCACCATTCCCCAGCCCTGCAGAGAAAAAAAAGGGGGGTTAGGGATTTTTTTTAAACAGCTAAAAGAAATGATTTTTTTTTTTGGTTTTTTAAACTTATATAGGCCATGTAAAACGACGTCGTTTTGGCCGGCGTCCATAAGCCCCAAAACGACGTCGTTTAGCCCCTCTGACCCGAGATCTGACCCGCTCCAGGACTAGGATCCGCGTGTTTTTGACGGAAGGGCTAATTGCACTTTTAGCCCTTCCGCCTTTTTATTTATTTGCAATTAAGTTTATTTTATTTTTCAATCTCGCCATGTAATTATTTTGGTTTTCAATTTGGCCCCCCCTTATGCTGCGCGTTTTGGAGGAGAAGGGAAAATTTCCCTTTGAATCCCTCCATGTTATTCGCGCGTTCAATAGGGTCCTCTTCCTCTTTTATTTATTTCAAATTTGCCCAGAATTTCTGTTTTAAGTGCAGCTTAGTCCTTTTGATTATTTTTGCTATTTTATTGTTAAAATTTTATTAATTTGATGTTCTTCTTCTTATTATTATTATTATCATTTAATGTTATTATTATTATCATTACTTTATCACTATTATTTTTATTATTTTTATTCCTTTTACTATTTCCCTATTATTATTATCACTATTATTTGTTTTTAATTTCTTAAGCTATTATATTATACATTTATTATCATTTTTATTATTTTTATTATTTATTTTTGTTAATATTATTATTTTCTTTAATGCTATATTATTATTATTATGTTTATTACTATTGTTTATTATTATTGCTTTCAATATTATTATATCCGCTAAGTATTTACCATTTTTATTTTAATATTATTATTACATTATTTTTACTTTATCATTATATCTATTTTACCTATTATTATTTATTTTATTCCTAATATCATTGCTACATTGTATTCATTTTTTTGTATGCGCTATTATTATATTTATTGTTTATTATATTTTCTATCATCATCATTTTATTATTATTTTTACTATTACTAATATACTACTATTATCATCTATATTATTATGTTTATTTATTATTACTATTAACTTATTAGTATCACTCGTATTAGTATATTATTCAAATTTCATATCGTTATTTTATTATTATTATTCTTTTCACACGTAACATCATATTTTCATATTATCATTTGTCAAACTAATCTTTCCCGATACATCGTGTTTTAAAATAACCGATATTTCGTATTAAAGATTCGAGAAATCGAGCCCTAACTTACTGGGTTCCTATTTTCTCATTCAATCTGAATAACGGAATATCCTTTTTTAAAAATCGCAATACAAGTTTTGAATAGAATACTTGTTCTCGAAAATCGAGGTGTTGTGCCCTAACATACTGGCTATGACATCTAGATACCCAGAAATAAGTTTGTTTTAAAATAAAGGCAATGTCCCGTATTTGGAATTTCGAGAAATCGAGCCCTAACTTACTGAGTTCCGGTTTCTCATCTGACAAATAACGGAATATCCTCTTCAAATTTAAAACCGAGTTTTAAAATCAAAAGGCAAGCTCAGTTTTGGGAGCCCAAAGTGTCGCATCCTAACTTACTGGGTATGATACTTTATCTCTTCGAAAATAAGGGAGCCTTAACGTCTCTTCCAATTCCTTCAAGTGTTAGAAATAAAAAGTATCTATTTCCAAATCATTCCAAAGTTTTCAACATTAGGACATCGATCAATCAATTTGGTACCGATTTCGGGCGTGTCGAGGGTGCTAATCCTTCCTCGCACGTAATAGACTTCCGAACCCATTTTTCTCAACTTTTCGTAGACCAAAAGCACTGTTTTAGTAAACCAAAACGTTTTATTAAAACAAAGGTGATTCGATCACACCCAAATAAAGATCGGTGGCGACTCCCTTCCTTTTCATTTTCAAAAAAAATTGAGTCGACCACCTCGTTTACTGTTTTATCAAAAAAAAAAGGTTACGACAGCTTGGCGACTCCACTGGGGACTAGTTCGTTGAGAGTCAGGCTATAGATTCATTGATCCTTGTCCTTTTGATTAAAATAGGAAAATGGTTTCAGAATTCATGTTTCTTCAAATGCACTTTCAAATGTTATATTGGATCTCTTGAATACTTTGGCATTGCATTGCATGACCATTGTGGTCACACCTTAAGTGGGAGCGAAGCTATGCCTTCGTGAGGTTTTCACCTCCGCATGGGCTAGTGGATCGCTTTGGGATACATCCGTACCTATGTCTTCGTGAAGTTCTCACTTCCGCATGGCCATAGGGAAATGTATTCCCCCAAACGAACTCGATCCGTATGAGCCTATAATGGGTGAGGATCGAGGAATCTGCTGGTTCGGTACCTCAAACTTTAGAACTCAACCACACGTAAAGAGCCTAAGAACCCACCCCAGCCGAACTATGCTAGACCTTAGTAGTTACCCGGATAGGTGTTTGTTTATTTCACTTGCTTTATATTGCATAGTACTAACTTTTTGTGTTTTATTTTTTTGTGCATATCATTTCATATTTTAAGAGGCATCGATTCACGGTCATTTACGAGTTAGAAAGTCGGTTATGGAAAGCGAATTCCTTGATAAAGTGGAAGACAATGCGGCCGCTTTGCACATGGTCGAGTAAAACTAATTAGAAAAGGGGACGGCTTAGTGAGAGGATATGTGCTCGAACTACGTGATTTCACCAATATCGTTGTCACGCAGAGAATGAACTCTAGGAGTTGAAAGAAATATGGACCCGAAGGGATGACGAGGCAAAGCAGTTGTTCTATAGTACCTACGGTGATCTACCATACCTGCTTGATGTCAAAATAGATAAGCATCTATTCCGAGCAATGACTCGGGATTCGAATGCGCTTATAGCTATTTCTCTTTCGAGAAAGTAGATTTGGTTCCCACGGTAGAGGAGTACATGACCTTGCTACGTTGTCTGAGAATTCAAGTTGATAAAGCTTATTCCAAAGTAGTTAATGGCCCGACTTTTACGAAAAAATTGATGAATATCACGAGAACGAGCGAACAATGGGTCTCAGCTAGAATGCAGAAAAAAGGCGAGGGTAAATGCGTACCTTGGATATGTTTGAGGGACCTGATCCTAACGCATCCTGATGCAACGAAAAAGATTGACGTCTTGGCCTTGTGTATTTACGGTTTGGTGATCTTCCCAAAAGCTCTAAGACACATTGATGAAGCAGTTATTGATCTATTCGCCCGATTAGACAAAGGGGTCACGCCTGTTCCTTCCATCTTGGCCAAAATGTTCAGATCCTTGACTGCATGTCGGAGAATGGGTGAGGGCAGGTTTATTGGGTGTGCGCAGTTGTTATTGGCCTGGTTCCATAGTCACTTCTGGAAAGTAGAGAAAGCGTCTTATCAGTTTTTGTCGGAGAATTACTTCCCGTTGGACGAGATAGTAGATACGCCTAGGAAAGAAGACGTGTCTGAAGAAAACTGGATAGCACTCCTTCAAAACCTTCAAGAAGACGACATCAAGTGGAAGGCTCCTTGGATGATTTCCGACAAGATCCTTTATCGTTGTGGAAGCTTCGACTGGGTTCCTCTACTGGGAATTTGGGGTGCCGCTGCATATGCCCCTTTGCTGGTCCTAAGACAGTATGGTTCAAGACAGTTCGTACCGACGACCAACGGGCTGGCTCAGTGCGATTTCTCATACGAATGGGGGATCTATAAGAAAAAGGTTAAGGAGATCTCTAATGCCTAGAATCGGATTCATAGAATGAAAAGATTATCCGTAGGCCCGATGACGACCCCAGAGTACAGTGAATGGAGGACTAGGAGGATCAATGATAACATCCCCGAGCCAAATCCAGAAGGCGCCCAGTTAAGAGAGGAATATTTGCGAGTAGTCCCATCAGAACTGGAAATCGTGAAACGAGATTTTGAAAGGATGAGTTCGGAACTCGAAAGAAAGATAGAGAGACTGGAAGAAAAGAAGATGCTCCTCAAGTTAGACGTAGATGGACAAAAGTCAGAAGCTGAAAAAC
Source organism: Gossypium sturtianum (assembly GCA_025698515.1). Taxonomy (NCBI): domain Eukaryota; kingdom Viridiplantae; phylum Streptophyta; class Magnoliopsida; order Malvales; family Malvaceae; genus Gossypium; species Gossypium sturtianum. The sequence continues at coordinate 8,943,248 of CM046948.1, forward strand.
TAAGAAAGGAGAAAGGGAAAATAGAGGAAGACCGAGATGACCTAAAGACGGGATATAAGAAGATACGTCTGACAATGAAAAACGCCGGATTAGGAAAAACTCCGGAGCAATGGCGACGCGAGATCCGAGAGGAAAGAGCCAAAGCTAGCAGTTGGGAGAAAAAGTTCCAGGAAATGCAAACACAAAATGAGGTTCTGAGAAAAGACATGGCAAAAAGCCAAAAAGAAAAGAAAGGGCTAAAAGCTAGGGTGGTGAGCTTGACGGTCCTCGCATCACTACCAAAGTCGCAACTTTCGGGAAGCAAACTGAAATTAAGTCTAAATAAAATCGAGGAAATGAAGGGTAAGATTGAAGAATTAGAATCAGCATTGCACAGTTATGAACTTCAGATTGAGCTTCTGGAAACAAGAGAAGGGCGTTGGGAAGAAGAACTTCACCATTCTCATGATCAAGTTAGAAATCGGGATTACCTTATGGGCGAAGTGATAGTTCAGATTCGAGAGGTAGCCGATCATCTACAATCTTTGGCAGCACAGGCCGATATGTTGAGCATGAAATATGAGCTGCAGTCGGGTCGTAGTCAAGAGCTAATCTCTTTGCTCGAGAAAATCAAAACTTTAGGCCTTAGAGCGAAAGCATATTTGTAGTTCGCTTTATGTAAAAGATTTTGTTTTCTAATAAAGTTCTCTAAAATGAAGTTGAATCTGAATCGATGCCTTCTTTTTGCATTCATGCATTTGCATTACATCACATTACATGCATTTAAGTTTATAAAAAAGGGGCCTAATTAGCTAAAATTATCAGAGAGGAAAAAAGGAAGTGAAAAGAGAAAATCTGGAAGCGGAACATCACTACAGAACACACGCTAAAACCAGGAAAATGGATCAAAGGTTCGAACAATTCCAGAAATAAATGCAGGAACAAATGCAAGAGCAAATGTTAAAACTCCAAAGAAGAAATGAGGACCAAATGTTGGAAGCCTAAAGAGGCATGATGGCCCAAATGGCCCAAATAATGAACGGGGGCAATGGATAAGGGAAAGGTCCCATGCCACGGGTCGAAGAGGATAGTGATGGCGTCCCCGGCTTTACCTCACCGCCACGCGAGAACACACCTGAGGAATATCTCCAAAGGCCACCGTTACAATCGGACTGACAAAGCGAGGACAGAATGACATTAGACTTCCCGTGAGCTATCATGTAGGCTCAGGATCCCAGCCTGGCGATAACCCAGCCAACCCTGTTGTGCCCGATCTAGATGTAGTAGAGAAAATGGGGTCGAGAATAGAATCTTCAAGACAACTGGAGGATCGTTGCAAATGGCTGGAGGAAAAATTCAAAGCGCTGAAAGTATCGATTATCATCGGGGATCGACGCAAAAGATTTAAGTCTAGTTCTGATTTGGTATGCGCCTATAAGTTTAAAATGCAGAATTCGAAAAATATAGTGGGACTAGCTTGCCAGAAGGCCCACATCACCATGTTCTGCGCGAATGGTCGCTACGTGAGCAATGATCAACTCTTAATCCACTGTTTCCAAGAAAGTTTGGTGGCGCAGCAGACTAGATGGTATAACCCGACTTTAGTCGGGCTAACATTAGTTCTGGAGAGATTTGGCTCAAGCATTTACGAAGCATTACACCCACGTCACGGACATGGCACCTGGACCAGTACTTTGCAAGGCATGGAGAAAAGACAAAATGAAAGTTTTAGACAAGATGCGCAAAGGTGGAGAGAGGTCGCCATACAGTCCAACCACCCTCTTAGAAAAGAGACTACCATGCTCTTCATTAACACCCTGAAGGCCCCTTTCATAACCCATATAATAGGGAGTACGACTAAGAGCTTTGCCGACATAGTAATGGCAGGGGAGATGATTGAACATGCCATACGGGGTGGCAAGATCGAGGCAGGAGAAAGCACTAGGAGGGCCGCTCCTAAGAAGAAAGACGGTGAAGTAAATAACGTGAGTACATACAATAAGGGGTACTCGAAGGCAATCACAGTTAATCAGCCAAAGGCAGTTACGACTGGACAACAAAGACCGATAAGACAGGAATCAGGAACCAGACCGAATACTGAAAAGATTCAATTCACGCCAATTCCAATAACGTACAAGGAGCTATACCAGATTTTGTTCAACGAGTACATCGTGTCCCCGTTCTATTTGCAACCACCGCAACCCCCATACCCTAAGTGGTATGACTCTAACGCTCACTGCGATTACCATGCAAGGGTGGCGGGGCATTCGATAGAGAATTGCCTCGCCTTTAAAAGGGTAGTCGAGAGGCTAATAAAAATGGGGAACCCACTACCCAATCACGAAGATAGAGGTGTAAACGCGATTGGTGGGGCAGTGATGAGGAAGATCAAGAAGGATGTCACGGAAGTGAAAACCCCATTGCGAATAGTCTGGAGAGAGATGGCGAAAAGAGAATTGGTAGATTCAGATCCTGTGGAAAACGAGAGGCATATGAAGAATTACTGCGAACTCCATAAGAGGAAGGGGCACGAGATTCAAGAATGTGCCGAGTTTAGAATTTTGGTGCAAGGCCTTATGGACGACAAAGAACTGGAGTTTTATGAAGAAGGAGTAGAGGAAGAGAACATTTGTGCGACTGAGGAAGAACTGACAAAGCCTGAGGTCAATTACCCGAGAATCATCATCTCGCAAAACAAGAAAGGCAGGGTACAGGGAAGGCTGAGGATTGTAATTCAGAAACCTACTCCTTTTTTCTACAAAGACAGTAAGAAGGTACCCCGAAACTATAATTGTAATGTGACGATACCAAGGGCGAAAAGCTCCACTAGCATTTCTGAGGAAGCTAAGAATGAAGGATCCTATACGCGAAGTGGAAAGCGTTACGATCCTGAAAACAAAGGAGCGAAATTGAAGAAGCCAAAGGTCATGCAGATTGGGAGGAAAAAGGAACCCAAGCCCTATCAATGAATCCGTAAAAGAGGAAGAGGCCAAAGAATTTTTGAAATTCTTGAAACACAAAATAATATAGCGTGGTGGAACAATCGCACGCATAACCAGCCCAGTATCTCCGTGTTAGCCCTACTTCTAAGCTCGGAAGTACACCGCGAAGCATTGATGAAAGTACTAAATGAGACCTATGTTACTAAGGATATATCCGTCAACAAGTTGGACCGTCTCGTTAGTAACATAAGCGCGGACAATTTCATCTACTTCAATGATGATAAAATCCCACCCGAGGCATGGGATCAACGAAGGCCTTACACATAACTACCCATCAGTAAAGGATACACTCGCCAAGCGTGCTAATAGATAATGGGTCAGGCGTTAAATGTCCTACCACCGGCTACACTCAAGAGGTTGCCAATAGACAATTCTCACATGAAGGCATGCCGTAACATAGTGAGAGCGCTTTGACGGCACGGAAAGAAGAGTGATGGGGAGAATAGACATACCTTTATTGATCGGGCCTAACACTTACGAAGTGGACTTCCTGGTCATGAATATCAAGCCCTCTTACAATCAAGCATCGGGAGGCCGTGGATTCACTCAAATAGAGCCGTACCTCATCGCTACACCGTAAATTGAAATCGTAACAGAAAATCACCGGTAACTATAAACGTCAAGAAGATATCATAGCGACTGCTACCAATGAAGCGCCATATCTAGAAAGCGAATGAGGAGGCCATCGAATGTTCCTTCCGATCCTTAGAATTCGTAAACACGACAATCATCTCAGAAGGAAATGAAGTTCCGATGCCCAAGCTATCCAAGACCACCAGGATGGGATTACAAATGACGATGGGAAAAGAAGCCCTACCCTAAGAGGGTTGGGCAAATATCTCAAGGAAAGTCCGGACTCGATCTCAAGGAGAAAAAGAGACCGTTTTGGTTTAGGTTTCAAACCGGATACTAAAAAAATGAAGAAGGAAATAGAAAAGAAGCAAGAAAGGAGAAGGGCCCGGCTGAATGGAGAGGACGTTAAGTGGGAACCGATGACCTTCCCTCACATATCTCACACCTTCGTATCAGGAGGAATAATTTACCCAGGAAAAGAATCTCCTAGAGATGAATATCCTTACATCAATGCTATACATGATGAGGAGACTAATCAAGAAACTGCATGGGCATTCGCCTGTATGAACTGGAAGCACTTTAGACAATTGGACTGCAGAGGAATTTCCTGTAGTTTTTAGAGATTATACAGAGTAATATTCGGAACACACTTGTTGTTTTTAAGCCTAGAAACAATGAGATTTCTTTTATGAAATAGGCTCATGTTCGGACATTTTGTTTTAATGAAATACATCTTCAAATCTACTAAACATTCTCTCATTTTACATTTTTATTATTTATCCTTTGTCTCATTCATATCATGTGAATAGTTGTCTTCAAATTCATTTGTTCTTTGTACACCCTTTGACACCCATCACAGGTCTCTAGACATCAATGATGTGAGCAACGATACTACAGATTCAGATATCTGCCTTGAGCAAGACATGTGTTCAGAGGAATCTCAAGATTTTGAAAATGACACAGAATGCGACTTACCTCCAGATTTGTTGAGAATGGTAGAGCAAGAAGAAAAACAGATCCTACCCCATGAAGAGTCGGTAGAAATGGTGAACCTAGGAGAGGGGCAAGAAGTGAAGATTGGAGCCCGTATTACTGCAGAAACTAAGCGGAACCTCATCAAATTACTCCATGAATTCAAGGATGTGTTCGCGTGGTCCACCAAGATATGCCCGGACTAAGTACTGATATCGCAGTACACCGATTGCCCATAAGAAAAGAATGCAAGCCAGTCCAACAGAAGCTCTGAAGAATGAGACCGGACGTCTTGTTAAAAATAAAAGAAGAAGTCGAGAAATAATTTAACGTTGGGTTCTTGCAAGTAGTTAAATACTCGGATTGGGTAGCTAATATTGTCCCGGTCCCCAAGAAAGACGGAAAAGTACGGATGTGCGTGGACTACAGAGACTTGAACAAGGCCAGCCCAAAGGACAATTTCCCGTTGCCTCACATCGACACCTTGGTAGACAATACAGCAGGCTATTCATTGTTCTCCTTCATGGATGGTTTCTCGGTATACAACCAAATAAAGATGCATCCTGAGGACATGGACAAGACAACGTTTATAACCATGTGGGGGACATTTTGCTACCAGGTAATGCCATTTGGGCTAAAAAATGCGGGGGCGACATATCAGAGAGCCATGGTAACCTTATTCCATGACATGATGCACAGGGAAATTGAGGTTTATGTCGACGATATGATCGCCAAGTCCCGAACTGAAAAAGAACATGTGCAAGTCTTGAGAAAATTGTTCTTGAGGCTGAGAAAATTCCAGTTGAAGCTTAACCCGTCAAAGTGTACCTTCGGAGCTCGGTCCAGAAAGTTACTCGGATTCATAGTCAGCGAGAAAGGGATTGAGGTTGACCCGGATAAAGCCAAAGCCATACAAGAATTACCTCCACCACGTACCCAAAAAGAAGTTAGAGGTTTCTTAGGAAGGCTAAATTACCTCGCCCGGTTCATTTCACAACTGACCGAAAGATGTGACCCCATATTCTGTCTCCTCAAGAAACACAACCCAGGCACGTGGGATGAAGAATGCCAGAAGACCTTCGAAAAGGTAAAACAATACCTGTCCCATGCCCCGATACTAACGCCGCCTCAACCGTAAAAGCCATTAATCCTTTACTTGACTTGCTTGATAATTCGATGGGATGTGTGTTTGGTCAAGATGATGAGTCGGGGAAGAAAGAAAAGGCAATATACTACCTTAGTAAAAATTTATCGAATGTGAAACGAGGTACCCGCCAATCGAGAAATTATGTTGTGCCTTGATTTGGACAACTCGGAGATTGAGGTAGTATATCTTTGTATCACACGACATGGCTCATCTTGAGGCTAGATCCTCTTAAATATATGATGGAGTCTCACCGCCTTGAATGGAAGGATGACCGGATGGCGATTCTCTTTACGAATTCGACATCGTCTATGTGAACCAAAAGGCGGTAAAGGAGTGCAATAGCGACTTTCTCGGCCATGAGAGCCCTTGAAGACTATGAGCCTTTGGACTTTGATTTCCCTAACGAAGATTTGATGTACGTGGCAGACGCTGGAGAAGGTGCCACCAAAAACCATCCCTGGAAACTAAATTTTGATGGGGCATCAAATGCCGTGGGCAATGGAATTGGGGCAGTTCTGATATCCCTAAAAGGAGACTATTATCCATTTACTTGCAAACTGGATTTCGATTGCACTAATAATATGGCTGAATATGAAGCTTGCATCATGGGTCTTCGCGCCGCTATCGAACGCAAAATCAGAACATTAGAAGTATATGGAGATTCTGTCCTGGTAATCTATCAACTAAAAGGGGAATGGGAAACCAGGGATCCAAAGCTGGTCATCTACAAAAGACTAGCCCAAGATTTGATCAGAGAGTTCGACGACGTCACTTTCCGTTATCTACCCAGAGACGAAAACCAGATGGCTGATGCTCTAGCCACCTTAGCCTCCATGGTCCGAATAAACGAAAATGAGGATATGAAACCCATACAAATGAGCATTCATCAGGACCCAACCCATTGCTACGATGTCGAGGAAGAAGAGAAAATTGGCCCACCATGGTACCACGATATACTGCGGTGCGTAAAGAATTGCGAGTACCCGGACCAAGCGACTGAGAACGATAAAAGGACGTTGAGAAGACTAGCCTGTGACTACGTCCTGGACGGAGAGGTCTTGTACAAGAAAAGGAAAGATCAAGTACTGCTGAGATGTGTAGATGCCACCGAAGCTAAGTTAATCCTGGAAGAAGTCCATGAAGGCGTTTGTGGAACTCACGCCAATGGTTTCACGATGGCCAGACAAATAATGAGGTTTGGATATTATTGGTCCACCATGGAAGGAGATTGTATCAACTACGCCAAGAAATGCCATAAATGCCAGATTTATGGAGACAAGATTCATGTGCCCCCGTCACCTTTGCATGTTATGACTTCTCCATGGCCATTTTCCATGTGGGGCATGGATGTCATTGGCCCAATCTCTCCGAAAGCTTCGAATGGGCATCGGTTCATCTTTGTGGTTATCGACTACTTCACAAAATGGGTAGAGGCTGCTTCGTATGCTAATGTCACTAAATCAGCGGTTAGTCGGTTTTTGAAAAAGGAGATCATTTGTCGATATGGAATGCCTGAGAGGATCATATCAGACAATGCACTGAACCTAAACAACAGCACGATAGTAGGGGTTTGCAGCCAATTCAACATCAAACACTACAATTCGTCGCCATATCATCCAAAGATGAATGGGGCAGTGGAAGCAGCCAACAAAAACATCAAGAGGATAGTGGGGAAGATGACCGAGACCTATAAAGATTGGCATGAGAAGTTACCATTTGCACTCTATGCTTATCGAACATCAGTCAGAACCTCTACCGGGGCAACACCTTTTTCGTTGGTCTCTGGGATGGAAGTAGTCCTTCCTATTGAAGTAGAAATACCTTCTCTTCGAGTTTTGTCAGAAATAAAGCTGGATGAAGCTGAGTGGATCCAGGCTCGATATGATCAGTTGAACTTAATTGAAGAAAAGAGATTGAGGGCTAATCGTCACGGTCATATGTACCAAAAATGAATGATGCGAGCTTATGACAAAAAAGTTCGCCCAAGAGAATTCCATGAGGGGGACCTTGTGCTGAAAAAGATCCTTCCCATAAAAAAAGATTACAGAGGAAAATGGATGCCGAATTAGGAAGGACCATATGTGGTGAAGAAAGCTTTCTCGGGAGGCGCACTGATTCTGACTGAAATAGACGGGAAAAGCTTACCCAATCCTGTGAACTCGGATTCAGTTAAAAAGTACTTTGCTTGAAACGGAGAGGCCAAGGTGAAAACCCGCAAAGGGCACTTTGAGACTTCAAAAAAAAAACGGAGAGGCCAAGGTGAAAACGCGCAGAGGGCGCCTTGGGGCCAAAGGGCTTTTGAGTTGAAAACTCGAAAAGGGCGGCTCAAATTTTGAATAGACACGTGGCGATCTTGCAGCGCTAGAATCAATAGAAGAGGAAGCACGTTGCATATTGGGGGCATCAACAAAGTACTTTGAGTCTTCTGAACACATGCTAAAGCTCAAAGCAGCCTTCATGAAACTTGTATAGAAGCCCAATCGGCGGTGTCTAGGGCATTTGATTTATGTCTTGCTCATTTTCACTATTGTTGGATTCTTTTTCGCAAAAAAGGATATGTTCCCAATCAAATCGTTGATAATTCATTTTAACTCTCTTTGAAGTCAATCTATTGTTACCCATCATTCATAAACATGTTGCATTGAAATAATAATTGATGAACTGATAATTTCACAAAAGAAAGTTCTACGTATTACTTTGGGAATCTCTAAGATAAAACAAGAAACTGAAACAGGAAAATTGTTTGGAATTTCCACGTATATAGATTAAAGACATTGGAGAAAGAGGGGTCTTAATGGAAATCATTTCTTCAAACTTCCTCGCCTGATTCGATGTCGTGGCGGGGTGAATAATATTACCTAGTCACCCAGAAAGGTGACAGAGCCAATTTTCGACAAGGAAAGATTCAAAACCCTAAATCATTGTGGAACAAATCCAAAAACAAACCAAGTCGGGTACTCTTCGAGTAAGAGTTGTGATTCCCGGGGAAGATAGTTAGAAGTCAATGCAGACCCGTGTCCCGAAGCCTAAAGGAAAGGGGCCTTGAAATTTCCACAGGGGCAAGTCATTCATACGAAAACGAAACGAAGATGAAACTGTGACGGATAAATATATGATAACACCTCAAATGGGAAATCGCACTCATAACATTCTGACTCATCATACTCATGGCATCCCAATCATTGGGCATAAGCATGTACTCATTCTACATGTTATGTCCTCAAAAAGACACCATGGCAGAACAAATTAAAGAATAGCAGATCCTGTCTCCCGAGTTTGCGATGGAGCGGATAAAAATAGCGATTTGACCTTCCCGGCCGCAGGAAGCGCGGTCGAAGACATCACTAGTGATCCACGAGTTTGAGGATCATCGATTGAAAATAGCAGATTTGACCTTCACGAAGTTGCGAGGAAGCGGATCGAAGACATCACTAGTGATCCCCGAGCTTGCGGGGATCGGATTGAAAATAGCGGATTTGACCTTCCCGAAGTTGCGGGAAGCGGATCGAAGACATCAGATTCTAGTGATCCCCGAGTTTGCAGGATCGATTGAAAATAACAGATTTGACCCTCCCGAATTTGCAGAAAGCGGATCGAATACATCACCTAGTGATCCCCGAGCTTGCGCAGATCAGATTGAAAATAGCGATTTGACCTTCCCGAAGTTGCGGAAGCGGTCGAAGACATCAGTCTAGTGATCCACGAGTTTGCGGGGATCGGGATTAAAATAGCGATTTGACCCTCCCGAAGTTGCGAAAGCGGATCGAAGACATCACTCTAGTGATCCCCGAGTTTGCGGGGATCAGTTGAAAATAGCGATTTGACCTTCCCGAAGTTTGAAGCGGATCGAGACATCGATCTAGTGATCCCCGAGCTTGCGGGGATCAGATTGAAAATAGCGATTTGACCTTCCCGAAGTTGCAGGAAGCAGATCGAAGACATCAGTCTAGTGATCCCTGAGCTTGCAGGGATCAGATTGAAAATAGAAGATTTGACATTCCTGATGTTGTAGAAGCAGATCAAAGATAGCAGGTCTGGCATTCCTGAAGATTCAGGAACAGATCGAAGGCATCAAATCTTATCTCCCTGAGTTTGTAGTGGAGCAGATTGAAACTACATGTCCCATCCCTCTGAAGTTGTAGCGATAGAGTGGACCAAAGTAACAAGACGCAGTGGACTGGAATGAGGCTACCTGAAGAATAGGAGCACCGAAGAATCCAGACTCAGCGGGACCGGGCAAGTTTGGACCTTTATGTCTTTGCTCTATTCCCATTGCACAACAATGAGCAAAGAGGGGCAGCTGTACGAGCCCAAAATTGCCCGGCCCATACACAACCAAACCCAATTAAACCCAACCCAAATAAAAAAAACCATGGCCCACCACAAAAAAAGAAAAAAAACAAAAGAAACCCTAAAAGCTTCGCCTCCACCGCCCATGTCATCATTGCCACCATCATGCCACCGCTCAACACCGCCCATCCACCGCAAAGAAAAGAAGACAAGACAAGTGTATAATAATAAAAAGAAATCGTATAAATGGCTATAAAAAGCCATATAATCCAAATGTAAAAGGGGGATTTTTTAGATTTCCTTTCAATACAAAAACAATAGAGATACGAATAAGAAGAAAACAATTTCAGATTGAAGAAACAAAAACAATTGCAAATATAGATACAAACACCATAAAGCAGAAAAAACCCTAAAAACTTAAACCAAAGCCGAGAGAGGTGATTATTTTTATTTTTATTTTCTTTTTCCTACATTCGTCATTCCTCTTTTCTTCCCTTTTTTTTCTTTCTTTCGACATATTCATATATATATATATATATATTTTTAAAAAGAGGAAGAAATTTTTTACCTTTTCCGGCCACCGTGCGCGGTGGCCGCGTAACAACGTCGGTGTGTGATTTGGAACGCATGGTCCGGCGGAAATTGCACCCGCCCTCGAGACTCGAAGAAAAAAAGAAAGGGGTTAGGGATTTTTTTAAACAAATTAAAAGAAATGATTTTTTTGGTTTTTAAACTTATATAGCCATGTAAAACGACGTCGTTTTGGCCTAAGCGTCCATAAGCCCCAAAACGACGTCGTTTAGCCCTCGACCGAGATCGGACTCGTTCCAGGACTAGGATCCGCGTGTTTTTGACGGAAGGGCTAATTGCACTTTTAGCCCTTCCGCCTTTTTATTTATTTGCAATTAATTTTATTTTATTTTTCAATCTCGCCCTGTAATTATTTTGGTTTTCAATTTGGCCCCCCTTATGCTGCGCATTTTGGAGGAGAAGGGGAAATTTCCCTTTGAATCCCTCCATGTTATTCGCACGTTCAATAGGGTCCTCTTCCTCTTTTATTTATTTCAGATTTGCCCAGAATTTCTGTTTTAAGTGCAGCTTAGTCCTTTCGATTATTTTTTGCTATTTTATTGTTAAAATTTTATTAATTTGATGTTCTTCTTATTATTATTATTATTATCATTTAATGTTATTATTATTATCATTACTTTATCACTATTATTTTTATTATTTTTATTCCTTTTTACTATTTCCCCTATTATTATTATTATCACTATTATTTGTTTTTTTAATTTCTTAAGCTATTATATTATACATTTATTATCATTTTTATTATTTTTATTATTTATTTTTGTTAATATTATTATTTTCTTTAATGCTATATTATTATTATTATGTTTATTACTATTGTTTATTATTATTGCTTTCAATATTATTATATCCGCCGTTATTTACCATTTTTATTTTAATATTATTATTACATTATTTTTACTTTATCATTATATCTATTTTACCTATTATTATTTATTTTATTCCTAATATCATTGCTACATTGTATTCATTTTTTTGTATGCGCTATTATTATATTTATTGTTTATTATATTTCCTATCATCATCATTTTATTATTATTTTTACTATTACTAATATACTACTATTATCATCTATATTATTATGTTTATTTATTATTACTATTAACTTATTAGTATCACTCGTATTAGTATATTATTCGAATTTCATATCGTTATTTTATTATTATTATTCTTTTCACACGTAACATCATATTTTCATATTATCATTTGTCAAACTAATCTTTCCCGATACATCAGGTTTTTAAAATAACCGATATTTCGTATTAAAGATTCGAGGAAATCGAGCCCTAACTTACTGGGTTCCGGTCTTTCTCATTCAATCTGAATAATAGAATATCCTTTTTAAAAATCGCAATACAAGTTTTGAATAGAATACTTGTTCTCGAAAATCGAGGTGTTGTGCCCTAACTTACTGGCTATGACATCTAGATACCCAGAAATAAGTTTGTTTTAAAATAAAGGCAATGTCCCATATTTGGAATTTCGAGAAATCGAGCCCTAACTTACTGAGTTCTGGTTTCTCATCTGACAAATAACGGAATATCCTCTTCAAATTTAAAACCGAGTTTTAAAATCAAAAGGCAAGCTCAGTTTTGGGAGCCCAAAGTGTCGCATCCTAACTTACTGGGTATGATACTTTATCTCTTCGAAAATAAGAGAGCCTTAACGTCTCTTCCAATTCCTTCAAGTGTTAGAAATAAAAAGTATCTATTTCCAAATCATTCCAAAGTTTTCAACATTAGGACATCGATCAATGAATTTGGTACCGATTTTGGGCGTGTCGAGGGTGCTAATCCTTCCTCGCACGTAATAGACTTTCGAACCCATTTTTCTCAACTTTTCGTAGACCAAAAGCACTGTTTTAGTAAACCAAAACGTTTTATTAAAACAAAGGTGATCCGATCAAACCCAAATAAAGATCGGTGGCGACTCCCTTCCTTTTCATTTTCAAAAAAAATCGAGTCGACCGCGTCGTTTACTGTTTTATCAAAAAAATGGTTACGACACCCTCGACAGAGGGTTTCTGTCGAACTCCGCTTCTAAGTTGCTACCTGGGGTGTTTATATAGGCTTTGAGATGTGTTACTTGGCCTCCAAGCATCCAAATCCGAGTAAAATTCCTCTTTCCCGCGGCAGGGACACGGCCATGGCACACGCCCGTGTGAATCGTGGCCAGGCCGTGTTGGACTCCGTTGATGAGGCACGGCCATGTAAATCGTGGCTAGGCCGTGTTCTAGATAATTAAGGAGGCACGGCCGTGTGGCTTGAAGTTCAGGCCATGCTGATTTCGTGGCTTGGCCCAATTTAGTCTGTTTTAAGCCCGTTTCTCATTCTTTTCGTCATCGGGTGCTTTCCTGAGTATAAAACATGAAAAGAAAGGATTAAGAGCACCTTTTTACATAAATTGAGGCTTAAATCATCCAAAAGCATATTAAATGTGGGCTTTAAATATGTTACTTTTATGGTTCATCAAGAGGATCATATCAGACAACGCATTAAACTTGAACAACAGCACGATAGCAGAAGTTTGTAGTCAATTCGCGATCAAACACCACAACTCGTCTCTGTACCGTCCAAAAATGAATGGGGCAGTGGAAGCGGCCAATAAAAACATCAAGAAGATAGTAGGAAAAATGACTGATACATATAAGGATTGGCATGAGAAATTACCGTTTGCACTCTATGCTTATCGGACGTCCGTCAGAACCTCTACTGGGGCAACTCCTTTCTCACTAGTCTACGGGATGGAGGCAGTTCTACCTGTTGAAGTGGAAATACCTTCTCTCCGAGTTTTGTCAGAAATAAAGCTGGATGAAGCTGAATGGATCCAGGCTCGATATGATCAATTGAACTTAATTGAAGAAAAGAGGCTAAGGGCTACTCGTCACGGTCAGATGTACCAAAAACGAATGATGCAAGCCTATGATAAAAAAGTCCACCCAATAGAGTTTCACGAGGGGGACCTTGTGCTGAAAAAGATCCTTCCCATACAAAAGGATTTCAGAGGAAAGTGGATGCCGAATTGGGAAGGACCATATGAGGTCAAGAAAGCTTTCTCTAGAGGTGCACTGATTCTGACTGAAATGGATGGGAAAGCTTACCCAATCCTGTGAACTCGGACTCAGTCAAAAAATACTTTGCTTGAAAAGGAGAAGAGGCCAAGGTGAAAACCCGCAAAGGGAGCTTTGAGACTTCTAAAAAAAAAAGGGAGAGGCCAAGGTGAAAACCCGCAAAAGGCCCCTTGAGACCAAAGGGGTTTTGAGTTGAAAACTCGAAAAAGGCGGCTCAAATTTTGAATGGACATTCAGTGATCTTGTTATACTTGAATCAACAAGAAATGAAGTATGTTGCATATCGGGGCATCAACAAAGTACTTTGGGTCTTCTAAACACATGTTAAGCTCAAAGCAGTCTTCATGGAGTCTGTATATAGAAGCCCAATCTGCGATATCTAGGGCATATGATCTTTGTCCTATTCATTTTACTATCTTTGGATTCTTTTTTCTTCACAAAGATATGTCCCCAGTTTAATTTCTTTTGTATTTTTGATAATTCATTAAATTCTCCTTGAAATCAATCTATATGTTACCCATTATTCATAAGCATGTTGCATTGAAATAATGATTGATGAACTAATAATTTCACAAAAGAGGTTCTACATATTACTTTGGAAATTTCTAGATAAAACAAGAAATCTAAACAGGACAGTTGTTTAGAATTTCCATGTACATAGATTAAAAATATTTGAGACATAAGAGTCTTGATGGAGACCATTTCTCTAAATTCTTTGTCCAGTTGGTAATTAGACAGAATAATGAGTTGTTGTGACGAAAGTAAACAATGCCATTGGGTTATTCGGAAAATGGTATGACAGACCAATTCGACGGAAAAAGATTAAAAAAAACCTTAAATTGTGGTGGAATGAATTGAAGTTGAAACAAGTCCTGTATCCTTAAGTTGCAGTAAGGACAGACAGAAAAAGTTGCGATTCTTGGGGGGATGGTTTGAAGTTGATATACGACCCGGGTCCCAAGGTTCAAGAGGAGTGAGCCCTAAAATTTCCATGGGGCAAATTATTTGAACAAGAAAATGATGCTTCAAGGGAAACGAAGATGAAACCTTGATGAATAAATGAGTGATAACACCTCGAGTAGGAATCATACTCATATCATTTTTGTATAGCATGTTTGAGTAGGAGCATTTGTCTCATTTCGATCACGGCATCCTAATCATTAGGCATAAGTATATACCCATTCTGCATGACATATCTTCTATAGGACAATGTAGTAGGGTAAATTGGCACTGTCAGATCTTGTCTCCCTAAAGTTGCAGTGGAGCAGATTGAAGACGACAGATCTTACCTTCCTGAAGTTGCAGGAAGAAGATCAAAAACCTCAGCTTGACCTCCCTGAAGTTGCAGTGGAGCAAACTGAAGAAAGCAGATCTGGCATTCCTGAAGTTGCAGGGAGCAGATCGAAGACATCAAATCTTGTCTCCCTGAGTTTGCAATGGAGCAGATTGAAGATAGGAGATTTGGCATTCCTGAAGTTGCAGGAAGCAGATTGAAGATAGCAGATCTGATATTCCTGAAGTTGCAGGAAGTAGATCGAAGACATAAAATCTTGTCTCCCTGAGTTTGCAGTGGAGCAGATTGAAGATAGCAGACTTGGCGTTCTTGAAGTTACAGGAAGCAGATCGAAGACATAGCAGATCTGGCATTCCTGAAGTTGCAAGAAGCAGATCGAAGACATTAAATCTTGTCTCCCTGAGTTTGCAGTAGAGCAGATTGAAGACATCAGATCTGGCATTCCTGAAGTTGCAGTGAAACAGATCGAAGACAACAGATCTTACTTTCCTGAAGTTGCAGGAAAAAGATCAAAGACGTTAGCTTTGGCTCTCTGAGTTTGCAGTAGAGCAAGCTAGAAAAAACCAGTCTCGTTTCCCTAAGTTTGCAAGGGAGCACACTAAAGATAGCGGATATTGCATTCCTGAAGTTGCAGTGAAGCAAATTGAAGCCATCAAACTTATATTCCAATACCCCTGAAGTGGCAGTTGGGTTGGAAGCCATTTGGAGAAGACGAGGGCCAAGAAGTCAAGATTCGGCAAGACCGGGCAAAATTGGTCCTTTTATAGTCTTTGCTTCATTCTCGTTTCACGATAATGAGCAAAGAGGGGCAGCTATAATCGACCCATTTTGCCCGGGCACGGAAATAAACCAGAATAAAAAACCAAAAAAAATAAAAAAAAAATATAATGAATAAAACCAAATATCTTGTACAGTCCATTTACAAAGTCCAAATTACAGACCCACTACTCTACCCCAAGCCCAATCACACCCTAGTCCAAAACATACCTAACCCAATACCTAAATGGACTACCCACTAACCCATTACCAGAATAGACCCATTAACCCAAACCTAAAACAGAGTACCCTACCCAGGACCCAGCTCTCGCACGGCCCAAAAGGGGCCCAAAAACTAAACAAGTTCAAAGAGCCTAGGGTTTCGAAAACCCTAGGCGCGCAACCTCTCGCGCCACCTTCGGTCAGCGCGCAATCAATCAGCAATCGTTCCGATGCCGAACTTCTCGCTCCCGACCTGCAAACAAGGAAAACGCAGCAAAAGGAAAGAAACAAATATGGAAAATATGTATTTCCTTTTTCTTTCGTTTTTTTTTTGGGGGTTATAAAAACCCCAGAATAAACTTGTAAACGGGAGGGAGAGAGCAAAAAAAAAAATACACAAACAGAGAATACAAAAATATTCACAAAATCTAGAGGAATAAAATACAGAAACTTTGTTGCAGAGGTGATTTTTTTTTTAATATTTCATTGTGTTTTTTTTTTTATTTTCTATATATTTTTACATATAAATACTGTTTTAAAAAATAAAAAAAGGTGGGGCTTACCTTTCGATGGCGCTGAAAAATTAAGGTTTGGCCTCCGGCCACCGTTCGCGGTGGCGCGTGTAACGCGTGGGGCGTGTGGCCTAGGTCCGATGACCGGAATCCAGACATGGGGGAAGGGAGGCTTGAGAGGTTCTTTTGAATTTTTTTTTTAAACGGGGTGCCAAATGATTTTTTTTTGTCCGAATACTGACTTATATAGTAGTATAAAACGACGCTGTTTTTGCTTAAGCCAATAAGCATTAAAACGACGTCGTTTAAAGGCCTGTGACCTGCGCGTTGACCCGACCCGGGGAGGATCCGCGTGTTTTCGTTAAAAGGTCTAATTACCAAATAAGCCCTTCCGCATTATTTCAATTTTATAATTACGTCCTGTTATTTTTTTTATTTTACAATTGGACCCAGAATTATTTCTTGCGTTTCAATTTAATCCTGCGGGCTATTTAAAGGCTAAAATCGGAACGACGTCGTTTTGGAAAGAAGGCATAATTGCCCAATAAGTCCCTGTGGTTTAACGCGCGTTTTGATTTAGTCCTTTTTATCTATTTTTATCGCTATTTAACCCCTGTTTCTTTGTTTTTTTTAAATCTTTTTATTTTATTTTATTTTAAATTATTATTAAATTATTTTATCATATTAAATATTTTATATTAATTTATTTATATATTAATTTATTAATAGTATAAAATTCGTATATATTTTTATTATTATTTATTATTTTATTTGATTTAATATTATTTTTTATTACAGATTATTTTTATAATTTATATATTAGTTATTATATTATACATTTTAAAATTTGTATATTATATAATATTATATTATATCATATATTATTTTTAAAATTTTATTTTATATAAAATCTATTTATATTATATGACATATTTTATTTATATTGATTATTACATATGTAATTTTTATGATTAGTATATTATATATGTATTTTTATTCAAAATTATTATATATTATTTACTAATTATTTTTATCATGTATTAAATCGTTAAATTATGTATTTTTTATAAATATTCTTATTTTTTTATATACTTTAAATTTTTTATTTATTTAAAATATTTTTTATATATATATAAAATCGTTTTATAAATCGTCATATTCTTTTTTGTCATAATATTCATTCAATGTTTAAATATATCATTTCCTTTTCGTTTGATTTTGTTATTTCGTAAAGATCTAAATTATCTCTATTTATTTTATATCCCATGTTTATTTATTTATGTTTCTTTAATCGTTTATTATTGCTTAACATAATTTTTTATTTATTCATGTTATATTATTCTTTAATTATTTATTGTTAATATAATTTGAAGTTATGTTGAATTGCCATTAAGTATGTATGTCATAATATCTTACTCAAATCATTGTTTTTTAAAAACATTTTTTTAATTGATACATTTTATTCCAATATTAAAACAACGATACATGATATTTGGGGACTTCGAGAGAAATTATACCCTAACTTACTGGGTTTTAATTTTTCTCATGGAACTTAAAGTATCAAGTATCCTTTTTTTCTAACTTACAAATTTCAAACTCAAAACTTATTCTCGGGAATTCAAAACGTTGTATCCTAACTTACTGGATATGATGTTCTGTGTCTCGAGATAAGAATTTTCTAAATAAAGGTGAGCCTAGTTTTAAAGCCATGAAATGTTATATCTTAACTTATTGGGTATAACATTTTATTTCTTTGAGATAGGTGAGTCTTGGTTTTCTTTCTAAAAGGATCATATTTTAAAATTTTTCAAATTTTCAATATTAAGGACATTATTTTATCGATGAGGTACCAATTTTTGGGTGTTATGAGTGCGCTAACCCTTCCTCATACGTAACTGACTCCCGAACCCGTTTTATTGTATTTCGTGGATCAAAATCAATGTTTTGAAATAAAATGTTTTACAAGGTGATCCAATCACACCTAAGTAAAAAGGGATTGGTGGCGACTCCATTTCCATTTTTTTAAAGTCGATCCCCGTTTTTCATAAAATTTAAAAATGGTTTCGACATTACCTTGGGACTCCAAACGGTTAACCGTGAACGCAAGCTTGCTCACTTGCTTATCTAATTCTTGCAAATGCATGTCAATTTTCTATTGAAACTTTTCAGTACTATTGACTAGTCTTTCCACTATGGTTTCCAGAGATGATTTTGGAGGTGGTAATTGTTGATTCGAAAGCAGCCTTTGTTGGTATGACTGATTGAATCAAGGATTCGACCCATAACTCAGATTTGGATAATCCTTCCACCCCCCACAGTATAGGTGTTGGAATAGGGATCATATCGCCTTTGGGGTGGCCCTGGAAAGTTTCCAACAACATTTGCTTGTTTTGTCGAACCCTCGTGTAAAATAGGACATGAGTTCGTCGGATGATCTGACATAGCACAAATTTAACATAACTGTGTTGGGCTTGTTTTATCTGTAAGTAAAATTTGAACAACATTAGTAAGTTTATCAATTTTATCTTTTAAAGATAGAAAACTTAAACCATGAACCCGTTTCGTTGGTTTTGTAGCCGATTGGAATTGTTGAGAATTTGCAGCCATGGTTGAAATCAACTCACTCGCTCTCTGAGGCATCATATTTACAAGTGCCCCTCCACTAGCATTAATAGCATGTTTATTTTGCATATTTTACGTGTTCAAATAAACTAATTCTTGAAATATTTCTTGCTAAATTGGTGATTTTATGTTTAAATTTTGTCAGGAATGAAATTCGGATGCTTTAATTCAAAGACAAGCAGAAAAAAAATTAAATTAGAGCATGGGCAATAGAATAAGGGCCGAATCAGAAATTTGGAGACATTTAAGGGCTGATAAGATTTTTTACTTTGTAAAAGCCATATTTAGAAAATAAAATCTGATATTTTATTTCATGTAATTAATGGGTAGGTGGGTTAGCCTAATTTTAGTATATGGTTTGTGTATAAATAGGGTGTATGGTGGCCCTTGAAAGACACCTTGAATACCTAGAAATTGAATAGAGAAAAATCAATTCATTTCTTTTCTTTCTTTTCACGCGTGAAGTACAGGCATTTTGCCAACTTTTATTTCCATTTTAATATTTTGGCTTAATTTCTCTCAAAGCCCCTTTTCCCTTTCCATTTTCCACCATTTCCATACACCAACCAAGCATGATTAATTTCATAATTAATTTCATGCTTCACTAAATTTCTAACTTAGCTTTCGGTAAGTATTCTTTCAGGTCAAGAATCGTGAGAAATGAATCCGCACAAAAAATATTTCATAACGGTATTTACCATCTCTCCAGAATATGGGATAGTACAAGTCTGTCCCTTAAAGTTAGTTCGATTTCAACACAACGTGCATGTTGGGTTGAAGTTCTTTTGGCGTACAGTTGAGAAGACAAGTTGGCCGTGCTGTATTTGGATACGTGCGAACAAATTGACGTGTCCTGGCGGGGTCATACTAGTCGGATTTTCATCAAGGGAGATAGTAATCGGATTTAAACGTCCCTTACAGTTGAGGTTGTTAATCTGAGTTGGATTCTTTAGAACGCAAGGCTGCCGGTCTCTTAAATTACGAATGCGTGTATCGCAGTTACACAATCGGCAAGGGTTGATTTGCAAGTTATACCGGAATCAGCTACGAAAGGAAGAACTGGCGGTTAGGACATTCCTGATCGGTATAACTAACTTATGGTTTGGAAGAGAAAATCTATTTTCGAGGATCAATTCGGAAACTAGAATTCACCGAGTCTAAGCTAAGGCTTTATATTTCTTTTTACAAAATTCAAATCACTTTCTTATTTTATCTTAATTTCAATTAATATAATTTTTTATTTATGCTATCTCGCTTATTTAATTTCTAAATATTTTCAGCTACCCTAATTTCTAAACATTTTCAATTTCTAGTGTATTCAAGTGTATTTTTCAAAGGCCACCACACACTCTATTTATATGCATATCATATACTAAAATTAGCCTAACTCACTTAACAATTAATTACATGAAATAAAATAAAAATCAGATTTTTTTTCTAAATATGGCTTTTACAAAGTAAAAAATCTAATCAGCCCTTAAATGTCTCAAAATTTTTTATTCGACCCCTCTTTTATTGCTTGTGCTCCAATTTAGTCCTTTTCTGCTTGTTTTTGAATTAAAGCATTCGAATTTCATTCCTGACAAAATTAAACATAAAATTACCAATTTAGCAGGAATTATTTCAAGAATTAATTGATTTGAACACGTAAAATATGGAAAATAAACATACTATCAATGTGTTATATTTTCTAAATTTGTTTTTATATAAAAAAATCTAATGTGGACCGAGTCGAACTTGAGTTTAGCATTTTTTATTTGGTCGGGTTTGGGCAGAATTTTAGACCTATTTTTTGGGTTGAACTAAACCCAGGCCTAAAAAACAGATTTGAAATTTTACATCGACTCGGCCCATAATCAGATATACTTGTGAGATACTAGAGTGAAATATTATTATGCTAAAATTTCCTCACTTTAAGTGTTTTTTTTTAACACACCTACCCATATGCAATATTCTCTCTCGCCGCTAGAGGTGAGTATTCGATCGAGTTGAGTCGGATAGAGTCAAAAAATTTCGAGTTACTCGAGTTTACGAATCCTATTTTAACAACCGAACTCAATTTGAAATTTTTTTAATCAAATCGAATCAAGTTAAAAAATTTCGAGTTGAGTTAACAAATCTTATTATTTATACTCAATGTTGCGTTTACATGGACCGGTTATTTAACTAGTAGACGAAGTGCAAGATTATTTAACTACAAAAACAATATAATGGTTTTGCCTTTTAACTTAATGAGTAAACATTTATCAAAATATCGTAGTTTTGCTTTTTAACTTAATGATTTTGACTTTTAACTTTAGAAAAGGCAAACATTTATCAAAACGACGTAGTTTTGTCTTTTCTTATTTAGATTTTCGGATAGCTCGAATTGTGTAATTCATATTTGAGTTAAACCGAAAAACTTATTTTTTTTATTCGAGTTGATCCAAACAATTTGATTAACTCAAATAACTCGAACTATTTAATTCAAAATTTAATTTTTTTCGAGTTTTTCGACTCAAATCGGATTTCGCTCACCTCTACTTGCCACAATGATAAAATGATTATTTTTTCCAGTTCCATCTAAGTAGAAACATAAAAGCTATAGTTAAATAGTACCATACTTTATTGGTTTAATTTAATTTATTT
Organism: Gossypium sturtianum; assembly: GCA_025698515.1. Taxonomy (NCBI): domain Eukaryota; kingdom Viridiplantae; phylum Streptophyta; class Magnoliopsida; order Malvales; family Malvaceae; genus Gossypium; species Gossypium sturtianum. Next base: position 8,964,906 of record CM046948.1, read on the forward strand.
CTTTTTTTAAATTTTTTTTTGTATAAACATAATAGAAATTAAAAAGTGAATTTCAATTTTAAACTAAATAAATCTTAAAACATTTAAAATAAATAAATTTTTATTGAGGGGAAAGTTGGGGTTAGAAGTGAGCAGAAATTAATTAAAATTTATTTAATTGATTCATTCAGTCAAGTTGATGTTAGTTTAATCATTGTCTCGATTAAAATTGATAATCAAATTAACTGAACCAACCTATGATAAGTTATTTTGATTAAATTGATTAAACTTAAATTGATCAGTCCAACCCTAAAAAACATGTACCATTTGAAATAAAACCCAAATGCTCACCCTTAGCAAGGGCAGATGATTTGTTGTGACATGTAAATTTGGTGCAAAAAAACAACTTGCAGATCATTCTAATTAACGAGGAAATGTGAGAGTCGTGTTAGATACAAGTAGAAACACAAAAATATATACACTTTTTTAGCACCTTTTGAACCCTAATTCATGTAGTTTTATAGTGATTTCTGTCAAAATACATACTTTAATTTTAAAAATAATTAAATTACAGATAAATTATTAACATAATAAATTTTAATTATTTTATAATGAATTTTTACAAAGTTAGTTTAATTTTGACAGATTCGCACAAAGGGTCAAATATGGCTCGGCAGACACCTCAGAAGGCTTTAATAGTGGGTTGATTTTTTTATACCAAGTGAACCAAGGGCAAGAATAAATATTTTTCCAACCAAGGTTGATCCAAATGATGATCATTTTAAACTTTATATTAATTTTTATCCAAAGTTTAATTGAGTTAAAAATTAATATAAAGCCTAAAAGAGAAAGTGACACAATGTGTTAAGCATTAAAGACAAATCCAATAAGAAAATTTGCAGCCCAAAATTGACCCACTAAGCTGATCCAATCAGCTTATTTAGCTGATAAAATTATTTGCAAAACAACCCTCAAGTTACCTTAAAAACCCATTCAAACCTCTCCACTTTTTGTGCTTCTAAAAAATGCCGCAAGCTAAATTTAGCAAAGTTTGAAACATTCAAACTTTGCATCAATGTGTGGCCGGCCAAGGGGGTATATGGCTGCTGATTTTTTGCTATTTTTTGCAGCGAATCGCACCTGTAAATACCTCCTTCATCTATTCATTCAACACATCTCTCATTTCACACTTCCAAAACATCTGTTTTCCTTCTCTCTCTTACTCACTTTCTCCCTTCCAAAACCCCTCTTTGTTTCCCATTTTTTCCCTTTGCAGCATTCAAGTGCTTATAGAAGCCTTGGAACAATAAAACATCGGTGAAGGAGAGGAGCAAACTAGTCTGACTTCTGAGAAACACTGGATTTGATTCTAGTTTCCTATCCTTTAACTTTCCTTGTTGTTGTTATGAACATGTTTATGAATATTTGTTATGTTGTTATTATAAATTTAATTAACATGGCTTAAATTTAATTCGTATTAGGTTGATTGCATTTTGTCTACTTAAGTTATTAAAATCATGTTTGTGTTGTTATAGGTCTTGGTAAATTGTTTGATTAAGTAAAACCATGATTATGTTATACTTGCATTATAATTGTATGGTAAATAATGGATTAATTATTAATCGTATTGAAATTGTAATTAATTGACACAATACTTAATCAGTGCATGTTTAATCTTCTAAGGTAGCTGAGTGTTAAATTAGCAACGATATTAAACGGTACATTAGCCTTGCATAATTATTGTAATTAAACTGTTTCAACGTATGAATATATTGTTACTTCACGTAATATTTTACTTGCTTATTAAAATTGATTAATTGTTTGAATTGACATAGTAATATGTTCAAGAGATTAGTTAATTTGGTAAGTCTGTATATGCTATAGTTAACAAATTACTAAGTTGCCGTGAATATATTCGTAACAACATGAACATTGTTTTAATAATAAAAAGTTAAGAAATGTAAATGATCTAACACAATAATGTCATATTGATTAAACTTATTTTTCAGAAATTGTGCTTTGCAATTTTTACCTTTTAATTTACTTAGTTAATTTACTTAGTATCTAGTTTTATTAAACCCTTTTCTTTCAAAATAAAATATTTTTCTTCACCAAAGTGTTTTTAATTGCATTTCATAAATATTTTCTTACACAGTCCCTGTAGTTACGATAACTCGCCATTTACTTGTCACTTTATTACTTGTTGCGATTGTGTACACTTACACATTTCCATTGTTCTAACAAATACTGGCTCGCTTGTTCCAATTCCTGGAGCAATAGGTGCATTATAACAGGGAACAGGAGGTATTGTGCTTGGAAGATTTGGCAACGGTGCCTCGATATGAAGAGCTTGAATGACTTGCCTGATTGATGGTCTTAGTTCGAGATTTGGGTGGGCACACCATAGTTCAATTGACCTTTTACCACAAGCAATTTCTAATGCCACTACTCCAAAACTATATACATCGGATTCTTCGCTAGCCTTGCCCGAAGATAGACATTCAAGAGCAATGTGTCCCACCCCTGCTAAAAGAGTGTTTTTTAACCCTTTTGAATGATCAACTAGCCTAGCTAATCCGTAGTCTCCGAGTTTATCATCAAAGCTAGAATCCAACACAATGTTGTTGGTCTTGATATCTCTATGTAATACGCAGTAATCTCCTTCTTCATACAGATACAGCAATGCCGATGTTAAGTCTTGCACGATTTTTGTTGAAACTAGTAAATAAGTTGTTATAACAGCACCTAGTATTTAGGGATTAGTTACTTGTAATTAAGTACTAAGAAGGTTAATTAGTTGCTACCTCCCCTTTATATTATAGTCCTATAGTAGCGATAATAGATGTCTTTGGATGCATTTTTTCAATACTATCCTATTATCGTTTCTCAACATGGTATCGATATCCAGGAACAATTTTTTGCTTCTCTCGATTTTTTCATAATCCTCTTCCATGGCCATCGATCCATCCTCTTCTCTCATTGATTTTCATCATCCTCTTTATCTTCATCCATCCGATACTCCACGGCACTATGTTAGTTTCTCATCGACTTCTTGGTTTTGAAAATTATACCATCCGAGTCGATCTATGCATATCACTCTTCTTGCCAAAAATAAACTCGGCTTTGTTGATGGTACTTGCTCCCGGACTGATTTTCCAGTGCTCTTCATCCTCAATGGGACCGTTGCAATGCCATTGTGCTCTCTTGGATCCTCAACACTGTTTGCCAAGAACTTTCACCGGGATCGTTTTAACGAGTGTGCTGCCTTGTTTGGAAGGATCTTCAAGAATGCTACAAATAAGGTCGATGGGTCTCGAATTTATTACCTCCATCATGCTATTTCTTCTCATACTCAAGGTACTGCTTCTATCTCCACGTATTTCACTCAACTTCGCCTTATTTGGGATGAATATGATGTTCTGTGCCTTGCTCTCCATATGGTTGTGAAAATGCTCGAACCGCCTCTGTCTCTTTTCTTCAACAACGACTCTTTCAATTTTTAATGGGTCTCAATGATTCTTACACTTCTTTGCATGCGAAGTCAACTCCTACTTATGCAACCACGCCATCACCAATCAAGCCTACTCCATGCTTGTTCGGGAAGAATCTCACCGTCGCCTCTCTTCTCTATTACTCTGCCTTACAACCGATCGTGCTTTATTCTCGACTACTCATTGGTAGTTCCAAGCGCCGATTCAATGGCATTTGTGACCACCGCAATGTTCGAGGCCATAAACGTGAGACTTGTTATAAATTGATTGGTTTCCCTCCTGATTTTAAGTTTACTCGCAAGAAATCAGTTGCTACTTGTAACATCCTGAATTAGGGGTTGTTTGAAAATTTAATTATTTGTTCCCATGTGTGTGTGTGCTTGAAGAAATAAATTTATGATTTATTTGGCATGTTTTGGGGTCTAGAATTAAACCCGAGCTAGGCCTGACTTAGTATTAAAATTTATTTTTAAGTGTGTAAAAGGAAGGAGCTAGGTTAGTTAGGGCTTTAATAAAATTTTGGGCGAGCTAAGGCACAAAGGATGGGCTTGGTATAAGTGGCGTGGTGCGCCTAAGAGCTTGCTAGGGGTCTTAGGTTCGATCCGTGGAAGGAACAAGGGGGAAATGTTTTTTCTCCTTGTGGGCTTTTAAGGCGTTAGGCCTAGAAAGGCCTTTTAATTAAATTAGGAGGGCTTATTGACATGAGAGTGGGTTGGCTAAGTGGCTGGCGTGTGCTACTTAGGCGCTGGAGGAGTGATAGGCGATGTTCGAGTTTCTGCTGAGAAGCGTTGGCACTTTTAATTTTTGGGGTAAACGGCCAGGGAGGTCTTATAAGTAAATATTGGGGCTTTTTGACATAAAAGATAGGTTGGCCCAAGTGGCCTGGGCGCTGCTTGGCTGCTGGATTCCCCAGTCCCGTGTTCGATCCCAAATGCAAAGCGGTGGTTTTTATTTTTGCAAGGTCAAGCGTGGAAGGGAGTGGCTCGCATGCACATGGTGTTCCTTGTTCGGTTGGTGTTGGGCACATGGTCTTGGTTTTGTTTTTTTATTATTTGATGGGATTAATAAGGATAATATGAGGATAACAATTAGTTTTTAAATTGGATTTTTATTAATTCTAAGAAGATAAAGAAGATATTGGTTGGATTATTAATTGATTAAGAGGATTAATTCAAACTACTTTGAATTAAGTAAACGAATGGCTTGGAGTAAATCAAGAAGTTGGATGGAATTTGAACTCCTAATTGGAGTGGACGGCAAGCTTTAGGGAAGGGTGCGAATTCCTTTATAAGCATCTATCAACCATTGTGATTTTCTTTTACCATTTTTTTCTTAGCCGAAATTCTTAACCCCTCTTTCTTCTTTATTTTTTCTTTTATTTTCCATCCTCTCAAATCCCTTTAGCCGAAATCCTCATCACCTTTCCTTTCCATTATTTTTCTTTCCTTCTTTCCTTGGCCGAATACACCATTTGAAGTGCCGAAATGCCTTCCTTCCTAATCCGTGAAGTCTTGGCTGAATATCAGAGTGAGGGGTAAGTATGCCGAAACTCTCCCACACTATTATTTTCCTATGTCGACTTGGTTATAAGAGAAAAGCCAAAATTTGTTTGGTGGCTAAGCAATGTTGGAACGATCTTGTTTAGGTGCCGAGATTCTAAGGCGTTCGTTCTAAGCCGTCATTCTTTGTCAACCGAAATTGGTAAGTGTGGGTAAGGCCTATGTTGTATTCAAAAGCCGAAAGTTTTGATTATTAGTTTTACTTACTAATCAATGGTGATTGACGAGCAGATTTGGGAATCAAGTATTGCGATTAGTATCCAAGAGTGTGAAGGTGAGATTTCGGGTTCACAAGGAACCCCTCTCTAATAATTTGATTTGGCCGAATAGGCCATAATACTAACAAGTGTTGGCGAATATAGGAACAAGTGAGATCTAGGGTGGCCAACGTTTCTTTTCTGTTTAGGGCATCCAAAGGTGACAGTGTGTACATACACACTTATAATTGATTAAATGTACTAAATCATTTGTGTGTGCTAACCGGATCTGTGTAGATTCAGGATTAATACCATGAAAGGTATGAGCAGGGAACAAGGTAAGTCCCTGTTGACTATGAAATATTTTAAGATGCTTTTGGGAAGCATGGTGTGTCTAGTACACGTTGCTTATTGCTAATGATAAAACCTGTACATGTGATTAAGTATGTGGTAGCATAAATTATGTGATATAAATATTGATGTGGGATTGATTGAGTGGAGGGGGCAGTGATGTTTCGTGCTGACGAGCACCAGTGTTTTGGTAACACACCGTGACTATATGTCACCAGAGGTTTGGTACCTCATAGCGACTTGTCCCTGTGGTTAACACCACCACCGTGGTTGGCCCCACTTGAGATATGGGATCGTCGCGGTGATTTGGTATCACACGATGGGTTGGCCCCATCACCCGATTTGTGTCCACGGACACCAGTGCTTTGGTAGCACATCGTGACTATATGTCACCAGTGGTTTGGCACCACCAGTGTTTTGGTAACACATTGTGACTACGGTCACCAGTGGTTTGGTACCACATGGGGTAGACAAAGGCGTTTGGTTGGCTAAGACGGGTGCATGACTTAGTACATGATGATTGATTATATCTTTGTGTATGAAATTGTTTAAACACGAGGAAGGATTACATATCGAGTCTTGGTGACTCACCTTCTCCTTTAACATTTTCAGTGACTCGTAGATGGCGGTTGAGGAGCCTTGGACTCGAGGTGGCCATGCAATGGACTTGCATAAACCGAACTTAAACTTGGTTATTTTATTTTATTGGGTTGTTTTTTTTTGGTTGTAATAAGGCCTCCATAAACTTTATTTGTGTTATTTCTTATATGTTGGATATTTACTTTAAACTATATTATTAAAACTGAATTAAAGTCACATGTTTTTCTTAAATTAACACGGAAATGTTTTATCGTGCCATCAGGCACACTTGAAACTTGTATAATAACCATGGACTTAATTAAACTTCCAAATTAAATCTAAGTATAGTTTCGGCAAGATAACCAAAAACGAGAAGTTTTCAACAAAACTTAAATTGGTTTTAAAATGGTTCTCAAATTGTTTTCTCAGTAGCAAACCAAATTCGGTCGTAGCGTTTGGGCGGGTTTTGGGGTGTTACAAATGGTATCGAGCCCAGTTCAAAGCTCATTGTGTGGGGCCCAAGGCCCAAAAATGTTTTAGTAGGCCTTTTGAATTGTTTTTGGATTTTAAGCGGCATGGCCCGAGTCTCCTGCACCGATCCGCCTGTAAGTATATCTAAACCTCTTGGTGAATTATATTACTGTAGAAGGGTAGGAAGCATGGAACGTAGATAGACTTATAGGACTTGGACCCTAAGGTTAGATTACTCAAACACAAACGAAGCATAAGACTTAAGGAACTAAACCAACCTATGACTTAGTCAATGAGCTAGGGTGTGGTAACCCCATGCGCATGTCTAGGATTGGATCCGGAAGAGCACAGTATTTAAGCGGTCCTCGTGACTCACCTCCTCTTCGCGGGTATCCTGCAGTGCGTAGCTTCGGTTCACCCTAACTCAGAGGGCTCAGTGGTGTGGTAACCTCTGCGCGCATGTCTAGAAAGGTTCAGTGAGAGCTTGGTATTTAAGCGGTCCGCGTGACCCACCTCCTCTTCACTCGAATTCTGCCTGGTGCGTAGCTTTGGTTCACCCTGACCAGGAGGGCTCGGTCATAGGCTAAACACAATGATTAAAACCCGAAAAGGGAATTAGCCTTGTTTTCCGAAATAGAATGAAACAACAAACCCTAATGTTTTCAAAACTTGTGCAATAACTTTCTCAAATCCTAGAACATTACTTTTACAACGTTTTTCTCGAAAAACTTGACTTGTGAAAAATTACAGAAATACCCTTAGGAGTAAAATTACCAAAATGCCCCTGACCCATAAAATATTAATTCAATAGTTTTGCCCAAAAATTTTAACTATTTTACAAATATTCAACAACTTAGCTTTGGAAATCATCAAAGAAAATATTTTGGTTCGGAAAATTACTGAAAATACCCTGTAGGAAAAGACTGACGAAAATACCCCCAGGATAGAAATGGGCGAAATGTCCGATGAGTGAATAGGTATGGAAAGTATTAAGGAATGGATGCATGAACTTCTTTGTGGGAACTAGGATAGGAAATCAAACTTTGTTTGCTCGAAAGAATCTCTAGAGTAAACCTTATCCATAAAATTTAAATCATGAGTAATAAAGTGAAACAAATGCTAACGCATAAAAATTTTCTTAATCAGATTAAGGTGCGGTAGATAGAATGAGTTCTAGAGGACGTGGTCGCCGTGGAACGCGGTAGGGGTAGGATGACGGTGTCGGAACCCGTCAGTCGGGACAAGGTTCTGAAAATGAAGTACCACCGCCACCACCACCTCCTACTTTTAGAGCTGAGGAGCAGGATCAGACCGGGGGTGAGGCAGTATCGCATCGTAAGCGGTATTGCGAGTTCTGGAGATTGTGGCTGGGGCTGGTGGAAATCTAGGAGCTCGGAAGTCTGCTCCGAGCGATTCGAACTAACTGAGTTTGAAGTGTTCCGAGTGTGTCGAGAGTAGCACCCGGTCTGTGAGAATCATGGCTAGAATCAACTGAAAGGATCATGGATGATCTTGACCTGACTGAGGAAGAAAAACTGAAAGGGGCCGTATCGCTTCTAAAGGATGAAGCATATCAATGGTGGTGATGATTCGAGATGGCGCTCTACGAGATGATCTCGACTTGGGATTACTTCAAAACCACCTATCGGAAGAAGTATGTGGGCACTAGCTGCTACACAGATGCCCAAAGGAAAACTTTTCTCGAGCCTAGTGCAAGGAACTAAGTCGAGCGCAGTATGAGGCGGAGTTTTTAAGGTGAGTAGGTATGCTAGAGGCATCGTGTCTCATCGAGCATGAGCGCTTGTGTCCGCTTTGAGGACGGGCTTAGAGATGATTTGAGGTCGCTAATCGCTCATGCAGCAGTTCGTGAGTTTTCATCTCTAGTGGAAAAGGCTAAGGTAGCCGAAGGGGATCAAGGAGACCGTAAGACGTAGCATGATAGGAACAACCAAAAAGAGGCTTTGGATCGCTTGGATCGGGCGGTAATGTGGAGAAGAGAGGGCTAGAGTTGGGGAATCGAGAAAGAGCCACAAAGCTCGCTTCGCGGCCACCTCGGTGTGTTAGATGCGGAAAATCCCACTCGAGGGAATGTTTGGTGGAAGTAGAGGTGCTTTGAGTGCGGATCGTTGGATCACCGTGTGAGGGATTGTCCTCGGAAGCTAGCTAGGAATCAACCAGAGGGCCAGAACCGTGCTCAGGTTAGAAATGAAGGACCACCACAGAGGGGTCGAGGTGCAGCTAAAGGTAATGATAATGGTAACGGGCGTGGTCGAGGTGCTGAAGGTGCAGAGGCGAGGCAACCAAGGTTGGTTTATGCAGTTGGCTGTCGAGAGGAGGAAGATGTGCCAGACATGACAACGGGTAAGTTTCTTATTTTTGGAATACCCTCAATTGTCTTGGTTATGGTTACGTTAGTTCATTCTTACGATTGCTAGTAAAGAGTATGGAACCTGGATTATGAACGTAGGGAATGTGTAGAAAGTATGATAGTTCTTTAAGATCAGAGTGCGCAGCAGTAACGTAGGATGACGAGTTAAGGATGCACGATTGAGCGATAATAAGTAATTTCGAGGACGAAATTATTTTAAGGGGGGTAGAATTGTAACATCCTGAATTAGGGGTTGTTTGAAAATTTAATTATTTGTTCCCATGTGTGTGTGTGCTTGAAGAAATAAATTTATGATTTATTTGGCATGTTTTGGGGTCTAGAATTAAACCCGAGCTAGGCTCCGACTTAGTATTAAAATTTATTTTTAAGTGTGTAAAAGGAAGGAGCTAGGTTAGTTAGGGCTTTAATAAAATTTTGGGCGAGCTAAGGCACAAAGGATGGGCTTGGTATAAGTGGCGTGGTGCGCCTAAGAGCTTGCTAGGGGTCTTAGGTTCGATCCGTGGAAGGAACAAGGGGAAATGTTTTTCTCCTTGTGGGCTTTTAAGGCGTTAGGCCTAGAAAGGCCTTTTAATTAAATTAGGAGGGCTTATTGACATGAGAGTGGGTTGGCTAAGTGGTGGCGTGTGCTACTTAGGCGCCTGGAGGAGTGATAGGGCGCATGTTCGAGCTTTGCCGCAAGCGTTTGGCACTTTTAATTTTTGGGTAAACGGCCGGGGAGGTCTTATAAGTAAATATTGGGGCTTTTGACATAAAATATAGGTTGGCCCAAGTGGCACAGGCGCCGCTTAGGCTCTGGATTCCCAGTCCCGTGTTCGATCCCAGCATGCAAAGAATGTGGTTTTTATTTTTGCAAGGCTGGCGTGGAAGGGAGTGGCCTGCACATGGTGTTCCTTGTTCGGTTGGTGTTGGGCACATGGTCTTGGTTTTGTTTTTTTATTATTTGATGGGATTAATAAGGATAATATGAGGATAACAATTAGTTTTTAAATTGGATTTTTATTAATTCTAAGAAGATAAAGAAGATATTGGTTGGATTATTAATTGATTAAGAGGGGATTAATTCAAACTACTTTGAATTAAGTAAACGAATGGCTTGGAGTAAATCAAGAAGTTGGATGGAATTTGAACTCCCTAATTGGAGTGGACGGCAAGCTTTAGGGGGAAGGGGTGCCGAATTCCTTTATAAGCATCTATCAACCATTGTGATTTTCTTTTACCATTTTTTTCTTAGCCGAAATTCTTAACCCCTCTTTCTTCTTTATTTTTTCTTTTATTTTCCATCCTCTCAAATCCCTTTAGCCGAAATCCTCATCACCTTTCCTTTCCATTATTTTTCTTTCCTCCTTTCCTTGGCCGAATACACCATTTGAAGTGCCAAAAATTCCTTCCTTCCTAATCCGTGAAGTCTTGGTTTGAATATCGAGTGAGGGGTAAGTATGCCAAACTCTCCCACACTATTATTTTCCTATGTCGACTTGGTTATAAGAGAAAAGCCGAAATTTGTTTGGTGGCTAAGCAATGTTGGAACGATCTTGTTTAGGTGCCGAGATTCTAAGGCGTTCGTTCTAAGCCGTCATTCTTTGTCAACCGAAATTGGTAAGTGTGGGTAAGGCCTATGTTGTATTCAAAAGCCGAAAGTTTTGATTATTAGTTTTACTTACTAATCAATGGTGATTGACGAGCGATTTGGGAATCAAGTATTGCGATTAGTATCCAAGAGTGTGAAGGTGAGATTTCGGGTTCACAAGGAACCCTCTCTAATAATTTGATTTGGCCGAATAGGCCATAATACTAACCCAAGTGTTGGCGAATATAGGAACAAGTGAGATCTAGGGTGGCCAACGTTTCTTTTCTGGATTTAGGGCATCCAAAGGTGACAGTGTGTACATACACACTTATAATTGATTAAATGTACTAAATCATAGTGTGTGCTAACCGGATCTGTGTAGATTCGGGATTAATACCATGAAAGGTATGAGCAGGAACAAGGTAAGTCCTCATTGACTATGAAATATTTTAAGATGCTTTTGGGAAGCATGGTGTGTCTAGTACACGTTGCTTATTGCTGATGATAAAACCTGTACATGTGATTAAGTATGTGGTAGCATAAATTATGTGATATAAATATTGATGTGGGATTGATTGAGTGGAGGGGGCAGTGATGTTTCGTGCTGACGAGCACCAGTGTTTTGGTAACACACCGTGACTATATGTCACCAGAGGTTTGGTACCTCCAGAGGTTTGGTACCTCATAGCGACTTGTCCCTGTGGTTAACACCACCGTGGGTTGGCCCCACTTGAGATATGGGATCGTCTGCCAGTGATTTGGTATCACACGATGGGTTGGCCCCATCACCCGATTTGTGTCCACGGACACCAGTGCTTTGGTAGCACATCGTGACTATATGTCACCAGTGGTTTGGCACCACCAGTGTTTTGGTAACACATTGTGACTACGGTCACCAAAGTGGTTTGGTACCACATGGGGTAGACAAAGGCGTTTGGTTGGCTAGGGCGGGTGCATGACTTAGTACATGATGATTGATTATATGTCGTGTATGAAATTGTTTAAACACGAGGAAGGATTACATCTTGAGTCTTGGTGACTCACCTTCTCCTTTAACATTTTCAGTGACTCGTAGATGGCGGTTGAGGAGCCGTTGGACTCGAGGTGGCCATGCAATGGACTTGCATAAACCGAACTTAAACTTGGTTATTTTATTTTATTGGGTTGTTTTTGTTTTGGTTGTAATAAGGCCTCCATAAACTTTATTTGTGTTATTTCTTATATGTTGGATATTTACTTTAAACTATATTATTAAAACTGAATTAAAGTCACATGTTTTTCTTAAATTAACACGGAAATGTTTTATCGTGCCATCGGGCACACTTGAAACTTGTATAATAACCCAGACTTAATTAAACTTCCAAATTAAATCTAAGTATAGTTTCAAAAGATAACCAAAAACGCGAGAAGTTTTCAACAAAACTTAAATTGGTTTTAAAATGGTTCTCAAATTGTTTTCTCTGTAGCAAACCAAATTCGGTCGTAGCGTTTGGGCCGGGTTTGGGGTGTTACACTACTAATGTCACCTCTTCGGTCAATTCTGTTGACACTTTGTGATCCTCATCCGCTCGCACTCCATCCGCTCCTACTTTAACATCGAACAGATGACGGCAACTTCGCATATATTGCAAAAGGATTCATCTATTTCTGCTACTGCTCAGATGGCTGGTAAGCTTTCTTCCTCTACATCCTCTAGCTGGATCCTTGACACAGGAGCTACCAACCATATGACATTTGAATTTCACTGCTTGAATTCTTCTGTTGTTCTTGCTCCTAACAACTCATGTGTTCAATTACCTAATGGGAGATCAGCCCCGGTTACTCATTTTGGCCATCATATTCTTTCCCCTACTTATAAACTCACTAATGTTTTGTATATACCTGAATTTAATTACAATTTGCTTTCTATTTCTTAGCTTACTAAAGACCTTAACTGTTTTGTGTCTTTTTACCCCTCTTTCTGCCTTTTACAGGACCTTTGCAGTGGACGGATGCTGGGGATTGGTAGAGAACATGCTAGTCTATACTACTTTCAACCACACCAGCTTTCTTCCAGTATTGTTCTTCCTCCCAAATCTGCCAATTCTTCTTTGCCCGTTGTTACCTCTTTTATGGCTTTCAATCATGATTCCCATGTATGGCATGCTCGCGTTGGTCACACCTCTATTTCCACAATGAAAAAAATTGTTCAATTGCAATCTGTTTTACATGATTTTAATGAATTATCTTCTTGTTCTATTTGTCCATTGGCTAAGAAAACTAAATTGCCATTTCCTCGTAGTCTTACTCAATCAACTCATGCCTTTTCTTTAATTTATATTGACTTATGGGGACCTTATAGAATTTCAACTCATAGTGGTCATCGTTTTTTCCTCACTATAGTTGATGACTTCACTCGAATGACTTGGGTCTACCTTTTGCGAACCAAAAGTGATGCCTCTGTTACTCTTACACAATTTGTTGCCTATGTCAAAACACAATTCTTAGTTGATATCAAGATCATTCGTAGCGATAATGATTCTGAATTTTTTAACTCTACTTGCACACCTTTTTTCACCTCTCGCGGCATTGTCCATCAAAGTTCATGCGTTGACACTCCACAGCAAAATGGAGTTACTGAACGCAAACACCGCCATCTCTTTGAGCTTGCTCGAGCCTTGAAATTTCACTCTAATTTACCATCTAAATTCTGGGGTGAATGTGTACAAACAGCTTGCTACATTATCAATCGTTTACCTAGTTCTATTTTGTCTTGGACATCTCCTTATGAAAAACTCTACAAAACTCCTCCATCTCTAGATCATCTAAGGGTTTTTGGTTGTTTATGTTATGCCACTGTACCTCATTATCATGATAAGCTTTCTCCTAAATCTATTGCTTCTGTTTTTCTTGGTTATTCTCTAGTTCAAAAGGGTTACATTCTCTTTGATCTTCTTTCCAAGAAATTTTTTGTTAATCGCAATGTTGTTTTTCATGAAAATGTTTTTCCTTTCAAGTCTTCCTCTTCTCTTCCTCCAATGTTTCCCATCAATAATTTTGGCCCCATTGAAGACTCAAATTTTCTTTCCATCCCTCCTATACCTCCTCCTATTACCTCATCTAATTCTTCTTTACCCTCTTTCACTTTGGACCCTTCTTCATTTCCACCTTTACAACCATCTCCTCCACTTCGACAATCCACTCGAACCACCACACGACCCTCTTGGCTCCAAGACTTTGTATGTTCTACTCCATCTTCTTCATCCTCTTCACTTGCAATACAAGGTTCGTATCCTCTTACTCTGTCTTATACACATTTACCTTTACATATACAACACTTTGCTGCCACCATATCACACCTTGTGGAACCACAATCCTATTCTGAGGCTATTAAACACAAGTGTTGGATAGAGGCTATGCAACAGGAAATTCAAGCCTTGGAATCAAATGGCACTTGGGAAGTAGTCTCTTTACCTCCTGGGAAACCTTCCATTGGTTGTAAATGGGTATATAAGATAAAATATCATTCTGATGGTACTGTTGAAAGATTCAAAGCTCGGCTTGTCGCCAAGGGTTACAATCAACAAGAAGGTATTGATTTCCAAGAAACATTTTCTCCAGTCGCAAAACATGTTACTGTCCGTACTGTTATTGCTCTTGCTGCTCTTTTTTACTGGCCTCTTTATCAGTTAGATTTTTTAATGCTTTTTTACAAGGTGATTTACACGAGGAAGTATTCATGACTCTTCCTGGGGGATTTCGCAACCAGGGGGAGAATAGGGTCTGCAGGTTGCGTAAATCTCTATATGGCCTGAAACAGGCTTCACGACAGTGGAACTTGAAGTTGACTGAAACATTGATTTCACATGGCTACATTCAGAGCAAACATGACTACTCAATGTTCACAAAGAGGATAGAACTCAAACAAGTCACCATGTTAATATATGTTGATGATTTGCTGATTACAGGAAATGACAGTAATTTGATCAATGAATTAAGAGGGATATTGCACAAGAATTTCAAGATGAAGGATCTTGGGAGTCTGAAATACTTCATTGGGATTGAAATATTAAGGACAGATGCAGGTATTGTGCTAAATCAGAGGAAGTATGCTCTTGAATTAATTGAAGATGCTGGTTTAAAAGGAGCGAAAGTAGCAGTCACTCCATTAGAACAAAATCAAAAGCTTACAACAGTAGAATTTGATGAAACATTGCAGTCGAAAGATGATGATGAAGTTTTAGCAGATGCAACAGTTTATCAAAGACTTATTGGAAGATTGTTATATTTGACAAACACCAGACCAGACATTGCTTTTAGTGTACAACACTTAAGTCAGTTCATGCATAAGCCTAAGAAGTCTCACTATGTAGCTGCATTGAGGATTGTGAGATACATTAAAAGTAATCCGGGACAAGGAATTTTATTTGCTTCGATGGAGATTCTATTTTAATCGCATATTGTGATTCAGATCGGGCATCTTGCCCTATGTCTAGAAAATCAACAACGGGATATTGCATAAAGCTTGGAAGTTCATTGATCTCTTGGAAATCAAAAAAACAAAATACGCTCTCAAGATCTTCACAGGCGAAATATAGGAGCATGGCATCTATTGCTGAAATTAAAATGGTTAAAAGGATTACTTGAAGAGTTGGGGATTAAAGGAAATAAACCAAACTATGCTTTATTGTGATCAAAGCTGCAATTCAAATTGCAAAAGAAATCCCGTTACCATGAAAGAACCAAGCACATTGAAATCGATCGCCACTTTGTGAGAGAAAATATTCAAAAGGCTTGGTGAAAGTGAACACACATTTCCACAAAGGAACAAATTTGCGATATTCTCACCAAAGGATTAGCAAGACAACAACATCGACATTTAATATCCAAGTTGGGAGTGATAGACATATATCACCCTCCAACTTGAGGGGAGTGTTGAAACTAGTAAATAAGTTGTTATAACAAAGCACCTAGTATTTAGGGATTAGTTACTTGTAATTAAGTACTAAGTAGGTTAATTAGTTGCTACCTACCCTTTATATTACAAATCCTATAGTAGCGATAATAGATGTCTTTGGATGCATTTTTTCAATACTATCCTATTATCGTTTCTCAACAATTTTGTATCATGTTTCCCATGTCAATAAGCTTTTTCCTTAAAAATCCTGCTTTTGAGTCAGCCAAAGTCCAACAGCATCGGTTGCTGAAAAATCAGGGCTGCTGCTCCAAGCAAGATTCTGACCCGAAGGGTCTTGTGCATGTACAATAGTGCAATTCTTGACTCGGCCATGAGCGTAACTCAGTGCAAAGCCTGCCAACACATTGTCCCATCTCATGGGGGAACACCAAGTTCTTTTCAAGCAGCATTGTGAGCATCGAGGGACTCTTTTACTAAAATTTCACAAACTTACTGGAAAGACTAGCACAGTTAAGGCTTGAATCCAAAAGGTTAGTGAGATTTGAAACATGTTCATGTTGGATTTCAATGGATATAACTGATGATTAATTAAGGAACATAAATGGAGAAATTATTGATTAGTTAAAGGTCAAAAAAAGGAAAAAAAAAAACATTTTTGTACTAATATGATTGAAGAGAGTTGTAAGTTAAACCCCACAAGGAAGATGCTACCAAACCTGTAATGGAGAAAGGTCAATTTGATCACAGCTAGAGGTGTCAACGTGCTAAAATAAAATTTCAACTCTAGGCTAGTTTTTGGGCTTGCACCACCTGCTCAAAAATCCCTTTTTATATTTTAATTGATATTTACATACTTTTATAATTAAATATAAATTTAAAATATTTTTTATCATTTAAATTAAATTCAAGCTGGACTAGTCTAGCCCAAAGTGTAAAAATCTTTATTCAAGTTTGATCCAAGTTATGTCGAATAAGCTACCTGGCCCCTGGACAGATCTAATCACAATCAATGTTGACAAAATTTTATACTAATATGTTAGACGTTAAATATTATTTATTATTATATTTAAGAATTTAAAATATTTCATGTATCATTAAATTTATAAACAATTCATTAATTATTAAAAGTAAAAATATTTAAAATGTATATTTTAGGTATAATTATATTAAATTAATTTATTTTCAATTTCTAACATAGTAAATATTTTAATTTTTCATCCTAATTTTTTACAGTAATGAAATTAATAAACTATATTGTTTCGTGAACTTTCTAAAAACACTTGATAACAACGCTAAACTACATAAAGTCATATCATTTGGGCGTTATGGCAAAATCGAATCTCTTTCAAACTCTTTTTCCTTTTTTTCTTCTCCCTTCACACAATCAAATTCCTTTCCTTTCATGAATCCATCATTCTCAAAATATTTCTCCTTTTTTGTTTGATTATATTAAGATACAAACTTATACTCCAAATTATCAAAAAGCACCAGTGGTCTAGTGGTAGAATAGTACCCTGCCACGGTACAGACCCGGGTTCGATTCCCGGCTGGTGCAGCCAACTTTGAAGGTATGATGAAAAGAGCCTTCTTTTTTGGTCAAAACATGCACAGTAAATCATTGCAACTCAAACTGGTTATTTCCTCTGGTATATGGATAAATCTGGTGACATGGACCATGCACTCAAACTGTTGGGTCAAATTCCTGCACCGAAAGAGTTGCAATGAGACCTGTTACAATTGAATGTTAAGCCTGCTAATTACACGGTTCCCTTTCCTCTTCATGGGCTTTGACAGAAATGTCGGGTTTTCATGTGGGAAAGAGTTGGTGAAATTTGGGTTTGGTTCTAATGATTATTCTTTTACAAAATGCTCTCATCCTTGTTTTCAAAAATGTCATACTAATTAATTTAATAAAAAATCGTAGTAAAACTAATAATTGAATCTCAATTTTAAAATTTAAAAAATAAAAAGATTAAATTCTTAAAACTAAAAGTAGAGAAATTAAATTACAAATTTTTAAAGTATGTCCCTCGTGTGTGAAGCATCAAAGCTTATAATTTAGTGAAGGCTAGAATCGATAGGAAAAGGGACCTTCTTAATATTTTTGAAGGATAAAATAATATTTAGTCCTTAAACTTAATAATTTTTCTCCTCTTGATTTTTAAAATTTATTTTTTCACCTTAACCTCTGAACTTGGTAGCTTTTTCCAATTTGGCTTAGATTCTATAAATGTATAATAACGTGACACTCTAAGATTATGTTACATCGTCATGTAGAATTTTTAAAATATTTTTTAGATCATATATTTTTAAAATTTTAGGTGACGACATATCAAAGTACCATGTCATCATACATTAATAGAATTCAAGTTTAATGATTAAATTAAGTGCAGGTTTTGGGACTAATGTGAACCCAAAAAAAAATTTAGGGACCAAGTTTGAGAAGTTACCAATTTTAGGTACTAATGCTTTTATCTCTATTTTTTTTTTTATTAATCCTGCTTTTCTGAGGTGTGTTCTTGGTTGTTTCGGTAATTTGATGTCTTTTCTTGGCTGCACTAGTGTTTCCACAATTCTTACTGTAAGCTGTATGCTCTGTCTTTTCCTATTGGAGTATTCTGTCCTATGTAAGGAGTTTTTTTTTTTTTTTCCTGAATAAATTCTCTTTAATTTCAAAAAAGAAAAACTGTAAGGTGGTAGCTTGATATAATTTTTAAAAAAAATTTTATAAGTATTTGTAGTTTAATTTGTCTAATTTTAATTTTTATATTTTTTTAAATTTTAAAATTTTAATACTAACACAAATGATAATCGCTAATTCATTTGATTAAATTCAATTATTAATATTGAACTATGTATATAGTTATAGATTTAGTACATATTCTCCAATTGAATCATTCTAAGACTCCTATACTTTCTGAATTTTGAAATTTCATTACTAGCACTAATGATAGCCATTAATTCATTAACTAAATTTTTAGTGAATAATACGTAGAAATAACAAGCGGACGTGACATTACACATAAGGTAATATGTTTGCTGCATCGGATTTTGAAAATAACAAAACTAAATAAATTTAGCAATTATCATTTGGTGAGTACTAAAATTTTAAAATTTTAAAAGTTTAAGGACTAAAAATAACAATTTTTGTTTTTCTTAATTTTTTGTTCATGATAAAGTAATATGGAATTAGGTTAGCTCTAGAAAATCCATTTTAAAGAAAATAAAAAATTGATGCCTTAACAGCCCAATATCATAATGATGATTCTGTAGTTTGGTAGTAGTAATTGTTATACAGAACCAAATTTATTTTAAATTAGCACAATTAGTCTTATGTTTAAATCATTTTATAATCATAACTATCTATATATAATATAAAATGTAACTAACCATTATTACTCTAAATAAAAAAAAAAAAGCTAACTACCTATACTTGATATTTGTTGATTGAGTCTTAATTCGAATGGTATAGGCATTGTTGTCAATTCAGAAAGATGTGAATTCGAGTGCGCTGAAACGCACTATCCTCCCATTTATGAGTGGGGGTAAGGGTAGGGCTATGAGTTGTTTTAAATATTGTCTAAAAAGAAGTAATGGTTTTAAAAAATAATTAAAATATATAATAATTAAGTAGGTACATAATAATAAAATAGTATATGAAAACCTTTTAGTTGATCCATCACTATTGGGAATATTGTTGACTATGTACATTAGATACAGCTTGGATGAAAATTATATGGATTTTTTAAAACAAAATTAAAATAATGGACCAATTTTGTCATAATGCCCTAATATTTTGAATTAATTTATCATGTCCAGCGTCCTCTAACTTATTTGATGTAATATATAGACTCGGTATATTTCCTACAAATTATCATTGAATTAAGAATTTTATTCATGTTTACACATTTTAACTTATAATTAATAATTTTTAATATTTTAATTACATCAAAGTTTTTTTATAAATAAATACTTGCTTTTAATTTAGCATTTTAAATATGAATATAATATAAATCACCTTAGTCATATTTATATGACTGGTATTTATTATAATTTTACATATTTATTAAACATTTTATATTTTATATATTTTTTAGAAAAATATATTACGAAGACTAATCCTTTTTGGGTTTGTGGTTGCCTGATGAGGGAAAATTGATTATTCTTTTCAAAAGAGTTTTCGAAGTGTAGTCTTTCAAAAGTTGACAAATCTCTCAACAGGTCAATATTGTCTTTAGTCAGGGTTTTGTCTGTCAATTTTATAGAGGGCCCGAGTGCTTAAGGTTGCCTGAAGAGGCAACAAGTTTAATTGAACGAGAATGACTTGCGAGATAAGATCAGATTGTGCGTTGCACACGTTTACCTACCAAGAAAATATGGATATTTACACTTTGATAAGGTTTGAACCATGCCCTTATATGAAATTATTGAGCACCTATGCTACCACTTGATCTAACACTATTCGATCCGACGAGACGTTTTTACACTATGAAACTCGTAGCTTTTTCAAGAAATATTGACACTCAAGTTCTCTGTAGAGTCAGAAAACAAAACCGCGACCAGGGACACTATCGACAAATTGAGTGTTCAATCGACTTTCAATTGACGATACTTCGAAGACTTCTATGAAAGAAGTCGGCCTCCTCTCCACATTATCTGTTCCAACAATATCATCCCTAATGTTTTAGTTTAAAATTTCTCCCTTGAACTAAAATATTCATTAACCAGATAAAATGATTAAATTTAATATATATCTAATTAACTTAGCAATAAAAAACAGTGAACAATTGGACAACCTTATAATGCTGTCATATATATATAATAATTTATTCCCACATTTTATTCTCACATAATTTCGTATTTTTAAGTTTTTAAAATTTTGGCAACAAAGGGATATTTTTATAGGAATAAATCAAATAGAAAACATTGAATATTCGGAAACTTCAACAACTACGAAAAAGCTTCTATATTTTGATCATTGCAAATGATTGAATTCAGTGATCTCCCTCATTTCAAAACACCATTTTTATCTAATCATAGGTTCCAAACATCAAAAAGGAAAAGAAAATAATGAAACCTCCATTGCCACCTTCAACCTCTTCAGCACTGAGAAAGACACGTCCTTCTCCCTACTTTTACACCTTCTTAACGTTCACGGTCTTCGTTCTCATTCTCTATTGTGAAGACTTGCTCTCCATTTTTGATCGAAATGAACTCGTTCCAATCAAACCAATCCCTGAAACAGGTAACTCAGTTATTAACTCAGTCGTGTTTTTTTTTTTTGTTGGTTTTGATTTGACAAGCATATATAATGCTGTTTTATTGGTGGGGTTTTGGTTATGGGATTGTAGGGAAGGAAAAAGAGACAAAATCGACGTCGCAATTGCCATTTGTTATAGGGGAACCTGAAGAAACAGGTGAGTCAGTTCTTAACTCGGTCATCGTTTTTTTATAATTTTTTTTAGAGTTTGACTGACTATATAATGTTGTTTTCTTGGTGGGGTTTTGGTTATGGGATTATAGGGAAGAAAGAAGAGACGGAATCGACGTCGAAACTGCCATTTGCGATAGGGGAACCTGAAGAAACAGGTGACTCAGTTCTTAAATCGGTTACCGTTTTTTACTTTTTTTTTTAGGGTTTGACAAGCATATATAATGCTGTTTTCTTGGTGGGGTTTTGGTTGTGGGATTGTAGGGAAGAAAAGGGAGGCGAAATCGACGTCAAAGCTGCCATTCGCGATAGGGGAAACTGAAGAAGGATGTGATATATTCAGTGGGAGGTGGGTGAGGGACGAGTTAACTCGGCCTCTCTATGAAGAATCCGAGTGTCCGTACATTCAGCCCCAGTTGACATGTCAAGAACATGGTAGACCTGATAAAGAGTATCAGAAATGGCGATGGCAACCCTATGGATGTGATCTTCCCAGGTATTTAATGACACTAAAACCCTAACCTCTTTATACTCATGATCAAAACAAAAACAAAACACAGAGCAATACTTATTCTCATGTTGTCTTGTTTTTCAATGCTGGGAATCTTAAAGTAGTGTTTTGTTTCTCTTTTAAACCTTCAAATGTTGGCCAACTCCTATGTTTTGGTCGTTTCAAGCTTCAGTAATGAAAGTGTTTCAAATAATATGCAAGTAAAAAATAGTCATTTTAGACCTTTATTTAACTTAGTCTTTTTTATCCTTTAAACTTACGTTATTTATCAAATCATCTCAAAATAGATTGAAAAGTCAACGTTTGTTAACTTTGTTGATATGGCATACACGTTGTCAGTTCGAAAAAATTATTTTAAAAATTAAAAAGTACTACAAATTATGAAAAAAATATTTTTTAAATTTAAAATAATTAATCAATTGCTCATGTGGCATATACATGATAATTCGCGTGTATGTCACGCTATCAAAGTTAATAAATATTAATTTTTCCATTTATTTTAGGGTGATTTGATAAATAATGTAAATTAAATGGTTAAAATACACGAAAAATTAAACGGATGACTAAAATAAATTTTTTAAAAAAAAAATAGAGAGCCAATAATATTATTATAAAGAATATTCTTTTTAATATTTAAAAAATGATATTTATATTATATTTAAATTATTCTTCTCGTGTAAATTATAACATGTTAACTCGTGGATGGCAAGTAAGGGACCTCCTGTTTAAATATAAAATATTAGGACGTGGGAACACTGAGTTGCATTTAGTCCACGTAATCTGGTGTAGTTGGGGCCCACTTTGAGCTGGGTCTTCTTTGTTTTTTTTGTCTATTGATGGTTGGTTCTTCAACTAAGCCTATGGAAAAAAGATTGCATATTGGTTTGGTTCCTACTTGCTACATGTTAAGAGTCAAAATAGTTGAAATATTTTGCCATACCATAATCAACAATTCAATCTTTTCTTCTTAGCTACAAGTTTACTCTATGTGTTGTTTTATTTTATTTGAAAATGTTAGATAAAAATTGTATAAATAATTATTCAGATCAATCATATTTTTTTAAATTATTTACTATAAGAATCATTAAAATAAATATTTTTGATTTAATGATTTTATTTAACGTGTAATTGAATTTTTTTAAGTAATGGGTTGTTTAAAAATAGGATATGAGACTTGAGCATAAATTTGATATCATTCTACCTATAATTTAGATGACTTAAATGATCAATTTTTGTTAATACGTGTATAAATATGAGTTAAATGGTGATATAATATTAGTAATATATGCTGATGTTTGATAATATTTTTGTTGCAAGGTTTAATGCCACATTGATGCTAGAGTCGTTAAGAGGGAAGAGGATGATGTTTGTAGGAGACTCATTGAACCGGGGTCAGTATGTTTCAATGGTGTGCCTTCTCCATAGAATTCTTCCTCCAAATGCAAAGTCTTTAGAATCTTCCATCGATCAATCATTAACGGTCTTCAGAGCCAAGGTAATTAAGGTTCCCAAATCTCTCTTCAACTCATTACATGGCTAGTTTTGTTTTGATGGTCGTATTATTTGTTGTGATACATTTTTTCAGGATTACAATGCGACGATTGAATTCAACTGGGCACCATTTCTTCTCGAATCGAATTCGGATAACGCCATCGTTCACAGAGTGGACGATAGAATGGTGAAGAAAGGATCCATCAACAAGCATGGCAAGAATTGGAAAGGCGTCGATGTGTTGGTATTCAACACATATCTATGGTGGATGACAGGCCGAAAGATGAAGTTCTTGTACGGTTTTTTCTTTCATTTTTCCGTGTGGGTTGAACATGTTAATAGTTTTTAACTGAGTTCAGAAAAAAATGGTGCATTGACAGGAAAGGGAAAGGGTCATTTAAGGATGAAAAGAAAGATATCGAAGAGCTGACAACTGAGGATGCTTATCGAGTGGCAATGAAAAGCATGTTGAAATGGGTGAGGAAAAACATGGATCGTAACAAGACGAGGGTGTTCTTCACTAGCATGTCTCCTTTGCATATCAAGTGAGTCGAATTCTTTCTACATACGTTAAAATTATTATGGAGGATGATATATTAAGAGTTAGATTGTATTTTGATATTTTTACTAAAAAAATAGGTAAATTAATCTTTATACGTTATATCAAAGAGCAAATTAGTAATTCTTTTAAAAATTTTAACCATTTTTATTGTTAAAAACTGGTGTGACTGATAGAATTAATAATCAATTAGTTACACATGGTGTACTATAAATACCTTACCCTAATGTATAAGGATCAGCTTTTAACATTATAAACGGATAAAATTTTTAACAAAAAGACTAGTTTACTCTTTAATCTAATATATAATGACTAATTTGCCCATTTTTTGAATAGAATGGGCAAAATGTAATTTGATTCTTAATATAATGACTTTCATAGTACTTTTAAAAAAAAAGATTGAATTTTGAAGAAGAATGAAACAGTTAATTAGATGTTGAATGATTTTGTATATGTAGGAGTCAGGAATGGGGAGGGGAACCTGGTGGGAACTGTTATAATGAAACGACTTTGATTGAGGATCCTAATTATTGGGGATCAGAAAACAAGAACATCATGCAGGTGATTACTGAAGAATTCGGTAAATCAAAGTATCCAATTACGTTCCTTAATATCACTCAGCTCTCGAATTATCGTAAAGATGCCCACACTTCAATTTATAAGAAGCAATGGAGTCCATTGACACCCGAACAGTTGGCTAACCCGATTAGCTATGCGGATTGTGTTCATTGGTGTTTGCCTGGTCTCCAAGATACTTGGAATGAACTTCTATTTACCAAGCTATTTTATCCTAGTTAACCGTAGAAATGTAGCAAGTGATTGAATTAATTAATTGCTTCTTTTTTTATTTACTCTTTTGTAACTACTGAAGTTTGCACAAGTTTCATAGTTGAGATTAAAGATATCCAAAGATTGAATTATTCATCCGAAAATCCTACGATATTTTAGGGAGGAATTGGAAAAGAATTAATGCAATGCTATTTTATTTTTCATGTTGTTAATCTTTGGGTTTTGGGTTCTTATGCTTATCAGATATGTAGAATAAAATGGAGTAAAGCGGATCAACAAATATCTTGTTTTACCTACTCGGATACTTTAGTTAAAATCGAATTAATCAAACAAATTGAATCGAATCAATTTGATAATCGATTGGCAATTAAACTTAATTAATTAAATTTAATAATATTATATATATTCAATATATTATATATAAACCGAATATATAAGTTAAATAGAACTACAATTATTGATATAATGTGTCAAAGAAAAAATATTATAAAAATTAAAATAAACTATTTAACAAAATGACATTGTCATTTATTTGTTGTTATTCTGTTCTTTGTAGTTTTTCATTTAGTGTAGTTATTGTCTTATTTGTTGTTTTTGTCTCTCTTTTTTTGAACTAAAAACAAATAAAAAGAGCATTATTATTGTATTTTTTTTTTCATATTTTAAACTTAATAGAACTATAAAAAAAGAAAATATGTACAAATTTCAATTCGATTAACAATTAAAAATTTACAATTTTCAATTAATTTGAATAATGATAATTCGGTTGACGTATTAATCGAACTAGTAGTTTAGACACGCTATCCCTTTTTTTTTTCTCTTCATTTTGGTTATTGAAATATCAAAGTTCCTTTTATTATTATTTAGGTTAAATTCTTCCATTAGTTTTTGTAGTACGTAAGTTGTAAATTTAGTCCTTATATTTTTAATTTGACCATTTTTAATTTTTATATTTTTTGAATTTTGAAATTTCAATCATGACTAAACAATAATGGTTAAATTCATTAAGTCCTGTTATTACATATGTAATACTATATGTCAGCCTGTTATTCCATATATTACTCACAAAAAAAATTAGTTAATTGATTTAATGGTGGTCATTTGCTTTGTAACACCCCAAACCCAGCCTAGACGTTACGACCGGGTCTAGTGTGTCACATAGGAGGTTTGTTAAAAAGCTAAGCGTAAGTTGAAGACATTGCATCTCTTTAAAACTTCGAGTTACGTTGCTTGTTTATAGAAACCCGGTTTATTTAGTGCCCTTTTTATGAAGTTATTAATGTTTTAACAACAAAATTGTTTTCGCTGTGAAAAATCAGACTTGAGTATTTGCGGGAACATGACGTTTTAAAAAAAAAAACGATTAATTATGTTTTAAGAAAATCCCATATTTATGAAATCAACAGTTATTAATAAAAACTTGAAAGAAAATTTAACCAGAGGCCTTATTACAAACGATTAAACCCACATAACAAAAATAATCTTAGAAATAAAGCAAAAGGAAATTTACTAAAGTTCGCGAAATGATGTTTCTAAAGTATGGCCTCCACCGAGAGTTACCCACGGCTCCAAGTCCTTATCACTGGATATTACTGCGAGGTTAAGGAAAGAGGGGTGAGTTACGAGAACTCAGTATGTAATCCCCTTACCGTTAATAACTGGGCCCGAGCCCATAAGACATCAAACTGGGCCTGAGCCCTATAAACATAGTAGTGCAAATGAATTAATGCAGCCCAACCCCAAACCATCCAACACACCCCCGACCAGCCAATCACACCTGTGGGGATCATGTCAACCCACCCCACCGCACACCGATGTCTGATCAAAGTTGCTAAACATAGAATATTTGTGGCTGAGCCACCGGAGTCATAATTACGTATATATATATTGTGGCTATGCCACCAGGCTACACTGCTCTTTATTCAAATTCCCGCCCCATGCAACATGATAAAATGCAACATACAATCAAGTTATAAAGGTGTAATGTAAACGCACACCCGATACTAGACAACATTGAGAGTAAAGCAGACATTCACCCCAACGAGGGTATTTTAATAATTTTGCAATCCAGGGGCATCTTGGTAAATCGACCCACTAAGGGTATTTTGGTAAATCGACCCATTAAGGGTATTTTGGTAAATCGGCCCATTAAGGGCATTTTGGTAAATCAACCGGTAAACACCGATTTTAGCGAAATTCAGAACTGAAATTGTTTAAGCGAGTTATTCGATTCCATGAAGTATTCCGTTTTATTAAACATACGAATTACGGTGATTCGATTTTTACCAACATTGCAGCGTATTACGAAACTACATGGTTACGGTGTGAGATTACACACCTGATTACGTGGAGAACTAAACACTCTTGCCCGCCGTCACCCTCACTAGCGCGAACAACCACGACTTGCCTATCCAAAATCGATGTCGACTCCCTTCCACAACCCGGTGGGAAATCCCGAACGGCTGACACCCTACGCCGTTTGAGCTTGGGAGCAGGGGCTTCGAGTCCACTCCCCTTAGGCTCCCTTAACGATACCTCCTTAGACTGGTTATCACTTGCCTCCATGAAGAAAACTCGATCAGTAAGATACCATAGTGAAAACGACGGTTGTCTAACAAGAGGTTTCGGCTCTTACCACTACTTCCCGAAGTCCGAAAGATTAAAGAGCAGAGAAGAGAGTTGCTTGATCCTTAGTACAATCGGCCTTGACCAATGGAGAACCGAACACAGACGAATTCGGCTATGGCATGTTGAGAGAAGAAGAGAGGGGATTAGTCGAGAACTAGAATTAAGAGAAATATCCACCTCGACTATGCACAATATAAGACCGAAAGAAAAGAAAGAAGAGAAAGAATTACCGTTACCTTATGACTACAGATGAGTCGAAAGAGATGGAGAGATTCGGCCAACCCCGTTTAAGCAACTACAAGTGGAGAACGCGAGAAGAAATGGTGAGAGGAAATGGAGTTTCGGTTATAGTGAAGAAAAGAAACAATAAAAAAGAAATGGAGAAGGTTATACATTCGACTATAGAAATGAGAAAATGGGAGGAAGGGAAAGAACCAATACTTACCAGATTCGGCCAAGAGAGGAGGTGATAAAATGCGCAGAGAGAAAGGAGATGAATGTTGGAGAGAATAGATGAAGCGAAAAGCACAAGTGGTCAACCTCTAAAGGTTCGACCAATACTCAATTGAGGAGAAAAGATGAAGAAAAAGGGTTGAGGGATTCGGCACTAGCAAGAAAAGAAATGAAAGGAAAAGACCCCAAATGTTTGAGTAGCAAAATCAAAGAAATGCCAAAAATGCTTAACACTCTAGAGAATTTTGGCACACACACCTTAAGAGGTTTCGATTTTCTAACCTTTCCTAACCAAAGCTGATTTTGCTACCTAACTCCCCCTCCTAGCCGAATTACACATCTCCCCCCATGCACTTCCCATTTTCGGCCAAACACTAACACCCTACCAAAACCCACGATTTCCTCCTTGATTTACTCCCTCATTCACTTTCCACCACATTTTCAAATTAATTGACAAGTCTTCTCTCTCTCCTACAGAGTTTGGCCTTCACTCAGCTACCTCTTGTCTGAGCACAAAAATAAAAGCCTCCCAAATGCTGCATGAGAGACTCGAACCCTCTCCCTCCTCCATGCTCCCTTGTGACGTCACCTACCAGGACACCCTGCTTCTTGTGCTATTAAAATACAACCAATTATGCTTAAATCCTGCTTCCACTAGCTCTCACCCCCTTAAGTGCCCAAAACCTAAAATTTTACCAAAGCTTAAACTCGACCTTTGGCCTCCCTAGGGCCCCTAAACCCCCTTAAACAACACACAGAACCAGCATATCATGCAATTACACAAATTTTACAGACCCTTAGATTTTAGGATGCTACAATTCTACCCCCTTAAAGAAATTTTGGCCTCGAAATTTTTACCTGGCTAAAAGAGATGAGGGTATTTTGTCGAAATGCCTCTTTCGGCTCCCATGTGGCTTCCTTTGAACCGTGATTCCGCCACAACACCTTAACCAGTGGAACAACTTTCTTCTCAACACTTTAACATCCCGATCCAAAATCTGCACGGGTTCCTCTTCAAATGTTAGGTCGGGTCTGACTTCAATTTCTTCTACCGGCACTATATGAGATGGATCTGAACGGTAGCATCTCAACATCGAAACATGGAATACATCATGTATTCGATCTAACTCCGGAGGCAACTTAAGCTGATAAGCGACTGGTCCCGTACGTCTCACTATCCGATAAGGCCCAATGAATCTGGGACTCAACTTACCCTTCCGTCCAAATCTTGAAACCTTCTTCCAAGGTGAGACCCTCAAAAAGACCTGGTCTCCCACTGAAAATTCTATCTCATTACGCTTCAGATCTGCGTACGATTTCTGCCTATCAGAAGCTTCTTTTAACCGAGCCCAAATCAATTTAACTTTTTCCTCAGTCTCTGCAATTAATTCCAGACCCAACAACCGTCGCTCACCCAATTCCGTCCAACAAGTAGGGTACGACACCTACGACCATATAATGCCTCGTAGGGTGCCATCGAATCTTTGGGTGGATCGGTAGCCGTTGTTGTACGTAAATTCCGCTAAAGGTAGATAATCCTCCCAACTACCTCAAGTCAATTACACGACCCTTAACTTATCCTCCAAGATCTGGATTACCTCTCCGACCATCATCACCGAGGATGAAACATCAGGTTGAAATCCAATTTGGTACCCAAAGCTTCATGCAATGCCTTCCAGAACCGAGATGTAAATCTTGGGTCCCTGTCCGATATGATAGACACTGGCACCCCATGAAGCCTTACAATTTTCGCCACATACAACTTGGCCAATTTTTGAAGCGAGTAGTCAGTACGAACCGGTACGAAGTGAGCGGACTTAGTCAACCGGTCAACGATCACCCAAACTGAGTCTTTCTTAGTAGGCGTCAGGGGTAGCCCACTAACAAAATCCATCGTTATTCTCTCCCACTTCTAAAGTGGAATCTTCACCGGTTGCAGTAACCCCGAAGGTAACTGATGTTTCGCCTTCACTTGCTGACATGTCAAACATTTGCTCACGAAATCAGTAACCTCTCGCTTCAACCCTGGCCACCAATACTGCTCCCTGAACTTCTAGAGGCACATCTCTAAACAATTTATTCACTACCACAGATTGACCTAAAGGGCTAATCACAGATATTTCTCTAGCAGCAATCTCAGATTTTATACCCAAAGTTCCAGACACAGTACAAACAACATATGAATGGGTAGATCCAATATCTATCAAAGCTGTAAAGGGTACATCAAATATGAAAAACGTACCGGTTATGACGTCCGGTGCGTCACTATCCTCTCGACGTCTAGCCGCACAAACCAGTCCCGACTGTCTCGCATCTGTGTTACTCATGTTACCAGTACCCCTGCCCGATGCTCCTCGAACACGACCTATACCATTTCCACCTCGACTCGGGCCACGACCTCTCAGCGGCTGCTGAGCGCCTCTCCACCGCACAAGTGCGTGATTTAACTACACGTGTCTCGAACAGGCTCTCGAGGACAATCCCTAAACCGATGATCCTGGGATCCACATCTGAAACACCCGTCGGTTCTTTTCCAGCACTCTCCAGAGTGAAATTTCCCACAGTCCATACAAGGCTGTAACTAACCGGTAGTAACTGGAACACCCACTCGAGCTGGACCCTCAAACCTAGGCCTCTTATGAAACCCTCTTGCAGGACCTGAGAACCTAGAATCCTTTTTCTTCTTACCCCTATCCTTATCTCGATTTTGCCGCTCTGAGCGTTTTACCTTCTCAGCAATTTTAGCTTTTTCCACTAATGTAGCAAAATTCCTCTCCCTCTGCGGGGCTATCAATACCCGTAACTCATCTCGCAGCCCATCTTCAAAATGCACACAGCGTTCATAATCAGTTGAGACTATTCCTCGGGCATACTGGCTCAGACGCAAAAAATCCACCTCGTACTCTGCCACAGATTTACCTCCCTGAACCAGATTCAAAATTTTTTTCTCCGGGCGTCCACATAGCTAGCCCCAACATATTTCCCTTGGAACGCTGTCTTAAAAAAATCTCAGGTGATGTGATCAGCTTGAGTACCCTCTCTCACAGTAAGCCACCACTGGTACGTCTCGTCTCTCAGCAATGACACAACCCCTTTCAGTTTCTGTTTAGCTGTGCAATCCAAATCGTCCATAATCCGTTCTACAGCCTCAAGCCAGTATTCAGCTACATTTAGGGCTACACCCGAAATGCCCCTAAAAACTTCAGCCCCATTCGATCTGAGTCGCTCAGATATAGACCCACGAGTTGCCGATCCAGTACTTGCCCCAGCAACCCGTTCCAAAACTCGAGGCATAACTTGGGACAAAGCATCGTCCCCTCCCGTTCGGTCATGAGACCCAGTTTCGGTCACTGGTGATGCAGGTGCGTCCATTTCAGGCATATGCTTAGATGCTTCGGACCCAACCCCAGCACCTCGGCCCCTACCACGACCACGTCTACCGCGTCCTCGTCCTCTAGTGCTCATGTTTTTCGAGTCAAATTAATCTGATCACGTATCTTATGAATCAGTATATAATTCAGTGTTTATTAACAAGTGTTTTATGGGAAGTAAATATAAAAGTTGTTTTCGCGAACCGTATTCCTAAAGTCTCAATCTCTATAGTCTTAGCTCCTAGAGCTCAATGTACTACTACTATCTCTCACAGTTTTCTTATTACAATCATACCATCATCATATCAACAATCATAAAATAAGGAGACTTATGGATTTGGTGCCGGATACTCGTGGTGCCATACCTCCACTACAGACGTGCATTTTTAAATCAAGTTTCAAACAACTTTGAAAAACATTTTTAAACCCACTCCACAACCGAGTTTTACAACCGGACTCTGATACCATAAAATGTAACATCCCAAACCCGGTATAGACGTTACAACCGGATCTAGTGTGTCACATAGGAGGTTTGTTAAAAAGCTAAGCGTAAGTTGAAGACATTGCATCTCTTTAAAACTTCGAGTTACGTTACTTGTTTATAGAAACCTTGTTTATTTAGTGCCCTTTTTATTAAGTTATTAATGTTTTAACAACAAAACTGTTTTCGCTGTGAAAAATCAGACTTGAGTATTTGCAGGAACGTGACGTTTTAAAAAAACGATTAATTATTTTTTAAGAAAATCCCGTATTTATGAAATCAATAGTTATTAATAAAAACTTGAAAGAAAATTTAACAAAAGGCCTTATTACAAACGATTAAACCCACATAACAAAAATAATCTTAGAAATAAAGCAAAAATGAAATTTACTAAAGTTCGCGAGCGATGTTTCTAAAGTATGGCCTCCACCGAGTTACCCACGGCTCCAAGTCCTTACTGCTGGATATTACCTGCGAGGTTAAGGAAAGAGGGGTGAGTTACGAGAACTCAGTATGTAATCCTCTTACCGTTAATAACTGGGCCCGAGCCCATAAGACATCAAACTGGGCCTGAGCCCTATAAACATAGTAGTGCAAATGAATTAATACAGCCCAACCCCAAACCATCCAACACACCCCCGACCAGCCAATCACACCTGTGGGGATCAAGTCAACCCACCCCGCCGCTCACACCAGTAATGGAGTCAAGTTGCTAAACATAGAATATTTGTGGCTGAGCCACCGGAGTCATAATTACATATATATATTGTGGCTATGCCACTAGGCTACACTGCTCTTCATTCAAATTCCCGCCCCATGCAACATGATAAAATGCAACATACATATAAAGTTATAAAGGTGTAATGTAAACGCACACCCGATACTAGACAACATTGAGAGTAAAGTAGACATTCACCCCAACGAGGGTATTTTAGTAATTTCACAACCCAAGGACATCTTGGTAAATCGACCCATTAAAGGTATTTTGGTAAATCGACCCATTAAGGGTATTTTGGTAAATCGGCCTATTAAGGGCATTTTGGTAAATCGACCGGCAAACACCGATTTTAGTGAAATTCAAAACTGAAGTTGTTTAAGCGAGTTATTCGATTCCATGTAGTATTCTATTTTATTAAACATACGAATTACGGTGATTCAGTTTTTACCAATATTGCAGCGTATTACGAAACTACATGGTTACGGTGTGAGATTACACACCTGATTACGTGGAGAACTAAACACTCCTACCCGCCGTCACCCTCACTAGTGCGAACAACCACGATTTGCCTATCCAAAACTGATGTCAACTCCCTTCTACAATCTGGTGGGAATTCCCGAACGGCTGACACCCTACGCCGTTTGAACTTGAGAGGAGGGGCTACGAGTCCACTCCCCTTAGGCTCCCTTAACGATACCTCCTTAGACTGGTTATCACTTGCCTCCATAAAGAAAACTCGATCAGTAATATACCACAGTGAAAACGACGGTTGTCTAACAAGGGGTTTCGGCTCTTACCACCACTTCCCAAAGTCCGAAAGATTAAAGAGCAGAGAAGAGAGTTGCTTAATCCTTAGTACAATCGGCCTTGACCAATGGAGAACCGAACACAGACAGATTCAGCTATGGTATGTTGAGAGAAGAAGAGAGGGGATTAGTCGAGAACTAGAATTAAGAGAAATATCCACCTCGGCTATGCACAACATAAGACCGAAAGAAAAGAAAGAAGAGAAAGAATTATCGTTACCTTATGACTACAGATGAGTCGAAAGAGATGGAGAGATTCAGCCAACCCCGTTTAAGCAACTACAATAGGAGAACGGGAGAAGAAAGGGTGAGAGGAAATGGAGTTTCGGTTATAGTGAAGAAAAGAAACAATAAAAAAGAAATGGAGAAGGTTATACATTCAGCTATAGAAAGGA
This sequence comes from Gossypium sturtianum, assembly GCA_025698515.1. NCBI lineage: Eukaryota > Viridiplantae > Streptophyta > Magnoliopsida > Malvales > Malvaceae > Gossypium > Gossypium sturtianum. The sequence continues at coordinate 8,998,019 of CM046948.1, forward strand.
GAAAATGGGAGGAAGGGAAGAACCAATACTTACCAGATTCGGCCAAGAGAGGAGGTGATAAAACGCACAGAGAGAAAGGAGATGAATGTTGGAGAGAATAGATGAAGAGAAAAGCACAAGTGGTCAACCTCTAAAGGTTCGGCCAATACTCAATTGAGGAGAAAAGATGAAGAAAAAGGGTTGAGGGATTCGGCATTAGCAAGAAAAGAAATGAAAGGAAAAGACCCCAAATGTTTGAGTAGCAAAAACCAAAGAAATGCCAAAAATGCTTAACACTCTAGAGAATTTCGGCACACACACCTTAAGAGGTTTCGTTTTTCTAACCTTTCCTAACCAAAGCCGATTTTGCTACCTAACTCCCCCTCCTAGCCGAATTACACATCTCCCCCCATGCACTTCCCATTTTCGGCCAAACACTAACACCCCACCAAAACCCACGATTTCCTCCTTGATTTACTCCTCCATTCACTCTCCACCACCTTTTCAAATTAATTGACCAAGTCTTCCCTCTCTCCTATAGAGTTTGGCCTTCACTCAACTACCTCTTGTCTGAGTACAAAAATAAAAGCCTCCCGAATGCTGCATGAGAGACTCGAACCCTCTCCCTCCTCCATGCTCCCTTGTGACGTCACCCACCAGGACACCCTGCTTCTTGTGCTATCAAAATACAACCAATTATGCTTAAATCCTGCTTCCACTAGCTCTCACCCCCTTAAGTGCCCAAAACCCAAAATTTTACCAGAGCTTAAACTCGACCCCTGGCCTCTCTAGGGCCCCTAAACCCCCTTAAACAACACACAGAATCAGCATATCATGCAATTGCACAAATTTTACAGACCCCTAGATTTTAGGATGTTACATGCTTCATGATAAAAATTTTAAAATTAGAAAAGTATAAGAACTAAGAATGGTCAAATTGGAAACATGAACTAAATCTGCAACTTTATACATAGTATATGACTAATATCAAAACTTAACTAAACAGATTCAACAGACAACGTCTGGGTAAGGATTAAAGTTTTAAAATTCGAAAAGTATAGAGATGGTATTTTTTTTAATAAGAACAATGTGTTTAACAACCTAGAAAATATTTAAGAAATCAACAAATTGAATTTAAAGTTGCAGCAGATGCATGACCAATTTTTGGCCTCGCTGAAACTAAGGTACTCTATTCTCCCAACTGCTACAACCTTTACCAGGTGCTTTAATATTTCGAATCGGCCAACCAAGGTTACAAATTGCCTCATATTAGATTTGCAAAGAAGAGAATGCATAATGTTTTTTTTTTCTTACACTATAAATTACCGGAATTCGCCATTCAATTTTGATGTTGCAAGGAGAACTTCTCTTACCACGTGAAGCTTGGAGCATGTTGCATTATGGTATTCCAGTGTACCGCAGTATTTTAAGATCACTTTTTTGTGTTTGACTATCATGAATGAAACACCATATTCCAGGAAATTGTATAGAATCAATGATAGAATGCTTTGAAATCTTCACTGGCCCAAGAGAGAAGCAACCTTTCTAAAACGTTGTTATGTTTTTAGCCATTAAGATTGTAGCAATAGGTTCAGCTGATCTATTTCCAAAGCAAACGCCATTTCTTTGTTTCTAAATGCTTCAAAATGTAGCAATGATATGGAGAACCTTAGTTTGAAAAGGTTCATCCCTTCTATCAGGAGCTAAGATATATTGAAGAATTAGCTCCCTTACATCACAATTACTAAGGTTTTCCACCTTGAGACCCAGGTCACCATTAAACGATATGGCTTTTGCAAAAGAGCATGATGAAAGAACTAATTATTTGCAAGTAGTAGTTCAGTTTCCCTACATCTATGGAGATAATCCACTATCTTAACACATCGTATAGCAAGTGATTATAAGCACTAATACTAAAATAAATTAGCAACCTCACTTTTTCTCCTAAAATCTAGATCACTCCTTTCTAAGCTTTCCTCTCTAAAAATTTAGTTTGAAAATCAAGTGACTCACTTGATTACTTACAAAATACACTGTTGAAACTTTTTTTGAATCGACTTTTTATTTTAAAATGAAAATGGAGTCGCCATCAATCCTTTTTAATTAGGTGTGATCGGATCACCTCAAAGTTTTAATAAAATGTTAGATTTATAAAATTATTTTCGGTTTACAAAAATTTGGGAAATGGGTTCAGGAGTCGGTTACGCACGAGGAAGGATTAGCACCCTAGTAACGCCCAAAATTGGTACCTAGTTGATTAATTGATGTTTTATTGTCGAGAATTGAAAATTTGAAGAGAATTTAAAACACAATCCCTCTTTGCATAATAGCATTTTTAATTAAAATCACTTAAATAAATTAAAACATATGTAAAAGGCCTTCTTATCTCGAGGCAACCAAAACAAAAAGGTCATGTCCCGTAAGTTAGGACACGACATCTCAAATTCTCAAAAATAAGATTGCTCATTATTTAATTACTATTTAAATCTCATGTGTTTTTAGTTTTAAAAAGGATGTTCAGTCATCTAGGTTCAAAGAGAAAGTCGAACCCCGTAAGTTAGGGCACAACTTCTCGAATCTCCAAATACAGAACATTGCATTGGTTTTAAATTTTTCCTTTTTTATGCATCGAGTAAAAACGAATGTAACATTCAAAGCAATGTGTATTTAACTTATTTGGGCATAGTATGAAAACGGATAAATATATTTAAACATAATGCATGATATATTGATAGCGATATAATATAAAATAGCCACATGAGTAGAACATCTATATTAGAATGATAAATAATAAATAAATATAATAATAATAATAATAATAATAATAATGTAATTATAATAATAAGAATATCAATTCATAATACTAATGACAATAGTCATATCACTATCATAATACCAAAATAAATAAATAAATAAGAAATGTAATAACCATCTAAAAATGCAATAATAAAAAATAAAAAGATATAAACAACATAAATTTTAAATGCTAAAAAAATATAAAAAAACAGTTAAAGATGTGAGATTAAATAAATGGGAGATTAAATTGAAATTTAACTAATGAATTATATAAAATAAAAAAATGAATAAAGCAAAATAAAGGACTAAAATATAACATGCGAAAAAGAACAGGGGCCGAATGGAAAAATATTCCCAACCTCATTATGCGCACCGTTTCCCAGAGGGACCAAAATAAAAAAAATTCAGAATTAAACGGTATAAATTTAAAAAAGAAAAAAAGACAGAAATAAAACTGTATTGAAAAGCGTTTAAAAAGCAGAAGGACTAGGGCCGCAATTAGACCCTTGTCGCGAAAACACGCTGATTCTACTAGTATTCGGTCAGGTCTTGGGTCGCGTCAAAACAACGTCGTTTTGAGCGTATGAAGTTTAAGCCCAAAATAGCGTCGTATCATGACCCTACATAAGTAAAAAAAATAAAAAAAAATCATTTTACCCTCATTTCAAAAAAAAAAAAATCCCTTTCTCACCCTTTTCTTTCTCTCAAACAACCCTTTTCCGATCGACCATGGGACGGTGGGTCTCCGCCGTGGCCGCCGGTCATTGGTGACGGAGACCGCCGCCTCCGATGGCCGAAGTTCCCCAAAACTTCCCCTTTTGAAGCCCTTCGTATGTAGAACATAGATCTGAGACTGAAATCCCCAAAAACCCGATCGAACTCGACAAAAAAAATAAAAAATCTTTTCATTTTCTCTCCCTTTTCGACGCGGCCTTAGACAAATCCCTAGGGATTTGGCGGCCATTGTTTCTGCCATTTCCACTGTTTTTGCTCTCTGTCCTCTTTTGTTTTCTCTTTGCAGGTACCCATGGCGGTCAACGACGACGATGGGAGTCGTGCCTTACCATTTTGGTGCAATGGTGGCAGGGGGCACGTCATGCCTCGGGCGGTGAGCATGCCGACGTGGTGGGGCGCGGCGCAAAAAGACTAAGGTTTTTTTAGTTTTCTGAAAAAGTTTAGGTTGTGGGTCTTAACGGTTTTTTTTTTTTTTTGTATTTAGGCCATTTTTTGTAAATGGACTTGAACTTTTTATTTTTGGTTTTTATTTGTTTTATGTATTTTTTGGTTTCTGTTTAGGCCGGACGAAATTGGGCCCTTACATACACTTTTTAAAACAAACTCTAAAAAAAATAGTTTAAGTGCTAAAATTCTACTCACCCTTTTTTTTTCTATATACAAATGAGATCAAAGGAATAACTTTTCTTTTAGCAAATTCCTTCGTACAAGGCAGGTTATTAGTGCATAGTTTCCAAAGAAAGAAAACAATTTTATAAGGTACCTTCCGTGACCAAAGCCTCCTCCAAGTTGATTTGTTCCATTCTTGTCTATTGCTGGCATATTGTCAATATGATCTCCAAAGACAATAGAAGCATGTCTTGACTTTACAAAAAAGGATCCTAAAGGATTGTGTTTCCATATTAGTTGATCCTCTCCTCCGAGTATAGGGAACCCTTTATTGAATAACTCTTGTATAGATTCTTCAGTTAAATGTATGTTAACTTCATTCATTTTCCATGCCCCCCTCTCTTGAGTCATTAACTTTTGAACAGTTGGCATTACCATCACCTGAAACCTTGAACTCATGAATGATGTTATCATTTAAAAAAGAAGAAGTTTACTGCCATCTCCAATTTGCCAATCTAATCCCTTTACTAGAAGATCTCTACCATGCAGTAAGCTTTTCCACATCCAGATGTCAGTTGGCTTACTTTTAACCTTGAGGAAGGCATAATTTCCGTAGTATGTTTTTACGAAAGTGTTTCTTTTAAAGGATCTTCATTATTAACTATTCTCCAAGCCTGTCTTGCTCGAAGAACCTAGTTAAAATCCTTCGATTTTTAAATGTCAAGTTCTCCTTTCCATTTAGGAGTATAGACCAAATCCCAAATACAAAGTGAACCTTTCTCTCCCCTTCATTTTGTTTCCACTAGAAATTTCTTATTAAACCTTTTCAAGGGCTTTAAAGTAGGATCATTTGAAGACCGGTAGATTTGAGAGTGGAGAAAATCATAGTCAACCTACAACCAGGAGAGCAATTTGGACTTCCATCCTTGGATTGAAAAAAATGAGCTTTTAGAAGAAATATGCTTGATATTAAATCCCAGGTACTTACCAAGAGATTTGTTGACATGATTTTCCCCACCCTTAAATAAGAGGACAAATGTGTTTCAGCATACTCGAATCCATACCATTTTGTATTTGACAACAATATTAATACCAGTCGAACTAAAATTCAATAGACTATTAATTAATTATTTAATTATGGGGTGTAAAATCTAATATAAACAAAAATATATGAAAATGATTTAGGTGATCCATTGCATCATCCAAGGTGTACAACAATTAAAAACAGCTAACTGCTGCTTTATTGTTAAAGATTAGACATTAGAGTAAAAGCATATAAAAAAGTCAACAAAATCTAATGTAAAATGTCACCAAATCCTTACCTAAATGCTAAATTTCTTAAAACAAAGCAACCTTAGTTTATTAAATCACCATCACCTTCATTTTTTTTCTTTTAATATTAAATACAATAGCAAAAAATAATTTAAATATATAAAATTAAAAATAACATGACATAAATATATATGTTTAAATATTTCAAAAATTAATTATTTATCTAAAATTTTAAATATAATTATGAAGACAGAAATTGCATATCCATGTCACTATAGGTGTGTATAAAGTAGGATAATGATATGGCATCTTTTACAAATTAGGGACAATCCTTAGCTTAAAAGCCAAGGGAAAATTATAGCTTCTCCATTACACACCATTTACTGCCCACTACTACTCTTTTTTATTTTCTTTAAGAGAAAAAATCTATCACTTGAGTAGATCTACAAAACATATTGTCATTTGTAAGTAATTAATGAAAATAAAAAAAATTAAGAAAAATCTATTTTCCCCTCAATATCTATGATGAACTTATTAAGACAAATCATATAGTTTGATTAATGTAGGGGCTAAACAATCATTTTCTAGCTGCAAATTATGCATCATTATTCAACAACACAACACTTCACTTTATGTAACCAAAAATAATAAATACATTATATATATAAATGCTAATAATATTATTAAATATTGAATGTTAATTATAATTATTATATTTTTCTCGGGTTTATATCGAATTTATACTTAAATAAAATTATTAGTATTATAAATGATAAAATTATAATTTCAGAATGAGAACACATGAAACTATTAAATTGTTGAAACAGTAGGGGAATTAAACCTTTGCATAGTTCTCTCTATATATTGATTCATGAATCCAATCTCAACATTCCAAAACCCTTGTAAATAGTTAGAATCCCCACACAAATTTAAGGTAAAAAAAAAAAATACAGATTTTTGGGTTTAATTTTAAAGAAACAAAGATATGAAACCACCATTGTCGTCTTCTTCCTCTGCTGTTCTTAGAAAAGCTCGACTCCCTCCTTACCTCTTTACGTTGATAGCTTTCATTGTTTTCGTTTCTATTCTTTATGGAGAAGATTTCATGTGCATTCTTGGACAACTTGAACCAATTCCAGGCCGAGCCATGTCTAAACCTGGTGAGTTAACTCAACTCAGTCAAACGAGTCAAGCTCTGTTTTTTTTATTTTTATGTTGTTTGGATTTGACTTGGGAATTGGGGTTGTTGGGGTTAGTGAAAAGAAGAGGGAAGTTGGCATTCGCTATAGGGAAGGGCGAAGAAGGATGTGATATATTCAGTGGGAGGTGGGTGAGGGACGAGTTAAATCGGCCTCTCTATGAAGAATCGGAGTGTCCGTACATTCAACCCCAGTTGACATGTCAAGAACATGGAAGACCTGATAAAGACTATCAGAAATGGCGATGGCAACCTCATGGATGCGATCTTCCTAGGTAAAAACAAATTATTCATATTTTATTTTATATAATACACTATAAAAGTACCACGAAAACCCTTCTACTAAGAGTCAAATTCATATTGCCCTTTCTACTAAAAAATAGATAAATTAGTCATTATATATTATGATCGAAAAGCAAACGAATCATTCTATTAAAAATTTTATCAATTTCTATTATTAAAAATTGACCATGTATGTTAGGATGATGTAGAAATTTTTAATAGAAATAATCAATTTATTCTTTAATATAACATATAAAGATTAATTTATCTATTTTTTAAATATAATAAATAAAATACATTTTAATTTCTAATATAAAGACTTCTATGATACTTTTACCTACTATACATAAAGTGATAGAATAATTATGGAATGAACAGCTTCAATGCGACATTGATGTTGGAAACACTAAGAGGGAAGAGAATGATGTTTGTTGGTGACTCATTGAACCGTGGTCAATTCCTATCAATGATATGTCTTCTTCATAAACTCATCCCTGATGACCAAAAATCCATGAAAACTCATAAAAATGGTTCCCTCACAGTTTTCAAAGCCAGGGTACGTAATTTATTTTAATTTATGATCAATATTTTTTTTTATGTTAAAATCTCCATTGATGTTCAAATATATTTTTTCCTTTTTTAAGGATTATAATACGAGCATTGAATTCTACTGGGCTCCATTTCTCCTTGAATCGAACTCAGATAATGCGATTGTTCATAGGATATCGGATAGAATAGTGAGGAAAGGTTCGATCAATAAGCATGGCAAGAATTGGAAAGGGGTTGATATCTTGGTTTTCAATACCTATTTGTGGTGGATGACTGGCCTGGAGATGAAAGTCTTGTAGGTGTCCGATATGGATGTATTTAATTTTTTTAATATATTTAAAAAAAAATTAAAAATATAATATCAGAAATGTTTCGAATAAAAATATTTATTATATATTTTTGAACAGGAAAGGATCGTTTGAGGACGAGAATAAAGAAATAATAAAGGTTTCAACTGAGGAAGCCTATGGAATGGGAATGAGAAGCATGTTGAGATGGGCGAGGAAAAATATGGATCGCAAGAAGACTAGGGTTTTTTTCACTAGCATGTCTCCTACTCATGCAAAGTGAGTATATAATTTAAAGTTTCGATTATCGAATTTTCTCTGTTAAATTAATTTGTGTTGGAACGTTCCTTTATTCTTTTGACAGGGGTATAGATTGGGGAGGTGAACCAGGTGAAAACTGTTATAATCAAACAACAATGATTGAAGATTCGAATTATTGGGGTTCAGATAGTAGAAAAAGTGTAATGAAGGTGATTGGAGAAGTGTTTAGTAAATCAAAGTACCCCATTACATTCCTTAACATCACTCAACTCTCAAATTATCGCAAAGATGCACACACATCGATTTATAAAAAGCAATGGAATCCATTGACGCCGGAGCAGTTAGCTAACCCGAGTAGCTATGCGGATTGTATTCATTGGTGTTTGCCTGGCCTTCAAGATACTTGGAATGAGCTTCTCTTTGCCAAATTATTTTATCCTTGAATCTATCCTTTTTTATGGCTTTTGAGGTTTGTTTTTTCAAATGAATTTATATTAAAATTTTGTTTTGAGAAATTCGAAATTTAATTCAGTTGATTTACGTAGAGTTTTAAATTTTTTTATTACGAAACTACCCTTGTTTATCTTTGTAAAGGAAGTTAAATTGATTTTTGTTATGTACAATGAAAATATCAAATTCTTAGATAATTAGACCCTATTTACACGAATAATTTAGTAAGACTGACAAGCACTGCATTTGTATATGGTTAATTATGTATTTGGGCCTAATAGTGAAATCTTTCATTTTGGGAGGGGTTTTAAAGTGGATTTAAAAAAAAAAAAAAAGTGGTCCAACCTTTAGCTTAGATTTAGAGACCTATGTATGAAACTAAAGCTTTCGTTGTTTTAAGCTTAAGAGATCAGAATTTCCCTTGGGAGATAATCACCTGTGTGATGAGTTAAACAGATATTAACTTAATTGAAAAATGATGAAAATATTATTAACTCATTTGTTTTAAATGTGTTTTTGCTATTTTATATTTGTTATATAGAAAATATATATACTTAAATCACAAATTGATAACTAAACTATACTTATTTTCCCAAGTTGATACTTAATTTTTTTTGTCACAAGTGGTACCTAAACTATACTCCTTACCCATTTTACCTCTGTAGTTAAAAAAATTCCATTAACCAATCATTTTGTGACACGAGACAATTTTTAACTTAAATATCCAAAAAAATATTAAATATTATTTCCTTTATAAACATATTCATCTTTTTTTGTTCTTCACCTAAAAATTCTAGTGACAAAAAATTCAAGAACTAGTCGAGAAACACATTTGAACCCAGTTTTCGATAATAAAGCCCAGATTTTGATGAGTTTTTTTTTTCTTTTTAATTTTTTTAATATATCCTACCGTACACATCTAACACATTTAACTCGTTTGTGGAATCTAAAAAATTCCACAAGCAATGTACGAGATAATTTTTCTTTAATTAAATTATTTTTTAAATTTGTTTCACTCTCTCTCTCTCCCAATACTATTCTTTCTTCTCTTTTAATGAATTTTTTTAACAGTTAGGAATTTTTTTTTGACAATCCTCTTATTATTATTATTTTTCGTAATCAGCTTCTTCTTTGTATTTGGATTTTATGTTTTATCTGGTTTCTTTCATTATAGAAGTTCATTCAGCATTAATTGTTTTATACAAAGTATATAGAAAAGAACGGGAAAAGTTATTTTTAAGAAAAATAAAACATAGATTTTGGATTGGGCGAGAAAGGAATCAAAATCGAGGTTTAAAAAGGAAAATAAGCTTGTCAAAATTTGGATTTTATTGTCGAAAACTGGGTTTGAATAAGTTTTTCTAAGGATTCTTGAATTTTCCATCACCGGAGTTCTTGGATGAAGAACAAAAGAGAAAAAAATATATGTTTATAAGTTTTTTTTTGTGACAAAAAAAAGTATAGGTACTAACTTGAGAAAATGAGTATAATTTAAGTATCATTTTATTGTTTAAGCCAAAAATATATGCACATAATAAGGCTTTTTCACCTAAATAATATAAAAAATAAAATTAATAACTAAAATGATATGCCCATAAGATTATTTACCAAAATGGTATGGTTTTATTAACAAGCGCGGCACCGGACTGAAATGCAATGATCTAAAGTATGCAGGGACTTGATATGCAAATTTACCCTTTTGGGTGGCTGCTGAAAAAAAAAGTGAAAGGGTGCCGCAAAGCTTAAATGTGGCTACTTGCCTTCTAAGCCCTCATTATTTATTATTTTATTTTTATTCCCCTTCAACTCACTACATTGTGTTTAAACAAGCCCTCAACCTATTTTTGTAGTTAAATAAGCTCTTAATCTATGATTTTTACTCATAAAAACACTTTATTTTAATATTAAAATAAATATATTTTGAATTTCAAGCTCTTATCTTAATTTTTTGTTGATGCAATAAAAATTATATACACTTTAACATCAACATAAAATATAAAAAAGTAATCAAAAATTTCAAAAGAATAGTTAAGAATACCATGTATTTAAGCACTCTCAAGAAATTTTAAATTTTTTTATTTAATAAACCATTCTCATCAAATTCACATAAACATAAAGTGCGAATTAATTTATATTTTTTTAAATAGTTTTACTTTGGGAAAAATATATTTACTTTAATATTAAAATAAAGGGTTTTTATGGATAAAAATCATAGGTTAAGAGCTTATTTAACTACAAAAATAGGTTGAGGCCTTGTTTAAACACAATGTAGTGAGTTGAAGGGGAATAAAAAGAAAATAATAAACAATGAGGGCTTAGAAAGAAATTAGCCACATTTAAAGTTTGGTGCCGCCAAGGCGGCATCCTTTCACTATTTTTTTTCAGCAGTCACTTAAAATGGTAAATTTCATATCAGGTCCCTAAATACTTTAGATCATTACATTTCAGTCCGATGCCGCCAATTTGATAGGCGGCACTAGTAAAACCATACCATTTTGGTAAATAATCTAATGGGCATGCCGTTTCAGTTATTAATTTTATTTTTTGTATTATTTAAGTAAAAAAACCACATAATAAGATTTGAATCCAAGCTTCTAAAATTTTCAACACTTATGTATATTTTACCATTCAATTAAAACTTCATCTATTAATTAATCAATTTTTTTATAAATATATTTATTAAATTGACGTTATGTGTCTTCATCTAATATATATTTATCTGAGGCTTAATCCCTTTTCAGTTCCTTGTACCAAAAGAAACAGTAAATACGCCTTTTATCAACAAAAGGCCAAATTGGTGCATGCTTACCACTTTATTGGCAAATAGGAATCTCTTTGATTGCAGCTTTGGCCTCATCCCAAATCTAATTCCCCATTGCCCCATCATCCCCAACTTCCACTTTTTCCTTGTTAATTCATTCCACTAGGAGTAAAACTTAAGCAATTATGTATTATGTTATACCATTTAGGAGTCCAACTCTAACCTAACCCAACCATTTCATGAACACTTGTAAATTTATAGCTTTAGACCAAACTATGCAATGATGATCCCAAATGGAAACCTCAATTCCATTCTTATTCTATCATAGCAACCCATGATGCTTTGGAACCTTTCCTAGTCTCCATTGCACTATCATTAGGAAAACATAAAGCTTAGCTAACATGGTAATATTAAACCCCTTCAAAATTTTAAATCCAAGCCCTCTTTTGTTGTACGTGCCTCGCCAAGAAGCAAGACTATGGTAGACCAAGCCGATGAAACAACAAATTTATTGTTGCCAATCAGGTCTCAGGACATTGAGCACATAAGTTCAATTCCTACAGTGTGTTCTTTTCGGATTTGAATATAATTCCTTTCTTAATTTTGACAAATAATAATAATTATTTGTAACTTCCAGAAAATATATATATTATTTATAATAATAACATTATATTAAATGCAACAACTAATAATTTTACTATCATTTCAATGCATTGGAATAAGATATATATATAAATATTAATTTAAAGATTAGCCTTAAGTTAAATTTAAATTTAAACTTCATGTGTTGGCCTGATGGTTAAGGTGTTTATCGTTCAAAATATGATGTGGGTTCAAATTGTGTTAATCGCACTTGTTATTCAGTTTTTACCCTGTTATTGTAATTTATCAATAGAAAAAAAAAGGTTCGAAAAAACTTACTTATTTCATTTCCAATGTTTATATTCTTTTTATAGCGTAATGATGTTGATTATATAAAGTTTGATAATCGTATGATATTAATATTATCAAGTTGCAGACAAGAAGCACGTGTAGGGGGTGCCATCAACTGATTTTCTTAGCAGATTCCAGGCTGTTTCAAATGCAAGCAAATCGCATGGCCTTCATAGCAAGTGGCCAATATGGCTTTTTAAACTTTGAACAAATCATTTTAATTTTGGATTTTGGATCATTTACAAGCCTTAATCTTTTGATTCATTTCACCAAATTTTGGATTAATAAAACATTATAAATGATTGCTTATGAAAAAAACAACATGGACATTGATTAATGAAAATTACAAGAAAAAGAGAAAAAAAAAATGATTGTTAAGTGATGGAGGCTTTGAGCAGTCAAATCAGGTTCGAGACAGACCAAATGGTTGGCTTTGTTATATAAAAAATGTGAAACATTAGTATCATTCCATCCCACTTGCACTTCAACTTGCAAATATATATATATATATATATATATATATATTATCTAAAGCGATAAAAATTATGAATAAAAACATTATTTTGAAGGTAAAAATTATGAATAGAATTAAATTCCAAATGTAGAATTATAAGTAATATAATAATTGGTTTTAAGGAATATATTTATTAACACAAATTCTTTGAATTAGTAATAAAGGAAAATAATAAATAGAAAAGATGTTGAAGATTAACATCAACTTGCAATGTTTTGTACCACAAGTTGGAGTTTTATAAGAAATCAAGTTGCATTATTTTCTAAACCACCTTTTGATTCTTCTCTCTCAAGTACATGAATTTTGAAACTTGATTACCGGCTGATTTTAAATAACTATAATATTGTTTCCCAATTTCATATCATTTATATTTAATAATCATTTTCCTCAATGAAAATCAAAAAATCAATTCAACCATTATTAGAACTCTCATTCCAAAAGAACAAAAATTAAGCTATTCTGTTAATAGAAATCATCACTGGCTGGTTTGATCATTAACGAATGTTAATAAAGGAATAAGAAGTATACTGACGTGACATGTCGCATGTAAAGTCTTAAATATTTTTAAAAGTATATTCTAAAATGAACTTGAACAAAAGAATATCTAGGTTTGTTCAAATTTGAACATACATTTATCTAGATTCCGCTTAGATGTGGGTAGTAAAAATTATAAAATATTATCTGAAAATCATAAAATATTTTTAAAATGATAGAAATTCAAATAATTATTAAAATATAAAAATCTAACATGGAAGAGAGGAAAGCAATTTCAGGAATTACATTGATTACTAAAAATATGTCATTGAGACATTTTGATGAATACCTACCTACTTAAAATATGTCATATCAGCTTCAAACTGATCAATAACAATTTGGGTCAATTAATTACACTTTTTTTCATAAAAGAAATGTTTTCGATTGCATAAATATCATGTAGGTGAGTGGATTATAGAGTGAAACAATGAAAACCTATCCGTACATCACATGAAAATTCTAAAGATATATAGAGTTTAGCCTCTTTTCTTGTAAACATGTTACATGATGGAATAAAAAAATGAAAGAAATGATTAAATTGAATATAGTAATGTATATGCCAAGTCTCTAACATGTCATACACCGGCCTTTTTCATCTTCTTTATCCATATATAATCTTATATTATATAGCCATTAGCCACCCCTATGATCCGTGGAATTTCTATGTACTTTTTCTTTTATTAAATCAAACACCCTTTTTAAATATACTAACCCAGCTGAAGATAATGTAGTGGAAATCACATATATTTGATGAAACAAAGAAGAAAATACATTCATAATTACATTAAAATTGAGTGTGATCATCCAAGCCAAATCTTCACCAGATGGGAAGAAAAAGCTAAAAATTACAAATTAAATGATACCAATATTGTAACATAGGATCACATTCAACTTCATCTATGAATCTCGATACGAAGTCATTAATGGATAGATCCCACATCGAGAAAAAAAAAATGAATTGAGAGAATTAGATTTTCTTTTTCTTTGGAATAGTTTAGGGGGATGATGACAATGATTCTTTTGTTGCCATATTTTCAGCCATTTGAGCCAAAGATTGAAGGTTGCAACGTACAATAGTATCAACGAAAGTGCATGTATCTTCTCTGGTATTACCGGGCGGTATGTCAACGACGAATGATTCCACCACAACTGTCCCGTTACCTCTGTTTGAAGCGTGTAGAGTCGTGACAGACTTGTAATTATTCAACCGATGAACACCTCCGACGACGCTAAAGCTAAGCACGTGATGTTCATCGTCGAGGATTTCAAGCCTCTCGGTGCTGAAAGCGGCGGGGAGACCCGATATGACGTGAACTTCACGGAGGCTGCCTACGTTACCGTCACCGACGATGACATGACAGCTTTTGAGGAAGTGTTTATAAGCTTGAGGGTTATCGAAACGGCGAACCACCGACCAGACGGTTTCGACAGGGGCGTTGATGGTTTGAACCACAGCGGAGGAACACTGGTTAGGACCCAAGGTGTGGAAGTGGTAGGCGGAGACCATGTCGGGAACGGAGACGCCGGTAGGAAGAGGGAAAAAGGTCGTGAGAGTGGTAGGGGGTGGGGGTTGTTGTTTTTGGTGGTGGCAGGTGCCAACGGCGGTGGTGGTGGTGCGGTGGAGCTGCAAAGAGGAAGGCATTTGATGGGGGGTAGTTTAAGAGGGCGAAAAATGAGGGCATGGGATGAAGATCATGGTTTTGAATATATACGATAAGATGGAAAAGGGAGGATTTGTTGGAGTTGGAGAGAGAGAGAGGTATATTTTGTTAATAGCGAACAGGCTTACGCCGGACACTGCAAGTGGATTGACAAGTTGAAGCTTCTTTGGACTTTGTTTAGGTAGATTTTCTAATTATTTTATTCAAACTATAAGATTCCAACTTTTCTCATTTTCTTTTTCTTTTTCTTTTATTTCATTTTTGGGTTCTTCTCTTTGTTCATTGTTGAATGTTGATATTAACTTTTAAAGGTTTTTTTTTTCCCTTTTTTTCTTGGGGTAACGAACCTTCAAAGTTTCGTACCCTATTAGTAGATTTATTAAAATATTAACAAATAAATATTTTAAAAAATATATATTGACAATCTTTTAAAATTATTTACAATATAAAAAATGCATTATCAGTATATTAAATATTAATTCTATTAATTAATATATAATAAATTATTTATATGATTTTAGCCTGACCATTAAAAAAATAATTAGGAAAAAGGTATTCTTATCAACATATATTTTAGGGTTAAATTACATTTTGGAACTTGATTTTAGTAATTTTTCTCATATTAGAGCTTAAATTTTTGTTTGTCCAAGTTAGGCCTTGTACTTGGTAATTGTTTTCATATTGGGGCTTGAACTTCGTTTTTATCCAAGTTAGGCTCTGAATTTGGCAAATGTTCCCACATTGGGACTTAAACTCTTTTTGGCCAAGTTAGCCCTTAAAAATCCTAAATGTCGTACTCTAGTGTGGGAACTGTACAGCCCAATTTCTGCCCGGGCCCATCAGAAACCTAAAACACCCAAACCAAATTCAAGCCCAGATCAACCCTAGCCCGTTAGCCCGCAACTTTAACAAATTTGCAAAAAAATAAATCCTAAAAGCTAAGGCGCCGCGCCTCCATGTGCGCCCTCGGCGCGCGCACTGCCCGAGGGACGGCTCCTCCACCGATGTAGCACCAAAATGGCAAGAACCCTAGCCTGTTGACCCTCCATAAACCTGCAAACAAGAACACAAATGGACAGACGACAGAGCAAGAAACAGTAAAAGCAATAGCAGACAATAAACAATGTATATTTTTCGACTATAAAGCCCCAAAATCGGGTTTGTATCACAGACGAATTTTGAAATAAAAAAAAAGAGAAAAATAGAAATCGAATACCAAAAAAGGATTTTCGAAGCCAAAAGGTGATTTTTTAGCATATCTCTCGCGCATTTTTTATATTTTTATTTTATAAAATATAAAAACAAAAAAAGAAAAGAAAAAACTGACCCAAAATCAGACGGTTCCCTAGCCATCGGCGTCACGCGGAGGGAGGAGAGAAACGAATCTTATTTCTCCACCGAGCTAGGTCGGGTTTTTGGGGGTTTAGGCCTCAGAGCTGTGTCCTGCACGTAACGGGCTTCAAAAGGGTGACTTTTGGGCTTTCCGACCACCGCGTACGGCGGCGCCGCCGCGGTGGTCCAGTGATAGGACGGTGATTCTGGGGAGGGTTGAGAAAGTTGAGAGGTTTCTCTCTTTTTTTTTTGAAAAGAATGTGAAAATTGAAGTTTTTTTTTTTAAAAAAATTGGCTTTTATAGGGGATTAAAACGGCACCGTTTAGTGCCTTAGGTCTGGACGCTAAAACGGCGTCATTTTGCGACGCGACCCGGACCGACCCGACCCGTACAGAAGGGATCCGCGTGTTTTTTTGCAGTTTTTGGGTTATTTACAACTCCAGTCCTTCCGCCTTTGTTCTCTTTTAATTTTAGTCCTACTTCGCTCTTTCCTTTTTTCTTAGATTTTGCTATTTAATTTCAATTCTATTTCATTTAAGTCCTCCACTAAACGCTGCGCATAGGGCTTGGAAATAATTTCTCATCCAGTCCTTGCAGTTTCACGCGCATTATATTTCAGCCATCCATTTTGCCCTTTTCTTTTATTTATTTATAATTTATCCTTTCAACTTTATTTTAACTTCGATTTCACCCTTTATTTCATCAATTTCAATCCTTTTAAATTTTATATAGCGTTATTTTATTTTCATTTGTTTTACTATTTATTTACCTGCTTGTTATATTTAAAATTTTATTTTCACCTAATATTTTATTTATCTATTATTTATATCTATTATATTCGTTTGTTTATTTGTTCATTTACCTTTTAATTATGTAAACTTAATGTCATGTATATTTGTTTTATTTATCCATTCATTTTTTACCCCTTTTAAATATTAATTTAATACTCCTATTATTATTATTATTATTATTATTATAATTACTATTATTTATTTATTTTTACTATTATATTTCGTTTATTATTATTATTATTATTATTATTACTATTACCATTATTATTATTTTTTATCATTATTATTATTATTATTACTATTATTTATTTATTTTTACTATTATTATTCGTTTATTATTATTATTATTAATGTTATTATTATTTCTTTTTAACTGTTTTGCCTAATATTCATTCATTTATTTATTTATCTGTTCACTATCAAATTTTTAATTATTTTTTAGTTTCCATTTATTTACTTACTCGTTATTTTTTATATATTTAGTTTGTATTTTTTTTTGTTTTTATTGTTTACCTTTTTATTTATTTTTGCTCTTATTATTGTTATTTATTGCGTTCATTATTATCCTTTTTAAATCAAAACACATAAGTTAAATAAAAGCTTATTCTCGGGAATTCAAAAATGTTGTGTCCTAACTCACTGGATGTGACATTTTGTTATCTCGAGGTAAGGTTTTTTAAAAATAAATGTAATATACTGTATTTGGAATTTTGAGAAATTGTGCCCTAACTTACTGGGTTCTGATTTTTCATTTGACCCAAATAACCGAATATCTCTCTTAAACTTAAATGCATGAGTTTTAAAAGTCAAAAGACAAGCTTAGTTTCAAGGATTTAAAATGTCGTATCCTAACTCACTGGCGTGACATTTTACTTCTTCGGAATAAGAGAGTCTTAGCATCCAATTTAATTTATTCAAGTTTTCTTTTAAAAAAAGAGGATCGTATTTTAAAATCTTTTCAACTTTCGACATAAAGACATCAAATAATCAATTAGGTACCAATTTTTGGCGCCATGAGGGTGCTAATCCTTCCTCGTGCGTAATCGACTCCTGAACTCGTTTTTCTGAATTTCGAAGACCAAAACCGTTGTTTCAATAAATCAAATGTATTATTAAAATAACCAAATTACGAGGTGATCCGATCACACCTCATTAAAAAGGATTGGTGGCGACTCTTTTTTTGTTTTCATTTTCAAAACCAAAGTCGACTCCGTTTTTCAACAAAAAATGGTTACGACAGCTTGGCGACTCCACTGGGGAACCAAATAAGAGAGTCAAGCCACGAGTTTATTACTTTTTGTCTTTTTGTCGAAAATTGAAAACTCGGTTTAAATGTACGATCCTTTTGTTACATTTCATCCGTCTTTGTTACGACTTTCATCATTTTGGTTCGCTTTACTAGTTTGAATTTTTGATATGTTTCTGCATATTGCATTACATGACCGCTCGATTATACCCTCTTAAGTGGGAGAGAGAAACTATTCCTTCGTGAGGTCTTCACCTCCGTGCAGGATAGTGGATCGCTTTCGGGATACATCCGTACCTATGTCTTCGTGAGATTTTCATCTCCGTGCAGCCATAGGGAAATGTATTCCCCTGAACTAAACTCGGTCCATAAGAGCCTATAATGGGTGAGGATCGAGGAATCTGCCGGTTTGGGTACCTTTACTTTAGAACCAAATCGCATATAGCGAGCCTTAAGAGTCCACCCTAGGTAGAACCACTCCAAACCCAAGTGGTCACCCGAATAGGTGCTCTATTTATTTCTTTCTTGCTTGCTCTTACTTTGTACTAACCTGTTTTGTTTTGTTTTGGTTATGATTGCATTGCATTTTCATCATATAAAAGAGGTGTTGACTCACATTCATTTGCTAAATAGAAAGCTTGTCATGGAAAATGGATTTATTGATAAAGTGGAGGATAATACGACCGTCCGAATATGGTCCGAGTAAACACAACGAGAGAAGGGTGATGGTCTGACAGAGGAGTACACGACTTTGCTTCGTTGCCCGAGGATCCAAGCCGACAAAGATTATTCGAGAGCTGTTAACGTCTCGATTTCCTTAAAGAAGCTAACAAACATCACGGGGATGAGTGAGCAATGGGTCGCAGCCCAGATCAAGCAAAAATGAGCTAGTAGAGGCATCCATTAGAAAATTCGCGAGATTTGATCTTAACATCCGGATATGAAGAAAAGGATCGATGTCTTCGCTTTGAGTATTAGGGCAAGGCCGTATATGTAATCTGTTTTATGTAAAGAAATTTGTTTTTTAGTAAAGTTGTTCTAACAGAATTGAATCAGAATCAACGCCTCTTTTTTGCATTCATTTCATGCATTAGCATTGCATTGCATCATATGCAATAAAACTCCCGAAGGACCCTTACCCTGGAATATCGTTTCAGTGCACGAGAAAAAAACAGAAACAATGGACTAAAGGGTGAAAAGATTAGAGCAAATGCAAATATAGATGCAAGAGCAATTGGCCAAAATTCAAAAAGATATAAGGAATCAGATGCTAGAATTTCAAAGAAACATGATAAGCCAATTAACCCAGATGTTAGCTGGAGGGTTAGAAAAAGGAAAAATCCCTATGGTTAATTCCGAGGACGATAACGAGGACCCCGCTTATCATTCAGGCTTTACCCTAACAAACACCCAAGCAGAACCAGGTGCGTATCCACAAAGGGTGTCTGTTAACATTAGACCACTATACCAGACCGGTATCTCGACACCGGTGAACTTCCCGACAGGTTCAGGTTCTAACCCGGGGGATAATCCAATCAATCCTGTTGTCTTTGATCTGGATGATCTAGCGGAAACAAAAAAGGCGAGAGTGGAGCTCCTAAAAAATTTTAAGATTGCTACAAACGAAAAAGGAGAGAGAGGAGCTCCCAAATCAATACTTTAAAGGCCCTGAGGAAGAAGGAAAATGAGGCGAATAATGCGAGTATGTATGACAAGGGCTATTTAAAGCCGATTACCGTAAGCTAGCCAAGGACGAAAACTACTAGCCATCAGATCCCCCCAAGGCAAGATTCCAATCCAAGACCGAACTAAAAAAAACACAGTTCACGCCCATCCCGATCACGTATAGGGAGTTGTACCAAAGTTTGTTTGATACACATATAGTATCCCCTTTCTACCTAAAACCTATGCAGCCTCCGTTTCCCAAATGGTACAACGCGAACGCCCAATGCGAGTACCACGTGGGAATAACAGGACACTCGATTGAGAACTGCACCGCTTTCAAAAAGATAATCGAAAGACTCATCAACATGGGTATTGTGAAATTCAATAATCCATTTGATGTAGAAAATTCGTTACCCAACCATTCTGACAAAGGAGTAAATGCGATAATCGAGAATACGAGGAAAAGAATCAAGAAGAATATCGCAGAAGTAAAAACCCCATTAAAATGGGTCTTGAAACAAATGATAGACATGGGATTAATCATTCAGACTTTGGAGGAGGTACCCAAATGGATGAGGAGCCACTGTGAATTCCACGCAGAAGAAGGTCATGAAATCCAAGAGTGCGCTGAATTCAAAGCTTTGGTGCAGAGCCTGATGGATAATAAAGAGTTGGAATTCCTTGAAGAGGTCAAAAGCCCGGAAGGAATATCGGGGAATCTGAACATTAACGCCGTATCTAAAGAGGGAACCGGGGAATAGAATTTTCCAAGCGCCTGCCCTTACATACTTGGGAGTGTTTTGAACAATGGGACTGTGGAAGAGATCCCTGTATTTTTTAGAGCTAATTTAGAGTAATATTCAAAACACACTTGTTGCTTTAAGCCTAGAAGCAATAGGAATCCTTTCGTGAAATAGGCTCATGTCCAACACCTTTATTTTCAATGAAAAATGTATTTTTGTGTCTCACTTTGAGCAAATATTCTTTTATTCCTTCATTCTATTCATGTTTATACCACATAAATAATTATTCTTAGATTCATTTATTCTTTGAATATTTGTTCGTACCTACAACAGGTCTCCAGATATCAACGACATTAGCGGCGCTGCTACTGACTTAGAATTTACTTTTGAGCAAGATATATGTGTCAAGAGGGATCTCAGGACTTTGAAGACGATAGAGATTGTAACCTATCTCCTGATTTGTTAAGGATGGTAGAACAAGATGAAAAACAAATCCTACTTTACAAAGAGTCATTGGGCATTGTGAGCCTATGAGGAGAGAAAGAGGTAAAGATCAGAGCCTTTATCACTACAGAGACAAAGCAAGACGCCATTGAGTTATTTCAAAAATTCAAAGATGTTTTCGCATGATCGTATCAAGAGATGCCTGGGCTACCAAGACGTGTGGACGCTGTTAAGGCTAAGAAAATCTTAGAAGAGGTCCATAAAGGTGTCTGAAGAACACATGCTAATGGTTTTACAATGGCCAAGCAAATCATGAGATTCGGGTACTGCTGGTCCACCACAGAAGGGGATTGCATCAGTTATACCAAGAAATGCCATAAGTGCCAAATTTATGGAGACAAGATTCCTGTGCCTCCTTTGTATCTTCATGTATGACATCTCCATGGACTTTCTCTATGGGCATGGATGTCAGTGGGGGCAACAAAAAAAAAACAAAAAGGGGTCGCGGGGAAAATGATTAAGACTCATAAAGATTGGCATGAGAAATTACCATCTATGCTTATCGAACGTCTGTCAGGACCTCTACCAGGGCAACGCTTTTCTCATTGATTTATGAAATGGAAGTAGTTTTACCTATCGAAGTTGGGATTCTCTCTCTTCGAATCGTATCAGAGCTGAAGTTGGATAAAGTAGAATGGATCCAATCCCGATATGATCAGCTGAATCTGATCGAAGAGAAGAGGTTGAGAGCTATTCGTCATGGTCAAATGTACCAAAAATGGATGATGTGAGCTCACAATAAAAAAGTTCACCCCAGAAAGTACCATGAGGGGGACTTGGTATTAAAGAAGATTCTTCCCATACAAAAGGACTTCAGAGGGAAATGGATGCCAAATTGGGAATGACCTTATATGGTAAAGAAGGCCTTTTTTGGAGGAGCATTAACTTTGACTGAAGTGGACAGCAAGAGCCTACCTAATCCAGTGGATTCAGATTCAGTCAAGAAGTACTTCTTAAAAAAAGCACACAAAAAAGGAAAGAAAAAAAAGAAAGAAAAGAAAAGGAAAAGAAAAAGGAGAGGCCAAGGCGTAAACCCGCAAAGGGCGCCTTGAGACCAAATGGGTTTTGAATTGAAAACCCGCGAAAGGGCAATTCAAATTTTGATCAAAAGATGGGGCATGCGGTAGTCTCACTTTCTTCGAATTAATAAGAAGGAGAGATGTTACGCCTTGAGACCAAATGGGTTTTGAATTGAAAACCCGTAAAAGGCAATTCAAATTTTGATTAAAGGAGGGCATGCAGTAGTCTTGCGATGCCTGAATTAACAAAAAAGAAGTATGCTACATCTTGGGGTATTGACAAAGCACTCTTGATCTCCTAAACACATGTTGAGCTCAAAATGGTCCTCAAGAAGTTCGTGCAGAGAAGCTCATGCTGTGATATCTATGGCACCTATTTCCCTCTCACTTATTTTGTATTCCAGCAATGTTTGCTTTCTTTGATTAATCCATTCTTTTCAGATTTTGTTCCTGATAAATTTCAGTTTTGACCAACATTATAATCTTTTTCAAGCATTTTGCATTGAAATAAGGATTAATGGACTAATAATACTTTTACAAAAAGAGTTTTGCATATTACTCTGGAAGTTTCTAAATAGTACAAGAACCTAAAACAAGACTATTATTTAGAACTCACCAAACCTAAGGGTTGGAAATATTTGAGAAAGAAGAGTCTAAATTGTGACCACTTCTTTGAATTTTCTGTCAAAGACACCAGCTGAGCAAAGAGGGCATGATAACACCTCAGTGATACAACCTTGATGAACAACAAGCAATGACAACCCAAACATTAAAAATGGATCATTCTCATGCATTCATACAAATATCATTCATACACATTTAGTTAGGAGCATTTGATTCATTCTGATCATGACATCCTAATCATTTGGCATAAGCATAGGCCCATGAAATTGATTCTACACGTCATGTCCCCTAGAGGACAGTGTGGTAAGATCAGTGAATCCACAAATCTTATCTCCCTGAAGTAGCAATGGAACAGATTGAAGTTGTAGATCTTATCTCCTTGAAGTTGCAGTGGAGTAGATCGAAGATGGTGGATCTTATCTTCTTGAAGTTGCAGTGGAGTAGATTGAAGCCACCAGCCTTATCTCTCTGAAGTTGCAGCGAAGCAGACTGAAAATAGCAAATCTTATTTCCCTGAAGATGCATTGGAATAGATTGAAGCTAAAAATTGGCGGATCTTATCTTCCTGAAGTTGCAGTGGAGTAGATTGAAGCCACCAGCCTTATCTCCTTGAAGTTGCAGCGGAGCAGACGAAAGACAGCAAATCTTATTTCCCTGAAGATGCAGTGGAACAAATTGAAGCTACAAATTGGCGGATCTTATCATCCTAAAGTTGCAGTGGAGCAAATTGAAGCCACCAGCCTTATCTCCCTGGAGTTCTGATGGAAGAGTGCAGAAAGACAAGAAATCTTATTTCCACGAAGATGCAATGGAGCAGATTGAAGCCACCACCTTTATCTCTCTGAAGTTGCAATGAGAGCGATCAAGAAGGCAGCGAATCTTACTTCCACAGGCGTTCTGATGGAGCGATTAAAGCTACAAATTACGGTGGATCCTATCTTCCTGAAGTTACAGCGGAGCAGATTGAAGCCACCAGCCTTATCTCCTCGGTTGCGTGGAGCAGCATCAAGAAGACATCAAATCTTATTTCCACAAGATCTGATGGAACAGATTGAAGCTACAAATTGGCGGATCTTATCTTCCTGAAGTTGCAGTGGAGCAGATTGAAGCCACCAGCCTTATCTCCCCGAAGTTGCAGTGGAGCAGACTGAAGACAGTGGATCTTATCTTCCTGAAGTTGTAGTGGAGCAGATTGAAGTCACCAAACCTTTTCTCCCTGAAGTTGCAGTGGAGCAGGTTAAAATTACCAATTCTTATCTCTTTGAAGCTCCAGCGGAGTAGATCGAAGCTACAAATCTCTTCTCCCTGAAATTACATTCGAGCAGATCGAAGCACCAATTCTTACACCCCTGAAGATGCGGTGGAATGGAAGAAGGCTACTTGAAGAAAATGTAACATCCCAAAAATTGGGCCTAGAATAAATGGGTTTCGTGTGCCGAGAGAATGGATTTTGTCGTTCGAAAAAAAAGGGAATAATGAATTAAGTGTGTAAAAAAAATTATGATTGTATGTTTAGTTTAATTTTTAGGTGATTTAGGAAGGGTTGGTAGTGTTGGAAAAGTCCTAGGCTCGATCTAGGGCTTTAGCAAAAATTTTGTTTTTACCCTTAAGTGAGGTTGGTGGTAGTCAGAAGGCTTTTAAAATATTGTTGGGTTAAAAGATAGCACAAGGAAGTAGGTGGTCTGGTGGCCTGGGGCGTTCTTAATAAGTTGGTGGTCAAAGGTTCAAGTCCTGGACTTGGCAAAAATTTTTATTGCGCATATGTTAGTATGAAGGCTAGAGTTTAGGCCTTATAACTAGTTGGGGCTGATTCATGACACAAAGAAATGCCTAGCCCAGTGGCAAAGGCGTTAGGAGCAGGAGGGGGAGCAGGGTTCTAGTCGCGGCGTGCGCTAAATGTTTGATTTTTTTAAAGTAAACCTGGAGTGCGGAAGAAAGGTTTTAATTAATTGGGGAGGAATTATGACTCAAATAAAGCGGGCGGCGCAGTGGCAAGGGGCGTGTACCATAGTGAGGAGGTTTGAGGTTCGACGCTGGGTGTTGGAAAATATTTTTAGATCTCTTTGGATAATTCGGTCGCTGGGAAATAGGCCTTAAAAGAAGTTGGGAATGGAATATATCACAAGAAGAGTTGTGGTGCAGTGGTTGGTAGCGTGTAGTGGTGCCTAGAGGTCTCGGTTTTGAGTTGCGTTGTGCGCAATAACCTGCTATTTTGCTGCTGCCGTGGGGAAGGTATTTGAAGTGGATCGAAACACCAAATGGCTGCTGTTTGGGGAAAGTAATTTGAATGTAATTCAAATTGGATTTTTGGCTAAATAAAGGAATTTTTGGATGGGGATGATGATAAAATTTGGAGAAAATAAAGGAATTTAATTGGTGATAAGTTTGAGTCGATTGGGGAGTGTGGGTTTATTTTATTTTATTTTTTTCTTTAGTATAAATATAAGTGCCGAATTAAGTTCCTAGGTTAATGCCGAATTTTTACTTTCCTTCTGGCCGAATTTCTTCACTTGTGAGAGGCTCGAACATCTTTTTCTCTAAGTGTGCCAAAGCCGAATCCTTCATACTCTCCCTTCTTAAAATTTCCTTTTGGTTCACCACTCGGTTCTAGCCAAATCACTTTTATTTCTTATTCCCTCAAGTGTTGCCGAATTGTCTCTGTCACCATACCAGTTTCAGAAGCCGAATTTAAGCCACATGATTAAAGGAGAATTTCGGTAAGTGCTTAGTTGATCTTTTAACGGGTTTTGTTAAAAGCCGAAGGGCTATCTAACCCTTCTTGTCGCTAACTTTGTATTAACAAGGGAAAGAATCAAAGATCGCAAGCATGGTAGGTAAGGGTTGCTAACAAGGTGGTAAGTGTTCTCGACCTAGTCATGGATTTGTAAGTGACCGAATCTATTGTGGCTCATAGGGGTGACTTATGTACGATATGGGTCACTTGGTTTTGACAATATAGGTGTTTGGGTGCAGATCTAGAGGATAATCGCCAGTAGTAGCAAAGGAAGGGCTACTAGAACGTGAGGCACACGGTAAAGAATGCACTGTGAGGTTTCGGTTTTTGGTCAGTATGTGTTTAAGTTTTGGTTAATCGCTAGTAATGTCAATTGTAGGTTCGTGAATAAGGAGTTCGCAGCACGCAAGGTTACCAGGTGTGTACAAACACTACACACACGATATCGAAAATGCCGAAAAGTCGAAAGTGGCTAAATGGGCCCGGTGGGCCCTGAGGCTAAGTTTGATTAAATGGTTTGGTTTGTTAAACATATTGAGTTAGTCATGCATGATACACGATTTGGACTTGTTTTGGGCCTAATAGGCCATATGATAAGATTTGGGCCTAATGGGCCGTAAGGTTGGAATTTGGGTTTGATGGGCTTTATGGGAACGTAGACAAATATGCTAGGGTTTATGGACTTAGGCTTAGTTTGAACAACTCTTCAATGTCATAAGACTTAAGTTAATTAAGCATGCATGTGGACAAGTCGATTAGTTAGAGTGTGGTAACCGACATATGCATGTCTAGGATTGAATCTAGTGAGAGCTTGGTATTTAAGCGGTCCGGGTGACCCACCTCCTCTTTTTTGATATCCTACCTGGTGCATAGTGTTCGTTCACTTTAACCGCGATGACTTGTTTATGGGCCAAAGTTTATAACTAAAACCCGAGAGGGACTAAAATACCCTTATATTGGAAAATTACTAAAATACCCTTATATTGGAAAATTACTAAAATACCCCTGTTTGTAAAATTACCAAGATACCCATAATTTGCCAAATTACCAAAATACCCCTGTAGGGTAGAATTACGAAAATACCCCTGGGTAGTGAAATGACTAAAATACCCCTATGTGATGAATATGGGTTTGTGGATGTTACTTTTGTGTTTGATGCATTCATATGATATTCTGCTTAGGATGCATATGGGTGGAAATTATGGTACGGAGGAAGATTTGAGGATCGCATGGCCGTATGGTATGGATCCGGGATCGCATAGGCGTATGGTATGGATCCACAGAGGGCTTTAAGCCCAACATATGATTAGCGGCTTTGCTGCAACGTTCGGTAGTACCGCAACTGGGCTACCCTTGGTGTGTAGCGGAGGGGTGGGTCGAGCTAGAATTCCCCACAGGAGTCATAAGGTTGGAAGGGAAATGGTATGTGTAGCGGATGGACTTTTGGGGTGGGTTTTGCATTATCTTGTTTGTATATGATGCGATATGATATGATATGAGGTCATTGTGGGCTAAGGCCCAAGACCACCGATTTTGTTAGGGCTTAGGCCCAATGTGAAAATTTGTATGTGATTTGATTGCCAAGGGTTGTACACACTGAGTTTCGAAACTCACACCCTTAATTTAAAATGTTTCAGGTAATCCTGAATAAGCGGCTCGACGAGGGAAAGGACTCGGAGATGGCCACACTACAAGTTATTCAAATATTTTAATTTATTCAAATGATTCTGTTTAAATACTTTGTTTTTTTCGTTGGATTGTAATAAGGCCATGTAACTTCTATTTGACTTTGAATTTTGGGTTTATTATTATTATTGTTTTAACTGCCCACTTAAGAAATTTTATAGAATTATTAAAGTGTTAATATGGCTTTCGAGGTAATCTTTTGTTTTGGGCTTATGGGCCTTAAATGGTTAACTAGTAAATTATTTTGAAGTGCGCCTTTAATGTGATATTCTAGATTCGGGCCTAACTTTTAGGCCGGGTTTGGGGTGTTACATTTAGTGGTATCAGAGCCAAGTTGCAAAGCTTGGGCTGTGAAATGGGCCTTATGTTTTGCGTTTTTAAAACAAGTAAATTAAGAAGTTTTTGCAGGACTCTTGAAGTGTGGTTCACCGAGCCCTCGACGTCGAGCCAAGTAAGTTCTCTGTACTACAATTGCTTAAATTAATGAACTGTGTAGGTAATGGGCTACTTAAAATAGGCTTTTAGAGACTAAAGCCCGTAGAGAACTTAAGCTTGTAGTGGATTCTCGACCGCGGAATAACTCTAA
Organism: Gossypium sturtianum; assembly: GCA_025698515.1. Classification (NCBI taxonomy): domain Eukaryota; kingdom Viridiplantae; phylum Streptophyta; class Magnoliopsida; order Malvales; family Malvaceae; genus Gossypium; species Gossypium sturtianum. The sequence goes on from CM046948.1 coordinate 9,025,771, forward strand.
GAAAAGTGTTAATACTTACATAAGGCATGTGTTCTAAACAAGTGGAACTAAGTACTAATTTCATAAAATTCTTAAATCAGAGTGCGCAGCGAAGCATAGTGGTGTGACTTGAGTGGTGCGTTTAATAGTAAGTTGGAAATTTCGAGGACGAAATTTCTTTAAGGGGGTAGATTTGTAACATCCCAAAAATTGGGCCTAGAATAAATAGGTTTCGTGTGCCGAAAGAATGGATTTTGTCGTTCAGAAAAAAGGGAATAATGAATTAAGTGTGTAAAAAAATAATTATGATTGCATGTTTAGTTTAATTTTTAGGTGATTTAGGAAGGGTTGGTAGTGTTGGAAAAGTCCTAGGCTCGATCTAGGGCTTTAGCAAAAATTTTGTTTTTACCCTTAAGTGAGGTTGGTGGTAGTCAGAAGGCTTTTAAAATATTGTTGGGTTAAAAGATAGCACAAGGAAGTAGGTGGTCTGGTGGCCTGGGGCATTCTTAATAAGTTGGTGGTCAAAGGTTCAAGTCCTGGACTTGGCAAAAATTTTTATTGCGCATATGTTAGTATGAAGGCTAGAGTTTAGGCCTTATAACTAGTTGGGGCTGATTCATGACACAAAGAAATGCCTGGCCCAGTGGCAAAGGCGTTAGGAGCAGGAGGGGGAGCAGGGTTCTAGTCGCGGCGTGCGCTAAATGTTTATTTTTTTTAAAGTAAACATGGAGTGCGAAAGAAAGGTTTATAATTAATTGGGGAGGAATTATGACTCAAATAAAGTGGGCGGCGCAGTGGCAAGGGGCGTGTATCATAGTGAGGAGGTTTGAGGTTCGATGCTGGGTGTTGGCAAATATTTTTAGATTTCTTTGGATGATTCGGTCTCTGGGAAATAGGCCTTAAAAGAAGTTGGGAATGGAATATATCACAAGAAGAGTTGTGGTGCAGTGGCTGGTAGCGTGTAGTGGTGCCTAGAGGTCTTGGTTTCGAGTTGCGTTGTGCGCAATAACCTGCTATTTTGCTGCTGGCGTGGGGAAGGTATTTGAAGTGGATCGAAACACCAAATGGCTGCTGTTTGGGGAAAGCAATTTGAATGTAATTCAAATTGGATTTTTGGCTAAATCAATGAATTTTTTGATGGGGATGAAGATAAAATTTGGAGAAAATAAAGGAATTTAATTGGTGATAAGTTTGAGTCGATTGGGGAGTGTGGGTTTATTTTATTTATTTATTTATTTATTTTTCTTTAGTATAAATATAAGTGCCGAATTAAGTTCCTAGGTTAATTCCGAATTTTTGCTTTCCTTCTGGCCAAATTTCTTCACTTGTGAGAGGCTCGGACATCTTTTTCTCTAAGTGTGCCAAAGCCGAATCCTTCATACTCTCCCTTCTCAAAATTTCCTTTTGGTTCACCACTCGGTTCTAGCCAAATCACTTTTATTTCTTATTCCCTCAAGTGTTGCCGAATTGTCTCTGTCACCATAGCAGTTTCAAAAGCCGGATTTAAGCCACAAGATTAATGGAGAATTTCGGTAAGTGCTTAGTTGATCTTTTAACGGGTTTTGTTAAAAGCCGAAGGGCTATCTAACCCTCCTTGTCGCTAACTTTGTATTAACAAGGGAAAGAATCAAAGATCGCAAGCATGGTAGGTAAGAGTTGCTAACAAGGTGGTAAGTGTTCTCGACCTAGTCATGGATTTGTAAGTGACCGAATCTATTGTGGCTCATAGGGGTGACTTATGTACGATATGGGTCACTTGGTTTTGACAATATAGGTGTTTGGGTGCAGATCTAGAGGATAATCGCCAATAGTAGCTAATGAAAGGCTACTAGAACGTGAGGCACACGGTAAGGGTACGGTGAGGTTTCGGTTTTTGGTCAGTATGTGTTTAAGTTTTGGTTAATCGCTAGTAATGTCAATTGTAGGTTCGTGACTAAGGAGTTCACAGCACGCAAGGTTACCAGGTGTGTACAAACACTACACACACGATATCGGCAATGCCGAAAAGCCGAAAGTGGCTAAATGGGCCCGGTGGGCCCTGAGGCTAAGTTTGATTAAATGGTTTGGTTTGTTAAACATATTGAGTTAGTCACGCATGATACACGATTTGGACTTGTTTTAGGCCTAATAGGCCATATGATAAGATTTGGGCCTAATGGGCCGTAAGGTTGGAATTTGGGTTTGATGGGCTTTATGGGAATGTAGACAAATATGCTAGGGTTTATGGACTTAGGCCTAGTTTGGACAACTCTTCAATGTCATAAGACTTAAGTTAATTAAGCATGCCTATGGACAAGTCGATTAGTTAGAGTGTGGTAACCGACATATGCATGTCTAGGATTGGATCTAGTGAGAGCTTGGTATTTAAGCGGTCCGGGTGACCCACCTCCTCTTTTCTGATATCCTACCTGGTGCATAGTGTTCGTTCACTTTAACCGCGATGACTTGTTTATGGGCCAAAGTTTATAACTAAAACCCGAGAGGGACTAAAATTCCCTTATATTGGAAAATTACTAAAATACCCTTATATTGGAAAATTACTAAAATACCCCTATTTGTAAAATTACCAAGATACCCCTAATTTGCCAAATTACCAAAATACCCCTGTAGGGTAGAATTACGAAAATACGCCTGGGTAGTGAAATGACTAAAATACCCCTATGTGATGAATATGGGTTTGTGGATGTTACTTTTGTGTTTGATGCATTCATATGATATTCTGCTTAGGATGCATATGGGTGGGAATTATGGTACGGAGGAAGATTTGAGGATCGCATGGCCGTATGGTATGGATTCGGGATCGCATAGCCGTATGGTATGGATCCACAGAAGGCTTTAAGCCCAACATATGATTAGCGGCTTTGCTGCAACGTTTGGTAGTACCGCAACTGGGCTACCCTTGGTGTGTAGCGGAGGGGTGGGTCGAGCTAGAATTCCCCACAGGAGTCATAAGGTTGGAAGGGAAATGGTGTGTGTAGCGGATGGACTTTTGGGGTGGGTTTTGCATTATCTTGTTTGTATATGATGCGGTATGATATGATATGAGGTCATTGTGGGCTAAGGCCCAAGACCACCGATTTTGTTAGGGCTTAGGCCCAATGTGAAAATTTGTATGTGATTTGATTGCCAAGGGTTGTACACACTGAGTTTCGAAACTCACACCCTTAATTTAAAATGTTTCAAGTAATCCTAAATAGGCGGCTCGACGAGGGAGAGGACTCGGAGATGGCCACACTACAAGTTGTTCAAATGTTTTGATTTATTCAAATGATTCTGTTTAAATACTTTGTTTTTTTCGTTGGATTGTAATAAGGCCATATAACTTCTATTTGACTTTGAATTTTGGGTTTATTATTATTGTTTTAACTGCCCACTTAAGAAATTTCATAGAATTATTAAAGTGTTAATATGGCTTTCGAGATAATCTTTTGTTTTGGGCTTATGGGCCTTAAATGGTTAACTAGTAAATTGTTTTGAAGTGCACCTTTAATGTGACATTCCAGATTCGGGCCTAACTTCTAGGCCGGGTTTGGGGTGTTACAGAAAAGAAGTATCAAGAAGTCAAGATTCGGCAAGACCGGGCAAAATCGGTCTTTCTTAAAGTCTTTACTCTGTTATCGTTACACGATAACGAGCAAAGAGGGGCAGCTGTACAGCCCAATTTTTGCCCGGGCCCATCAGAAACCTAAAACACCCAAACCAAATTCAAGCCCAAATCAACCCTAGCCCGTTAGCCCACAACTTTAACAAATTTGCAAAAAATAAACCCTAAAAGCTAAGGCGCCGCGCCTCCATGTGCGCCCTCGGCGCACACACCGTCCGAGGGACGGCTCCTCCACCGATGTAGCACTAAAATGGCAAGAACCCTAGCCTGTTGACCCTCCATAGACCTGCAAACAAGAACACAAATGGACAGACGACAGAGTAAGAAACAACAAAAGCAATAGCAGGCAGTAAACAATGTATATCTTTCGACTATAAAGCCTCAAAATCGGGTTTGTATCACAGACGGATTTTGAAATAAAAAAAACAGAGAAAAATAGAAATCGAATACCAAAAAAGGATTTTCGAAGCCAAAAGGTGATTTTTTAGCATATCTCTCGCGCATTTTTTATATTTTTATTTTATAAAATATAAAAAGAAAAAAAGAAAAGAAAAAAATGACCCAAAATCAGACGGTTCCCTAGCCGTCGAAGGCCGCGCCGGAAGGGAGGAGAAACGAACTGTTTCTTATTTCTCCGCCGAGCTAGGTCAGTTTTTGGGGGGTTTAGGCCTCAGATCTGTGTCCTGCACGTAACGAGCTTCGAAAGGGTGACTTTTGGGCTTTCCGGCCACCGCGTACGACGGCGACCGGCGACCGCCGCAGTGGTATGGTGATAGGACGGTGGCCGGATTCTAGGGAGGGTTGAGAAAGTTGAGAGGTTTCTCTCCTCTCTTTTTTGAAAAGAATGTGAAAATTGAAGTTTTTTTTTTAAAAAAATTAGCTTTTATAGGGGATTAAAACGGCACTGTTTAGTGCCTTAGGTCTGGACGCCAAAACGGCATCGTTTTGCGACGCGACCCGACCCGCACCGAAGGGATCAGCGTGTTTTTTTTTGCAATTTTTGGGTTATTTACAACTCCAGTCCTTCCGCCTTTGTTCTCTTTTAATTTTAGTCCTACTTCGCTCTTTCCTTTTTTCTTAGATTTTGCTATTTAATTTCAGTTCTGTTTCATTTAAGTCCTCCACTAAAAGCTGCGCATAGGGCTTGGGAATAATTTCTCATCCAGTCATTGCAGTTTCACACGCATTATATATCAGCCCTCCGTTTTTCCCTTTTCTTTTATTTATTTATAATTTATCCTTTCAACTTTATTTTAACTTCGATTTCACCCTTTATTTCATCAATTTCAATCCTTTTAAATTTTATATAGCGTTATTTTATTTTCATTTGTTTTACTATTTATTTACCTGCTTGTTATATTTAAAATTTTATTTTCACCTAATATTTTATTTATCTATTATTTATATCTATTATATTCATTTGTTTATTTGTTCATTTACCTTTTAATTATGTAAATTTAATGTCATGTATATTTGTTTTATTTATCCATTCATTTTTTTACCCCTTTTAAATATTAATTTAATACTCCTATTATTATTATTATTATTACTACTACTACTATTTATTTATTTTTACTATTATTATTCGTTTATTATTATTATTATTAATGTTATTATTATTTCTTTTTAACTGTTTTGCCTAATATTCATTCATTTATTTATTTTTCTGTTCACTATTAAATTTTTAATTATTTTTTAGTTTCCATTTATTTACTTACTCGTTATTTTTTATATAATTAGTTTGTATTTTTTTTGTTTTTATTGTTTACCTTTTTATTTATTTTTGCTCTTATTATTGTTATTTATTGCGTTCATTATTATCCTTTTTAAATTAAAACACATAAGTTAAATAAAAGCTTATTCTCGGGAATTCAAAAATGTTGTGTCCTAACTCACTGGATGTGACATTTTGTTATCTCGAGGTAAGGTTTTTTAAAAATAAAGGTAATATTCTGTATTTGGATTTTTGAGAAATTGTACCCTAACTTACTTGGTTCCGATTTTTCATTTGACCCAAATAACCGAATATCTCTCTTAAACTTAAATGCATGAGTTTTAAAAGTCAAAAGACAAGCTTAGTTTCAAGGATTTAAAATGTCGTATCCTAACTCACTGGGAGTGACATTTTACTTCTTCGGAATAAGAGAGTCTTAGCATCCAATTTAATTTATTCAAGTTTTCTTTTAAATAAAGAGGATCATATTTTAAAATCTTTTCAACTTTCGATATAAAGACATCAAATAATCAATTAGGTACCAATTTTGGGCGCCACAAAGGTGCTAATCCTTCCTCGTGCGTAACCGACTCCCGAACCCGTTTTTCTGAATTTCGTAGACCAAAACCGTTGTTTTATTAAACCAAATGTATTAATAAAATAACCAAATTACGAGATGATCCGATCACACCTCATTAAAAAGGATTGGTGGCGACTTCTTTTTTATTTTCATTTTCAAAACCAAAGTCGACCCCGTTTTTCAACAAAAAATGATTACGATAGTAACAATTGCCAAATTTAGGGTCTAACTTGGATTAAAAAAGGTTCATACTCCAATGTCAGAAAAGTTACCAAACCTTGGCACCAATGTGGGAACTATTACCAAGTTCAGGACCTAATTTGGACAAAAAAAGTTCAAACTCTAATGTAGAAAAAGTTACCAAGTTCAGACCCTAAATAGTGATTTAACCATTTATTTTATATATTGGATTTTGCTTTGTTTAATTGATTGAATTGGTGTGAAATGACTCACAACACTATATTAGAGATTTTATAATGTCGAATATAATTTTTTTTTAAAAAATTCTTTTATTTATTTTTAAAAGATGATTTTATAGGATATCAACATTTACAGCCTCTTCTCTTACTTTTAGCTTGTAATTTTTAATATAAAAAATAAGTTAACTTAGGAACTTGAATTTTAAAATATTAGTAATTTCAAATATCAATATTTGCAAATAATAAATATGTTTGGGTAATTACAACATAAAATCAAGTTAGTATAAAAACATAGAGAACTAAAAATTGAGAAAAAAGGCATCTATAATATGCACACATGTTAAGATTAAATTAGACTCATATATCACAATCGTGTATGATAAAACTTGACGTACTAAAATAATTAGAGTGTTAGATATATTCAAATTTAATTTATGTTATTAAGAAAATTAAAACATGAAATAAGGTACAGGTAAAGTAAAGTAAGGTAAATGCTTTTGAACTCTTCTTTAGCGAAGACTTGTTCATAGTTATTAAGCAATATATGCTTCAATGTCTACCATACATATATATTGAGTCCTTTTTCATTGTTCTTAAAGTTTGTGATGGAGATTTTTTTTTTTCAGTTGCGATGGAAATCATGATTTAAGAAATGTGAAATTATAGATTTTTAGATCTTTTATTTTACTTTTGAATATATATTAGTTTTAATTACACGTGTTACTGGAATTTTTTTTGGGTCGGAATTAAATTGTATATTTTTACGATAGTAAAAATACAATTTCATCATTTTAATAGCTTATATCTTTATAATTTTTAAAGGGTTAAATCCATTTTTATCATTACTAATTTAAAAGTTTATAAATTATAAAGAACCTAAATTAAAATTTTACTATTTTAGGGGGCCATGGCCCCCTGGTCTCTACTACGCTCCACCATTATACATATAAACATTAACCAAACATAATATACTAAATCTATTTAATAATTTTTTATAAAAATATAATTAAAATAGTCATCATTATATTACATTAATATAAAATTTAAATTTAATTTAAAAATACAAATAAGTATTATAAAAACTTAAAGTGCCATCAATAAAAAATAAATTTGTAATTTGTCTCTACTTTAATATTTGATATGCTTTTACACGTGAATTTAAACTTTATTAATTAATTTGGTGTAAATGTTGGGAACGTTATTGCTACTCATTCCATGTTCTGCTATAATAAAACTGTTTCTCTATTTGGGTCATTGATTTGGGTTTTGAATAGATTTAATTTGTGCTAACTTCAGTCTATTTGAATGTCGCATATTTGACAAAACTAGAAGTATGGGTCAATTAGGGTACTAAGATTCCCAACTGAATTGCTTGAGGTGGTTGGATAAGTATAAAAATCGTATTATTAATGCTATTTTTTAAAGATAAATATCATATTTATTCAAGAGATTTTTGGAGTAGTTGAAAGATGATTTATGAAGACTTTTATATGATAAATACTTAAATAATTAATGAGATAATTTCAACTTTTAAATAGGACTTTAAAACCTATCAAAGCACAGTTGATTGACCACTTGAAGAGGCTTATAAATAAGCTATTTTGTGTCGCACATCAAAAATAGTTTTGGATGTTTTTGTTAACAACTTTGTTTTGTTTTCTTGTGGCACTCTTTGTTTGCTTTGTTTTGGGGTTGATATTGGGGCTCTAATCACTTCTTTGTATACAAATAGCTAGGTTGAACTTAAGCCAATAAGTGATTTGGACGATTGTTGAATAAAATCATTTATTGAACGAGACCTCGCAGACGTAGGACTGTGTCTGAATTGCGTTAACAAAGATCGATTTTGTTAATTCTTTTTTTCTCTTATTTTTACACTACTTGTCTTCATTTGAACTATCGTTACAACGAACGTTAAGCAAAATTGATTTATCATATTAACAGGCTAATTGGTAACAATATAAAAAAAAATAAGGTTGTTAATTGTTAATTTAATTATAAGTAATTTTTTTTAAATTATAACTTTTAATATAAATATATTTTTTAATTAAGTATTATATAGATTACGATATTTATATAAATATATTATCTTATACTTTATTAATAAGTTATAAATTTTACAATTATCTTTTTTTTTTCAATTATTTATTTTTTATGCATATAATTTATTATTTTATGCATAATATTTTTCACTTGTACTATAAATTATTTATTATTAATTTTACATTTATTTTTTTAATTGGGTAAAAATTACTATTATTCGTTGAAAACTAATTATGACTAAAATATTAATAATTTTTTTATTCTAAAACATCCAGCTTAATGAATTAGCCTATTAAATATTATATTACAAATTTTGTATAATTTTACTTTACGTAATCAATAATTAATTGCAGTGGTATCAAAATCTACTATTATTACATTTGGATAAACTATGCTATTAGACCCTGTACTTAGAATAAATTGTGGATTTAGTACCTATATTTACTTTAGTTATTTTCAATCCCTGTTCTTTTAGAATTTTAAAATTTTAGTTTTGATCAAATGGCCACTATTAAATTCATGAAGTTTTATTATTTTCAAAATTTGATACGTCAAACATATTATCGCATGTGTAATGTCATATCAACTTGTCATCTCCACATATTACTCACAAGAAACCTAGTTAATAAATTTAACGACGGTAATTTATATTAAGACTAAAATTTCAAAATAAAAAAACTATAGCGACTAAAATTGATCAACTTAAAGTACATGTACTATATCCACGGCTTATGCAAAGTACATAGCCTAATAGCAAAATTTGACGTTAAATTTTTTTCCTACAAATTTGTTATATAATATTAAAATTACTACTATTTATTATAATGTTACTTATCATATATTTCTATTTTATAATTACATTTTTAGTTGTAAAGTTTAATGAATGTTATTGATAAATTACATAGATAATCATTCAACCATTCAAAAGGTTTAAACTCGGTTATCCAACTATTCAAAGTATCAATTTTGGTATTAACATTTCTTTTTTGATAATTGGGGAAGGAGAATGAGGTTTCTTGATATTGAACTCAAATTCTCATACCTACTACACAATACTTATCATTGGGCCAAAAGATTGTCGACATTTTGGACCCTTACATTACTGACATAAAAAAATTGATCACCTAACTATTAGATACTAATAATTAAATAAGTGATAGTACCATAACACATATTAGATGATACATAGCAATAGTATTTCTTTCAATGTACCACATACATTGAACATGTTCTATTATAATTTTAAAATTTAAATAAAAAAATATAATTTTCATAACTTAGTTTTTTGAGAATTATTAAACTTTGAAAATTCATAATACTATCACCAAATTTATGTTTGTTAAAACATATTTTATTTTAATTTGATTATCAATATTTTTTAAAATTCACTATAATAAATTGTTTTATTATTTTTATTTTTATTATGTTATTAATAAAGTACACAATTAACATGTATTTATATTACTATCATTTTATCCATGAAATTATTAAAATCCAAACTTTGCTTGTAAATTTTTTTATCTAGAAGTCTAGGGTTTAATTGCTTAATAAGTTAAACTATTAAGTTTTTTTACTTCATTATTCTAAAAAAAAAATCTTCTTTAGAAATATATTTTTCTCAAATTTATTCTCATTGTAACAGCCCATTTTTCAGTGGAGTCGAAAACAATGGTTTCGGGGCCACCAAATCCGACGAGTAATTTTGTAAATATTATATTTAATATTTACAAGTTAATTGTGATTTAAAAAAAAAGGTTTTTGATATAGTGATTTTTGTTGTATAAATAATTTATTAAGTTCAAGTGGTTTTAGAAATTGAGGTATCAGGACTATATTTTTTATAAACCGAGCCGTAAATATTTATAAAAATATTTACGGAGTGTAATTAAGGTGGTATTAAAGTTTTGTTGGAAAATTTTATTGTTTCGATAATTAATTAAGCAAAAAGGACTAAATCGTAAAAGTCAAAAAGTTAATTGCTATTAGTTTAAAAGTGTTAATTAAGTAAAGAATATTAATTAGGTGGCCTTATTGTGTAAATTAGCCATCCTAAAGATAGTGGGGTGGGTAGATGCTTTGATTTCTTTTAATCATAAAGTTTTATTTGTTATTTTATTAATAAATAAATAAAAGGTTAAAAAAATAAAGAAAACATGATAGTTTTCTTCCCCAATTTGTTTTGTTCTTCACCGAACCACCATAGGAGAAGCTTCAAGTTTCGGTTCTCTTTGGATGATGCATGGTAAGCCATTTCTCATCCATTTTTATTAATTTTTATATTTTTGAGATCGTTGCAACTAGGTCCAGCTAGCCCATACCTTCGATTTTGAAACTATTAAAGATTTTGAATGTTTCCATTTATAAATCTTGTGATTTTTGATGTTAGATTATGAATTTGGAATGTTGATTTATATTTAAAAGTATTTTGTTAAGTGATTTTGATGAAATTTTTCGATTAGGGACTAATTTGTTAAATTAATAGAAGTACAAGGATTTAATGTGAATTTGTTGCATAAATGGGATTTTTTAGATACCATGAACATTTGGCTAAGCTCAATTCTGGGTAAAAATGGTTAATTTGCATGTTTTGGGTTCATGGACTAAATTGAATAAAAGTAAAACTTTAGGGGTAATTTTTTAAAAATGTCAAAAATGACCAAATTGTATGAAATGAATTGTTTTATTATCTAAATTAATATATTTAATGAAATTATTAATTTAGATCAAGATCGGGTGGAAAATCGAGAAAAATAGAAAATTACCAAAATGCCCCTGAACTTTAGTATTTCTACAATTTAGCTAGGTAAGTTCGTATGAGCTATACTATGTATATTTTTGATTAAATTGACTTTTATTATATGAAATTTTATTGAAAATGAATCGATATATATATATATGTTATTATACAATTTAGCTTATAACGAAACGAGGAAAATTCAACGACGCACGACGACCATCGAGTCCCATTTGAACCTTAGGAATATTTAGGATACAAATGACATGTCATTAGGGGTTACCGTGTTTTGGGTGCTGGTCTCGTACATCCTATCGGTGGCTATGCTTCTGGCATTTGTTGCGGTTACTTGACAGCTTGTGTGAGCAGCACCGTGTAGCTACATCTTGACTGACAACTTGTGTGAGTAAACCCATTTATAGCTCGAGAGAGAGCATTGATATGAGATATGAGATAGTAGTAGTTTTGACCACATGTTGGCACATAGTGTGCGAGATTCCCGCGTATCCGATATTATTCTAGTGGTTCAACGAGAAATGTTCTGTTACGAGACGATATGAGTTCGATACGAACTAATACATGTATATATATGAAATAAACGGAAATGATGGTACATGATATATTGATATATTGATATATTGAAATGGATGATATATATATGAAGAAGCAGTAAGAGAATGATATGTATCATGACATGTACATATATGAATATTTTTGATATGTTGATACATGGAAATTATGCAAGTTGAGACAAGTAATAAACTCAAGTGTGACATGTTGAGAAAATAAGGTTATCAATGTTGAATTTATATGAAATATGTTCAAGTAAACTAACACGTGTTGTTGTTTGATGCTTAGGCAAGTGCCAAGCTGTTGGTTGAATGGTATTCTGTTTACTTATAAGTTGCATTGAAATGGTAAGTGCTCAAATGAAAATATGCTTGTGCTCATGAAAAAGTGGTAAGGTCTAATTATGCAATTTCTTATGAAATGCCTTATCATGTGGTTAATTCGAAAAGGGCTATGTTTAAATGCACTAGCTTGTGGCAATGGTTGATGATATGCTTGTGTCTTGTGTATTATACATATGAAATGAGTGATGAAAAAGGGAATGATGAATTGAATTGATGATGTTATTTAAGCTAAAGAAAGTAAATGTAATGGAAAGTAATGACATGCAAACGAAAGGAAGAAATTTGAAAGAGATTTAAAGTTTTTATAAAATCCTACTTTGTTAGGGATGATAGGTATAAGTGATGCTGTGGAATTATTCAATTTGTGAGTTGTTGAATTTGGTTTCATGAATCGTGTGGTATCGGTATATGATTATTCTTGATATGTATAAATTTCATGTTGGAAATGGATTGATCTGATTAAAGTTTATACGAGCTTACTAAGCATTCATTGCTTACGTAGTTATTTTTTTCTTTACTTTTCAGATTATCGGAAGCTCGATCGGGTTGGAAGCTAGTCGGAGTTATATCACACTATCCATCGGTTCTATCAGTACTTTCAAATATTTTGATTTTTGGTTAAAATGGCATGTATAGGTATTTTGATTAATATTGGTCTATGTGTTTGAATGTCGAAATGGCCATTTGACTTGGTTGAGTTTTGGTATATTGATGGTATAATGGCAAAGTGTGGCATGTATATGAGTAGCCTTGTTATCGTTAATGTTTGGCTTGTTTGTTTAAATAATAAAAGATGAAATGGTAGTTGAATATGCATATGGTATATGAGCTTTATGATATGTGGTATATGTGGTGATTTGGTACCTTGTTATGTATAAGTATTTTAGTTAATTAATATTAGTTAAAGAATGGCATTTTGGTACCAAATGGTTTGTGTTTTGGTAAGTAAGATTTATGGTATGTATGGATGCAAATCAAATTGGAAGTTAGTTGTTTATTTTGACTAAATGGAGTACTTGGTGATACATGTTTATAAGTTGTTATTAGAGATGCCTATGTGCATATTGGTTGAGTGTGGTTATACTATATGTATAAAGCTAGATTATGTATGATTTTGGTGCCTTGCTATGGCTTGTATACATGTGCATTTTTTACTGTAGGTACATGCCTTGTTGGGTGAGAAAAATGGTTTGTAAAATAACCTATTTTCGTCCACACGGGCAGAGACACGGGCGTATGTCTCAGCCCTGTGTGACACACGGCCAGGCAGCACGGCCGTGTGCCCCCTGTAGTTTTCAAAGGGTTGCAAGTCAGGTTTTACACGGCCTAGCACACGGCCTGGCACACGGGCGTGTAAGGTTATTTCTAAGGGTACACGGCCTGGTACACGGGGGTATGGATTGGCCATGTAACCCAAGTCAGTGAGTTACATGGGCACGGACATGGGCTGGGACACGGCCGTGTGTCCCTATTTCGAATGCCCACACGGCCTAAGACATGGGCGTGTCTCTTGGCCGTGTGAGTCACATGGCCTAGCCACACGGCCGTGTGACCCCTGCAGTTTCTAAATTTTCATCTTTTCCCTGAAATTTCTATATGTTTCTGATTTAGTCCCAATTTGTTTCTAATGTGTTTTCGGAAGGGACAATATGTATGTTATGGATTGGTTTTGTTGTGATTGATGATATGAATTAAATGTTTTAAAATTTTTGATAGTTCTGAAATATAAACTTCGATAATGCTTCGTAACCCTATTTCGACGATGGATACGGGTTAGGTGTGTTACACTTATAATATATTTTTTTAGGGTTAGCTCAATATTAATGTGTCAAGTTCAATGGTTGTATTTAATTCATACAATATCTTTCAGGAAGAAAGTACCCTCAAAATATATAAGTGTTGAGTTCAGAAAATCTCACTTTGACCATAGAATTTATAGATGATATAAAATGGGAAATGGTAACCTCGGTTTTTTCTATTTTTTGAGTTCGGTCCTTCTAGTTAGGCTCGATAATATTAGAGAATAAATTAAAAGAGAAGTGAAACAACATGAATACACAAAGATATTAAAATTTATATAATATAACATAAAAAATCATTTGATTCATTTTCAGTAGAGTTTTTATACTTCATAAATAGGATTTTGAAGGTGATACATACCTCATTTAGGGTATAATAAAAATAAAAATAATAACATGTGATAGTATTTTGAATCCTCCTTGTATTATTTAGATATTCCGATAACATTGTATAAATACTAACCCTAACCTAAATAATGTATTCACATGCCAATATTTATATAAATATATAATATTTTAAACAAGATTATAACTTTATAACAAAAAAATTACACAATAATCAAATACTTCAACATCTCAAACATGCATGGAGATTATTCAATGAGAAAAGTTGGTTTAAAAAGGAAACCTTTATAAAAAAGCATTGCACCAAAGACAACATCCTTCAATATCAGCCAAAAAAGGGGATACATGACTTGGAAGAGCATTTTAATGGGAAAGGAAGTGATCAAAAATAATATCGCTTGGCAAATCGAAAACAGATGGAGTTCACAAAAAATTACAGAGTCATAGATTCATCATATTATCAGAGGCGGGATAGGAGAACTAGGTGATCAATAGTAAATTTTTGTTAGAGGGTCTTGTGAAACGTAAATGTCAACACATGTGGGATGGGGATTTCTCGATAAGGCCAGCTTACTCACAGATTCTGAATAACAAACATTCTTAGGTTCAATATTACATGGTCCCATTATTTCATTGAGAATCTGGAACTTTATATGGACGTTGAAAGTTAATTTTTAAAGTGATTATATTTCTTTGGAAACTCCTCAATAATGACATTCTTTGTAAATTTGAGTTAAAAAGGAGAATTAACGCTACTAATCTAGAGTGTGCTTCATGCCAAGGATAAGGGGACATAAATAGCCTATTCTAGGAGTGTGATTTGGCTAGAGTAGTGTGGTTCGGGTCGAGATTTCATCTTCGTACGAGAGATAATAGTTCATTATCTATGATAGATTTGATCATACAATTGTTTGAAGCGGCTAGAGAGAGGGATCAAGTCTTGAAAGATGAGATTATGGAGTTAATCATCACTTTATGAAAATTTTGGGGTCATAGAAACAAAGTTATTTTTGAAAGAATCAACCTGAATTCGCTGTCATTAAGGAAGTGGAGGAGTACATCAAAATAATGAGGAAAGCTCAAATGGAATAGGTTTCATCCAACATAAAAAGGAAAAATATTAAAGGCATGAGGAGGTGGGGCAATTATTACTCATTTTTATTACATCATAATAGGTTGTTGTAGGAAAAAATGAAGAATTTGAATGGGTACTTCACATTAGAGACCTGAATGGAAGGTTGGTTAAGATGCATCAAGAAAGAATACAACATGATAATGGTATAATTAGGAAATTGTTAGTGCTAAGGATTGCATTGGTCATAGCAGTTAAAATAGGTACCTCCTGTTGTACTTTTAAAATCAATGATAGGTCATTAAAACGTATCATTGGAAGGAAGATCTGTTCAATTCATTGGTCCCAAAAACTTGATGCAGTCGTAAACCAACTAAAAATTCGACTAAGGTAAGTTCACCTATCAATTAATAGTATAGCTATGGTAAGCAAAGATATCGTTCCCACGAGGACTAAAAGTACTAGTAATTACCATCTTTCTATTATTTAACCTACAAATTGGAGTGATTGATTAAAACTAAAATGAACTAAATTAATTAACAAAAGAACACGACAAAGAACAAATCAGGAAAATAAATGATTAACAACCAAGAAGCTATACAATACCCAGGAAAGAATTCACCAAGACTTCATTTGTCATTATTAATCTATATTATGTAATTTCATAACTTAGTATCTTGATCCGTAAAAATCCCTAATTATGCTAATATCTCACTTCAAGACTAAGAGCAATTGACTCTAGGTTGATTAATTGAAATTTCTTTCTAATTAAAACCCCTTTTATCTCATTTACTCGATCTATGGATTCCCCTATTAGATTTTACTCTAATCCGGTAGATTTATGTCGTCCTATTTCTAGGATTGCATGCAACTCCACTCAATTACGCTAGATCTACTCTTAAATAGGGTCTATTCCTCCTTTGATTTAAGCACATTGAATATGGATTAATAGTCTAGATATATTAAACTAAGAATTAAGCACACATAATTGAGGATAAGATCCAAGTATTTATTGCATAAAAATAGAAATCGAATAACAAAATCCATCTTAGAGTTCATCTCCCTAGGTATTTAGAAAACTAGATCATGATAGCAAATAAAAACATCCCAAAGACAGTATAACCACAAGAAACAAAGAAACTCATAATAAACTTCAAAGAAATCAAAATGAGATATTCAATCTTGATGGAAATATGCTTCAGAGTCGGCTTCAATCGTATTTTTCCAGTCGTTTTCTTAAGTATTTTATGACGGCTCCATCCTATTTTCTTATTTTTGTCATATATAGATCTCAGAATGCCCCTAAAAAACCTAAAAATTGTGTTTCTCCGCTGTTTGGAGTGCAAATCACGATTTTGACACGGTCTGGCACACACCCGTGTGGCAGCCTGTGTGGCTCACACGACCGCGTGCCCAGCCCATGTGGGAGAGTCCAACCCGTGTGGCCTCTACACCTTGCTTTGATTTTTTGATTTTTCGATTTTTGCTCATTTTTCTCCCAAATGCTCTCCTAAGTATAGAAACATGAATTTAAAGGATTAGGAGCATAAAATTCACCATTTTACATCGATTAATTATCCAAAAACGCATTAAGAAAGAAACTAAAATATGTTATTTTTATCAAGTCCTATAAACCATTGTTGGATGATATTAACACCTTGACAGAACTAATATAAAACAAAGGTTGGTCCAACGAGGAAGATGATTGGCTAAAGTGGATGATAAAGAGAGCCAAACCCGCAATTATAGTTTTGGCTTAAATTTTTTTTCTTTTTCTTTTTATTTGATCATTGTATAAAAAAAATTCTCAAATTTCATTTTATAATAAAGGATACATAGAATCATTCTTGAAGATCGAGGATTATGAGTATTCACTACTTAACTAAGCAATTCGATCTGATTTAATTAATTATCACTTTTACACCACAAATAACTCTTTAATGTTTTGTACAATAGGGATATTATTTTTTAAACATGTTTTAGTATATAAGCTAGTAATAAATTAATTCAATTGATAAAATTTAGTCACTCCGATGATTTATTTTTAGTAGAGAGAAAGAAAAATTTGCACTTATTTTGAAACGGTCTTATTTTTTTATAAATGTTTTTACTCATCTTTCTATTTTCAAGTTTAAACTTATACTAATTATTATTTATTTTAAGTCTAACTATTGCAATATATATAATAAATAATTTTTTTCTCATATTATTACACTAGAAATTAAACGAGACGTTATATTTATATGAATGTCAATTAAATAATTTTTTTTAAAGAAACTGTCACTACAGGAAAATAGGTTTTTAGCGGCGTTTTTAGTGGCGTTTGGAACAAAAACGCCGCAAACAATATACATCAGTGGCGCTAAACGGAAAACACTGCAAATGATAGAGCTATAGTGGCGTTTTTCTCATAAACACCGCAAAAGGTCCAGTATTAGCGGCGATTATGCTAAAAACGCCGCAAAAAATATTTTATTTTAAACTAAACTGTAACGCCCCAAAAATTCTTAATATTTATTTTCGTATGTTTGTGACACAAATATCTATCTGCTTCAGTGGTTAAGTGTTCTGGGAGTGTCTGAGAAGTCTTGGGTTCAAGCCTTACCTTGGGTAAAAATTTTGTTTTTATTGAATAAACCCCTATCTTTAGACAGTAGGCTTATAAATAAATACTGGTAAAATATGTCAGAATGGGCATGTTGGTCTGGCGGTTAATTGGAGAGCTTGTGGGCAGGAGGTCTGGGGTTCGAGTCTTTGCGCAAACAAGGAGGAACTTATTTTATTGCTTGTGCCGTGTTGGTATTTTAGTCCAGCCAAAATACTGGAGAGTTTGACTGAGGGTTGGTTTCGGTTGTTGAGAGGATTTTGGTGAGATAAGAGGGAGGTTTTTAAGGAGAGATTTTAGGGATATAAAGAGAGAGTTGGTGTCAAATTGAATTCCTTGTTGCTCTCTCAAATTTTCGGCTGGGGTTTGGTTTTCTCCTCATTTTAGCTTCTGTCAATTGTTTTCTATTCTTGAAGGCCGAATAGTGCTAAGGGTTCCAACTAGTTTCTCTCTTTTTTTTCGTCTTCTTCTTTTTCAACTTCGTTCTTCCCTACGGAAATCATTTCTCCCCCCATTGTTTATCGATTTTGTCTTCTTCTTCTACCCCACTAACAAACGTTCTCTTCTTCCTTTCTTTGGCCGAACCTTCTCCCTCCCTCTATTTTTCCTTTTCATCTTTTTTAGCCGATTCGTTCTTTCTCTTGCGCTCAACTCCTAATTTCGTGGGTTCGATAAGTTTCGGTGAGTGCTAACTCTGACTTTTCTTTTTGAAATATCATTTAAGAGGGGTTTTGTTGTTGGTAGGAATTATTCGGCAGACTGGTGATCTTTGATTGGCGTGTGAAGTGTGTGAAACCCCATTGGTGCGTGTGAAGGTAACGTTTGTGAATTTAGTATTTGGGTTTGTTTGTGCATTTCGATTTAGCACAACTTTAAGTGATTAAGTGGCTTTATTTTGGCTAAATGAAGGTTCTAGGGTGCTCGTGATTCTCGGTTTAGCGGCGTAAGCGAAGGGTCTTCTTCGGCGGTAAGTCAAGCTAATACTATTAACGATTATCGAGACCTGTGAATTAAACTGCTAATCGGTTCTGAATGACCTTTGTTAGGTATTCGGGCTTAGGGAGCGTCTCGACATCGAATTCGTGACAGGTGTGTGTAAACACTGTTCTACAATCGAAAATCAGCAAAAAGCTGAAAAGTTTAAATCGTCGACTCCACACGGGCGTGCGGCTGCCCGTGTGGTAGGCTGTGTGACTAAACATGGGTGTATGGTCGACAAGGCTGGCCATGTGCGATTTCATGGGACGGGCCGTGTAGGCCCCACGGGCGTGTGGGCCGCACACGAGCAAACCAGACGAGTGTGTAGAAATTATTGGGCCAGGTCGTACATTTCACACGGCGAAGGCCATTATGGGCCGTGTGGGCCACGCAGGTGTGTGGGCCCACATGGGCTAGCATCATGGGCTCATAGGCCCATTTTCATTGTTTGACTGCTAATGTTACACAGGTCTCCCGAGTCGACTGTGGACCTACTGTAGGGTCGGTAAGCTTACCTGGACCCCTAATTGACTGAATGACTGTTATACCCCTGTGTGATGTATATATATATATGTAAATATATGACTGTATTTTAGCATGCTATTTAAATTGTACTGAATACATATATGATACCATGGTATGTCATGACATTATTGCATGATGCATTGCATGGGGATGGGTTTTACATTGATCGGAGGAAGTGTACTGAAAGGCTTCGAGCCTAAATTCATCAAGCGACCAAATGCATATTATCAGTATAGTGCCGCATTCGGTACTTTCTGGAGTGTAGGGATGGGTGGGTTGATTATATCCCCACATGAAGTGTAGGGTTGGACGGAGATGGAGTGTAGAGGCTAGATGGGTAGGACTTGTGTACTGTTTAAATCAATTACTGCACTGATCATTGATACTGTAATGGGCCAGGGCCCAAACACATTACTATTCTGTACTGAGATGGATTAAAGTCCAAATTGATATTGACACTGATACTAAAAAGGGCTTAGGCCCAGACTGTGTTTGTTTTCTGTCTGTTTGCTTATATGGGATTACACACTGAGTTTTCGCAAACTCACCCTTCTGTTTTAACTGTACAGGTAATCCCCAGACATAGATGGATCGGTGCAACGGAGGACTCAGCGGTGGCCACACGACCTATCTAATTTGATTTAGTATTTTATGATTTTGATTTAATTTTTGGGGTATTTTACTGTAATTATGGCCTCTTTGGATTTTTATTTTAATTTGGGATTCTGGTTGTTTTGATTTATAACTTCTAGCAGTAGGATAAGACGCGAGTTTTCAAAAAGATAAATGTTTTAGCAAAAATACCACGAATACGCAACCTATTCAAAAGCTTCCGCAATAAATGATGTTTTGAAAATTTATAACGTTTTAAAAGTGAATAACTTTTTTATAATGACTCACGTTTTGAAAATGAATGACACGTCTTGGAATCATCATAAAATAACACAAAGAGGTTAAATAGTAAAGGGGTTTTTCATCGGTATCACACTTTACGAAAAATACTTCAATGTGACATCGCCAGATTTGACCATAGCGTCTAGGCCGAGTTTGGGGTGTTACATAAACGGCGCCATTTTGCTCCCTATCTATTTATTATTTAACTTGTTCATTTATATTAATTAAAATATAATTTATTTTTAATTGAATATTTTTAATTTATATATTAAATAATTTCTTATATAATTGTAAAAGAGATAATATGAATATGAATATATTAAAATTATAATTATAGTTTAAATTATTTAAGAGATAATAGATAAACTATATATATATTAAAATTAAAAAAATTGGCAACCCATGCATCTCTAGAGAAACAAAATTAATTAGTAAATTGAAAATGTTATTTAAATTTCCTAAAATATTGAAAGAATATATGATATTCAAATTTTATCTAATTACTTTAGGGTTTAAAGTTTAGAGTTAAGGCTTTAGGGGTTTGTGGTTTATGGCATAGGGTTTTGAGTTCAGGGTCTCAAGATTTAGGGGTTATGGTTTATGGTTTAGAGAGAGGGTTTTAAGATTTAGGGTTATAGGGTTTAGGGTTTTAGGGTTTTAAGGTTTAGGGTAGATCAAATGAAGACGGGAGTGAAGGAGAGGCCAATGCTACTAAAGAACGGTTTGGTCAGTGAATCAGTTAACCGATGTCAATCGAAACTGAGCTATTTTTAATCAAACATTTTTCACCCTTATTTGTAGGGTTCTTAGAATGTCATATGTTCGTGCTTGTGTTAGAAATCGAACTAATCTAATTAGAATTAATCAGTTCGGTTTGACCAGGTTTTTCGGTTTCTTATTCATTGTTAGGCTGGATAATGATACCATTCTAGAAATCAATTCACTATTTAAGTGTTGGTCAATGATGTTTGAATCGGACAATATTGGCTGGTTGGGTTGGGAGCCAGCCGGGGTTACTGGTTTGAAGAATGGCTTGGATTGGGAGTCATGTTTTTAATGTTTTTTTTATACTTATACTCGCTCAATAAAAAAGAATTACCTTATCAAATAAGGTGAAATTCTAAGAAATTTCTATTTTAGTCTTTGTATTATTAAATGGAACTATTTATTCATTGTGTTATTAAATAAATTTAAATTGAAATAGAGTTAACCTTTACTGTTTAAAATAATATTATTTATTGTTTTTTTTATAGTTTTGTAAATGAAATTTTTGTTTTTTTAATTGAATTGGAATTGAAAAAAATATTTTTTATATTACAAATGTTAATTCTGATACAATTTAGATTTATTTGATTGGTTTTAATAGTATAAAGAATAAATTGTTTATTTAATAATAGAGGTATTGGATAAAATCAAATTTAAACAAATTAAATTGATAGATTGAGTGAACATCTTAAAATCAATTTTTTTAATTGAATAAAATTTAAAACTGAACAAACTAACATTATAATTTGACTAGATTTTCAATTTTTTTGGATTATTAAATTATTGAATAATAGAGGTGTTAGGCTGTAGCGGCGCTAGTGTAAAAATGCCGCAAAAAGTTATTTTGTTTTAATCAAAACGGCGCCGTTTTATTTTATTTTTTTAGTGGCGTTTTTGGTGAAATGCCGCAATAGGTTAATTTAGTTTTAATCAAAACGGCACCGTTGTAACACCCCAAACTCGACCCAGACGTTATGGCCGAATCTGGCGATATCACATTGAAGTTTTTTTCGAAATCATCGTTTCTTTAAAAAATCCATGCTTATTATTAAATCTCGTTTATGTATCTTGAATAGAAATTTAGGGTATCTTGTTCTTTCAAAACTTAAGTTATTTTAGTAGAACGTTGATCATATTTAGTTTGTCACTATATTCTAAAACCAAGTTTGATGCGGAAGCTTTTATTATAAATTACGAAACGTGGTGTTTTGAAAACCAATTATCTTTTGGAAAATCGCGTTCTACTACTATCAAATGTAAATTAAAATAAGTAAAATCCCCAAATTATAAGTTAAAAATTAAAGAGGCCTTATTACATAACAAAAACCCAAATTAAATTCATAGGAAATAAATTCAAATGCATAAATATGAGCGGTTGTGTGGCCACCTCCGAATCCCTCGCAGCATCGATCTGCCTAAGACTGGGATTACACCATGCAGATAAGCGAGAGATGTGAGTTTACTTAAAACTTCGATGTGTAACCCCATGCAAATAAACAGCCAATCATACCTTTAGGTAAGTACAGTCTGGGCCTAAGCCTAAGTAAATGAAAGTTCAGTTCAGTTGGGCCTTAGCCTATTACAGTATTAGTATCAGTGTGGGCCTTAGCCCATAACACTGTTAGTGTAGGCCTTAGCCCATAACAGTATCAGTAACAGTTTAAGCATGCAATCAGAATTCCTACCCATCTAGCCTCTACACTCTACTCCATCCAGCCCATCACTCCATGTGGGGATAAAATCACCCATCCCTACACTCTAAAAATTAGCATTGGTTGCGGCACTAAACAGTATTTGCAGCAGAGCTGCCAGTACAGTACACTTCCTCCAATCATAATAATCCCATCCCATGCAACATATCACACATGAATGCAACGTACATATATATATATATCATGGCATGCTCATATATGGTCATACATAACATAGGGGCATAACAGTCATTTTACCATAGGGGCATAACAGTCATTTTATCAGGTTGGGGTCTAGGTGTACTTACCGACCCATTAGTAGGTCCACAATCATCTCGGGCGACCTGTGCAACCTTAACAGTCAAACAGTGCAAATGGGCCCAAGGCCCATAATGCGGCCCATGTGGGCCCATACGCTCGTGTGGCCCACTTAGCTCAAAAATGGGATCGGCCATGTAACTTACACAACTTGGCCCAAAATTTTCCACATATTTGTGCGGTTTACCTGTGTGGGGCCCACGAGCCCGTTGGGCCCACACGGCCCATTTCGGACCAATATGGCCCAAAATGGCCCAAGACCACGAAATCGCTCACGGTGGCCTCGATAGTCTAACGCTCACATTTTATGCGTTCAGTTTACCACACGAGCGAGCGCACGCTCGTGTAGCGTCAATGTCATGCTTTTTCGGCTTTTGCCGGCTTACGATTTGGGCAGTGTTTACACTTTTTGACATTTCACTGATACTGTTTATGAGAGTACTGTTACACACTTGGATCCGAAAAGATGCGCAGACAGTCCTCGATCACTCCAGAACCTATGTTCACCCATAACATTCGGTTACTCACATATCAATTGAATTTAAAACGACCCCAAATCAATATACATAACCACTTAATCGCCAGCCGCTTACCTTGATTGACAATCGAATCCCTACAAACTTTACTCGCTGAAAAACGATGATCACTAGAACTCGGGGTTATTACCTGCAATCCAATCGAAACCCCTTATTAACAAGTATCTACAAGCACGATTTAAGCCCAAAACGAGTATCAACTTACCGAAAGAACCAACCGTAGACTAGCAATGAACCCTAAATCGGCAGAGATCAAAGAAAAAGTCGGCACAGTGAGGGTAGAGGAAAAAGTGTATTCGGCCAATAGCAGGAAAAAGGAGAGAAAGAAAGATGAGAAGAAAGAAAGGTATGTTCGGCCAATACAAGCAGGGTGTTAGGAGGAGCAGTCCAAATCGGAAGAGAAACCCGGAGAGTATGGCGGCAGAAAGGGAGAAAAAAGAAACAGTTTAGGGGAGGAGAGGGTTTCGGCAGAGGGAAAAGAAAGAAAAAGCAAAAATGGGAGAAGAGGTTTTCGGCAGAGGGGGAATTCAGTAGAGGGAAAAACAACACAGAACCGAAAATGAGGAACCCCTTTTGATTGTGTCCAAACTGACTATGACAACGAATAAGGCAAGCGCACCTATCTTTCGGTAGTATAGCTATGGCAAGACCGGAAATATCGTATCCTCAAGGACCAAGAGTACTAGTAGTTACTATCTTTTTATTATCTAGCCTAAGTATTAAGGGAATTGATGTTTATCTAACTATTTACTAAACTAAGGATGCTAAGACAAAGAGAGTGAATTGGGAAAATACTTTTGGGAAAACCGATTGATTAAGACAATACCCAAGGAAGAATCCACCTAGACTTCACTTGTTATTTAACTATGAACCAGACGATTTATTCACTTGACTTGATCCGTAGGATTCCCTAATTTATATTAATACCTCTTTAGAGGCTACTAACGTCTAACCCTAGGTTGATTAATTGAAATCTCTTTCTAATTAAAACCCCTAGTGTTGCATTAACTCGATCTATGGACTCCCATATTAGGTTTGACCCTAATCTGACAGATTTTCGTCATCCTATCTCTAGGGTTGCGATCAACTCCGCTTAACTATGCTAGATCTACTCTTAAACAGGGACTTTTGCTCTACTGTCTAAGCACATCAATACTTGAATCAATATCCTAAAATATTAAAACATGAATTAAGAACACATAATTAAGAACAAATCAAGTATTTATCATATAGTTCAGAAAACAATAACAAGATCTGTCTTAGGTTTCATCCCCTCGGTATATTTGAGGGGTTTAGTTCATGTTTAATAAAGAATACATCTCAGAAGAAAGTAAATAACAAAACATAAGAAAAACCCTAAAACCCCCTGAAGGAAATTGAAGGGAAGATCTTCCGTCTTGAGCGTGATTCCGGCTTCTGAGATGGATCAACTGGCTTTCTTGGAGTAATCCCATATGTTCAGCCCTCTCTGGCTTCGCCCCCGACCAAAGACACTTTTTAGGATATAGTTAGGGCGTTTATATAGGATTCGAAATGTCTTTCTTGGCCCACAAGTATCCTATTCCGAATGAAACTCATCTTGGCTATAGCAGGGACACGCCCGTGTGACACGCCCGTGGTCGACTCTCTTGGCCGTGGCTGATCCTATTTTCCACACACGATCGTGTAATCTGGCCGTGTACGATGTTTTAGGCCGTGTCTCGGTTGTTACTCGAATCGCACGGCCGTGGGTGATAGTCCAGGCCGTGTGAGTCTCTAAGGTAAGCCCATTTGCTCCATTTTCGGCCTGTTTCTCGTTCTTTTCATCCTCCGATGCTTTCCTAAGTATAAAACATGAAATTAAAGGATTAGTAGCATCAAATTCCACAATTCAAAGGATAAATCATCGAAAAAGTATGCTAAATGTGGGATTAAAATATGTATATATTACGGTTTATCACCTTTCTAGCCGAATTCTTGAGTGCCTCAGAGTCAAAATTTTGCACACCTCTACCTCTCCTCTCATCCTCCTAAAATCCCTCCTCAAATCTCTCCACCTGATCATACCTTCCCTCAACCACACAATTCGAATTCTCCTCAACCACTTCAGTGTTTCAGTTAAACTCCACCACCTCCCATAGCACAGCAACAAAATAAATATTCCCTTGCCACTACCAAGATTCGAACCTCAGTCCTCTGGCCTAGGTAGCACACCACTTACCCCTTAGACCAGCAGGCTTTTTGTGACTTGTTTTACCCACACTTATTTAAAAGCCTACCAACCAAAGGCAATGGTTTTATTCCCCAAAAGCCAAAATT
Source organism: Gossypium sturtianum (assembly GCA_025698515.1). Classification (NCBI taxonomy): domain Eukaryota; kingdom Viridiplantae; phylum Streptophyta; class Magnoliopsida; order Malvales; family Malvaceae; genus Gossypium; species Gossypium sturtianum. The sequence goes on from CM046948.1 coordinate 9,051,584, forward strand.
TTGCACAAGCCCAGGCTCGAACCCAGGACTTCTCTGACACTCCCAAACACACCCAAATCACTTAACCACTGAAGCAAACAAGTAGTTATGTTAAAAACATGCAAAAATAAATACCTAAGTTTTGGGGCATTACAACTCTACCCCCTAAAGGAAAATTTCGGCCTCAAAATTTACCTGTCAAAACAGATGAGGGTATTGTTGACGCATCGCCTCTTCGGGCTCCCATGTGGCCTCCTCTGAACTGTGATTGCGCCAAAGTACCTTAACCAGTGGGATCGACTTCTTCCTCAAGACTTTCACATCACGATCTAAGATTTGAACCGGTTCCTCCTCAAATGTTAAGTCCGGTCTTACCTCAATCTCCTCAGTCAAAATCACGTGCGTGGGATCAGAGCGATAACGCCTCAGCATAGAGATGTGGAACACATCATGAATCCGATCAAACTCTGGGGGTAACTCAAGTTGATAGGCAACCGGTCCCACATGTTTCAGTATGCGATAAGGCCCAATAAACCTAGGGCTCAACTTGCCCTTTCGTCCAAATCTCAGTACCTTTTTCCATAGTGAGACCTTAAAAAAAACGCAGTCCCCCACGGAATACTCAATCTCCTTGCGCTTCAAATTCGCATAAGACTTCTGTGTGTCCGATGCCCCCTTCAATCGATCCCGAATTAATCTGATTTTGTCCTCAGTATCAGAAACCAATTTAGGGCCCAAAACACGCCGCTCGCCCAACTCAGTCCAACACGAAGGAGTACGAAACCTACGGCCATATAATGCATCGTAAGGTGCCATCTGTATGCTAGACTGGTAGCTATTGTTATAGGCAAACTCTGCCAACGGCAAGTAGTCTTCCCAACAGTCTCGAAAATCTACTACACAACACCTTAACTTATCTTCCAGTATTTGAATCACCCTTTTTGATTGACCATCTGTCTGTGGGTGAAACGCAGTACTGAAGTCCAGTCTTGTACCCAAAGCCTCGTGTAACTTCTTCCAGAACCGAGACGTGAAACGAGGATCTCTATCTGATATGATGGAAACCGGTACCCCATGCAGTCTTACTATCTCAACCACATACAGTTTAGCCAGTTTCTATAAAGAATAATCAGTACGAATTGGTATGAAATGGGCTGACTTGGTCAACCGATCCACTATGACCCATACTGTATCCTTCTTAGTAGGCGTTAGGGGTAGCCCACTAACGAAGTCCATAGTTACCCTCTCCCACTTCCAAAGTGGAATTTTAACTGGCTGAAGCAACCCTGAACGTAACTGATGTTCAGCTTTAACCTGTTGGCAAGTCAGACACTTACTCACAAAGCTTTAACCTGAAGCAACCCTCTCCCACCAATATAACTCTCGAAGGTCTCGATACATTTTATTCCCGCCGGGATGCATAGCATAAGGACTACTATGCGCTTCGCGCAGTATAGACTGGCTCAAATCAGTATCTCTTGGCACACAGACTCTCCCACGGAAACACAGTACCCCTTCGCTATTTAGTCCAAAGTCTAAAGTTTCCCCATTCTCAATCTGTCAAAATCGAGGACCCAAAGACCCATCCTTCAACTGTTTACCCTTAATCTGCTCAATCCACGGAGGTTTAAGTTGGAGTTCGGCCAACAAACTACCATCATCAAATAAACTGAGACGAGCAAACATCGCTCTCAGATCCGTCATAGCCTTACGGCTCAACGCGTCAGCCACCACATTGGCCTTACCAGGATGGTATTCAATCGAACTGTCATAATCCTTAAGCAGCTCAACCCATCTACGCTGCCTAAGATTTAGCTTCTTCTGAGTGAGGAGGTATTTGAGGCTCTTGTGATCTGTGTACATGATACATTTCTCACCGTATAGGTAATGGCTCTAGATTTTTAGTGCGAATACCATCGCGGACAACTCCAAGTCATGCATCGAATAATTCGCCTCATGGGACTTAAGTTGGTGAGACGCATATGCCACTACTTTACCCTCCTACATCAACACACATCCCAAACCAACATGTGATGCATCACTGTAGATAGTGAATTCTTTCGCAGACTCTAGCTGGATTAAGACAGGGGCCTCCGTCAGAACCTTCTTAAGTTTCTCAAAACTCTCTTGCTTCTTATCAGTCCAGGCAAATGGTACCCCTTTACGCAACAATTTCATCAGAGGTGCAGCAATCAACGAAAACCCCTCAACAAAACGTCTATAATACCCTGCCAGACCCAGAAAAATTCAAATCTCAGATACCGTCTTAGGCGGCTTCCAATCCAAAACAGCTTCAATTTTTCGAGGATCAACTCTAATCCCTTCAGCAGATACCAAATGGCCTAGAAATTTTACCTCTCGTAGCCAGAATTCACACTTGTTGAACTTAACGTACAACTATTTCTCCCTCAGAATCTGCAGAACAACTCGGAGATGAGCGTCATGCTCATCCTCAGTTCTCGAATACACCATGATGTCATCTATAAAAACCACTATGAACCGGTCCAGATAAGGCTGGAACACTCGGTTCATCAAATCCATAAAAGCTTCTGGTGCATTCGTCAGTCCAAACGGTATCACAAGGAACTCGTAATGACCATTATGAGTCCTAAACGCTGTCTTGTGAACATCAGCCTCTTTGACTCTCAGTTGGTGGTACCCCGATCGAAGATCGATCTTAGAGAATACCGAAGCTCCTCGAAACTGGTCGAATAGATCATCAATCCTCGGCAGGGCGTACTTATTCTTAATAGTCAATTTATTCAGTTGTCGGTAGTCGATGCGCATACGCATGGATCCATCATTCTTCTTCACAAATAACACCGGTGCTCTCCATGGAGACACACTAGGATGGATGAACCGTCGATCCAGTAACTCTTGAATCTGAGCCTTAAGCTCCACTAGCTCCTTCGGTGCCATTCTATAGGGAGCGATGGACACCGGAGCTGTACCCAGTAGGAGCTCAATCCCAAATTCAACTTCACGGTTTGGAGGTAATCCAGGTAATTCATCGGGACAAACATCTGGAAAATCTTTGACTGTTCTGATATCTTTAACGAATGGAACCTCAGAATCAACACCACTGATGAAGGCTAAGTACGTCTCACAACCCTTATGAACCAACTTCACGGCCCTCAAGGCAGAAATCACGTTTGAAAAATAATTCTGACGTTCCCCTATTACCACCATTTCATCACCCTTCACAGTTTTCAGTACCACCCGCTTAGCAGCTGATGTGTCTCTAACTAACTATGATCACAATAAAGGCAAGCGCACCTATCGTTTAATAGTATAGTTATGGTAAGACCGAAAATATCGTATCCACAATGACCAAGAGTACTAGTAATTACTATCTTCCTATTATCTAGCCTAAGAATTAGAGTGATGTCTTTTAATCTAAAACTAATTAAAAGCACGACAAAGAATGAATTGGGAAAATACTTTTAGACAACTATATGATAGAGGCAATACCCAAGGAAGTATCCACCTAGACTTCACTTATTACTTTTGATTCATACGATTTATTCACTTGACTTAATCCGTAGAAATCCCTAAATTATGTTAATATCTCTTTCGAGACTAAAAGCAACTGAATCTAGGTTGATTAATTGAAATCTCTTTCTAATTAAAACCCCTATTGTCACATTAACTCGATCTATGGATTCCCTTATTAGATTTGACTCTAATCTGGAAGATTTTCGTCGCCCTATTTCTAGGGTTGCAATCAACTCCGCTTAATTGTGTTGATCTACTCTTAAACAGGGACTTTTGCTCCTCTGAATAAGCACATTTGACTTGAATTAATAACCTGAATTATCAAAACAATAATAAGAACTCACAATTAAGAATAAGAACAAGTATTTATCTTATAAATCAAATAGTAATAAGATCCGTCTTAGGTTTCATCCCCTCAGGTATTTAAGGGATTTAGTTCATACTGATAGAGGGAAACATCTTAAAATAAGGAAAACAACAAAACATAAGAAAACCCAAAAACTTCAAGAGAAATTGATAGGAGATCTTCAGTCTTGATGGAGATCCTTCCTCCAAGCTGCTCCCGATGGCTGTCTTTGAGTCTTTTCTGCCTTCTACTCTGTGTCCCTATTAGGTCCTCCCTTAGGGTTTTATATAGGCTTTGGAACACCTTTCTTGGCCCATAAGTAGCCTTTTCCGAATAGAATTAAACTTTGGTTCGGTAGGGACACGCCCGTGTGTGATGGCTTAGGCCGTGTTTAATTCTGCTCGTTACACACGGTCGTGTGGTTTGCCCGTGTGAGATAGTCCAGGCCGTGTTGATTTTCGAGGTAGGCCCATTTTGTCCCTTTTTTGCCCGTTTCTCGTTCTTTTCGACTCCCTAAGCTCTCATGAGTGTAAAACATGAAATTCAAGGTTTAGGAGCATCAAATTCATCAAATCTAATGAAAATTCATCCAAAAATAAGCCAAGCATGGGTTCAAAATATGTATAAATTGTGTTTATCAAATATCCCCACACTTAAGCCTTTCCTTGTCCTCAAGCAAAATCCTCAACTTACAATTAAAATTAACTTCCTCAATTCATAATTCTCATCAATAATGTCTCATCATAATTCACAGGTAATTCATACATTGATAATTTAACTAAAAGAGTGCTAAAGCTTCAAACAATCCAAGTCACAAATTTTTATAGCACAAAAATATAGGTGTTTCCCCTTACCTAAATAATTACCTTTAATTCAAAACCGCCAAGAATTAACATCCTCACTAAAGATTCACTCAAATCACTCAAAGTGTTTAAGGTTCAAATTAAGCACTCAAAAGTCAAACATGAAAAGTTATTACCATAGGCTTGCATGAAAATCAAATCTCCACCACTATAAAATGAGATGATACACAAATCAAAAGGTCTTTAAAAGGATTGTAACGGGGCTTCGGTTAAAGGTATGGATAAAGGCTGAATTAGAGGGTTAGAATCGAGATTGAATTGACAATTCACCTAACTAGAAAAATAAACTAATACTGAATAATTACATCAATTGAAAACTTATCACTGATAACACGAGCTTCTTCTCAGAATATGAAATTAACCATTTAAGCTCAATAACATAAAACTAATAATAATTTTTTTTAAGAATAAGAACAAGTACAATAGTAAGAAAGAAATTAACAACTGAAATAAAGAACATAGTTAGGCAACTACTCAAATCAATTCTCGACAAAAAGGAGTTAAAACAATAGGAAAAATTCTCAATGAATCAAAAAGAATGGGTCTTGGGTTAATATTAAGGGTAAATCAAGAAACGGTTTATTAGGATCAAAGGGGTTCACTAGGGGTTAATTATGAGGGTAGGCTTTTTGTGATAAGTGGGTTAAAACCTAGGTGCCTTTATCATCTCAGTATATCAAATCAAAAGTGTGGTCTCGACATGCATAATTGAAGCAAGTTCTAGAATAACAAATCAATATTGACACACTCAAAACCAACAATAACGTGAGCAAGAAAAAAATATGCTCTAAAAGGCTCAAAATCTCACAAAAATTATGGTTTTTGATGTCAACCTTGCAAATTTCAAACTTAAAAGTAATATTTAAATTTAGGGAAACAACCTAACAATTTTTTAATTCTGAAAATAGACTTATCATGCTTGATTCTCTAATGTCTTAAAGTTTAAACCATCACTGTACAATTACCTAAGACTTAATCCAAAACATATCAATGAAAATCATAAGTTAATAGGAATTTTATTCTAATGGTAATATGAGAAAATTTTCTTAAGAACAATACATAATTCAGGGATTTTCTGATAATGATATAATAAACCTCCCCACACTTAAGTTGTAAATTGTCCTCAATGTACAAAGATAGATAATGACAATATAGTTAGAAAATCATAAGATAGGGAGAGAAGTGAAACTTCTCGAATTTTGGATGGAATCCGTGAAAAGAAGCCTGATGAACCAGGCAGAGGTGAAGGTGGGGGAGAATACTTCGGTAGCACCTTGAACCTTTTGAAATCGAGTTAATGAAGCAGCCTGCATGAACTAGTCTATGAGGAAGTGGTGGCATATCTGCTGTAAAGTGGTCGCGTATGGGGAGACCGCGCCGGGATCCTTCCGCTTTTTCGAAGCGGGGATGGCGACCTTGGTCTTGCCTCGAGTATTGGACATTGTGTACCTAAACTAAATAATTCAAGCATCACCACAAGTAATATCGAAATAGTCCTAAATAACAGGATATTCCAAACATAGTAAATTTAAAAGTTAAGCAAAAAGCAGTATTTTTAAACTAACTTATGGTACCCTAAGCTAGATCTAGATGGAATGAATAATAAGAACAAAATAATAAAGATAATAAAAGTAAATAATAGAAAATAAAATATGAATTCAAAATAAAGTAGAAAAAAGAGTGGCCAACGATGGCAAGGATGGTGGCCGGAGTGGGAAGGGAGGGAAAGCTACGGTGGCTAGGGTTGGGGGGAAATTTGGAGAAGAAAGTGAACAGGAGTCGGGGGTTTAAATAAGGATTGAGGCATACGGTTGGGGGCCACGCCCGTGTTCCCTGGGCGTGTTGGGTCACACGGCCGAAACGCATGGCCGTGTGGTGCTTCGTTCGTCTCTCCCACACCCATGTGTAGGTGTCGCATGCCCATGTTACTTAATCAGTGTCGTCCACGGCTTATAGGCACAGGCGTGTCGAACGCCCGTGTGACTTACTCAGATTCAACCACAGCTTCTGGGCACGGGCGTGTCGCACACCCGTGTGACTTACTCAGTATCGACCACAGCCGCATCGCACGGCCGTGGCATTTTATCGTAGCCCGTGTTTTTTAGTCAGTTTCGACCACGACCGCATCGCATGGTCGTGGCATTTTATCGCAGCCCGTGTTTTGGGGAAATTTTCATCCTGTTTTTGCGCGGTCTCTGCCACGCCGATGTGCCTCCTCGTGGTGTCTACACGGCCATGGCCACACCCGTTTACAAGGTCATGTGGTAGGCAAACCTGCGCCTATTAATCTAATTAGTTTTTAGTTAGGTGCTAAAAATAAAAAATATGGATATTAATGAGGTTAGTGCTCGGGTTGCCTCCCGAGAAGTGCTTGTTTAGAGTTCTAAGCTAGAATTACCTTTCATTCGCATGATCATGGTGGTTCGAGGAGTTGAAACTCCTCATTCCTACTATCAATTTTGTGAAAATAAGGTTTTAGACGAGTACTGTTTACCTTGAAGATGCCAAATTTGGAATAAGTTACCTCGACTGTACCGTATGGGAAAATACTAAGTACCGTGAAAGGGGTTGTTCCATTAGGTCAGAAGTGGCAACACGAGGATCTGTATTATCCATTAGAACTCGGTCTCCAACCTTAATTTGACTTGTTTTATTTTTAGGCTCATCATGGTTCTGCTTTGGTTCATCGTGTACTTTCAATCTCTCCTTAAAATGTGTTCGCCATTCATCTAGTTCCTCGATCTGGAGCCTTCGTTCCTCATGAACAGTTCTGTTCTCAATATGAGAGCTAGACCATGGCTCTGTCATCTTTTTCTGAAGAATTTCCTGCAAAGAAGATTTAACATTAAGTTCACTTACATTAACAGGACTTGTATCATCTTGATCACTAGATATTCTGACAGAATCACGTGTTTGAAGTTTGATCATGTCATCACCTACACGAAGTATTAATTCTCCTGTACCAACATCAATAATCATCCTAGCAGTTGCTAAAAAGGGTCGTCCTAAAATTAAAAGGACGTCACTATCCTCATCCATGTCTAAAACAACAAAGTCTACTGGAAATATGAATTTATCAATTTTGACTAGCACATCTTCAATTATACCCCTAGGAAATCTAATGGTTTTATCAGCCAATTGAATGCTCATCCTAGTTTGTTTGGGTTTCCCAAGACCTAGCTGTTTAAACATTTTATAAGGCATAACATTGATACTTGCCCCTAAATCAGCTAAAGCGTTATTAACAGATAAACCACCAATTAAGCAAGGAATCATAAAACTCCCTGGATCTTTTAATTTACAGGGTAGTTTATTCTGTAAAATTGCTGAGAAAACTGCATTTAGCTCCACATGCGACGCATCGTCTAGCTTCCGTTTGTTTGCCAAAAGCTTTTTTAAAAATTTTACTGAATTGGGCATCTGCGAAAGAGCTTCAATAAACGGTAAGTTAATATGTAATTTTTTTAAAAGTTTAAGAAATTTACCGAATTGTTCATCTGTGCGGTCTTTCTTCGTCGCATTGGAATATGACACACGAGGTTTGTACTCTGTACTTACCAATTTTGGTTTATTATGGCTTACCTCAACCTTACCTTTATCTACCACGTTTTCTTACCTCGGTTTTGGTTCGTCTAACCCTTTACTATCGTGAGCAGTAATAGCATGAAGTTGCTCCTTTGGGTTAGTTTCAATGTTGGTTGGCAGGCTGCCTTGGGGTCGTTCAGAGATCAACTTAGCAAGCTGACCTACTTGGTTTTCGAGCCCTTGAATTGATGCCTGCTGGTTTTTGAGTGCTGTTTCAGTGTTTTGAAAATGGGTTTCTGACACCAAGATGAATTTTGTTAGCATCTCCTCTAGGTTCGGCTTCTTCTCCTGTGGGTAGGGTTGCTGTTGAAAGCTTGAAGGGGGTTGTTGTCTCTGATTTCCTTGACCACCCCATGAGAAGTTTGGGTGGTTCCTCCAACCTGGATTGTAAGTGTTACTATAGGGATTATTCTGAGGTCTAGAATTATTACCCATATAGTTCTTCTGTTCGCTTTCTATGCTAGGGTTGTAGGATGGATATTTTGTATTTTTCATCCTTCCTCCATTTGTATCGCACTGCATCACTAGATGTACCTGCGAAGAACCACACAAACCATCAATCTTTTTATTTAAAATCTGTACCTGGTTTGATAGCATGGTGACTGCGTTGAGGTTGAAAACACCGACTGCCTTTGTTGGCTTCGTCCTCATAACTTGCCACTGATAGTTATTCAGTGACATCTCCTCTATAAACTCATAAGCCACTTCAGGAGTTTTGTTATTTAGTGTACCGCCGGCGGCTGCATCAATCAATTGCCTAGTTGAGGGGTTCACACCATTGTAAAAGGTTTGAACCTGTAGCCATAATGGCAACCCATGGTGAGGGCATCTTCTCAGTAGATCCTTGTATCTCTCCCATGCATCGTAAAGTGTTTCTAAATCCATCTGCACAAAAGAAGAGATATCATTCCTCAACTTAGCCGTTTTAGCCGGCAGAAAATATTTAAGTAAAAATTTCTCAGTCATTTGTTCCCATGTAGTGATTGATCCTCGTGGTAATGAGTTCAACCACTGTTTAGCTTTGTTCCTCAACGAGAAAGGAAACAAACGAAGGCGAATGGAATCGTCAGAAACGCCATTTATTTTGAAAGTATCACAGAATTCTAGAAAATTTGCTAAATGAGTATTTGGGTCTTCGTCCTGCAAACCATCAAACTGAACAAACTGTTGAATCATTTGAATAGTGTTAGGTTTCATTTCAAAATTATTTGCAGCAATAGCAGGTCTAATAATACTCGATTCAGCCCCAGTTAAATTAGGCTTAGCATTGTCGTACATAGTACGAGGGGCGGGATTTTCGGCAACCGTCGGAGGAAGCGGATTATTATCAGCCATCTCATCGGTAGTATTAGTATCGTCATTTTGCTCTTCCTCTATGTATTGTAGACTTCACCTTATCTCCCTACGATTTCTGCGAGCGGTACTTTCTATCTCACTGTCAAAAGCAAGGGTCCTGACGGGTTTCTTCTAGTCATAAACTAGAATTACCTATCAGAAGCAAAGAAAGAGAAAAATTAATAAAAGTAAAAATAAAAATAAATTGTAATAAAATAAAAATGGCTAAAGTAATAAAAATTTAGTGTTCCTAATATCTTACTCCCCGGCAACGGTGCCAAAAACTTGATGTGTCTCTAACTAACTATGATCACAATAAAGGCAAGCGCACCTATCGTTTAATAGTATAGTTATGGTAAGCTCGGAAATATCGTATCCACAAGGACCAAGAGTACTAGTAATTACTATCTTCCTATTATCTAGCCTAAGAATTGGAGTGATTTCTTTTAAACTAAAACTAATTAAAAGCACGACAAAGAATGAATTGGGAAAATACTTTTGGACAACTATATGATAGAGGCAATACCCAAGGAAGAATCCACCTAGACTTCACTTATTACTTTTGATTCATACGATTTATTCAATTAACTTAATCTGTAGAAATCCCTAAATTATGTTAATATCTCTTTCGAGACTGAAAACAACTGACTCTAGGTTGATTAATTGAAATCTCTTTCTAATTAAAACCCCTATTGTTGCATTAACTCGATCTATGGATCCCTTATTAGATTTGACTCTAATCCGAAATATTTTTGTCACCCTATTTCTAGGGTTTCAATCAACTCCGCTTAATTGTGTTGATCTACTCTTAAATAGGGACTTTTGCTCCTCTGAATAAGCACATTCGACTTGAATTAATAACCTGAATTATCAAAACAATAATAAGAACTCACAATTAAGAATAAGAACAATTATTTATCTTATAAATCAAATAGTAATAAGATCCGTCTTAGGTTTCATCCTCTCAGGTATTTAAGGGATTTAGTTCATACTGATAGAGGGAAACATCTTAAAATAAGGAAAACAACAAAACATAAGAAAACCCAAAAACTTCAAAAGAAATTGATAGGAGATCTTCAGTCTTGATGGGGATCCTTCCTCCAAGCTGCTCTCGATGGCTGTCTTTGAGTCTTTTCTGCCTTCTACTCTGTGTCCCTCTTAGGTCCTCCCTTAGGGTGTTTATATAGGCTTTGGAACACCTTTCTTGGCCCACAAGTAGCCTTTTCCAAATAGAATTAAACTTGGGTTCGGCAGGGACACGCCCGTGTACGATGGCTTAAGCCGTGTTTAATTTTGCTCAACACACACGACCGTGTGGTTTGCCCGTGTGAGATAGTCCAGTCTGTGTTAATTTCTGAAATAGGCCCATTTTGTCCATTTTTTGCCTGTTTCTCGTTCTTTTTGACTCCCTAAGCTCTCCTGAGTGTAAAACATGAAATTAAAGGTTTAGGAGCATCAAATTCATCAAATCTAATGAAAATTCATCCAAAAATAAGCCAAGCATGGGTTTAAAATATGTATAAATTGTGGTTTATCAGCAGCACAATCCAAATTCACTTGATGCTTAGCTAGCCAATCCATGCCCAATATTAAGTTGAATTCACCAAAAGTTAGTTCCATTAAGTCCGCCAAAAAGATGGTCCCTTGAACCTCCAAAGGTACATCTCTGAACAATTTGTTTACCTTAACTGACTGCCCTAAAGGACTCAACACAGTAACTTCACTCGCAGTGGTTTCGACCATTATACCCAAAGTCTCAGACACCGAGCATGCTATATACGAATGCGTGGACCCAACATCAATTATTGTAGTATAAGGTACATTATAGATAAAAAAACATACCAGTAATAACATCTGGGGCGTCTCCGTCCTCTCGACGACGTGCAGCATAGACCAGAGCTGGCTACCTCGCCTCAGTATGACCAGCACCTCTGCCCGATGCTCCACGACCATGGCCCATACCAATTCTATTTCTGGCTTGACCACGACCTTTCGATGGGTCTGCTTTGAACACCTCTGCGGTACCGGCGGTGCACGACACGTAGCTTGCATCTGCTCGGGCCTCCGTGGACAATCTCTGATACGGTGCTCTAATGATCCGCACCTCAAACATGCCATAATCTTTTTTCCAGCACTCGCCCTGATGGCGTCTACCACAGTCAACACATGGCTGCGATCCAACAGCAGCAATAGGGGCCCTAACTCTGACCGGCCCATCCACTCTGGCCTTTTTATTCAGCCTCTGAACGGAACTTGAGGGCTCCGAATCCTTCTTATTCCTACCCTTTTCTCTGTTCAGACGCTCCGTACGCTTCACCTCCTCGATGATCTTCGCCTTATCTACTAGTGTGGCAAAATCTCGCTCCCTCTGTGGAGCTATCAAAACTCTCAAACTATCCTTGAGGCCGTCCTCGAAATAAACACACCGCTCATAATCAGTTGCCACCATCCCGCGTGCATAGCAGCTTCATCGTAAAAACTCAGCTTCATATTCAGCCACTGATTTATCCCCTTGAGTCAGATTTAGAAATTCCCTCCTCCGGGCATCCACATAACTAGCACCCACATACTTCCCTTGGAAAGCAGTCTTGAAGAATTCCCATGTCAATCGGTCAGCCTGTGTACCCTCTTTAACTGTAAGCCACCATTGATAGGCTTCTCTCGTAACAATGACACGGCTCCTTTTAGTTTCTGTTCGGGGGTGCAGTCGAGGTCATCCATGATCCTCTATGTGGCCTCAATCAAATATTCAGCCACGTTAGAGGCAACTCCAGTAATACCCCTAAAAATCTTAGCCCCTTTGGACCGGAGTCGTTCCGCAACTGACCCTCAGCCCCCAGTGCCAGTATTGGTCCCAGCGACCCTCTCCAGAATTCTTAACATGGCTTGAGACAGTGCGTCGTCCCCAGTCACTCGATCATGCAACCCAGTCTCAGTCACAGGTGAAGTCGGTGTCTCACTGGTCTCCAAATTAGGAATATGGTTAGACAACGATGACCCAGCTCGAGCACCTCTACGACCTCTACCACGGCCTCTTGTACCCCGTCCGCGAGTACCTCTTGTGCTCATTATCGAATTGCATTTTATCTGAATCAACAGTGATATGCAGATCAGTTTACAGTTCCAGTGTTGATTAATAGATATATTATGGAAAGTAATATCAGTATTTAAGAGTTTGTTTTTGCAGAACGCAGTCTTACTACAGTTTCAGTTTTCCCTAACCAGAATATTTCAGTACAATCTACTACTTATAATAGTCTCCACGTTTCACTTGAAACAAACAGAGGTTTCAGAGGACTTACAATATCAGCGTCGAAGATTCGGTATACCACACATCAGTAAAAGTATTTCAAAATACTTTCAAATCGTTTGGAACAGTTCTTTTTGAAAATTCTGAGTTTTCAGAAGAAACCACAAACCACAGCTGAGTTTTGTAACCTGGCTCTGATACCACTAAATGTAACACCCCAAACCCGGCCCAGATGTTATGGCCGAATCTGGCGATATCATATTGAAGTGTTTTTCGAAATCATTGTTTCTTTAGAAAATCCATGCTAATTATTAAACCTCGTTAATGTATCTTGAACAGAAATTTAGGGTATCTTGTTCTTTCAAAACTCAAGTTATTTTAGTAGAACGCTGATCATATTTAGTTTGTCACTATATTTTAAAACCAAGTTTGATGCGGAAGCTTTTATTATAAATTATGAAACGTGGTGTTTAGAAAACCAATTATCTTTTGGAAAATCGAGTTCTACTACTAATCAAATGTAAATTAAAATAAGTAAAATCCCCAAATTATAAGTTAAAAATTAAAGAGGCCTTATTACATGACAAAAACTCAAATTAAATTCATAGGAAATAAATTCAAATGCATAAATAGGAGCGGTTGTGTGGCCACCTCCGAATCCCTCGCGAAGACCGATCCGCCTAAGACCGGGATTACTGTACATATAAGCGAGAGGTGAGTTTACAAAAACTCGATCGATGTAACCCCCATGCAAATAAATGCCAATCATGCCTTTAGGCAAATCTGATCTGGGCCTAAGCCCAAGTAAATGACATTTCAGATTCGATTGGGCCTTAGCCCATTCTGATGTCGATGATCGGTGTGGGCCTTAGCCCATAACAGTGTCAGTATGGGCCTTAGCCCATAACAATATCATTAACAGTTTAAGCATGCAATCGAAGTCCTACCCATCCAAATTTCTACACTCCACTCCATCCACCCATCACTCTATGTGGGATAAAATCACCCACCCATCCCTACACTCCAAAAATTAGCAGGTTGCGGCACTAAATGATATTTGCAAAGCAGAGCTACCATCTGATACACTTCCTCAAATCATAATAATCCCATCCCATGCAACATATCACACATGAATGCAACATACATATATATATCATGGCATGCTCATAAATGGTCATACATAACATAGGGGCATGACAGTCATTTTACCATAGGGGCATAATAGTCATTTTATCAGGTTGGGTTCTAGGTGTACTTATCGACCCATCAGTAGGTCCACAGTCGTCTCGGGCGACACAGTGCAACCTAATATCAAAGCGGTGTAAATGGGCCAAGGCGTGTCGCGACCCATGTGGGCCCACACGCTCGTGTGGCCCACTTAGCCCAAAAATTGAACCAGCCATATAACTTACACAACTCGACCCAAAAATCTCCACATGTTTGTGCGGTTTACCCGTGTGGGGCCCACGAGCCCGTTGGGCCCACACGGCCTATTTCGGCCCAACATGGCCCAAAATGGCCCAAGACCACGAAATTGCTCACGGTGGCCTCAGTAGTCTCACGTTTTATGCGTTAAATTTACCACACGAGCGAGTGCACGCTCGTGTAGCGTCAATGTCATACTTTTTCAGCTTTTCCCGACTTACGATTTGGGCAGTGTTTACACTTTTCGGCATTTCACCGATATCATTTATGAGAGTACTGTTACACACCTGGATCCGAAAAGATGCGTAGACAGTCCTCAATCACTCAAGAACCTATGTTCACCCATAACATTCAGTTACTCACATATCAATTAAATTTAAAACGACCCCAAATCAATATACATAACCACTTAATCGCCAGCCGCTTACCTTGATCGACAATTGAATCCCTACACACTTTACTCGCTGGAAAATGATGATCACTAGAACTCGGGGTTATTACCTGCAATCCAATCGAAACCCCTTATTAACAAGTATCTACAAGCACTGATCGTTGTTTTATGCGATGTCAAAGTCTTAAAATTTATAAATGAGAATGATCGAACCTAGAAACTAACTATGACAACGATTTGAGGCAAGCGCACCAATCGAACAATAGTATAGTTAAGGCAAGACCGGAATGTCGAACCCAAAGGAACTAAAAGTAATACTAACTTTCTTTTTATTATCTAGCCTAAAATAAAGTGTATTTGTTCTTTAATCTAAATTAATTAACTACTAAATTAAAGACTCTAAGACAAAGAAGAATGAATTTGGGGAAAATACTTTTGAGAAAAACCAATTGATTAAGACAATACTCGAGGAAAAATCCACCTAGACTTCACTTGCTATCTAACTCTGAACCAGGCGATTTATTCATTTGACTTGATCCGTAAGATTCCCTAATGTATATTAGACCCTCTCTCGAGACGAATAACGTCTAACCCTAGGTTGATTAATTGAAATCTCTTTCTAATTAAAACCCCTAGAATCGTATTAACTCGATCTATGGACTCCTATATTAGGTTTCACCCTAATCCGGCAAGATCTCGTCACCCTATCTCTAAGCGCGCGATCAACTCCACTTAATTGTGCTAGATCTACTCTTAGGCAGGGACTTTTGCTCCTCCACCTAAGCACATCAAACTTGAATTAACATCCCGGAAATATCAACACAAGAATTAAGAACACATAATTAAGAACAAATCAAATATTTATCATATAGTTCAATGCTGATAACAAGATTCATCTAAATTTCATCCCCCTCAGGTATCTGAGGGTTTAGTTCATAACAATAAAAGAAAACATCTCAGAAGAAAAGATAAAACAAAACATAAGAAATCCCTAAAACCCCCTGAAGGAATTGAAGGAGAGATCCTCCGTCTTGAGTATGATTATGGCTTCTTGAGATGAATCAACTGGCTATCCCTTGAGTAAACCTTCACAAATTTGCCTTCTCTGGCCTAGCAAGACGCCCCCTAACAATAGCCTTGGGCTCCCTTCGACAGAGGGTTTCTGTCGAACTCCCCGCTTAAGTTGCCACCTAGGGTGTTTATATAGGCTTTGAGATGCCATACTTGGTCCCTAAGTATCCTAATCCAAGTGGAAGTGTTTAAATAGACTTTGAAATATGTTTCTTTGCCTTCAAGTATCCTATTCCGAGTAAAACTCCTCTTGCCGCGGCAGGGACACGCCCTTGGCACACGCCCGTATGAATCGTGGACAGGCCGTGTCCAGGTCTGATAAGGAGGCACGGCCGTGTGGTCTTGGGCCCAGGCCGTGTCAATTTCGTGATGTGGCCCATTTGGCCCGTTTTAAGCCCATTTCTTGTTCTTTTCATCCTCCGGTGCTTCCCTGAGTATAAAAATAAAGGATTAAGATCACCAAATGACATAAAATAAGGGATAATTCATCCAAAAGCATGCTAAATGTGGGATTAAAATATGTTACTTTTACAGCTTATCAAATACCCCCACACTTAAGCTTTTGCTTGTCCTCAAGCAAAAATCTCAACTCATAATTAAAACGAACTTCCTCGACTCATAGTAGTTATTGATAGTGTTTCATCATAATTCAAAGATAATTTATACATGGATAATTCAACTCAAAGAGTCCTAAAGATTCAAACATTCTAACTCATACATTTGTAGCACAAAACGTAGGTGTTTCCCCTCATCTAAATAATTACCTTTGATTCAAAACTGACAAGAACTGACATCCTCACTAAAGATTCACTCAAATCACTCGAGGTGTTTAAGGTTCAGAATTAAGCACTCAAAAGTCGAACATGAAAAGTTAATCCCATAGGCTTGCATGAAAATCAAATCTCCACCACTATAATATGAGATGATACACAAATCAAAAGGTCTTTAACAGGGTTGAAACGGGGCTTGGGTTAAGGTGTGGATAAAGGCTGAATTAGAGGGTTAGAATCGAGATTGGATTGACAAATTACCTAACTAGAAAAATAAACTAAAACTGAATAGTTACATCAATTGAAAATTTAATACTAATAATTGATAATACTCTAATACGAGCTTTTTCTTCAATATTTGGATTTCAAACGTATAAGCTCCTTTAATTACAAAACTAATAATGAATAAACTTTGATTGATATATATATTATTTATTTATTTATTTATTTTATGCTAATTACATCATAAATACATAATAAGGAATAAATTACTGAAATAAGGATCATAGTTAGGCAACTGATCAAATCACATCTCGATTTAAGGGTAGTCAAGAAGGATGGTGATAACAAAATTAAAGGGTTTTGGGTTAGTATTAGTGGGTAAGTCAATAAATGGGTTGTTAGGATTAAGCAGGGTTCACTAGGGGTTAATTATGAAGGTAGGTTTTTAGTGGAGTGAGTGGGTTAAATCCTAAGTGCCCTTATCATCTCTGTATATCAAATCACAGGTGTGGTCTCGACAAGTATAATCGATGTAAGTTCTAGAATAAAAAATTAATGTTGAGACACTCATAATCAATAAAGTGAGCAAGAAAAAGAATATATGCTCTATAAGGCTCAAAATCTCACAAAAATTATGGGTATTTTGATGTCAACCTCGTAAATTTCAAACTTCAAGGTAATATTTAAATTCAGGTAGACAACCTAGAAAATTTTTAATTCTGAAAAATAAACTTATCATGCTTGATTCTCTAGTACCTTTCAAATTTAATGATCAATGCACAATTATCAATGACTTAATCCTAAACATATCAATAAAAATCATAAATCAAAGGAAATTTCATTCTAATCATAATATGAGAGGCTTACTTTAAGACAAGGCATAATTCAGAGATTTTCGAATAATACTATAGTTAATCCCCCACACTTAACATGTACATTGCCCTCAATGTACAAAGATATATAATAGCAAAATAAAAAAATCATAAGATAGGCAGAGAAGTGAAACTTCCTGAATTTTAGATGGAGTCAATGAAAATAAACCGGATAGGAATTGGCAAAGGTGAACGTGGGGGAGCGCCTTGAACCGTTTGAATTTGAATCCTCGAAGCGGCCAGCCTGATTTTATTGTATCCTAAGCTAAATCTAAATGGCATGAAGAATAAGGAGAAAATAATAAAGAAAATAAAAATAAAATTAAATAATAGGAAGAAGGGAGTTTAAATAGAGATGCAGCCCGTGTTTAGGAAAAAATTTGTCCTGTTGCCACACGTCTACGACCACGCCCTTTTACCTACCTATGGTGCCCACACGACCACGGCCACGGCCGTGTGCAAGGCCATGTGAGTATGGAAAACCTGCGCCTAATCATGGAAATAAATAAAACTAAACTAATTAGTAGGGTTAGTGCTCGGGTTGCCTTCCGAGAAGCGCTCGTTTAAAGTCTTGAGCTAGACTTACCTCTCATTCGCATAATCAGGGTGGTTTGAGGAGGTGAAAATATTTTCTCATGCGATCAATTCGGTTATTGATATATAGTTCGAGTCGAGTAGTGTTTACCTTAAAAGTGCTGAATTTAGGACTAGTTACCTCGACTGTTCCATCTGGGAAGATTTTGAGTACCTGATCTCCTATCTTAAGATGGGTTGGCCCATCGTTAAGTTTCTCGTGTAGTTGCCTCGTTTTTGCTCCGTGTATTTTTAGTTTCTCTTTGAAGTGTATCTTCCACTCGTCTAGTTCATCGATTTGAAGCTTTCGTTCTTCATGAATTTGTTCTTTATCGACACGAGGTCTAGTGATCACTGTAAATCAGAGTTTTAAAATTTATAAAAGAATGATCGAACCTGGAAACTAACTCTGACAACGATTGAGGCAAGTGCACCTATCGAACAGTAGTATAGTTTAGGCAAGACCGGATTATCGAACCCAAAGGAACTAAAAGTACTAATACTTACCGTCTCTTTATTATTTAGCCTTAATATAAAGTGATGGTTGTTTAAACTAAAATTAATCTACTTACTAAGCTAAGACGCAAAGACAAAAAGAATGGATTCGGGAAATAACTTTTGGAAAAACTCAGTTGACTCAAGCGATACCCTTAGGAAAAATCCACCTAGACTTCACTTGTTATCTAACCTTGAACAATATGATTTATTTACTTACTTTGATCCGTGAGACTCCCTAACGTATATTAAACCCTCTCTCGAGGCGAATAACGTCTAGCCCTAGGTTAATTAGTGGAACTCTCGTTCGCTTATAATAACCCCCTAGAATAGCAGTAAATCGATCTGTGGACTCCCATATTAGGTTTCACCCTAATCCGACAAAATATCGTCACCCTATCTCTAGGCGTGCGCTCAACTCCGCTTAATTATGTTGGATCTACTCTTAGGCAGGGTCTATTCCTCCTCCACCTAAGCACATTAGATTTGGATTAAGTTCACACAATTAAGAACAAACTAAGTATTTATCATATAATTCAAATAATCAAATAACAAGATTCATCATAGGTTTCATCCCTCTTCCGGGTATCCAAGGTTTAGTTCATAACAATAAAGGAAAACATCTCAAGAGAAAAGATAACACAAAACATAAGAAATCCCTAAAACCCCCTGAAGGAATTGAAGAGGAGATCCTCCGTCTTGAGTAGAATTCCGGCTTCTTGAGATGGATCAACTGGCTATCTTCGAGTGATTCCCACAAATCTGACCTTTTCAGCTTGGCTTTTTAGCCTAGCTTTTCCGCCCCCTTTCAGCTGGTACCTAGGGAGTATTTATAGGCTTTTGAAACACGTTTCTTTCTCCTTAAGTATCCTTTCCCGAATGAAATTCCTCTTCTCCACGGAAGAGGCACAGCCATGGCACACGCCCGTGTAAATCGCGGTCAGGCCATGCTCGAAACTTTTGAATGAGGCATGGCCGTGTAAGTCATGGTCAAGGCCGTGTTCTAGTAGGAATGGTGGCACGGCCGTGTGGAGTGGAGTTCAGGCCGTGTCGATTTCGTGGCTTGGCCCAACTTGGTCCGTTTTAAGCCCGTTTCTCGTTCTTTTCGTCATCGGGTGCTTTCCTGAGTATAAGACATGAAAAGAAAGGATTAAGAGCACCTTTTTACATAAATTAAGGCTTAAATCATCCAAAAGCATATTAAATGTGGGCTTTAAATATGTTACTTTTATGGTTCATCAAATACCCCCACACTTAAGCTTTTGCTTGTCCTCAAGCAAAATTCTCAACTTACAATTAAAACGAACTTCCCTCAATTCATAATAGTCATTTATAGTGTTTCATCATAATTCAGAGATAATTTATACATGGATAATTCAATTCAAAGTGTCCTAAAAATTCAAACAGTATAAGTCATAGATTCTGTAGCATAAAACATAGGCGTTTCCCTTCATCTAAATAATTACCTCTGATTCGAAATCGACAAGGATTGACATCCTCTCAAAAGATTCGCTCAAATCACTCAAAGTGTTTAAGGTTCAGAATTTAGGCACTCAAAAGTCAAACATGAAGAGTTAATCCCATAGGCTTGCATGAAAATCAAATCTCCACCACTGAAATATGAGATGGAACACAAATCAAAAGGTCTTTGTTAGGGTTGTAACTTGGGCTAGGGTTAAGGTGTGGAGTAAGGTTTGAATTAGAGGTTTAGAATCGAGATTGAATTGACAAATTACCTAACTAAGAACTAATGAACTAATAATAATAAATACATCAATTGAAAACTAATAATACTAACACTACGAGCTTCTTCTTCGATATCTGGGATTCAAGCGTATAAGCTCGTTTAATCATAATTGATACTTAATAATGAATAAACTTTTGATTTTTTTTTAAGAACAACTAAAAACATAATAAAGGATAAACTAATAAAATTCGTAATTAGGCAACTGATCAGATCAAATCTCGATATAAGGGTAGTCAAAAGGAAAGGTGATAACAAAAACAAAGGGGTTCTGGGTTAATATTAGTGGGTATGTCAATAAAAAGGGTGTCTGGTTAAAACGGGGTTAACTAGGGGTTAATTTGTGACGGTAGGCTTTTTAGGGAATTAGTGGGTTAAATCCTAGGTGCCTTTATCATCTCTGTGAATCAAATCATAAAATATGGTCTCGACATGTATAATCGATGCAAGTTCTAGAATAACAAATCAGTGTTGACATACTCATAATCAATAAAGTGAGCAAGAAAAAGAATTTATGCTCTATAAGGCTCAAAAACTCACAAAAATTATGGGTATTTTGATGTCAACTTCGTAAATTTCAAACTTCAGGGTAATATTTAAACTTAGTTCGACAACCTAGCAAATTTTTAATTTCTGAAAAATAGACTTATCATGCTTGATTCTCTAGTATTCTTCAAATTTAATTATCAATGTACAATTATCAATGACTTAATTTGAAACCTATCAATAAAAGTCATAAATCATCAGAAATTTCATCCAAATTAGCAATATGAGTAAATTACTTAAGAGCAAGACTAAATTCAGGGTTTTTGTTAGGTATCTTTTTAGGTTGTTTACCCCCCCCACACACTTAAGATGCACATTGCCCTCGATGTACAAAGATAAATAATGACAATTAATATGTAAAATCTAAAGAGAGGGGAGAGAGTGACACTCCCTGAATTGGATGATTTCCTAGAGTTGGCAAACACGGCGAGGTGTCGGGATGGTGTTGGTGTTGGCTGATGACTTGAGTAGTGGTTTATTGCTCGTTGAAACTGCTAAGTCATCAGTTAGAATTCTATTGGGGTGTAATTAAATAAATGTTAGGAATACTTGAAGGTTAGGAGTTAATAATAATCATGATAAAAGTTATCAAATGTATGATTATAATGTTCAAACTTAAGATGAATCGAAATTAAATGAAACTAACTAGACAATAAAATAAAATAAAATTAAAAATAAAAAAAAACTTGAAAGTAAAAGAAAACTAGATAAAAGGACTCAAAAGTCCTCATCCTCTGCCGGGTTACATGGGTGGTCCCGTGGTGAGATATGCAGTCTTTGGCATATTTGTTGAAGGGTGGCCTCTAACCCGTCAAAGCGCCGAGTGTTTTTAGCAAAATACAGCTCGAACTGGTCAAGCCGTGCAGAGATGTCCGCTAATGATGGTTCTGTACGGGACGGTCGCTGACTCAAAACTGGTACCTCCTGTGATGGTGGTGGGACATCGTCAGTAATGTCCTCGGGCTCCCCCTCGTCTGTGGCGGTCACTAATCGGTATTGAGGGGGTTCAGTCCCTCGTCGGTGTTTAATCATCCTCATGTGTAGCATTGTCTGGATGCCTTGAGGTGCCATGTTGCCGATCAGTGTGAGGGAGGTGATCTGAGCTTCAGTGTCGAGGAGGTTGAAGTGCCGAGCCAACCTCGTAATGTATGGCCCCATTGACAAAATCCCCTTCCTATGTTGCTCTGTCTGATGTTGAATCGTGCATGCGATAAAATATGCTAAGTCGAAAACATGTCCTTCAGACATGCATGATAGGAAATAGACGTCCTGCTTGTTTACGACGCCCGTGCTTTCTCTACGACCTGTGATGGTGTGCGCGAGAATGGCGTGAATATACCTTAGAGCTGGGGAAAGTGCCGTCGCCTTAGAACGGCTGGGATCGTAGATGCTTGTAGTGGGGTGTAGGTTTCGCCAGCATACGATTGGAGTGCAGTGGAGCTCACGGTTTAGATCGTCGAGTGGGTTTTCTTCTATGAATTTTGGTGTGTAAAGTCCTAGAGCTGTGCCGAATTGTGGTATGCTCAGTCGACATACCGTACCCCCTAGATGGAACTGTACCGTTCCTGGATCATCGAACTGCTCCATCACAGTTTACAAAGTGAAGGTGGTATAAAACTCGATGGTAAGCTCCATGTATGTGGGCTCGATGATGGAAAAGAATTGATCCCATGGATCGATTGAAATGGAGGCTCGAATATCAGTTGCGAGTCCGACATGTTCCACTGCGTCCCAATCGATGCACCTACCAGTGTCGAGGGGTCTATCCCGAAGTGCTTTGTAACGCTCTTCCTGAGTGTTTTGAGAAAATCGGAGGAATGGATGCCTAAGATCGGAAGCAGCACTCGTGTAACATGATCCGGGCCCCATTCTTTTCTTGCTTGGGGCTGATCGTTCGTAACGTGGGGTTGACATGGTACCTGAAATTTGTAATCAGGCAGTTCAAGCTTCATCAATAGCACAGCCATCATATGCCCACTAAGTCAAAAATTTTAGGAGTTTCTTCTTGTGAGTATATTAATTAGCAGGGGAAAAATTTTCTCGGACAATAGTGGGCAGAGCAATGTATCAATTTCATGAGTTCATAATTCAATAATTAGTATAAAATCTAACAACAAATCTCCTAAATCACAAAAAATCATGCTTTTTAAGCTTTAATCTAAACAAAATCTAGAAATAAACAAGAATACTAAAAGACTAAGTCAAGAAAAGGGAACCAGGGATTGTGATGGTGGAGGACGATCAAACACGGGCGGAGCACGGTGGTGGTGCGAGCTTTTGCAAGACTAACACGGCGGTGGCAAGGGCGTGGCGTTCGGTGGCACGGCTGTGGTACGGCCGTGCGAGCGGTTTTTGGGTGGTTTTTGGAGAGAAAAGGCAAGGGGAGGATGATTTGGGTGGAGGAGGGTGTATGTGCGGCCGGATTTGGGAGAAAAGAGTGTTTAAAACTGATTCTAGGGTTAGGTTTTGGGGGGAAGACGGTTTGATTTATATAGGGGAGGTGGCACGGTCTATCGCCACGCCCGTGTTCTTTTTGAAAATGCCCGTGCTTTTCGCGATATCCAACATTTGGGCGCGTTTTAAGGTTCTTGGCACGGCCGTGGGTAGAGTAGCACGCCCGTGTTTGGATTGTCAGTATGTTGGCACGGTGAGGTCGCACGGGCGTGTGTTACCCGTGTTCGATAAGTCAGTAGCCTCGCACGGTTGTAGGCCACGGGCATGTGCAGCCCGTGCTCGATAAGTCAGTAGCCTCGTAAGGTTGAGGGCCATGGCCATGTTTAGCCCATGCTCAATAAGTTAGTAGCCTCGCACGGAAGGTGGCACGGGCGTGGTCCGATGTCGCAGCCCGTGTGGGGCAAATCATTTCGTCCCTGTTTGTGCACAGCTACTGGCACACCCGTGTCGAATCCCCTGTCTTCCACACGGCCATAGGCACACCCGTGTCGAAAGCCGTGGGGTTTGAAACCTGCTCTTTTATTAGTCTAAGTTAGTATGGAGTTAGATGCTGAGTAAAAGAGAAAATAAAAAATAAAATTTTAAAATAAAATGTTAGTGAATTAGTGCTCGGGTTGCCTCTCGAGAAGCGCTGCGTTTATAGTCTTAAGCTAGACTTTCCACATTTCGGTTCTCGAAAGGAGGCTCATGGAGCATAAGCTCCTCTCTCATATCTCCAAAATCTGCCCCATTATAAATTTTAAGTCGGTGGCCATTTACCTTGAATGTGCCTTTAGTGGGATGAGTTACCTCGATGGTGCCATATGGAAAAATTGTTTTGATCATAAATGGGCCTGACCATCTTGATTTTAACTTTCCTGGAAATAGTTTAAGCCTTGAGTTGTATAGTAGGACCAGGTCTCCTACTTCGAATCGCTTTGATCTCTTGAGACGAGCATCGTGGCATCACTTTGTTGCTTCCTTGTACAGTTTTGAGTTCTCGTAGGCTTCCATTCTCCACTCGTCCAGCTCGTTCATCTGCATCATTCTTCTTTTTCCTACAATTTTGAGGTCAGAATTCAAAAATTTTATTGCCCAAATAGCTTTGTGTTCTAATTCGAATGGTAGATGACAGCTTTTCCCGTATACAAGTTTGTATGGGGATGTCCCTAGGGGTGTTTTAAATGTTTGTTCTATAGGCCCATAAAGCATCATCTACTTTAACTGCCCAATCTTTCCTATTTGATTCAACTGTTTTTTCTAGAATGCGCTTAAGTTCTCGGTTTGCTACCTCATCTTGCCCGCTGGTTTGAGGATGATATGGGGTGGCTGTCCTGTGGTATACTCCATATTTTTTTAGGACTTTTGCAAATTGAGTATTACAGAAATGAGTACCCCTATCGCTAACGATGGCTCTCGGTGTGCCAAATCAGGAAAACAGTTTCTTGAGAAACTTGACTACTTCTCTAGCATCATTGGTAGTTAAAGCTTCCGCTTCTACCCATTTTGACATGTAATCAACTGCCACTAGCATGTACTTGTTTCCAAACGAACTAGGGAATGGTCCCATGAAATCAATACCCAACACATCAAATAATTCACATGATAACATATATGTTTGAGGCATTTCATCACGTTTAGAAATATTACCTATTCTTTGGCATCTATCACACGAGGTAACATACCATTGGCATCTTTAAATAGAGTGGGCCAATAAAAACTTTGATTCGAGTATTTTGTGTCTTTGTCTTAATACCACCGTAGTGTCTTCCCGATGGTCCCGAATGGCAATGCTCCAAAATTTTGCTCGCTCTGTCTTTGTAACACATCTTCGAATTATCTGATCTGCACATATGCAAAAAAGAAAGGGATCTTCCCAAAAATAATTTTTCACATCAGCAAAGAATCGCTTCTTTTGGTGATGTGTTAATTTTCTTGGCAAGACATTAGCTGCTAAATAATTTTCAATATTAGCAAACCATGGTACCTCAGAATGTGTTATAGAAAAGAGTTGTTCTTCGAGAAACAAATCATTTATTTCACATTCATCGATTTCTTTGGTGTGTGGGTTTTCAAGTCTGGAAAGGTGATCAGCTGCAAGATTCTCGGCTCCCTTCTTATCTTGTATTTCTAAGTCGAATTCCTGGAAGAGAAGAATCCATCATATGAGTCCGGGTTTTGCATCAGGTTTGTTTAAAAGATAACGAAGAGTGGAATGATAAGTGAAAACGACAACTTTAGACAATATTAGATACTGCCTAAATTTATCAAAAGCAAAAACTACGGCTAGCAATTCTTTCTCTGTGGTGGTATAATTTTCTTGTGCGGGTGTTAGTGTTCTGCTAGCGTAGTAAATTGGCTGAAAATGCTTGCCTCTTCGTTGTCCCAGAACTGCACCTACTGCAAAGTCACTTGCATCACACATTAGTTCAAAGGGTAGATTCCAATCAGGTGCAATTATAATTGGAGCATTTATTAGTTTATCCTTAAGGATATTGAATGCATCTAAACATTCCTGATCAAAATTGAAAGGAACATCTTTTTCTAGCAATTTTGTTAAAGGCTTAGCTATTTTAGAAAACTCCTTAATGAATCTTCTATAAAATCCCGCATGTCCTAAAAAGCTTCTAATATCCTTAACTGAACTGGGAGGAGGTAATCTTTCTATGGTTTCAATTTTTGCTTTATCTACCTCGATCCCTTTACTAGAAATTTTATGTCCTAATACTATTCCTTCTTGTACCATGAAGTGACATTTTTCCCAATTCAAAACAAGGTTTGTTTCCTCACATCTCAGTAGGACTCGTTTTAAATTTTTAAGGCTAAGATGGAAAGAATTACCGTAAACAGAGAAATCATCCATAAATACCTCCATGATATCTTCCACGAGTTCATCAAAGATCGCTAGCATGCAACGCTGAAAAGTAGTAGGAGCATTACATAATCCAAAAGGCATTCTACGATAAGCGAACATACCGTATGGGCATGTGAACGTTGTCTTTTCCTGATCTTCAGGTGCTATTGGGATTTGGAAATAGCCGGTGAGTCCATCTAAGAAGCAATAGTACATGTGTCCTGATAACCTTTCTAGCATTTGATCAATAAAGGGTAGGGGAAAATGATCTTTTCTAGTGGCGTCATTCAGTTTCCTGTAATCTATGCAAACTCTCCAACCTATGACTGTCCTGGTAGGAATTAGTTCATTCTTTTCGTTAGCTACCACGGTCATGCCTCCTTTCTTTGGGATAACCTGCACAGGACTCACCCACTTGTCATCGAGAAATAGGATAAATTATTCCAAAGATCTAGAAGTTTAATTACCTCACTTTCACGACTTCTTTTACGTTGGGATTTAGACGTCTTTGTGGTTGCACACATGGCTTGTACTCATCTTCCATTAAAATTTTGTGGGTACAAAATGTTGGGCTTATTCCCTTAATGTCAGAGATTTTCCAAGCTATGGCTTTTTTATGCTCTCTCAGTACCTGTATCAACTCCTCTTTTTCCTTGGGTTCTAATTCTAAAGAGATAATTACTGGTAACGTAGAATTTTCCACAAGGAATGCGTACTCTAGGCGCTTTGGTAGTTGCTTTAATTCTAAATTAGGCGGTTCATCAACAGAGGGTTTTTGTTTGAAATCGTCATCAAATTCGATGCTTTCTTTCTCCGTTTGTTTTGATGATAATTTTAGCTCAGAAGCTTCATCTTCTTCTCCCTCTTCTTGAGTGAGACACAGTTCCATCGTGTCATCATGCAGGATTTCCTGTAAAGAGTTTTGAACAAGATGGTCATTGGTGTCAACAAAATAACATAAATCATCTTGTTCTCTGGAATATTTCATAGCATCATAAATTTGAAAACTAATTTCCTCATCACCTATCCTTAATGCAAGTTTACTATCACCTACATCAATAACAGCCCTAGCAGTAGCTAAAAAAGGGCGCCTTAGTATTAAAGGGACTTCAATGTCTTCAACCATGTCAAGTACAACAAAATCAACGGGAAAAATAAATTTATCAATTTTTAACAAGACGTCTTCGATAACTCCCCTAGGATATTTAATAGATCTATCAGCTAGCTGAATACTCATCATAGTGGGTTTTGGTTCCCCAAGATCTATTCGTTTAAACATCTCATAAGGCATTAAATTAATACTGGCACCTAGATCAGCTAATGCTTTCTTAACATTTAAACTGCCAATTAAACAAGGAATAGTAAAACTTCCTGGGTCTTTTAATTTGGTTGGTAGCTTGTTTTGGAGGATGGCCGAACATCCTTCATTAAGCTCCACCATTGATATTTCTTCAAGCTTCCTTTTATTCGTCAGGAGTTCTTTCAAGAATTTCGCGTACGTCGGCATCTGTGAAATGGCTTCAACAAAAGGTAAGTTAATATGTATCTGTTTAAAAAGCTCGAGAAACTTACCATCTTGGGAGTCTAATCATTCTTTCTTCAACCTTGCTGGATATGGGATCGGTGGTTTACTTTCTTTATGTACTGGAATTACATCCTCAATTTTCATATCCCTTGTTTTGTCATCTATGGGTGGCATTCTTTTCTCTGGTTCGACTAGCTCCTTTCCGCTTCTTAGTGTAACTGCTTTTGCCTGTTCTGTTTCTTTAGAGAGAACCGTTGATCGAATTTTAGAAACCATCTCAGTAAGTTATTTGATTAACTTAATAAATTCCCCAACTTGACTCTCGATTGTTCTGATCGTTGTTTGCTGATTATCTACTGTTGTCTCAGTCTTTTGGAAGCGGGCCTCTGCCGATGCCATGAATTTTTGGAAATTTTGAGGAGGTTGTTGTCTTTGATTTCCTTGATTTTCTTGTCCTCCCCACGAAAAATTTGGGTGGTTCCTCCAACCTGGATTATAATTATTACTATATGGGTTATTATTAGATCTGAAATTGTTACCTATATAGTTCATCTGTTCACTCTCCGTGCCCGGTTGGTAGGGTGGGTACTCAGGATTCGCAACGGTTCCACCTACTTCGCACTGCATCACTGGATTTACCTACGAAGAACACAAACTATCAATCTTTTTATTCATCAACTCTACCTGATTTGATAGCATGGTTACTGCATCGAGGTTGTAAACTCTGACTGTTTTTGTTGGCCTTGTTCTTGTAACTTGCCACTGATAGTTGTTCAGTGACATCTCTTCAATAAACTCGTAGGCTACCTCAGGAGTTTTATTATTCAGGGTTCCACCGGCGGCTGAATCAATTAATTGCCTCGTTGAAGGATTCACACCCTTGTAAAAAGTTTGGACTTGGAGCCACAATGGTAATCCGTGGTGTGGGCATCTCCTCAAGAGATCTTTGTATCTCTCCCATGCATCGTATAATGTCTCTAAATCCATCTGCACAAAAGAAGATATATCATTACGTAACTTGGCCGTTTTGGCCGGTGGAAAATATTTTAATAGAAATTTTTCGGTCATTTGTTCCCATGTAGTAATTGACCCTCGTGGTAACGAAGTTTAACCAACGCTTTGGCTTTATTCCTTAATGAAAAGGGAAATAACCGAAGACGTATGGCATCACCAGAAATGCCATTTATTTTGAAGGTATCGCAGAATTCTAAAAAGTTAGCTATATGAGTGTTTGGGTCTTCGTCCTACAAACCATCAAATTGAAAAAACTGTTGAATCATTTGAATAGTGTTAGGCTTTAATTCAAAATTATTAGCAATATAGCGAGCCTAACAATACTCGATTCTTACACTCGTTAAATGAGGTTTAGCATAATCATACATAGTACGAGGAGCATTCTGATCCGCCACATCATTTTGTGGTGGTGGATTATTCTCGTCCATCCCTTCAGTAGGATTGGATCTGTCTTCACGCTCTTCTTCTCGTAGTAGTTTAGGGCTCGCCTAATTTCTCTACGATTTCTTTGAGCGCAGCTTCAATTTCACTATCGTATTCTAAAGGTCCTCTCGGGTTCCTTCTAGTCATAAACTAGAGGTACTGCTAGAAAAAGAAAGAAAGAAAATTTAGCAAAATTAAAATTGAAAACTAAAAATAAAAATAAATTGCGAAAAATAAGATAATGGCTAAAGTAATAAAAATAGAGTTTTCTTAATATTTTAGTTCCCCGGCAACGGCGCCAAAAACTTGATCGCTGTAAATCAGAGTTTTAAAATTTATAAAAGAATGATCGAACCTGGAAACTAACTCTGACAACGATTGAGGCAAGTGCACCTATCGAACAGTAGTATAGTTTAGGCAAGACCGGATTATCAAACCCAAAGGAACTAAAAGTACTAATACTTACCGTCTCTTTATTATTTAGCCTTAATATAAAGTGATGATTGTTTAAACTAAAATTAATCTACTTACTAAGCTAAGACGCAAAGACAAAAAGAATGGATTCGGGAAATAACTTTTGGAAAAACTCAGTTGACTCAAGCGATACCCTTAGGAAAAATCCACCTAGACTTCACTTGTTATCTAACCTTGAACCATATGATTTATTTACTTAGTTTGATCCGTGAGACTCCCTAACATATATTAAACCCTCTCTCGAGGCGAATAACGTCTAGCCCTAGGTTAATTAGTGGAACTCTCGCTCGCTTATAATAACCCCCTAGAATAGCAGTAAATCGATCTGTGGACTCCCATATAATTAAGAACAAACTAAGTATTTATCATATAATTCAAATAATCAAATAACAAGATTCATCATAGGTTTCATCCCCTTCGGGTATCCGAAGGTTTAGTTCATAAGAATAAACGAAAACATATCAAGAGAAAAGATAACACAAAACATAAGAAATCCCTAAAACCCCCTGAAGGAATTGAAGAGGAGATCCTCCGTCTTGAGTAGAATTTCGGCTTCTTGAGATGGATCAACTGGCTATCTTCGAGTGATTCCCACAAATCTGACCTTTTCGGCTTGGCTTTTTAGCCTAGCTTTTTCGACCCTTTTCAGCTGGTACCTAAGGTGTATTTATAGGCTTTTGAAACACGTTTTTTTCTCCCTAAGTATCCTTTCCCGAATGAAATTCCTCTTTTCCACGGAAGAGGCACGGCCATGGCACACGCCCGTGTAAATCGCGGTCAGGCCGTGCTTGAAACTGTTGAATGAGGCACGGCCGTGTAAGTCGTGGTCAAGGCCGTGTTCTAGTAGGAATGGTGGCACGGCCGTGTGGAGTGGAGTTCAGGCCGTGTCGATTTCGTGGCTTGGCCCAACTTGGTCCGCTTTAAGCCCGTTTCTCGTTCTTTTAAATCATCGGGTGCTTTCACGAGTATAAGACATGAAAAGAAAGGATTAAGAGCACCTTTTACATAAATTGAGGCTTAAATCATCCAAAAGCATATTAAATGTGGGCTTTAAATATGTTACTTTTATGGTTCATCAAATACCCCCACACTTAAGCTTTTGCTTGTCCTCAAGCAAAATTCTCAACTTACAATTAAAACGAACTTCCTCAATTCATAATAGTCGTTGATAGTGTTTCATCATAATTCGTAGATAATTTATACATGGATAATTCAATTCAAAGTGTCCTAAAAATTCAAACAAAGATAAGTCATAGATTCAGAGCATAAAACATAGGCGTTTCCTTCATCTAAATAATTACCTCTGATTCGAAATCGACAAGGATTGACATCCTCTCAAAAGATTCGCTCAAATCACTCAAAGTGTTTAAGGTTCAGAATTTAGGCACTCAAAAGTCAAACATGAAGAGTTAATCCCATAGGCTTGCATGAAAATCAAATCTCCACCACTGAAATATGAGATGAAACACAAATCAAAAGGTCTTTGTTAGGGTTGTAATGGGGCCAGGGTTAAGGTGTGGAGTAAGGCTGAATTAGAGGGTTAGAATCGAGATTGAATTGACAAATTACCTAACTAAGAACTAATGAACTAATAATAATAAATACATCAATTGAAAACTAATAATACTAACACTACGAGCTTCTTCTTCGATATCTGGGATTCAAGCGTATAAGCTCGTTTAATCACAACTGATACTGAATAATGAATAAACTTTTGAATTTTTTTTAAGAACAACTAAATACATAATAAAGGATAAACTACTAAAATTCATAATTAGGCAACTGATCAGATCAAATCTCGATATAAGGGTAGTCAAAAGGAAAGGTGATAACAAAAACAAAGGGGTTCTGGGTTAATATTAGTGGGTATGTCAATAAAAAGGGTGTCTGGTTAAAACGGGGTTAACTAGGGGTTAATTTGTGACGGTAGGCTTTTTAGGGAATTAGTGGGTTAAATCCTAGGTGCCTTTATCATCTCTGTGAATCAAATCATAAAATATGGTCTCGACATGTATAATCGATGCAAGTTCTAGAATAACAAATCAGTGTTGACATACTCATAATCAATAAAGTGAGCAAGAAAAAGAATTTATGCTCTATAAGGCTCAAAAACTCATAAAAATTATGGGTATTTTGATGTCAGCCTCGTAAATTTCAAACTTCAGGGTAATATTTAAACTTAGTTCGACAACCTAGCAAATTTTTAATTTCTAAAAAATAGACTTATCATGCTTGATTCTCTAGTATTCTTCAAATTTAATTATCAATGCACAATTATCAATGACTTAATTTGAAACCTATCAATAAAAGTCATAAATCATCAGAAATTCCATCCTAATTAGCAATATGAGTAAATTACTTAAGAGCAAGACTAAATTCAGGGTTTTTGTTAGGTATCTTTTTAGGTTGTTCACCCCCCACACTTAAGATGTACATTGCCCTCAATGTACAAAGATAAATAATGACAATTAATATGTAAAATCTAAAGAGAGGGGAGAGAGTGACACTCCCTGAATTGGATGATTTCCTAGAGTTGACAAACACGGTGAGGCGTCGGGATGGTGTTGGTGTTGGCTGATGATTTGAGTAGTGGTTTATTGCTCGTTGAAACTGCTAAGTCTTCAGTTAGAATTCTACTGGGGTGTAATTAAATAAATGTTAGGAATACTCGAAGGTTAGGAGTTAATGATAATCATGATAAAAGTTATCAAGTGTATGATTATAATGTTCAAACTTAAGATGAATCGAAATTAAATGAAACTAACTAGACAATAAAATACAATAAAATTAAAAAAAAAAAAAACTTGAAAGTAAAACAAAAATAGATAAAAGGACTCAAAAGTCCTCATCCTCTGCCGGGTCTTGTGGTGGTCCTGGTGGTGAGATATGCAGGTGCTGGCATATTTGTTGAAGGGTGGCCTCTAACCCGTCAAAGCGCCGAGTGTTTTTAGCAAAATATAGCTTGAACTGGTCAAGCAGTGCAGAGATGTCCGCTAATGATGGTTCTGTACGGGACGGTCGCTGACTTGAAATCGGTACCTCCTATGATGGTGGTGGGACATCGTCAGTAATGTCCTCGGGCTCCCCCTCGTCTGTGGCGGTCACTAATCGGTATTGAGGGGGTTCAGTCCCTCGTCGATGTTTAATCATCCTCATGTGTAGCATTGTCTGGATGCCTTGAGGTACTATGTTGCCGATCAGTGTGAGGGAGGTGATCTGAGCTTCAGTGTCGAGGAGGTTGAAGTGCCGAGCCAACCTCGTAATGTATGGCCCCATTGACAAAATCCCCTTCCTATGTTGCTCTGTCTGATGTTGAATCGCGCATGCGATAAAATATGCTAAGTCAAAAACATGTCCTTCAGACATGCATGATAGGAAGTAGACGTCCTGCTTGTTTACGACGCCCGTGCTTTCTTTACGACCTGTGATGGTGTGCGCGAGAATGGCGTGAATATACCTTAGAGCTGGGGAAAGTGCCATCGCCTTAGAGCGGCTGGGATCGTAGATGCTTGTAGTGGGGTGTAGGTTTCGCCAGCATACGATTGGAGTGCAGTGGTGCTCACGGTTTAGATCGTCGAGTGTGTTTTCTTCTATGAATTCCGGTGTGTAAAGTCCTAGAGCTGTGCCGAATTGTGGTATGCTCAGTTGACGTACCGTACCCCCTAGACAGAACTGTACCATTCCTGGATCATCGAATTGCTCCATCACAGTTTACAAAGTAAAGGTGGTACAAAACTCGAGGGTAAGCTCCATGTATGTGGGCTCGATGATGGAAAATAATTGCTCCCACAGATCGGTTGAAATGGAGGCTCGAATATCAGTTGCGAGTCTGATATGTTCCACTGCGTCCCAATCGATGCACCTACCAGTGCCGAGGGGTCTATCCCGGAGTGCTTTGTAACGCTCTTCCTGAGTGTTTTGAGAAAATCGGTGGAATGGATGCCTAAGCTCGGAAGCAGCACTCGTGGAAGATGATCTGGGCCCCTTTCTTTTCTTGCTTGGGGCTGATCGTTCGTAACGTGGTGTTGACATGGTGCCTGAAATTTGTAATCAGGCAGTTCAAGCTTCATCAATAGCACAGCCATCATATGCCCACTAAGTCAAAAAATTTAGGAGTTTTTTCTTGTGAGTATGTTAATTAGCAGGGGAAAAATTTTCTCGGACAATAGTGGGCAGAGCAATGTATCAATTTCATGAGTTCATAATTCAATAATTAGTATAAAATCTAACAACAAATCTCCTAAATCACAAAAAATCATGCTTTTTAAGCTTTAATCTAAACAAAATCTGGAAATAAACAAGAATACTAAAAGACTAAGTCTAGAAAAGGGAACCAGGGATTGTGATGGTGGAGGACGATCAAACACGGACGGAGCATGACGGTGGTGCGAGCTTTTGCAGGACTAACACGGCGGTGGCAAGGGCGTGGCGTTCGGCGGCACGGCTGTGGTGCGGCCGTGCGAGCGGTTTTTGGGTGGTTTTTGGAGAGAAAAGGCAAGGGGAGGATGCTTTGGGTGGAGGAGGGTGTATGTGCGGCCGGATTTGGGAGAAAAGAGTGTTTAAAACTGATTTTAGGGTTAGGTTTTGGGGGGGGAGACGGTTTGATTTATATAGGGGAGGTGGCACGGTCTATCGCCACGCCCGTGTTCTTTTTGAAAATGCCCGTGCTTTTCGCGATATCCAACATTTGGGAGCGTTTTAAGGTTCTTGGCACGGCCGTGGGTAGAGTAGCACGCCCGTGTTTGGATTGTCAGTATGTTGGCATGGTGAGGTCGCACGGGCGTGTGTTACCCGTGTTCGATAAGTCAGTAGCCTCGCACGGTTGTAGGCCACGGGCATGTGCAACCCGTGCTCGATAAGTCAGTAGCCTCGCACGGTTGAGGGCCACAGCCGTGTTTAGCCCGTGCTCAATAAGTTAGTAGCCTCGCACGGAAGGTGGCACGGGCGTGGTCCGATGTCGCAGCCCGTGTGGGGCAAATCGTTTCGTCCCTGTTTGTGCACGGCTACTGGCACACCCGTGTCGAATCCCTTGTCTTCTGCACGGCCATAGGCACGCGTGGGGTTTGAAACCTGCTCTTTTATTAGTCTAAGTTAGTATGGAGTTAGATGCTGAGTAAAAGAGAAAATAAAAAATAAAATTTTAAAATAAAATGTTAGTGAATTAGTGCTCGGGTTGCCTCTTGAGAAGCGCTCGTTTATAGTCTTAAGCTAGACTTTCCCTGTTTTCGGTTCTGAAAGGAGGCTCATGGAGCATAAGCTCCTCTCTCATATCTCCAAAATCTGCCCCATTATAAATTTTAAGTCGGTGGCCATTTACCTTGAATGTGCCTTTAGTGGGATGAGTTACCTCGATGGTGCCATATGGAAAAATTGTTTTGATCATAAATGGGCCTGACCATCTTGATTTTAACTTTTTCGAAAATAGTTTAAGCCTTGAGTTGTATAGTAGGACCAGGTCTCCTACTTCGAATTGCTTTGATCTCTTGAGACGAGCATCGTGGCGTCGCTTTGTTGCTTCCTTGTACAGTTTTGAGTTCTCGTAGGCTTCCGTTCTCCACTCGTCCAGCTCGTTCATCTGCATCATTCTTCTTTTTCCTGCAATTTTCAGGTCAGAATTCAAAAATTTTATTGCCCAAATAGCTTTGTGTTCTAATTCAAATGGTAGATGACAGCTTTTCCCGTATACAAGTTTGTATGGGGATGTCCCTAGGGGTGTTTTAAATGCTGTTCTATAGGCCCATAAAGCATCATCTACTTTAACTGCCCAATCTTTCCTATTTGATTCAACCGTTTTTTCTAGAATGCGCTTAAGGTCTTGGTTTGCTACCTCATCTTGCCCGCTGGTTTGAGGATGATATGGGGTGGCTGTCCTGTGGTATACTCCATATTTTTTTAGGACTTTTGCAAATTGAGTATTACAGAAATGAGTACCCCTATCGTTAACGATGGCTCTCGATGTGCCAAATCGGGAAAACAGTTTCTTGAGAAACTTGACTACTACCCTAGCATCATTGGTAGTTAAAGCTTCCGCTTCTACCCATTTTGACATGTAATCAACTGCCACTAGGATGTACTTGTTTCCAAACGAACTAGGGAATGGTCCCATGAAATCAATACCCCACACATCAAATATTTCACATGATAACATATATGTTTGAGGCATTTCATCACGTTTAGAAATATTACCTATTCTTTGGCATCTATCACATGATGTAACATACCTGTTGGCATCTTTAAATAGAGTGGGCCAATAAAAACCTGATTCGAGTATTTTGTGTGCTGTCTTAATACCACTGTAGTGTCCTCCTGATGGTCCTGAATGGCAATGCTCCAAAATTTTGCTCGCTTCTGTCTTTGTAACACATCTTCGAATTATCTGATCTGCACATATGTGAAAAAGAAAGGGATCTTCCCAAAAATAATTTTTCACATCAGCAAAGAATCGCTTCTTTTGGTGATGTGTTAATTTTCTTGGCAAGACGTTAGCTGCTAAATAATTTGGAATATTAGCAAACCATGGTACCTCAGAATGTGTTATAGAAAAGAGTTGTTCTTCGGGAAACGAATCATTTATTTTACTTACCGGGTTTATTAAATCATGGCTTACCTCAACCTTACCTTCACTCACCACAGGCTCTTGCCTAAAATTGGGCTCGTCTAACTCTTCACTATCTTGAGCTGTTATGGCTTGAATTTGATCCTTTTCCCTAGGTAAGATTTTTGATCGTATTTCAGAAGCTAACTTAGTAAGTTACCCAATTTGATCCTTGAGCTCCTGTATCGATGCTTCCTGTTTTTCAAATTTTGTTTCTGTGGCTGCTATGAATTTTTTTAGCATCTCCTCAAGGTTCGGCTTCGTTTCCTGTGGGTAGGGCTGTTGTTGGAAGTTTTGGGATGGTTGTTGCCTTTGATTTCCTTGACCACCCCATGAGAAATTGGGATGGTACCTCCAACCTGCATTATAAGTGTTATTATAAAAATTATTTTGAGGTCTAGAATAGTTACCCGTAGAGTGGATACTCAAGATACGCCACGCCTCCGCTCGTTTCGTACTGCATAACTGGCTGTACCTGCGAGGAACCGTATACACCATCAAATTTTTTATTTAACATCTCTAACTGGTTTCATAGCCTGGTTACTGCGTCGAGGTTGAAGACACTGGCGACTTCTGTTGGCGTTGTCCTCATAACTTGCCACTGATAGTTATTCTGTGCCATCTCCTCTATAAACTAAAATTTCCTGTCAAAAGAAAATAAAAGAAAAATTATCAAAATAAAAATAAAATTTAATTGCAAAAATAAAATATGGCTAGAGTAATAAAAATTGACCATTCTTAATATTTTAGTTCCTCGGCAACGGCGCCAAAAACTTGATCGTTGTTTTATGCGATGTCAAAGTCTTAAAATTTATAAATGAGAATGATCGAACCTGGAAGCTAACTATGACAACGATTTGAGGGAAGCGCACCTATCGAACAATAGTATAGTTAAGGCAAGACTGGAATGTCGAACCCAAAGGAACTAAAAGTACTAATACTAACTTTCTTTTTATTATCTAGCCTAAAATAAAGTGAATTTGTTGTTTAATCTAAATTAATTAACTACTAAATTAAAGACTCTAAGACAAAGAAGAATGAATTTGGGGAAAATACTTTTGAGAAAAACCAATTGATTAAGACAATACTCGAGGAAAAATCCACCTAGACTTCACTTGCTATCTAACTCTGAACCAGACGATTTATTCACTTGACTTGATCCGTAAGATTCCCTAATGTATATTAGACCCTCTCTCGAGGCGAATAACGTCTAACCCTAGGTTCATTAATTGAAATCTCTTTCTAATTAAAACCCCTAGAATCGCATTAACTCGATCTATGGACTCCCATATTAGGTTTCACCCTAATCCGGCAAAATCTCGTCACCCTATCTCTAAGCGCGTGATCAACTCCGCTTAATTATGCTAGATCTACTCTTAGGCAGGGACTTTTGCTCCTCCACCTAAGCACATCAAACTTGAATTAACATCCCGGACATATCAACACAAGAATTAAGAACACATAATTAAGAACAAATCAAATATTTATCATATAGTTCAGTAAACGATAACAAGATTCATCTAAGTTTCATCCCCCTCAGGTATCTGAGGGTTTAGTTCATAACAATAAAAGAAAACATCTCAGAAGAAAAGATAAAACAAAACATAAGAAATCCCTAAAACCCCCTGAAGGAATTGAAGGAGAGAGCCTCCGTCTTGAGTATGATTACGGCTTCTTGAGATGGATCAACTGGCTATCCCTTGAGTAAACCTCCACAAATTTGCCTTCTCTGGCCTAGCAAGACGCCCCCTAACAATAGCCTTGGGCTCCCTTTGATAGAGGGTTTCTGTCGAACTCCCCGCTTAAGTTTCCCCCTAGGGTGTTTATATAGGCTTTGAGATGCCATACTTGGTCCCTAAGTATCCTAATCCAAGTGGAATTCCTACTAGGGTGTTTAAATAGACTTTGGAATGTGTTTCTTTGCCTCCAAGTATCCTATTCCGAGTAAAACTCCTCTTGGCCGCGGCAGGGACACGCCCTTGGCACACGCCCGTGTGAATCGTGTACAGGCCGTGTCCAGGTCTGATAAGGAGGCACGGCCGTGTGGTATTGGGCCCAGGCCGTGTCGATTTCGTGATGTGGCCCATTTGGCCCGTTTTAAGCCCATTTCTTGTTCTTTTCATCCTCCGGTGCTTCCCTGAGTATAAAAACAAAGGATTAAGAGCACCAAATGACATAAAATAAGGGATAATTCATCCAAAAGCATGCTAAATGTGGGATTAAAATATGTTATTTTTACGGTTTATCAAGCACGATTTAAGCTCAAAACGAGTATTAACTTACCGAAAGAACCAACCGTTGACTAGCAATGAACCCTAAATCGGAAGAGATCAAAGAAAAAGTCGACACAGTGAGGGTAGAGGAAGAGAGTGTATTCGGCCAATAGCAGGAAAAATGAGAGAAGGAAAGATGAGAAGAAAGAAAGGTATGTTCGGCCAATACAAGCAGGGTGTTTGGAGGAGCACCCAAATCGGGCAGAGAAAACCTTTGAGTATGGCGCGAAAGGAGAAATAAGAAACAGTTTAGGGGAGGAGAGGGTTTCGGCAGAGGGAAAAGAAAGAAAAAGCAAAAAAGGGAGAAGAGGTTTTCGGCAGAAGGGGAATTCGGCAGAGGGAGAAACAACACAGAACCAAAAATGAGGAACCCCTCTCTAGCCAAATTCTTGAGTGCCTCGGAGTCCAAATTCGGCACACCTCTACCTCTCCCCTCATCCCTTGATTTCCTCCTAAAATCTCTCCTCAAATCTCTCTACCTGATCACACCTTCCTTCAACCACACAATTCGAATTCTCCTCAACCACTTCAGTGTTTCAGTCAAACTCCACCACCTGCCACAGCACAGCAACAAAACAAAAATTCCCTTGCCACTACCAAGATTCGAACCTCAGTCTTCTGGCCTAAGTAGCACGCCACTTACCCCTTAGACCAGCAGGCTTTTTGTGACTTGTTTTACCCATAATTTAAAAGCCTACCAACCAAATGTAAGGGTTTTGTTCCCCAAAAGCCAAAAGTTTGCACAAGCCCAGGCTCGAACCCAGGGCTTCTCAGACACTCCCAAACACACCAAAATCACTTAACCACTGAAGCAAACAAGTAGTTG
This sequence comes from Gossypium sturtianum, assembly GCA_025698515.1. Classification (NCBI taxonomy): domain Eukaryota; kingdom Viridiplantae; phylum Streptophyta; class Magnoliopsida; order Malvales; family Malvaceae; genus Gossypium; species Gossypium sturtianum. The sequence continues at coordinate 9,090,963 of CM046948.1, forward strand.
TGTTAAACACTTGCAAAAATAAATACCTAAGTTTTGGGGCGTTACAACGGCCTTGGGCCCATTTGCACTGTTTGACTGTTAAGGTTGCACGGGTCGCCTGAGACGACTGTGGACCTACTGATGGGTCGGTAAGTACACCTAGACCCCAACATGATAAAATGACTGTTATGCCCCTATGGTAAAATGATTGTTATGCCCCTATGTTATGTATGACCATATATGAGCATGCCATGATATATATATGTATGTTGCATTCATGTGTGATATGTTGCATGGGATGGGATTATTATGATTGGAAAAAGTGTACTGTGCTGGCAGCTCTGCTGCAAATACTATTTAGTGCCGCAACCGGTGCTAATTTTTAGAGTGTAGGGATGGGTGGGTGATTTTATCCCCACATGGAGTGATGGGCTGGATGGAGTGGAGTGTAGAGGCTAGATGGGTAGGACTTCTTATTGCATGCTTAAACTCATATCGAGCATCAAGTATGGGCTAAGGCCCACATCGACATCAAGCATGGGCTAAGGCCCACACCGATCATCGATCTCGTAATAGGCTAAGGCCCAACTGAACTGAACTATCATTTACTTGGGCTTAGGCCCAGACTGTACTTGCCTAAAGGCATGATTGGCTGTTTATTTGCATGGGGTTACACACTGAGTTTTCGTAAACTCACCTCTCTGCTTATCTGTACAGGTAATCCCGGCCTTAGGCGGATCGGTCTTTGCGAGGATTCGGAGGTGGCCACACAACCGCTCCTATTTATGCATTTGAATTTATTTCCTATGAATTTAAATTGGGTTTTTGTTATGTAATAAGGCCTCTTTAATTTTTAACTTATAATTTGGGGATTTTACTTATTTTAAATTACATTTGATTAGTAGTAGAACGCGATTTTCCAAAAGATAATTGGTTTTCAAAACACCACGTTTCGTAATTTATAATAAAAGCTTCCGCATCAAACTTGGTTTTAAAATATAGTGACAAACTAAATATGATCAACGTTCTACTGAAATAACTTGAGTTTTGAAAGAACAAGACACCCTAAATTTTGTTCTAGATACATAAACGAGGTTTAATAATAAACATGGATTTTTTAAAGAAACGATGATTTCGAAAAACACTTCAATATGATATCGCCAGATTCGGCCATAACGTCTGGGCCGGGTTTAGGGTGTTACAGCCGTTTTATTTGATTTTTTAGTGGCGTTTTCTTTAAAACGCCGCAATAGGTCGGGCTTTAGCGGCGCTACCAAAAAACGCCACAAAATGTTATTTTGTTTTAATCAAAACGGCGCCGTTTTGTAGGTTTTTCAGTGGCGTTCTCAGTTAAACGTCGCAATATGTAGGGATTTAGCGGCGCTAGTGGATAAACGCCGCAAAGGTTGATTTCTTTTAGGCAAAACACCTCCGTTTTGCTCTCCTCCATTTTACCCAACCAATAAACCCGATGAACTTAATCATTTCCCCCTTCTTCTGATTTTCATTTCCCCCTTTTTCCCAGTCTAAAATCCCTAAATTTCACCCAAAATTTGCAGCCCAACCTTCTTTCCCCAACCTTTTCTCCTTATTCTTTTCCCCTCAAAATCCCTAAGTTCAATTGATGGAAACCAATGAGTTTCCAGTCGTGCAAGTTTTTAAATCCCTGCTTGGAAAGCTGTAAATGAACAACACATTGCTAGACGTTACCATCATTCTCTTCGTGTGAGTCTGAAGTTCCTGTATATTTTATGTTAGTAAAAGGATTCATGTTTCTTAAGTTAGATTCTGTCTCACCATACAGTATATATCTGTCCATCTTGTATTTGCGAATTCTGAAACTTTCGTAATAATATTGCGCGGAGAAATTGTTGAGCATCATAACATTGTTGATGATCCGAAATATATAGAGTATATCTTGTATAAACCACAAAGCGTTGGATCTGTGGAGGTACTATTACTTATTCCGAGAATTATCTTTGTTACTTATCATTGTATCTTCATTGAAAACTAATGATCTATATGAGCCACTGTTTTCCTATTCTAAACAACCATCCTCTGTAATTTAACATGAAATTAGCCTCTGTCTTTACATCACATTGGGTACCGCCACCGCAAATTTTACTTGGAAGTTGCTCACATGGATATGATTTTATTCCTTGAATCCCTTGATGGTGATTGTCTGGATGTTTCTTTGACTCTTCCATGTATTATATTTATGCTTTCTGATTTATATGCGGTGTTTGTTGTATCTACAATTGGTTTCCTTAAAGAAGCTCCTCGAGTTAATATCCATGGATTTTGTGTCTACCACAAGAACCGTCTAATTCTCGTAATCACATGAAAAAGTTTAACCTTTTTAGATGGTTAGACTTTCTTTGTTAATGTTAGGGATGAAACATGCTAATGACTAAATGGTATAACTTCATTCAGTGAAATAAATGAACATATCCTTTGTTCCAGCTATATCTCAAAATGTTGCTCATTTATAGTTCTCCCTGAAAAATAACACTGCTAATTTTCAACCATGTTATATTTGGTGGATTTAAATATAGGAGTCTAGTATGAAATTATATCACTACTTTTGCACTTATATCTGTTGAAATTTAGATTGAAACTTGATAGCACCTCTATGCTTTGCAGGTAAGTGGTTGGATTTGCAGTTTGCTTTCATTGATTTTGACAGTGGTGTAAAGGTGACAATGACTCTCAACATGACTTGTTTGAACTGATAAAGTCTTTCACAAATTGTTTGTTAAATTTTTAATGATAAGCATTTAGCAAGGCTGATAATTTATCTTATTTCTGAATTGCCAGTATTTTAAAATCTTTTCAAATTTTCTACATTAAGACGTTAATTAATCAATTAGGTACCAATTTTGGGCGTTACGAGGGTGCTAGTCCTTCCTCGTACGTAACCGACTCCCGAACCCGTTTTTTCGAATTTTGTAGGCCAAAATCATTGTTTTAATAAATCAAAATATTTTAATGATCAATCTCAAGGTGATCTGATCACACCTTGAAAAAAGATTGGTGGCGACTCCATTTTCGTTTTTAAAGTCGACCCTATTTTTTTCAAAAAAAATGGTTTCGACAGCTTGGCGACTCCGCTGGGGATCCCGAAAGAGAGTCAAGCCGTAAAATTGATTATTTTCTGTCTTGTTGTCGAAAATTGAAAATCTGATTTGAAAAATTACGATCCTTTTATTGCATTTGTTTGTGTTATTTCACATGATTGATGTGGTTTGAGTCTCGTAGAATATTTTCGCATCATATTGCATAAGGACCGTTTGGTCCTACCTCTTTTAAGTGGGAGTGAGAAGCTACTCCTTCGTGAGGTTTTCACCTCCGTGCAGGATAGTGGATCGCTTTCGGGATACATCCGTACCTATGTCTTCGTGAGATTTTCATCTCCGTGCAGCCATAGAAAAATGTATTCCCCTAAACTGAACTCAGCCCGTATAAGCCTATAATGGGTGAGGATCGAGGAATCTGCTGGTTCGGGTACCTCAACTTTAGAACCAAACCACATGTAGAAGACCCTAGGAGCCCACCCTAGATAGTACTGCGCCAAACCCTAGCGGTTACCCAGATAATTGCTTGATTCTCTTTCATTTGCTTTGAGTTTTGTTTTTTGTATACTGTACTGACTTATTGTATTTTTGCTATGTTTGCATGTCATTTCATATTTAAAAGAGTGTCGATTCACGTTCGATTACTAAATTAGAGAGCTTGTCATGGAGAACGAATTTCTTGATAAAGTGGAAGATAACGCGACTGTCCATATGTGGTCAGAGAAAACACAATTAGAGAAAGGGGATAGTCTAGCCGAGGGGTGCACGTCAGAATTATGGGACTACAACCGTATCAGCGTGACGCAAAATAACCTTCAGGAATTAAAAGAGATATGGGTTCAGTGGAACGATGAGACCAAGCATTTGTTCTACTGTAATTATGGGGATTTGCCGTATCTACTCGATGTCAAGGTACACGTGCATTTATTCTGGGCCTTCTTTCAGTATTGGAACCATGTATACAGTTGCTTTACCTTTGGGAGGGTCGATTTAGTGCCCATAGTGAAAGAATATACAGCCCTACTGCGTTGTCCAAAGGTTTAAGTCGATAAAGCTTATTCTAGAGCCGCTTATGTCCCGACCTTTTGGAAGAAATTGATTAACATTACAAGAATGAGCAAACAGTGGATTACAGCCAGGATCAAGCAAAAAGGTGACTGTAAGTGCACCCCATGGAAGAATTTGAGAGATTTGATTCTGGCGCATCCTGATACGAAAAAGAGAGTTGATGTGTTTTCTTTGAGCATCTACGGACTAATGATCTTCCCTAGGGCATTAGGGTATGTAGATGAGGCGGTCTCAGATCTCTTTGATCGGCTTGATAAAGGGGTCACACCTATTCCTGCAATCTTGGCGAGACATTTAGATCTTTGAATGCATGTAGGATGGCCGGTGAGGGTAGATTTATAGGGTGCACACATTTTTTGTTAGCTTGGGTCCATAGTCATTTCTGGAAAGTAGATAAGGTTTCTTATCAGGTTTTCTCCGGGAATTACTCCTTATTAAAGGAGATAGTGGCCACACCAAGAAGAGATGACATATCATAGGAAAATTGGATAGCGCTCCTCCAAAATCTCTAGGAAGAAGACGTCGAGTGGAGAGCTCCTTGGTTGATTCCCGACGAAATTCTTTACCAATGTGGGAGTTTTGACTGGGTCCCTTTGCTTGGGATTTGGGGAGCCATTGGGTATGCTCTTTTACTCGTATTGAGGCAATACAGATCAAGACAGTTCATACCAGCAATGCATGGACTAGCTCAATGTGAGTTTTTGTACAGGGGAGATAACTACAAGAAAACGGTAAATGAGATTTCTAACGCTTAGAATCAGACTCGTCGAATGAAAAGGCTGGCCATAGGTTCAATGACGACTCCCGAGTACAGTGGATGGTAGAGTAAAAGAATTAATGATAATATCTCCAGGCCGAATTTAGAGGGCGTTCGACCAATAGAAGAGTACTTACAAGTGATCCCATCAGAACTAGAAATCATAAAGCAAGACTTTGAGAGAAGGAATTTAGAACTTGAAAAGAAGATAGAACAATTGGAGGAAGAAAAGATGCATTTAAGGTTAGATGCTGATGTTCAAAATCTAGAGGCCGAGAAATTAAAGAAAGGAAAGAATAAAGCCGAGGAAGACTTGGATAGTTTGAAGACGGATTACAAGAAATTGCGTCTATCGATGAGAATCACCGGATTGGGAAAAACGTCAGAGCAATGGCGACAAGAGATCCAAGAAGAAAGGACCAAAGACGATCAGTGGGAGAGAAAATTCCAGGAGGCTCAGGCACAGAAAGAGGCCCTATAAAGGAGTTTGCTAGAAACCCAAAATGACAAAAGAGAATTAAAGGCTAGAGTGGCAGAACTCGAAAAATTACTTCATCAGCATAGAAATCGTAATTCTACGGTTGAGTTGAGGGCAAGTTTGAACAAGATTGAAGAAATGAAATGAAGGATAGAAGGACTAGAGTATGCATTACAAAACTGTGAGCTCCAAGTAGAGCTTCTTGAGGTAAGTGAGGAACGTTGGAAGGAACAATTTCACCATTCTCAGAATCAAGTTAGGAATAGAGATTACATTATGGGCAAGGCCGTGGCTCAGATTCGGGAGGTAGCCGATCATTTATAGACCTTGGCAATTCAGGCCGACGTGCTAAGCGTGTAGTATGAGCTAGAATCAGATCGGGGTCAAGAGTTAGCTTTGTTGCTTAGGAAATTTAAAACTTTGGGCACTAGGGCAAAGCCATATTTGTAATTCGTTTTATGTAAAGAATTTTGTTTTCTAGTAAAGTTTTCTAAATGAAATTGAATCAAAATCAATGCCTTTTTGCATTCATTTCATGCATTCGCATTACATCACATCATGTGCATTTAATTTCATGGAAAGACCCTAATTGGTTAAAATCATTTCAGAGTTAATCTGGAAACCAACAAAAACTTACCAACCAAAAATCATTACGGTACCCGAGCAAAGACAAAAGACATGGATCAAAGATTGGAAAGACTTGAACAACTCCAAAAGGAGATGCAAGATCAACTACAATTACAAATGCAAGAGCAACTGGCTAAAATCCAGCAAGACATGATGGACCGAATGTTGGAGTCCCAAAGAAATATGATTACTCAATTGACCCAACTGCTGACTGGAGGAATAGATAAAGGAAAGGACCCCATGGTTAATGCTGGAGAAGATAATGAGGAACCTCTCTATCCTCCAGGTTTTACTCCAACAAATACACAGAAACAACCTGAGGTGTACCCTCGAGGAACATTCATCACGATTAAGCCTCAACAATTTCAGGATGGTGTTTTGGTACCGATGAACTTACAAGCTGGATCAGGTTCTAACCCAGGGGTTAACCCAACTAATCCTGTTATCCCTGACCTTGATGAAGTGGCATAAAAAGAAAGGGCAAGGACAGAATTGCCAAAGCAGTTAGAGGACTGATGTAAATGGCTGGAGGAAAAATTCAGGGCCATGGAAGACGCTGATAGTTAGCATGGAATTGATGCTAAGGATCTGAGTTTGGTCCCAGATCTAGTGCTTCCCCACAAGTTCAAAATGCCAGAATTTTAAAAGTACAATGGGACAAGTTGTCCCAAAGCTCACATCACCATGTTTTGCAGACGGATGACCGGGTATGTTAACAACGATCAACTACTAATACATTGCTTCCAGGACAGTCTGGTGGGAGCAGCGTCCAAATGGTACAACCAATTGAGCCGTACTAGGATTAGTTCCTGGAGGGACTTAGCTCAAGCATTCATGAAACAGTATAGTCATGTAACAGATATGACTCCTGATAGAATTACTTTACAAAACATGAAGAAGAAACTGAGTGAGAGTTTCAGGCAATATGCACAGAGATAGAGGGAAATTGCCATACAAGTTCAGCCACCGCTCCTAGAAAAAGAAACTACGATGCTCTTTATCAACACCCTAAAAGCCCTGTTCATCACTCACATGATAGGAAGCACTACAAAAACTTTTTCAGACATAGTGATGACCGGCGAAATGATCGATAATGCGATAATGAATGGGAAGATAGATGCATAAGAGAGTAACAAAAGGTCAACCTCGAGGAAAAAGAAAAACAAGGTGAACAACACGAGTACATATAACAAGGGTTAATCAAAATCGATTACGGTAAATCAGCCAAGAACGATGGCTACCGGTCAACAAGGTTTATCAAGGCAGGAGTCCAGCACAAAGCAAAACACTGAGAAGCTCCAATTTACACCAATCCCAATGACATACAGGGAGTTGTATCAAAGCTTATTTAACGAACACGTGGTATCCCCTTTTTACCTAAAACCATTACAGCCTTCATACCCCAAATGGTACGATGCAAACGCTCAATGTGACTATCATGCAGGAATTTCGGGGCATTCAATAGAAAACCGCACTACCTTTAAGAAAGTAGTTAAAAGATTTATTAAAATGGGTATTGTGAAATTTGATGATGCACCTAGTACCGAAAATTTGCTACCCAATCACACTGATAATGGGGTAAATGCGATAGATGGAAAGGTGGGGAGAAGAATCAAGATCGATATTGCAGAAGTAAAAACTCATTTGATATGGGTCTGGATGGAGATGGTAAAAAGGGGGTTGAGCATTTCGGATCTTGAAAGGAGTTGTGAAAACAGAAAGAACTACTGTGAGTTCCATCATGAAGAGGGGCACAAGATAAAAGAATGCCTAAAATTTAGAGCCTTGGTGCAAGGTATGATGGACAATAAAGAGATAGAGTTCTGTGAAGAAGTTAAAGAAGAAGGAAGCATATGTGCGTCAGAATCAACAATGAAGGTCCCAAAAGTCAACCATCCTATGGTCATCACTTCACGATCTTAAAACAATGAAGCTGGAGTACAGATGACACCAAAGATCATAATTCAAAAACCGGCAGTCTTCTCTTATCAGGATAGCAAAAGGGTCCCCTGGAATTATGATTGCAACATGACAATCCCAGGAAAGGAGAACTCAGCCAGTGCTTCAAAAGAGGATCAAGATGTAGGTTCTCATATGCGTAGTGGAAGGCGTTACGATTTGATAAATGCCCGAGCAGAACCTGTAAAAGGAAAGACCCTAATGGTGGAGCAAAAGAAGGAAAAAGCAGTCAGACCTGAGCCGCTTGTTAATGAGCCAGTAAAAGAAGAGGAAGCTAAGGAATTTCTGAAGTTTTTGAAGCACAGCAAGTATAGTGTTGTGGAACAGTTGCATAAACAACCAGCTCGCATATCTATACTAGCTTTACTCTTGAGTTCAAAGGTACACTGAAGTGCATTAATGAAAGTACTGAACGAGACGTACGTGGCCAATGACATCTCTGTCAATAAACTGGATCGGATGGTTAATAACATAAGTGTCGATAACTTCATCTTCTTCAACGATGATGAAATACCACTAGGGGGTACGAGATCAACTAAAGCTCTGCACATTACTACCTGATGAAAAGGGTACACATTTCCAGGGGTTCTGATCGACAATGGATCGGCACTAATCGTATTGCCCCTATCCACATTTAATAGGTTGCATGTGGATAGCTCACACATGAAGGTATGCCAGAATATAGTGAGGGCATTTGATGGCACAGAAAGAGGGTCATGGGAAGAATCGAAATACCTCTGTTGATTGGCCCAACTACCTATGAGGTGGACTTCCTAGTAATGGATATCAAGCCCTCCTATAATTGTTTATTGGGAAGACCTTTGATACATTCGGCAAGGGCCGTGCCTTCGTCGCTACATCAGAAGTTAAAGCTAGTATCAGAAGGTCAGCTGGTGACGATAAATGCCAAAGATTATATTATCGCGGCCGTAACCAATGATGCACCGTACTTGGAGGCAAATGATGAGGCAATCGAATGTTCTTTTCAGTCTTTGGAGTTTGTGAATGCAACATTCATTACTGAGGGGAACCGGATTCCAGTGCCAAAAATATCCAAGGCTACCAGGATGGGATTACAACTGATGGTAGGAAAGGAGCCTTACCCAGAAAAGGACTAGGGAGACATCTTCAGGGAAGAGTTGAGGCTCCAATGCTGAAGGACAAGCATGACCGCTTTGGCTTAGTGTACAAGCCAAATGCAAGACAAAGAAGGAAGGAACTGGAAAAGAGGCAAGAAAGAAGAAGGGCACGTGTGAGTGGGGAAGAAATCAAATGGGAACCAATGATATTCCCCCACATATCCAAAACTTTCGTATCAGGAGGGATTATTCATCCCGAGAAACAACTCCAAGGATGCCAAGGAAAGAAAGTGTTGAAGAAATGTTGGGAAATGTTCACATCAATGCCATATGTGAAGAAACAACTAAATGAGGGACCTTGTCAGATATCCGCCCTTATGAACATGGGAGTGTTCTGAACAATTGGACTGCAGAAGAAATTCTTGTAGTTTTTAGAGCTTACTCAGAGTAATGTTCAAAACACACTTGTTGCTTTAAGCCTAGAAGCAATAAGAATTCCTTCGTGAAATAGGCTTATGTCCAAACATCATTATGAAATACATATTTGATATATTTTTGAGTAAATATTCTTTCATTCTTTCTATACAAGTAATTATGTTAGATTCTTTCATTCCTTGGACCTTTTTCCAAGTCATTCTTCCATCTCATTCATAATCATACTATACAAATAATTATTCTTAAGTTCATTCGTTCTTTGTATATTCCTTTGTACCTGCAGCAGGTTCTCGGATATCAACGACATGAGTAACGCTGTTAAGGAATTAGAATCTCCTTTTGAGCAAGACATGTATTTAGAGGGATCCCAGGACTTTGAAGATGACATAGACTGTGGCTTATCTGCGGACTTGTTAAGAATGGTAAAACAAGAGGAAAAACAAATTCTGCCTCATGAAGAGACAGTAAAGATTGTGACCTTGGAAGAAGGAAAGGCAGTGAAAATTGAAACGTGTATAACCGAAGAAATAAAGCGAGACCTCGTAGAGTTACTTCAAGAATTCAAAGATATCTTTGCATGGTCATACCAAGATATGCCTGGGTTAAGCACTGACATTGTTGTACACTGCCTCCCCATAAAAGAGGATTGCAGGCCGGTTCAGTAGAAGCTTCGGAAAATGAGGCCTGACATTGTGCTAAAAATAAAAGAGGAAGTCAAAAAGCAGTTCGATGTCGGATTCTTGCAGGAGGTCAAATACTCAAAATAGGTATCCAACATTGTGCCTGTCCCTAAGAAAGATGGGAAGGTGCGAATGTGTGTAGATTATAGAAACTTAAATAAGGCCAGCCCGAAAGATAATTTCCCCTTGCCTCACATTGATACTCTAGTAGACAATATGGCTGGCTATTCACTGTTTTCTTTCATGGATGGTTTCTCGAGATACAATCTGATAAAAATGCATCCTAAAGACATGGAAAAGACTACCTTCATAACCCTGTGGGGTACATTTTGTTATAAGGTGATGCCATTTGGGCTGAAAAATGCAGGAGCGACATATCAAAGGGCTATGGTGACCTTGTTCCATGATATAATGCACAAAGAAATCGAAGTTTATGTCGATGATATGATCGCAAAGTCTCGAACAGAAATGGAACATATCCAAGTTTTGAGGAAGTTATTCTTGAGACTGAGGAAATTTCAATTAAAGCTCAATCCAACAAAATGTACTTTTGGAGCTAGATTGAGAAAATTTTTGGGCTTCGTAGTCAGCAAGAGGGGAATTGAGATTGACTCAGACAAGGTTCGGGCTATACAAGAACTGCCTCCGCCGCGCACTCAAAAAGAAGTTCGAGGTTTCCTTGGAATGTTAAATTACATTGCTCGGTTCATTTCACAATTAACTGAGAAATGTGATCCCATATTTCGTCTTCTTAAGAAACACAATCCAGGCGTGTGGGATGATGAATGCCAGAAAGCTTTTGATAAGGTTAAATAGTACTTGTCAAGTCCTCCAGTATTGTCACCTCCATGCCCAGATAGGCCATTAATACTGTATTTGATAGTGTTTAATAACTCTATGGGATGTGTGTTGGGTCAACACGATGATTTGGGAAGAAGAGAAAAGGCGATATACTACCTCAGTAAGAAATTCACTGAGTGTGAAATGAGATATTCACCAATTGAGAAATTGTGTTGTGCCTTGATTTAGACAACTCGGAGGTTGAGGTAATACATGTTGTACCATACGACCTGGCTAGTCTCGAAGTTTGACCCTCTAAAATATATAATGGAGTCAACTGCTTTGAATGGAAGGATGGCTAGATGGCAAATCCTGCTCTCTGAATTTGACATAGTTTATGTGAGCCAAAAAGCCGTGAAAGGAAGCGCAGTAGCAGATTTTCTGGCCAGTAGAGCTCTAGAAGATTATGAGCCTCTGAACTTTGACTTCCCCAATGAAGAACTAATGTATGTGGCAGCTACTGAAGAAGACGCTACAAAAGATCACCTTTGGAAATTGAACTTTGACGGAGCATCAAATGCTGTAGGTAATGGAATTGGGGCAGTCTTGGCATCCCCAAATGGAGATCATTATCCACTCACGTGCAAATTGGATTTTGATTGTACAAATAATATGGCAGAGTATGAAGCATGTATCATGGGACTCCGTGCAGCCATAGAACACAAAATTAGAGCGCTGGAAGTGTATGGAGATTCTGCACTGGTGATCTACCAATTGAAAGGTGAATGGGAGACAAGAGACCCCAAATTGATTAATTATCGAAGGATAGTTCTGGGGTTAATTGAGGAGTTTGATGATATTACTTTCAATTATCTCCCGCGAGACGAAAACCAAATGGCAGATGCTTTGGCTACTTTGGCTTCCATGATCAAAGTGAGCAAACAAGAGGATTTAAAACTCATTCAAATGAGTATTTACGAGGCCCCAGCTCATTATTACAATGTGGAGGAAGAAGAAAGAGATTATCACCCCTGGTACCACGATATATTACGATACGTGAGAAATCGTGAATAACCTAATCAGGCAACCAATAACGATAAAAGGATGTTGAGAAGACTAGCCTGTGACTATGTCTTAGACGGGGAGATCCTGTACAAAAGAAGAAAGGATCAAGTACTATCGAGATGTGTGGACGCTGTTGAAGCTAAGAAAATTCTAGAAGAAGTCCACGAGGGTGTTTGTGGAACACATGCTAATGGTTTCACAATGGCTAGACAAATTATAAGATTCGGGTACTATTGCTTTACCATGGAGGGAGGCTGCATCAATTATGCTAAGAGATGTCACAAATGCCAAATTTATGGAGACAAAATTCATGTACCTCATTCGCATTTGCATGTTATGACTTCCCCATGGCCTTTCTCTATGTGGGGCATGGATGTCATCGGGCCGATGTCGCCAAAAGCTTCAAATGGGCATCGATTCTTCTTTGTAGTCATCGACTATTTCACCAAGTGGGTAGAGGCTGCTTCATATACCAGTGTTACTAAGTCGGCAGTCAGCAGATTCTTAAAAAAGGAAATCATATGTCGATATGGAATGCCTGAGAGGATCATATCTGAAAATGCATTAAACTTGAACAACAGCGCGATAGCAGAGGTCTGTAGTCAATTCAAAATCAGACACCACAATTCATCACCGTATCGCCCAAAAATGAATGGTGCAGTGGAAGCAGCCAATAAAAACATTAAGAAGATCGTGGGGAAAATGGCTGAAACTTTTAAAGATTGGCACGAGAAGTTACCATTTTCTCTCTATGCTTATCGAACGTCTATCAGAACTTCCACCGGGGCAACGCCTTTCCCATTAGTTTATGGAATGGAGGCGATTTTACCCATTGAAGTAGAGATACCTTCCCTTCGAGTTTTGTCAGAGCTAAAGTTAGATGAAGCAGAATAGATCCAGTCTCGATATGATCAGTTGAACTTGATTGAGGAAAAGAGGCTAAGGGCTATTCGTCAGGGTTAGATGTACCAAAAACGAATGATGCGAGCTTATGACAAAAAGGTTCGCCCAAGAGAATTTCACGAGGGGGACTTGGTATTGAAAAAGATCCTCCCCATGCAAAAGGATTTCAGAGGGAAATGGATGCCAAATTGGGAAGGACCTTACGTGGTAAAAAAAGCTTTCTTCGGAGGAGCACTGATTTTGACCGAAATGGATGGGAAAAACTTACCCAATCCTGTAAATTTGAATTCAGTCAAGAAGTACTATACTTAAAAAGGAAAAGAGGCCAAAGTGAAAACCCGCAAAGGACGCTTTGATACCTTCTTTAAAAAAATGGAGAGGCCAAGGTGAAAACCCGCAAATGGCGCCTTGAGACTAAAAGGGTTTTGAGTCGAAAACCCGAAAAGGGTGGCTCAAGTTGTGATCAAAGATGGGGCATGCGGTGACCTTGCTATACCTGAATTAACAAGGAGAGATGTTACATCTTGGGGCATCAACAGAGTACTCTTGATCTCCTAAACACATGTTGAGCTCAAAATGGTCCTTAAGAAGTTCGTGCAGAGAAGCTCATGCTGCGATATCTGGGGGTACCTATTTTCCTATCACTTATTTTGTATTCCAGCAATGTTTGCTTTCTTTGATTAATCCATTCTTTTTAGATTTTGTTCCTGATAAATTTCAGTTTTGACCATTATTATAATCCTTTTCAAGCATTTTGCATTGAAATAATGATTAATGGACTAATAATACTGTCACAAAATGAGCTTTGTGTAATACCCCATTATTTCCCGGGCCCATGAAATAAACCAAAATAGAAGATAAATAAATGTCTCAATTTATGCTTTACAATCCATTTACAAAACCAGACCCTTAGCCCAAATCTAATTTACCCGTGGCCCAATTACACCCCTTTGACCCAAACCTAGCAGACCTAACCTACCAGACCCAACCAAGCCCAAAACCAAAATGGCCCAACGACTAAACGAAAACAGCAGAACCCTTAGGTTCTCCCTCGCGCCGCAACACCAGCGCCCAACAGCTCCTCGCGCCTACGCCGCCTTCGATTGCACCACGTTCAGCGCACATCACCACCGAGATCTCCGCTTCTCGCCTGCAAAAGGAAAGCAATAAACAGGACATAATATATTTCCTTTTTTGTTTGTTATTTCGGGGCTATTTAAAACCCCAAAGATTTGTAAAAAGGAGAGGGGGGCATACAAATATTCAGAAAAAGAAATAAAAGAATACGATATACGATTTTACAGAGGTGATTCTCTTATGTTTTTTTTTCTACTTGATTCATGCATGTTTTATACAAAATACTACAAAAATAAGACGAGAAAAGAAATATTACCTTTGAAATGGAGCGATTTGGTCATCTGGCCACCGAATGTGGTGGCGCGTGAGGCGCGTGAGACGGAGGCACAAAGCTCCGATGTTCGGAGCTCGAACGAAGGGAGAAAGGGCTTGAGAGCGTTTTTGAAATTTTTTTTTAAAACAGTTTTAAAATGATTTTTATCTCTTTTTTTTTACTTATATAACAATAAGGAAACGACGCCGTTTTTGCTTAACCTAATAAGCGCAAAACGACGTCGTTCGGGGCAAGGGGATCCGCGCGTTGACCCGAAAACCCGGGTAGGATCCGCGTATTTTTTATTAATGGTATAATTGCCATTTCAATCCTCCCGCATTTTTATTATTTTTAATTTTGTTCAATCTAAATTCTTTTTATTTTTAATTTGGCCCCAAAACTCATATTCTGTTTCAATTGAATCCACGGGCAGTTTAAAGGCCAAAATCGGAACGGCACCGTTTTGGAAAGGAGGCACAATTGTCATATTAGTCCTTGTGTTTTAATGAGTTTTTTGATTTAGTCTTTGTTATCTATTTTTTAATTGCTATTTAGTTTTTTTTAACCTTTTTATTTTATTTCATTCAAATTATTTTAACAATATATCAAATTATTTTGTCATATTAAATATTTTATATTATTTCTCTTATTATTTATATATTAATTTATTAATAGTATAAAACTTTTATATATTTTATTTTAAACTATTATTATTTATTATTTTATTTTAATTATTTTCATTACATATCATTTTTAGATTAATATATTAGTTATTATATTCTATACTTTTTATTTTGTATATTATATAGTATTATATCCTACATTATTTTTTTAAAATTTATTTTATCTAAAATCATTTATATTGTATAAGTATATTATTTATTTTTAAATATAGTTTTGTATGTATTAGATTATTATAAATATATTTTTATTAAAAGTTATAAATTATTTATTTATTTTAAAATGTATTTTATTTATTTTTTTTCCTTCTTTCTTTTTCAATATATCTTTATACATTTTTTAACATTTATTATTTGGTATATGTATTTGCATGAAAGGTTTAATATTGTATATGAAATTTTCATGTTTATTTAGTTTTGTTATTTTGACATTTATTATTTTATATTTTTTTATATACTCTGTCATTTATTTATGATTGTCTTAATGTAGTTATTTTTAGCCGTTATTTCATAACTTTGTTGTCTGTATTAATATGATATTTTCATAAAATCATCATTTTAAAATGCATTTTGCAAAATTACTGTATTTTATCAAAAGGTTTTAAAATAAAGGCAATGTTTTGTGTTTAGAAATTCGGGAAATAGTGCCCTAACGTGCTGGGTTTCGATTTTCCGTTTGACTAAATAATTAAATACCCTTTTAATAAATTTCGTAAATTATAAGATGACTTTAGTTACGAGGGTTTAAAAATATCATGTCCTATCGTGCTGGATGTGATGTTTGTATTCTTTCGGAACAAAGAAATCTCAAGTTTTAAATCAAATTGTTCAGTTTTTTAGTCATATTTTAAATGTTTATTAAATTTTAAACATTTGGACATGATTCTATCGATTAGGTACCAATTTTTGGGCGTTATGAGGGTGCTAACCCTTCCTCATACGTAACCGACTCCCGAACCTGTTTTCTTGTTTTTCGTGGACCAAAAATCAGATGTTTTAAAATAAAACGTTTTACAAGGTGATCCAATCACACCTAAGTAAAAAGGGATTGGTGGCGACTCCCATTTTCGTTTTTAAAGTCGATCCTCGTTTTTTAAATTTAAAAATGGTTTCGACACTTTGCATATTACTCTGGAAACTTCTAAATAGTACTAGAACCTGAAACATGACTATTATTTAGAACTCACCAAGCCTAAGGGTTTGAAACATTGGAGAAAGAAACTCTAAATCGTGAATATTTCTTCAGATTTTCTGTCAAAAATATCGGCTGAACAAGAAGACAGGATATTACGTCAGTGATACAACCTTGAAGAACAACGAGCAATGACAACCCGGACATTAATAAAGGGATCATTCTCATGACATTCTGCATTCATGCAAATATCATCCATAACACATCTAGTTAGGAGCATTCGATTCATTATGATCATTGCATCCTAATCATTATGCATAAGCATAGGTCCATAAAATCGATTCTACAGGTTATGTCCCGCAGAGGATGGTGTAGCAAGATCGATGAATCCACAAGTCCTATACCTCTGAAGTTGCAGTAGGTCGGATCAAATCTACTATGGCGAATCTTATCTCCCTAAAGTTGCAGTGGAGCAGATTGAAGCCATTACCCTTATCTCCCTGAAGTTGCAGTGGAGCAAGTTGAAGATAGCGAATCTTACTCCCCTGAAGTTGCAGTGGAGCAGATTAGAGCTACGAGTTACAAGTCCTATACCTCTGAAGTTGCAGTGGGTCGAATCAAATCTACTATGGTGAATCTTATCTCCCTAAAGTTGCAGTGGAGTAGATTAAAGCCATTACCCTTATCTCCCTGAAGTTGCAGTGGAGCAAGTTGAAGATAGCGAATCTTACTCCCCTGAAGTTGCAGTGGAATAGATTAAAGCTACGAGTTACAAGTCCTATACCTCTGAAGTTGCAGTAGGTCGGATCAAATCTACTATGGCAAATCTTATCTCCCTAAAGTTGCAGTGGAGCAGATTGAAGCCATTACCCTTATCTCCCTGAAGTTGCAGTGGAGCAAGTTGAAGATAGCGAATCTTACTCCCCTGAAGTTGCAGTGGAACAGATTTAAGCTACGAGTTACAAGTCCTATACCTCTGAAGTTGCAGTAGGTCAGATCAAATCTACTATGGCGAATCTTATCTCCCTAAAGTTGCAGTGGAGCAAATTGAAGCCATTACCCTTATCTCCCTAAAGTTGCAGTGGAGCAAGTTAAAGATAGCGAATCTTACTCCCCTGAAGTTACAGCGGAACAGATTTAAGCTACGAGTTACAAGTTCTATACCTCTGAAGTTGCAGTAGGTCAGATCAGATATAACAAAACCAAACCTTATCTCTCTGAAGTTGCGGCGGAGCAGATTGAAGCTACAAGTCTAATCTCCTTGAATTGGATCGAAGCATCAATTCCTATACCTCTGAAGTTGCAGTGGGTTAGAGCAAGGCTATTTGAAGGATAGAAGCACCAAAGAAGTCAAGGCTCGGCAAGACCAGACAAAATTGGTCCTTTAAAAGTCTTTGCTCCATTCCCGTTACACGACAATGAGCAAAGAGGGGCAGCTGTAATGGGCCTATTTTGCTCGGGGCCCATAAACACAAATAAACCAAAATAATTAAAAGTTCAATTTTTTACAAACCCAAATAAATTAAAACCCAAACCAACCTGAAATCCAAACAAACTAAACCCAAAATTACAGCTCAACTAAGCCCAATAGCCTAAACCTAAAGAAAAAAAATCAGAAAACCCTAGGGCTAGCTGTGAGCCGCCACCGCTCCTTGCCACGTCAGCACCACCGCCAGCCTCCTCACGCGCGCCACCTTACGGCCTCCATACCTGCAAGGACAAAACCATAACAGCACACAAAAAATAGAGAAAAATATTGTATTTTTTTTTCGGCTATAAAAAGCCACCAAAACACATGTAATAGGGGAGTTTTTTGATCAAATACAAAAAAGAGATTTTTACACACGAAATCAATACAAAAAGCAATAAAAAAACAAAAAAGAAACCAAATCAGAAAAAGAGAGGTGATTTCATCTTTTCGAATCTGTTTCTTTTCTTTTAGCCATATATATATATAAAAAATAAAAGAGAGAGGAAAAACTGACCCAAAATTAGACGGTTCCCTCGCCGTCGAAGGCCGTCGAAGGGAGGAGAAACGAATTGTTTCTTATTTCTCCGCCGGGCTAGGTCATGTTTTCGGGGGTTTAGGCCTCAGATCTGCGTCCTGCACGAAATAGGCTTTGAAAAGGTGCATTTTGGGCTTTCCGACCACCGTGTACGGCGCTGCCGTCACCGACGACCGGCGGCCACCGCGGTGGTCCGGTGATCGGAGCCATTGCCGGCCATCGGGTTTTTGAAAGAAAAAGGGAGAGCAATTTTTGTTTTTTTAGAAGGGGGGCTAAAATGATTTTTTAAATTATTTTTTTTTGGCTTATATAGCAATGTGAAAACGACGTCGTTTTAGTGAGCCCCCCAGACGCCCAAAACGGCGTCGTTTCGGGGGGCCGACCCGAGACCCGACCCGCTTTGCCTAGGATCCGCGTGTTTTTTAGCGGAAGGGCTATTTGCGCTTTTGGCCCTTCCGCTTTCTAAACCTATTTCAATTAAATCTTTTCGGTTCTTTAAATCTGGCCCGACAGTTTCACCTTTGCTTCATTTTAGTCCTTATTGAAATGCTACGTTTTATGAATAGGGGATAATTTCCCAACTGGTCCCCCCTATTTTTTCGCGCGTTACATTGGGCCCTAATTCTTTTTCCTCTTTTTAAATTCGATTCTTTAATTTTATTTCTCTTTTAATTTAGTCCGTTTTAATGTTTTTTATTTATAATTTGTGTTCTTAATTTTATTTTAATTGCAATTTAATACAGTATTCATTTAATATCAGTTTTTTTATATATTTTTATGTATCGTTTTCATCTTTTTATTTATTTGTTTGCATGTACATATATTCTTTTTATTTATTATTATTATTATATGTATTTTTTTACTTCATTTTTTTGTTCACATTTTTCATTTTGTGTATTTTACTTTATTTCATTATTTCATTATTATTATTGTACTATTATTAATATATTATTAATTAACTTTGTTATTATTACTATTATTTCTTTAATATTTATTTGCTTAATTTTTTAAATACATTTATTCATTTTATCATTTTATTACTTATTCATTTATATCTTTCTATATAATTTTAAAACTTCAAAATTTATTATTATTATTAATGTCATCATCATTATTACTAGTATTATGATTTTTTAATTTGTATTGCACTATACTTGCTTATTTATTTGTTTAATATTTGATAAACCGTAAAAGTAACATATTTTAGGCCCACATTTAGCATACTTTTGGATGAATTATCCCTTATTTTATGTAAAAAGGTGCTCTTAATCCTTTCTTTTCATGTTTTATACTCAGTGAAGCGCGGAGGATGAAAAGAACAAGCAACGGGCTTAAAACGAGCCCAATGGGCCAAAGCACGAAATCAACACGGCCGGGCCCAAGACCACACTACCGTGCTTCCTCAATAATCTCGAACACGGTCTAAGCCACAAAATACACGCCGTGCCTCATTAATGAAGTCCGAACACGGCCTAAAGACGATTCACACGGGCGCGCGTGCCATGGCCGTGTCCCCGCCATGAAAAGAGCAATTTCAATCTGATTTGGATACTTAGGGGCAAAGAAACACATTCCAAAAGCCTATAAATACACCCCTAAGTATGACCGTTTAAGGAGTCAACGGGGAGTCGACGGGAGCCTAAAGCTACCGTCTGGGGAAAGCGCCTTGCTAGGCCGAGAAGGTAGATTTGTGGGGATTCACTCGGGGATAGCCAGTTGATCCATCTCAAGAAGCGAAATTACTCAAGACGGAGGATCTCCTCTTCAATTCCTTCAGGGGGTTTTAGGGATTTCTTATGTTTTGTTTTATCTTTTCTTCTGAGATGTTTTCTTTTATTGTTATGAACTAAACCTTCAGATACCTGAGGGGGATGAAACTTAGATGAATCTTGTTATCGTTTACTGAACTATATGATAAATATTTGATTTGTTCTTAATTATGTGTTCTTAATTCTTGTGTTAACATTTCGCGGATATTGATTCAAGTTTAATGTGCTTAGGTGGAGGAGCAAAAGTCCCTGCCTAAGAGTAGATCTAGCATAGTTAAGCGGAGTTGATCGCGCGCCTAGAGATAGGGTGACGAGGCGTTGCCGGATTAGGGTGAAACCTAATATGGGAGTTCATAGATCGATTTAATGCAATTCTATGGGTTTTAATTAGAAAGATATTTCAATTAATCAACCTAGGGTTAGACGTTATTCGCCTCGAGAGAGGGTTTAATATAAATTAGTGAATCCTACGGATCAAGTCAAATGAATAAATCGTCTGGTTCAAAGTTAGATAGCAAGTGAAGTCTAGGTGGATTCTTCCTTGGGTGTCTTCTTAATTAATTGGTTTTTCCTCAAGTATTCTCCCAAATTCATTCTTTTTTTGTCTTAGAGTCTTTAGTCTAGTAGTTAATTAATTTTGATTAAACGACCATTCGCTTAATTCTTAGGCTAAATAATAGAAAGAAAGTTAGTATTAGTACTTTTAGTTCCTTTGGGTTCGACAATCCGGTCTTGCCTAAGCTATACTACTGTTCGATAGGTGCACTTGCCTCAATCGTTGTCATAGTTAGTTTCCAGGTTCGATCATTATCTTTTTATAAATTTTAAAACTCGACAGATTAACGATCAAGTTTTTGGCGCCGTTGCCGGGGAACTAAAATATTAAGAACACTCTATTTTTATTACTTTAGCCATTTTTATTTTTTGCAATTCAATTTTATTTCTTATTTTATTTGCTAATTTTTCTTCTTTTATTACTTCTTCCTTCCAGGTACCTCTAGTTTATGACTAGAAGGAACCCGAGAGGACCTTTAGTATACGACAGTGATATTGAAGCTATCGCTTGCAGGAATCGCAGAGAAATTAGGCGAGCCCTGAATTACCAAGAAGAACAACAACAAGACGAATCCAATCCTACTGAAGGGATGGACGAGAATAATCCACCACCACAAGATGTGGCAGAAAATAATGCTCCGCATACTATGTATGATTATGCTAAACCTCATTTAACAGGAGCCGAATCTAGTATTGTTAGGCCTGCTATAGCTGCTAATAATTTTGAATTAAAGCCTAACACTATACAAATGATTCAACAAATTGTTCAATTTGATGGTTTGCAGGACGAAGATCCAAACACTCATATAGCTAATTTTTTAGAGTTCTGTGATACCTTCAAAATAAATGGCGTTTCTGATGATGCCATAAGGCTTCGGTTATTTCCCTTTTCATTAAGGAATAAAACCAAACAGTGGTTAAACTCGTTACCACGAGGGTCAATCACTACATGGGATCAAATGACCGAAAATTTTTTATTAAAATATTTCCCACCGGCCAAAACGGCCAAATTACAGAATGATATCTCTTCTTTTTATTAACTCACCCACTAATTTTAACCCAAAAACCCTTTGTTTTTGTTATCACCATTCCTTTTGACTACCCTTATATCGAGATTTGATTTGATTAATAGCCTAACTATGTTTTTTATTTCAGTTTTTTATCCTTTGTTATGTATTTATGATTTGTTCTTAAAAAAAAATCAAAACTATATTCATTATTCATTATTAGTTGTGTTTAAATGAGCTTATACGTTTGAATTCCAAATATTGAAGAAGAAGCTCGTATTATTAGTATTATTAGCTTTCAGTTGATGTAATTACTTTTATTTAGTTCATTGTTTCTGGTTAGGTAATTTTTCAATTCGATCTCGATTCTAACCCTCTAATTCAGCCTTTATCCACACCTTAACCCAAGCCCCGTTACAACCCTTTCAAAGACCTTTTGATTTGTGCATCATTTCATATTACAGTGGTGGAGATTTGATTTTCATGCAAGCCTATGGGATTAACTTTTCAGGTTTGACGTTTGAATGCTTAATTCTGAACCTTAAACACTTCGAGTGATTTGAGTGAATCTTTTGTGAGGATGTCAATCCTTGTAAGTTTTGAATCAGAGGTAATTATTTAGATGAGGGGAAACACCTATGTTTTGTGCTACAAATCTAAGACTTATATTGTTTGAATCTTTAAGGCTCTTTGAGTTGAATTATCCATGTATAAATCATCTATGAATTATGATGAGACATTGTTGATAGGAATATTGAATTATGGAAAGTTCGTTTTAATTGTAAGTTGAGAATTTTGCTTGAGGACAAGCAAAAGCTTAAGTGTGGGGGTATTTGATAAACTGTAAAAGTAACATATTTTATGCCCACATTTAGCATACTTTTGGATGAATTATCCCTTATTTTATGTAAAAAGGTGCTCTTAATCCTTTCTTTTCATGTTTTATAATCAGGGAAGCACCGGAGGATTAAAAGAACAAGAAACGGGCTTAAAACGAGCCCAATGGGCCAAAGTACGAAATCAACACGGCCTGGGCCCAAGACCACACGGCTGTGCTTCCTCAATAATCTCGAACACAGTCTAAGCCATGAAATACACGGTCGTGCCTCATTAATGAAGTCCGAACATGGCCTAAAGACGATTCACACGGGCGTGTGCCATGGTCGTGTCCCTGCCGCGGAAAAGAGAAATTTCAATCGGATTTGGATACTTAGGGGAAAAGAAACACATTCCAGAAGCCTATAAGTACACCCTAAGTATGACCGTTTAAGGGGAGTCGACGGGGGAGTCGACGGGAGCCTAAAGCTACCATCTAAGGGCGTCTTGCTAGGCCAGAGAAGGTAGATTTGTGGGGATTCACTCGGGGATAGCCAGTTGATCCATCTCAAGAAGCCGAAATTCTACTCAAGACGGAGGATCTCCTTTTCAATTCCTTCAGGGGGTTTTAGGGATTTCTTATGTTTTGTTTTATCTTTTCTTCTGAGATGTTTTCTTTTATTGTTATGAACTAAACCTTCAGATACCTGAGGGGGATGAAACTTAGATGAATCTTGTTATCGTTTACTGAACTATATGATAAATATTTGATTTGTTCTTAATTATGTGTTCTTAATTCTTGTGTTGATATTTCGCGGATATTGACTCAAGTTTGATGTGCTTAGGTGGAGGAGCAAAAGTCCCTGCCTAAGAGTAGATCTAGCATAGTTAAGCGGAGTTGATCGCGCGCCTAGAGATAGGGTGACGAGGCGTTGCCGGGTTAGGGTGAAACCTAATATGGGAGTTCATAGATCGATTTAATGCAATTCTAGGGGTTTTAATTAGAAAGAGATTTCAATTAATCAACCTAGGGTTAGACGTTATTCGCCTCGAGAGAGGGTTTAATATAAATTAGTGAATCCTACGGATCAAGTCAAATGAATAAATCGTTTGGTTCAGAGTTAGATAGCAAGTGAAGTCTAGGTGGATTCTTCCTTGGGTGTCGTCTTAATTAATTGGTTTTTCCTCAGGTATTCTCCCAAATTCATTCTTTTTTTGTCTTAGAGTCTTTAGTCTAGTAGTTAATTAATTTTGATTAAACGACCATTCGCTTAATTCTTAGGCTAAATAATAGAAAGAAAGTTAGTATTAGTACTTTTAGTTCCTTTGGGTTCGACAATCCGGTCTTGCCTAAGCTATACTACTGTTCGATAGGTGCACTTGCCTCAATCGTTGTCATAGTTAGTTTCCAGGTTCGATCATTATATTTATAAATTTAAAACTCTGACTTCACAGCGATCAATATTAGTTCTTTAGTTCTAAATTTTTAGTCCTTTTTAATGATTATTTTTCGTTTATTTTGGCTGGCTATTTTATCTTCGTCCTTTATATTGTCATGCATTAATGCATTCATTATTAGCCTGTTATGCATATTACTACTGTAATTTTTTTTTTTTACATTTTACTATAAAATCGTGTAACATTAATCTTTATCTGATACAAAAAAAATTAATTAAGCAATTTTTTTGTAATTCGAGATTCGAGAAATCGTACCCTAACTTACTGGGTTTCGATTTTTGTCGCCGAGTCTAAAGAACCAACTATCCTTTTTTTTAAATCAAAGCATACAAGTTAAATAAAAGCTTATTCTCGGGAATTCAAAAATTTTGTGTCCTAACTCACTGGATGTGACATTTTGTTATCTCGATGTAAGGATTTCTAAAAATAAAGGCAATATTCTGTATTTGAAATTTTGAGAAATTGTGCCCTAACTTACTGGGTTCCGATTTTTCATTTGACCTAAATAAACCGAATATCCTTCTTAAACTTAAATGCATGAGTTTTAAAAGTTAAAAGACAAGCCTAGTTTCGAGGATTTGAAATATCGTATCCTAACTCGCTGGGCGTGACATTTTACTTCTTCGAAATAATAGGGTCTTAACATCCAATTTAATTTATTCAAGTTTTCTTTTAAATAAAAAGGATCGTATTTTAAAATCTTTTCAAATTTTCGACATTAAGACGTTAATTAATCAATTAGGTACCAATTTTGGGCGTTACGAGGGTGCTAATCCTTCCTCGTATGTGAATCGACTTTCAACCTGCTTTTCTCAAATTTTGTAGGCCAAAATTATTGTTTTAATAAATCAAAATGTTTTAATGATCAATCTCAAGGTGATCTGATCACACCTCGAAAAAAGATTGGTGGCGACTCCATTTTTGTTTTTAAAGTCGACCCTGTTTTTAAAAAAAAAATGGTTTCGACCGCCCGGTTTGGATGTATGATCATTTCATGTGGTTGCGAAATTTATGTTGTATTGAGAATGGATTAATTTGTAACCGGTAAAGTCTGATGCATTATCTTATATCTGAATTGCCTGGTTTGGATTATGACTCTTGACAGCATGTGTTTGAACTGTTAAAGTCTTGCATAAACTGTCCTTCAAACGTTTTTATTGATAAGCATTTTGCAAGTCTGATTCTTTGTCTTATATCTGAATTACATGGTTTGGATGTAAGATCTAATTTTCATGTGGTTGAGAAATTTATGCCGTAATGAGAATGGATTAATTTGTAACTATTGTCAATTCTTATGGAGTCTAAAAACTCCATTCGTATTTTGGCAAATAGTTTCTCATATATTTATAGTAACATATTCAATATTAGTAGAGTTTTTAGAAAAATAGATATTTATAAAATAAAATATATATTATTTTTTAGAAAAAAATATACTGCTAATATAACAAATACTAACCTTAAATATATATTGCAGATAAATCTTATTTTCAGAATAAAAATGCATTTCCGAGTGAGTTATCACTATTATTATTAATTTTTTTTATAATTTAATTGAAAACTTAATTTCATGACTAAAAAAATAGGAGCACAACAATATGGTGATTCAACATAAAGTTCTACCTAATAATTGAAAAACCATCGAATTATACTTTTGTAATTTTATTACTTTATAAATTATTTAAGTTTTTTTGCTGACAATAAATTATTTAATATTAAATGGCTGACAATAAATTATTTAATTTTTAATTTTTAAAATTGATTGCTACTTTTTTTTATGAAAAATTATTTACCAATTTTTTAATTTCAAAATTATATGTTTGTTTTAATATATTATACGTAAAAGTAAAATACAAACTAATTAAATATTTTAAATATAACACATAATAAATTCATGTATCGCACAGATATGCAAACTAGTATATATATTTACAAAATATTTGGTAAAAATATCATAGCAATTCCTTTATTATACTTTAAATTACATTTTAATTCTTCTATTGAAAAAATAAGCAGTCTTTGTAGGATAGATAAAAGAACAAAATACTCCATTAGTTAAATTTGTGTCATTAAAGGCTTATGTTGTATGTAGGTGAAATTTAGGATTTTTTTCCATGGAATACAACACCACCTCAGCAATATACATTAGTGCATATAGTATGTCATAACTTAAATACCTTACATAAATATATATCATATCTATGGACTTACATAACTTAAATCACTTACATAAATATATATCATATCTATGGACTTACATAACTTACATAATTTACATAACGTACATAAATATATATCATATCATAATAGTTTACACCCATTAGATACTTGAAACTTGATATGTATTATCTATTTTAGTACAATGACATGATTTAAATCAATTGAGAACATTTAAGTAACCGTAATATATTGTCAACTTTAGACTTCAAGAACTACGAAATGGATAAGAGTTGGATGAATTTGTCATGGGTAAGCAACGACTATCGAAATGGAGTACAAAATTTTCTAAATTTTGTATTTCAAAATGCAAACCAAGAGAATATGATTCTTTGCCCTTGTAAGAAGTGTGGCAACATCAATTGGCATTTTCGTGAAGTTGTCTACGAACATATAATTGTTGATGGATTTATTCGGGGGTATAAAAAATGGATTTTCCATGGAGAGTGTACACCTAGTAGAACCTCTTCAATAATTAATCCGGCTTATCCTCATAGTGCTTACCATCAGTCTGTTAGAGAAGATGACATTGAAAGTATGTTGCGGGATGCATTTAATATGCACAGTCATGGTTTGCAATTGTTTCCACCTGACTTTATTGCATCCGATGATTGTAATACTGGTGGAAATGCTTTTACCGAAACGGGAAGAAGTGTACGTGATGAAGATCCAAATAGAGAAGCGGCGAAGTTCTACAAGTTACTTAATGAAATGAATGAAGAACTTTACGAGGGATCAAAATATTCAAAAATGTCCTTCTGCATTCGCCTATTTCACTTAAAATGTTTGGGAGGGTGGACCGGAAATTCTTTTACAATGCTGTTAGAGTTTTTGAGAGAGATGTTTCTGTTTGCAAAAATCCCTCATTCATGCAAAGATATGAAGAAACTGATAAAATATTTAGGCCTTGGGTACGAGAAAATTCATAGTTGCCCAAATGACTGCATGTTTTATTGGGGTGATCGAAAAAACCAACAATTTTGTCATGTTTGCGGTAAATCTAGTTGGATGAATAGGAATACAAAAGATGTGAATGAGATGAAGGTGAGGCACAGTCAAGAAATAAGCCAGTAAAGATTTTGCGATATTTTCCACTAATACCAAGGCTTCAAAGGCTTTTCATGTCATCAAAGACAGCCGAGTCTATGATGTGGCATCATGATCAACGAACCGAAGATGGATTATTAAGGCATCTTGCGGATTCTTTAGCTTGGAAATCATTTGACAGTAAATTTCCAAGCTTTGCAACTGATCATACGAATGTGAGGCTTGGGCTAGCATCTGATGGGTTTAATCTTTATAAAATCATGAGTATTTCGTACAGTACTTGGCCTGTAGTGCTTGTTCCTTACAATTTGCCTCCATAGATTTGCATGAAGTAATCTTCTTTTATCTTTACTATGATTATCCTTGGAGAGAAAGGTCCTAGAAATGATATTGACATTTATATGCAGCCACTTATTGAAGAGTTGAAACAGTTATGGGTGGGTGTTGAAACATATAATGTCTTGAGAAAAGAGAACTTTTTTTACGTGCTGCTTTGTTGTGGACTATTAACGATTTCTCGGCTTATGCCAATTTATCTGGTTGGAGTACCAAAGGACGTTATGCTTGTCCTTGTTGTGCGGCGCAAACATGTTCGAAGTGGTTATATAATGGGAAGAAGTTCTCCTATATGGGGCATCGTCAGTGGTTAGATGGAAATCATAGATTTAGATTTCAGAGGACTCTATTTGATGGTACTGAAGAGTTCAGAAAAGCTCTAGAGCAGACCATTGGATCTGAAATCTTGTTCATGTTAAAAGATATCAATTTCAGTTATGGGAAGATGAACTAACCATACAACACGCAAGCAAAAAGAAGACTGAGGGAGGCGTATGTTGGCGATATTGATGAGTAGATTGATGATGAATCTGATGAAGAGGATGATCCTAATGAGGCGGACTTGTGGAAAAAAAGAAGTATTTTTTTTTGAGTTGCCTTATTGGGAGCATCACATTTTGCGACACAATCTTGATGTTATGCATATTGAGAAGAATGTTTGCGATAACATCATTGGGACAATTCTGAATGTCGATGGAAAATCAAAAGACAATCTTCAAAGTCGACTTGATCTAGTTTACATGGGAATTCGGCGTGAACTTCATCCCCAAGTACTTCCGAATGGGAAATATAGGTTGCCTCCTTCAATTTTTGCAATGTCGAAGAAAGAAAAAGAAGTGTTCTGCATGGTGTTGAAGGATATAAAGGTCCCAGATGCGTATACATCAAATATATCTCGATGTGTGAGTCTTAAATATTGAAGACTGTATTCCCTAAAATCACACGATTATCACACCTTAATGCAAGATTTTACTATCAGTTGCTTTACGATGTTGTATGTCAAAAAAGGCGACGTCTTGTATAATTGAACTATCCAATATAATGAAAGCTATTTGTGGCAAAGTTTTGAATGTTGAAGAACTTGAGAAAGTACAAGATCAAGCCGCCTTGACTTTATGCAAATTGGAGAAGATCTTTCCACCTTCCTTCTTCACTATTATGGTGCACTTGATAATCCATCTCCCTCACGAAACAAAACTTGGTGGACCGATTTTCTATCGGTGGATGTATCCTATAGAGAGGTGCTAATTTATTTGTAAAGTTTTTTATTCATTCATGAATATACCTTGAGTTACAACTTTTGATAATGTTGTATATCGTCTTTAGGTTCCTATTCAAATTGAAGTCTTATTGTCGTAATAAGCATTATCCAGAAGGATCAATAGCTGAAGGATACTTGGCAGAGGAGTGTATGACTTTCTGTTCTAGATATTTAGAAGATGTTGAAACAAGATTGAATAGACCAAGTAGAAATGCTGGGCTCACTGATCATAACTTGGCCGAAACTTATTTATTTCAAAGTTATGGGGAACCAATCGGTAAAGTTGAAATTACAGAATTAGATGATATATCTTGGGTACAAGCACACCGATATGTTCTTTTTCACCACGATTCGATTGAACCATTACGCAAGTAAGTTTTAGGATTTGATAAATATTCATCTTTTTTATTTGTTTATCTTCTAACCAAGTAATCCACTTTTTAACATAGCGAGTACAAACAAATCTTGAGATCTCGTTTACGCTCTCAAAGATTACAACATCGAGAGATTAATAAGTTATTCACAGAATCTTTTCATGAATGGTTAAGCCAAACGGTATGCAACTGAAGCTTTCATTGACAAATAATGTTTTTCTCATAACATTTATAATTACTCAATTTACTTTCGATTCAATAGGTTTGGAGTGGAAAGGACGTCAATGAAGAAGTTAAATAGCTTTCCCAAGGTCCGAATAGAGTAGTAAAAAGATATAGTGCCTTCCTCATCAATGGATTCAGATTTCATACAAAATATCGTGAGAGATTGAAGAGAACTCAAAATTGTGGAATAGTTGTTAATTCTTCAATTACAAGTTATGCTAGGGCTAAGGACAGTAATCCTATTGAGGGAAATGTGGAGTATTACGGACTTCTTATTGACATTATTGAGTTGGATTACTACGGCAAATGGAACCTTGTCTTATTTTGATGTGATTGGGCTGATGTTAATACTACTCGCGGAATTAAAAAAGATCAATTTGGTTTTACAATGGTGAACTTCTCTCGATTGATTCACACTGGACAACAATTGATAGATGAGCCGTATGTATTTTCTTATCAAGTGAAACAAGTTTTTTTACTCGAAAGATCCAACTGATGAGGGTTGGTACGTTGTACTCCAAAACACCCCTAGAGACTTGTTTGACATGGGCAATGGAAGTAGAGATGACATCGTCGAAAGATCAGAAACTTTGCTTTTTCCAGAACAAAACTTAAATGAAAATATCCCTAGTACTAGTATACAATCTCAATGGGTTCACCAGGATGTGGATGAAGATATTTACGAATTATGATGTAGTAAGATTTTACGATTTTTAAATTATATGTAATATTATAATTTAAATCTTGGTCTTGTTAAATATTTCAACTATTTTATATGTACTATTCTTGTTGTAATTAGTTACTAAAATTTCAACTATTTTATGTGTATTGTAGAAAAAATGCCTAGAAGAAGATTGCGAGATCTAAGTATTGTTCAGAATACTCCAAATTCAGAAGAAACAAATAGTGCACAACAGATTGCCATTGGATCTTCGAATGTTCCGAATACATTTGACGAACCTACAGAAATTCAGAGTAAATGCTAACTTTAATTTACATGCGTGTTGACTTTTATTATTGATTTCTTTTTCAACTTCTTATATTATAATAGACCATTTTTCAACTGAAAGTGGTGGGACGCGCAAAGCTTGAGGACGTACACTACTAAAAGAATTATACGAGTTAAATCTTGTCGAGCGTGTCAAAGTATCTAGAAACAGTCATGGTCATCCTGTTGGATCAGAAGCTCGACTTTAAGCAGGATATTTGGGCATTATAGCACGAAATGCAAATATGTTGCCTATCAACTACGAGTCATGGCATCAAATGCCTGATAGTAACAAAAATCAAGCTCTCGATAATATTAAGGTAACAAAACGTGAATGTAATTTATAATACTTTGGTTTAAGTTTCATTTATATTTACTTTCTAAACTTGTGTTTTTTGTGTGAGAGATTTTCTTTAGAGGGCTCGGATAATTATGTCAAGAAGGCATTGGGAAAAAAATAGAGAGACCATAAAAGCACTTTAAAGAAAAAAAATTTAAGAAAAATATAAGCCTCGAAGAGAAATTGTGAAATGTCCCGCCGGGAATGCTGAGGTACCAATGGGAAGATGCGGTTAGATTCTGGAATTCAAAGAAAGGAGAGGTATTACGTACTTCCAAACTCTTATAATTATTTCGGTTTATAGTATTTACTATATACGTAATAATAATTTCATAATGTAGGATCGTGAGCGAGTTGGAACAACAAGCAGGCAAAAAAAAAAATTCACGCACACAGCAGGGTCGAAAAGTTTTGCTTGTGTAGCTGAGGCCGAGGTATTTTAAATTTATTAATTGTGTCATATATTAATTACTTTCTATTAAATTATATTTTTACTACTATATTGTAGGAACTCTCGTCTGGTCAAAAAGTTGGACGCCTTCAGCTTTTTGACATTACACATAGAAAGAAAGATGGATATCCTATGAGTTCTGAAGCTGGAGAAATTATGGTATATTTACTTAATAAAATTTGATTTATTTTAAATATATATAATGTTTAATTATAATGGTTTAATTCGCCGTTAGTAGTTCTAAATAATGTTAAGTTATGTTGCATTTGTTTTTATTATATATTTCGTTTCTAACTCTTTGATTGATTTATTAGGAGAAACTAAAGGATAAAAAGGCGGAGTATGAAGCGGTTGCTTCGAGTGATAGTTCTGTTAATCTTGATGACATTGATAACAGAATTATTACTGAATTTTTGGGTCCTGAAAGGCATGGTCGGGTTCGATTTCAAGGATCTTTTGTTAACCCAACCCAATATTTTGGATCCAGCTCGCAGCAATACATGCCTTCGGCGAGTCAAGCTCAAGTTGAAGTTCTGAGGTTTAAAGAATGATGATGGCTCGGGATGCAGCGAGAGCACGCTTGAGCAAATTGCTCAACTTAAAGCGGAGGCAGCATCGAGAGAAGCCGAGGTTCAAAGAAAATATGAAGAACTCCAGCTACAACTTAAAGCGGAGGCAGCAGCGAAAGAAGTAGAGGCAGCAGCGAGGGAAGCAGAGCAAAGCAGAAAGTACGACGCACTCCAGCTACAGGTTCAGAATATGATGAAAATGTTTCAGCAGTCACAAAATCCGCCATCTTAGACATTTTTTTTTCTTATTGTAAGAATGTTTTTAACATTCTAAATTTTAACATTATTGTAAGAACATTTTGAATTATACTTCATTTATTAATTTATATCATATATCTTTCGTTGAATTTGAAGTATCATTTAGATTTGTTGTATTTGGTTGGATTTTATGTTACAGGAAGGGTTGTATATGGATGAAAATAGGATGTTGCAAATCTGCCAAAGTTAGTGGCGTTTTTTTTAAAAACGCCGCTAAAGTACAGCACATTTAGCGGCGCTTTTATAAAAAACGCCGCTAAAAGTCATGCTCTATAGCGGCGTTTGTGATAAAAAGCACCGCAAAAGGCCATGTTCTTTAGCGGTGTTTGTGACAAAAGCGCCGCTAAAGGTCATGTTCTTTAGCGACGTTTGGGGGTAAAGCGCCGCTAAAGGTCATGTTCTTTAGCGGCGCTTTTATCGGAAACGTCGCTAAAGGTCATGTTCTTTAGCGGCATTTTTTTCACATAAACGCCGCAAAATTTAGCAGTATTGTCTATAGCGGCGTTTTTTGCAGCGCTTGGAAAAACGCCGCAAATAGTTTTAGCGGCCCGCTAAAGGCCTAAAAAATGCCGCTAAAAGTCTGTTTTGCTGCAGTGTGTTAAATTAAGTTATTATAAGAAGATATAATTAAATTTATAGAATAATGAGGGTTGAAATTCTTTGCTAAAATTAATACAACAAGCTATTATCATAAGTATTTCAGTCCATTTGTGGTAGAAAACAAATATCAAAGCCCCAATTCCAACAACAATGTCCACATCATATTAAGATAGCCACCAAGGTTGATTTTATTTATTTATTTCTTTTAATTTTGGTAATTTCAATTTTCAACTTCCTTGCCCAGCTGTGTAACGCCCCAAAATTTGTATATTTGTTTCTGTGTATTTATGACACAGATATTTGTCAGCTTCAGTGGTTGTGTGTTCTGGAAGTGTCTAAGAAGTCTTGGGTTCAAGTCTTGACTTAGGCAAAATTTTTGTTTTTATATGAATAACCCCTATCTCTGGCCAGTAGGCTTATAAGGATAAGTGTGTTTAATTATATCAGAATGGGTCTGCTGATCTAGTGGTTAAGTGGAGTGTTATCATGCTAAAGGTCTGGTTTTCGATTCTCTGCGATGGCAAGTAGTGTTATTTTTGCTCTAGGTTCGGCTAGAGTTGTGCTATTAGTGGACTCCGAGTAGTGGGTGGTTAGTAGAATTTGATGGAGAAAATTAAGGGTTTTGATATAGTGGGGATTTGGTAAAACACTTGGGGTACCGAAATTCTCTCCAGAGAAAGAAAAACTGACGTCTTCTCTTTCACCTTTTCTTCCTTTTTCTTTCTGCTGTAGCCAAAATTCCCCATTGCTGTCGTTTTATTTTCACCCTATTTCCTTGTTCTCCAAACTTGATTTTTGCCTCTTTTCCGTCGTCATCTCACGTCTCTACTTTTCGTGTGTTATTCGGTAAGTGATAAGTGAGTTCTTTTCGATTTGTTCAATGAATTTTCGTTTGACGAGAGTCACTTTTTTTTTAGGCACAAATTAAGGGGTTGGTGGATCCCAATTGACGCTGTGGTTGTGCAAAATCAGGGTTGCTTAAACGAGGTAAGGTTGGCGTTGGTCTTTGAGAATTGTCTGTTCGTAGAAATTCAGATTAAGTGACCGAAATTGGGCTTTCTATTGTCGAATATAGGTTCTGGAGTGCTCAGGAGTGATTACGCGTCGAAATCGAATCAGGTGTGTACCCGAAACACTGAAAATGCGACTCGGCGAAAAGCCAAAAAAGCATACTCTCGACGCCACACGGGCGTGTGGTAGGCCGTGTGAGGGGAAATGACCGTGTGATCGACGAACCAGGCCGTGCGCGTATGACACGGGCGCATGACACAGCCGTGTGCTGGCCGGTGAGGCCGTGTACGAGACATGGGCTCGACCAATTGGGCCGTGTGGGCCACACGGGCGTATGGGCCCACACGGGTGAACCACACGGGCGTGTGAGATGTTGGGCTAGGCCGTGTGATCCACACGGCCAAGGCCAAATTGGGCTGTGGGGGCTACACGGGCAGACAACATGGACGTGTGAGCCCATTTTCACTGATTTATTGCTAAGGTTGCACGGGTCGCCCGAGACGACTGTGAACCTACTGTAGGGTCGGTAAGATTACCCAGGGCCCTAACTGAATGACTGTTATATCCATACTTGATATGTATATATATATATATGACTGTATATTGAGCATGTTGTTTGTACCGCACTGTATATATGTAATATACCATGATTGGGCATGACATAAACTGTATGATGCATTGCATGGGGATTGGTTGATATTGATTGGAGGAAGTGTACTTTGAGGCTTGAGCCTAATTTCTTCGGCAAAGACAAACGCATATTATCAGATAGTGCCGCATTCGGTGCTACTTGGAGTGTAGGGATGGGTGGGTTGATTATATCCCCACATGGAGTGTAGGGTTGGACGGAGATTGAGTGTAGAGGCTGGCTGGGTAGGATTTTCTGATTGCATATCTGTTACTGTTAATGTACTGTGATGGGCTAAGGCCCTAATGCATACTGTTACTGAAATGGGCTAAGGCCCAAACTGGACTGATACTGATATTGAAAAAGGGCTTAGTCCCAGACGTTGATTATTTGTATATTGACTGTTTGTTTTGTATGGGGGTTACACACTGAGTTTACAAAAACTCACCCCTCTGTTTAATCTGTACAGGTAATCCCCAAACATAGGCAGATAAGTGTGGCGGAGGACTCAGCGGTGGCCACACGACTCCTTCTATACTGTTTGATACTTCACCATGATTTTAAGTTTATGTGGGTATTTTTCTGTAATAATGGCCTCTACGGATTTTTAGTTTAAATTTGGATTTTATACTGCTTTATGTTTTATAACTGATAGAGGTAGGAGAAACTCGGGTTTTCAAAAGAGATGAATGTTTTATCAAAATACTACGCACACGCAGACTGTTTTAAAAGCTTCCGCAAGGTATAACGTTTTGGGAAATGAATGACGATTTGTAAATAAATAACGTTTTGAAAATGGATAACGTTTTGAAAACAAATGACACGATTTGGAGTTAACATAAGATAATGAAGAGTGGTTTGAACGGAGAAAAGGTCTTAGCGTCGTTGCAATTTCAAAAGCACTATCATGTGACATCGCCAGATTCGGCCATAACGTCTAGGCCGGGTTTGGGGTGTTACAAGCTGGGCTTCACTTAATTCAGTATCCAAATTAGTAAGTATTTTAATTTATTATTTTTATTATTTTTACAAAAATATTATTTTTAAAGGGAAAATATTTGGTATAGTAACATATTAAAATATGCCGTAAGTCTATGTGCTTTTTAAAAATTTAGAATTTGATCTCTATACTTTTATTTTCAGGAATTTAGTCTCTTTACGTTTCGGATTTCAAAATTCAGGTCCGATTGTTAACACTATTAATTTTTTTTATTAATTTGAAAAAGTAAAAAGACTAAATTTTAAAAAGTATAGGAACATATTTCAACCTATTTTTAAAATACATATGAATGTCTCAAATACTAACCCATTTTTAAAATACAAATTAATTACATTGTTTTAAAAAAAATTATTAACTTAAGCATTAATTTCTTCTAAAAAAACTTGAGCATTAATTTATATTCTACGAATATTATATTAGTAGATATATTTTCTAGATGCATGGAAATTCATTATATTAATTATGATTTATGGATTATTTAATATAATTTTTTTTATAAATAGTAAATTAACTTTTCTTAAAACATTTTGTTAACAAAAATATTATTGCATAAACGTCAAAGGGGTCCATCAACTTCAGATATCAAGTTGGTTGTATTGTATCACCCACCTTTAGTTTTAATGGATAAATATCCGAGAGATCCCTAGACCATAAGGCTAGAAGTAATTTGGTCCCTTCCAAAATAAAGGAAGCAATTAGTTTATGTACTACTGGCAAGTGATCGAATAAGGCCAATTGGGGATAATAATCAGTTCCAAAATTATAAAATACTTTGAAATTCAAAAAGGTTATAATATTCAGTTCCAAAATTTTGAAAAAAAATTAAAAATGTTTTTTTAATTTAAAAAATTCTTCAAATAATATTTAAAATTTTGGATTTTTTTTTTATTTTTAGGATAAACTACACAACAAATCACTCTAATTAAAATAATTGCTCAAATTGGTCACTGTCGTTAAAAATTTCATTAATCCACTAACGGATTGGTGACATGACATTTTTTTTTACTTTTAACTAAAGCTAGAGAACTCTCTGTAGTTAGTCCAAAACACTTTTTTTTTTTTGTTTATTTGCAACATAAAACTAAAATTTGTAAGTTTTCTCTTTTTCCTTCTTATTCTTGTTTGTTTATTGGGAAAAGTAATAGAGAAAAATGATGATAGTTTTGACTCTTTTAAAACAACCCAATCCCACTCTCACCTTCAACTTAACATCCTTATCGTCGTTTCTCTTAGCCATTGATAATCACACTCATCTTGTGAATTCAATTTCCAAGAAATCAAGCAAATCTTAACAATCTAGTAATATTTACACAAATAATTTCATCTTAGCAATAGGTTGTACCAAAATCAATAATTTTACTATAACTTTTTTAAAATATTGAAATTGTAAAAAAAAAAAAAAGTACTGAGTGGCAATAGAGAAAATAGCATTAAAATCAAAGGTTTTAAAATCTAAAATGTCGTTGCTGCAATAGGAGAAGCATCGGAACAATTGGTAAATGATAATTACGCAGATGATCTCCAACCACATTCTCAACTGTTTTTTTTATACTTTGAAAATTAAAAGGAAATTGATCGAGTTGAACATAAATTGGGAGAGTTTTTCTTTACTTTTATTGTCAAAATATTAATTAAAGAAAATTTTGATGTTTTAGTATTTTAATTTTTGTTTCCTGTGAGCGTAATACTAATTTTACTAGCTGGCATCCATGAGAGTGGGGTTGTGTTGTTTTAAAATAGTCAAAACTATCCTCATTTTAGTCTATTTCTTTTCTCCATAAACAAACAAGGAGGAGGAGGAAAAAGAGAAAACTTACAAACTTTAGTCTTATGTTGCAAATAACCAAAAAAATGTATTTTGGACTAATTATAGAGAGGTCTCTAGCTTTAGCCAAAAGTAAAAAGAAATGCCACATCAACAATTTGTTAGTGGATTAAGGAAATTTTTAACGATAGTGACCAATTCGAGTAATTATCTTAATTAGAGTGAATAAATTAACAAAACAAAATTTAAAATGACCAAAATAGGAATAATACTATTTTAGAGTGACCTGTAGTGTAATTTACCCTTATTTTTAATATATATTTTTGAACTTTATATTTTTAGAGTATTATATAATGTTTTTTTTAATTATCAATTATGTGCAGGTAAATGTTTTTAACAATTGTATTTATCTTTGTTATTTTTACCAAGTCAACTTTTACATGGTTAATACCATGCATAATCATCTTTATTGCTTACATTTGAATGGTATAGGAGTTAAATTGTTCTCGTTTAATTTGAAAGAGATTAAGGGCCAATTCTCCATTAATGTTACAGTTGAAATTGCTTTTCAAAAGTATTTTTGAAAATTTTGAAAAGTGTGGTTGATGTATGTTTTCCGTGACTAACTAAAAATACGACAAAGGCAAGTGCACCTATCGATAAGTAGTATAGCTATATTGAGTAAAGATATCGTATTCACAAGGACTCAAAGTATTAGTAATTATTATTTTCTTATTATTTAGCCGACAAATTGGAGTGATGGGTTTTAAGCTAAAATGACTAAACTAATTTAACTAAGATCTCAACAAAGAATGAATCAGGAAAATAATCGAAAGATAACCAATGGGAGAGATAATACCCAGGAAAGAATCCGCCTAGACTTCATCTATTATTATGAGTCTGATTTAAACGATTTATTCACTTGGTGCCTTGATCCGTAAAAATCCCTAAATTATGCTCATATCTCTTTCGAGAGTAAGAGCAACTGACACTAGGTTGATTAATTGAAGTCTCTTTCTAATTAAACCCCTATTTGTCGCATTAACTCGATCTATGGATTCCCTTATTAGATTTAACTCTAATCCGGTAGATTTATGTCGTCCTATTTCTAGGATTGCATGCAACTCCACTCAATTATGCTAGATCTACTCTTAAACAAGGACTTTTGCTCCTCTGATTAAGCACATTAAACATGAATTAATATCCCGAAAATATTAAAACAAGAAATGAGCACATATAACTGAGAACAAGAATCAAGTATTTATTGCGTAAAACATAAATTAAATAATAGAATTCATCATGGGTTTCATCCTCCTTAGGTATCTAGGGAATTAGTTCATAATTCTGAATAAAAATATCTCAAAGTCAGAGAAACCACAAGAAACAAAAAAAAAACTCGTAAAAATTTCAAAAGAAATTAAAAGGAGGTCTTCGATCTTGATGAAAATCTGCTTCAGAGTTGGCTCCAATGGTGTTCTTCGAGTTGTTTTTTCGATATTCTCTGATGGCTCCCTCTTCTCTTCTTCTAATTTGTATTTATAAATTTTAGAATGCTCAGAAAGCTTAAAAATTGTGTTTTTTCGTGCATTTGGGATTCAAGTTACGAAATCGACACAGTCTGGCACATGATCGTGTGTCCGGCTCGTGTGGAAAGGCCCAGGCCGTGTGGCTCCTGGAAACAGCTCTATTTGTCCGATTTTGGCTCATTTTTCTCTCATTTCGCTCTCAAATGCTCTCGTAAGTATAGAAACATGAATTTAAAGGATTAGGAGCATCAAATTTCCCAATTTACATAAATAATCATCCAAAAACTCATTAAGAATGAGATTAAAATATGTTACTTTTATCGTTTATCAGTGGTAGAAAAATGCCATGGAAAAGCGTGGTTGTTAAATTTTATTATTTTTCATTGCCATAAAAAATTATGGTTAAAAGTTAAAATATCTATTTAAGACATGATAATAAAAAGTAAAAAAGGTAGTTAAGTTATATGATATTTAAGTAATTTAATATAAAGATACATGAAATATTTAAATAATAATATATAAACTAATCTAATTTTTTCATATACCTTTTAAATACTTCATATAAATGAGGATATTTAGATAATTTAAACTTCTAAAGCTAAAAGTACATTTGTGTTTGAGTGGAGAATACCTTTTTTATCACACTTTTAAATTTAACTCCAAAAGCCAAGTGATGTTTTTTTTTTTTTTTTTTTAATTAATGTAGTCATCAAATGCATTTTTTTTTCTCTCACATTCTAATAATATAGGGATTGAATTCTCCTCTCACTCGTAGAGAAATTTGTTAATTAATGAGATTTTACTTTAAAATTTTGAAAATATCTACGATATAAATTTATAATTTAAATAGAATGTTGTAACGAGTTATAATTATATATGTGTGGCATGTTTAAGTAATTATTATAATTAATGATAAGTAAATTGAAATTATGATATAATTACATTTTGTTAAATTAAAAAATTAAAAAAGAATTATATGACTTGCAACTTTTGATGTTGGTTCCTTTTCTTGGGTTCCCACCAACTTCAACCAACTTGGTATTGTCTTAGTTTGAAAAAATTAACCCAATCTTTAATCACAGAAATAAAAGAAAATATTGTATTGGTTCCATTAAAGCTTGAAATTATATCATTGTCTTCATCGTAAATGAAGGCTTTTTGGAAAGAGAATATCGCGAAAGATAGAAAGAGAAAGCATATACCTAAACCTAATTCAAGAAGAAAAATGGTGGAAGAAGTTAAGAAAAAAAAGAAGAAGAAGTAATTCTATTCGTGGAATTAATAAAAATGTTTGGTAGATAAGGTAATAATTAAATTCTAGTAGCCAAGTTGACTGATGAGGGAAATATAAATAAGTAACTGGTCAAGGTAATGAGTGTGGTAGGGTCTAAGTATGGAAGAAAATGTTCCTAATTTTTTTATTTTAAATTTATTTAAGGTTGCCAATTTGTCATTAACGTTGTTTGGTCATGGAAGCTTCTGCACACAACTTTTTTTCTTTTTATAGAATTCTTCAAACAATTTAATCCCTAGAATACATGGAATTGTTATTAGTTTATGAGAAATTAATTTTTGAATTCTTTTGCTTTACTAAAAGATATCATAATTTAAGAATAAAATTCAAATATGTTATACTCATTAAGACCGATAATTTGGAGATGGTCAAAACTTTATAAGGTAGTGTGATGGTGGATTCAAGAATCACAGTGTTCAGGAGAGTCCAACAGATTATGAGAATTGAAAGACTATGATGGATTAGGTATGTTTTTAGGGAGGTTAATTTAGTTCTCGACTATTTGGAAGACAAGCTTACATGTTTATAATAACACCCTTAATGAAGTCTTAAAAAATTCTACAAGATAAAACTAGTGGTGTTTTTGAACAATTTAATTTGAGGTAACTTCGTTATTTGTTTATCACCAAAAAAAAAAAATCCAAATATACTGAATACTATACCATAAATGTAATTGCACGTTAAATTTCGATTTTGTGATGGATTGAATTGTAAATGTTGGAAAAAACCCAAATATTTAGTACAATGTTATAAAGGTAAATTATATGGATTAGTTCATTTATATATATATATATATATATATATATAATCAGTTGAATTATATTTAAATTTATATATGGTATTCAAGAAACTATCATCTCTTAAAAGCTAATTCAATCAATTAGGTGATTTAAGTAATTTTAAATTTCGAAATAATATAAACACCTTGGATGATAAATATTATTTTGAATTGATAATCTTACATTTTTTACAATTAATAGTAATTTCACTATCAAATTTCATTGTAAAATTTCAGGATAACATTTACTTTTTTTTTTAGTTATAATTTTGATCAATTTTTATCCTTTCATTTTATGATAGTTTTTATGTATTAAGTAAAAAAGTTATTTCATACTTTCCTATTGGAGTTTTTTAGAGTGAGTTGAAAAGGTGTAGTAAAAAGTAAAAAGAAATAATTATATAAATAAATGCAACACTTGTCACACTCTCAATATATTTGTGGAGTCTACAAAATTTTACTGGCAATATATCAAATAATTACCCTATTAGGTTAGTATTAAGAATACCGACAATGTATTTTTTTTATTTTATTCTACAAGCAACATTTAAAAATTAGCATGTGTGTCTTTTTTAAATATTTATTTTTAAAAATTTTACTAAATTTTTATAAGACACTTGTCAACTCCTAACTTTACTTATGGAGTTTAAAAACTCTATAGTACACTGACAATGTTGTTTTTTAACTCCACAACCAAAGTTATAAATTTGCCACGTGTCCCATTTATTTTTATATACTATTTTTTATTTTGTTTTACTATATCCTATATATATTTGTCATCAACCCAACCTTGCTTGTGGAATTTTTAAATTTCACCGACTGCATACCAAATATTTTTTTTCTAAGTATACAAATATTTTTTAAGGGTATAGTAAGATATTAAAAATAAATATTTAAAGAAAAAAGACACGTAAGATATTAAAATAAATATATAAAGAAATAAAAGATACGTAACAAATTTTTAAGGCTGCTTGTGGAATGAAAAAAATACACTACCAGTATACCAAATATTAACATTTTTTAAAATTATTATAATATAATATTTTAACTTAATCCTTTAATAAAATTAGTATCATTTTTAATATAAATAGTATATTAATCAAATTTAAAATTTATCTAAATTAATTTTATTAAAAAGAAAATAATATGTACTAATAAATTTTAAATTTCAAATAATGGGATAAAGATTTTTTACTTATATAAATGATATAATATATTAAATGTAAGATTTATGTTTTTATAACAAAAATGAGAATAGAAATTTTAAAGTCAAATGAAAGTTGCAGGTTATAAAAAAAAACTATGATAAAGACATTTTAATAAAATTTATTTTTAAATAATTTTAAATTCTGTCAATCAAATAATAAAAAATTTACGTTTTAATCAAATAAACCAAATAAAATAATGTACCATTTTCAATATTCTATCATCAAAGATAATTTAATAGTATAAAATATGAATATTTTTAATTACATAAATATGAGTATTTATTTAAATTATGTTCAACTTTATTTATCCCTTCCAACTCTCACCCTCCGACAATTTTTAATTAGGCACTATTTATTATTAAGTTTATATAAGATATTAATTATTGTAAAATAAGTTTCGATAGTAAAAAAGAAATGCTACTATAATATATTGTAACAAATATAGTTATCTTGTGGTTTTGTTTGCTAAGAATAACTTTAGAAAATGATTTCATGCAAATTTGTTAAACGAAAATCCAAACATTAGAAAATATCAGTTTTTCCAGAAAGTTAATCCATTTTTCGAAAACTATTTTCAGTGAAACAAACACAATTTAAGTATTTTTCAGATTCATTTTATAATTCATAGAGACTAATCTTTTCCAGATTTATAGTGACCTCTCTTAACAATATCAATTTTAAAGTTTAAACTTGAGTTCTCTTAATAAGAGTACAATGCATGCATGAGAAAAAGAATTGTAGCATGCCTAGTTTCAAGCCCCAAACCGGGATTCAAAACCCATACCTACTAAAGATACCATCACTTAATTATTGAGGACATGGTTTTGTAGTTAATTTTATTGAAAAAGGGTTACAATATCCCTGGTTTCAAGCTCCAATCCCCCATGCCTACCCATTGTTTTTGACATTTAACATTTCTTAATCTCTTTCTATATGATTAAGTAGAGTATAAGAAAACCATTTTATAGTGGCATTCCTAGTACTACTCCCACTTTACAAACATTATTTTTTGATGGCATTGCTTCCGATACGATTTTCATGCATTTAAAGGATCATATCTCCACGTCCATGTTTATCTATAGGATACATGGATGCTTTAAGAAAAAAAAAAAATCAAAGCAAAAAAGTTATCTTTGAAAGAAGGGAACAATGAAACAGCAGGAAAGTTGTGCCATTTTACAAGTTAAAAAGTTGCTACCTGTAGAAAGCACAATTATAAAACATAATACAAGCAAGCTGAAGAGAAAACAA
This sequence comes from Gossypium sturtianum, assembly GCA_025698515.1. NCBI lineage: Eukaryota > Viridiplantae > Streptophyta > Magnoliopsida > Malvales > Malvaceae > Gossypium > Gossypium sturtianum. Next base: position 9,133,784 of record CM046948.1, read on the forward strand.
TCCAAGTTTGGCCTACCTGTTGCTCTCTCTCCTTAAACATCAAGTCTCGAGGTCTGAGTTCCTCCTCCCTAGACTTGCTATCTACGAAAACGAAAAAAAAAAAAAAAAAAAAAAAAAACAATTAATTAAGCTGTAGAAAAGGTTGCAGTTTTGATTCACTGTACAGTCTTTCCATGAATCCAGTGCACATATTCATGCATAAAAAATAGATATGTACATATGCATGCATGCATGCAGGGAGTAATTAATTTGTAACAGAAGATGACAAGTTTCTTACAGTTATTACTGTGGTGGGAAGCTAGTCTCTGATCATCAACCTGTAGAAGCCTTTTCGTTTTTCATTATCATATGAAATGACTTAACTTTGTCCTCTGCAACTATCTCTCTCAATACATCATCTTCGATCTTTTCTGCTTGCCACTGAGACGGATCTTCCACGAATGCTTCGCTAAAAATCATACTGGATACCCATTCTTTCCATGTGGTCCTACGATACTTGTCCTCTTCGAGCGTGCCAGTTGCCAACAGCTGATACACATAAACAACCTTTTGCTGACCAGGCCGGAAAGCCCGTGCAATAGCCTGCTTTGTCTTGGAAGGATTCCATTCCGAATCCAATAAAATCACCCGAGATGCAGCTGTCAAACTAATGCCTTCAGCACATGCGGTAATTGAAGCGAGAAGTACCCTTGAAGCACCACCTGGTTCCTCAAACTTGTCCATCACTCTTCCTCTCTCGAATAGCTCCAAGTCTCCTGTAAGGACCAATATTTCTCTACCCTTTCGCCATCGGAAGATTCTTTCAAACATTTCCGCAAGCAAATAAATGGGGGCAATATTGTGGCAGAAGATGAGAACCTTTTCATCCTTGATGATTCGATAAACAAGGTTCAAAACAAACATCACCTTGGAACCTTTTCTAAAATCGAATTTGATCTTCTCAAGTTCCAGCAACTCTTCTGTACTGAAAAATTTAGCACTACAGTTTGAAGTCCGGACCAAACTAGGATGTATCGATGCTAGCGTTATCAAAAGCTCCAATTCCAATGGATAGCCAGTATATGTAGACATTATTTTGTGGAGTTTTACCAAAATCTCATGTTGTATGTCTGTTGAGTTCATCATTAAGGTGTAAATTTGTAAACCAGGGAGGCAGTCAAAATTCCCACCTTCGTACACGTCAATAAACCCGTTGGTGATTTTCCTCAACATGTTAAGACCTTCCATCCTCTCTTCTCCGACGCTAGCATCGATCTTCCTGGCAATTTTGTCTAGGAAGAGTTTTCTTGCTCGGTTTTCTAACAAATTGCGAGCTTTGTCAAACCACTTCTTTCTCTTGTATTTAGGGTCTAATCGCCGCAAAACTTCAAACACGAATTTCGGTCTTGCGAGGCACAGGGTGTTAAAATATTCACAGAAGTTGTTCTGAAACAATGTACCTGAAAGCAATATCCTCAGATCTGTCTCAACTTTCATCAAAACCTTTCTCAATCTCGATTTAGTACTTCGAGGGTTGTGCCCTTCGTCCAATACCAGGAGCCCCGGACTTTCACGCAGAACCTTAGCCATAAATTTTCTGTGCTCAAACTTCGAATCTTCTCGCATTAACGTCAAGAACGAAGTGTAGCCCATGACAAGAACACTTGGTTGAGCATGCCACTTTTGTATTTTATCTAGACAATCCAAAACATGCATAACATCTTGACTAGGTCTCGGAACTCCATGAAACTTCACTGCATTCTTCTTGAAGACTCTATAACTTCTACGGCCATGAATTAAATGAACGGGCACAGGGATTTCCCACTTGATAAATTCCTTGTACCAAGTATATAGAGTTGTCTTTGGAGCAAGGACCAAAGGCCGCTTTCCTGGGAATAACTTCAAGTAGCTAGCAAGAAATGCAATAATGAGAAAAGTTTTCCCAGATCCCGGTGAATGAGAAACTACACAACCGCCTGTTTTTTTCGATGATGGTTCCATTAGTGCAGGTATCAAAGAACCCGCGATATTTAGCCATAGGAATTCAAAGGCCCGTTTCTGGTGGAAATGTAACTTCTTCCTAAGTTCAGGGATTAGTGCCCATACATTGTCACTTTCTTCAGATAATCGTGCCTGTATAGTAGTGTAATCACAGAAAAGATCCAGGCCCTCTTCTCCGTCTGCTTTATTCTCTGTCTCATCTCTGTAGCACGAATTACCATCTGCTACCCAGGTTTTATGTTCCAGCTAGAAAAATGGAGAACAATTTAATCACACATCTAGTAGAGCAATATAAATTAATAGTCCGCGACAGTCCGATAAACTGAGCAAAAAGGAGACAACGGTCTAAAGTTAAGCGAGCAGGAAAACTAGTTCCCCAAGTAAGCTTATAAAAGATGCCAACAAAGATGGTACATCCAAATATTGGCAAAGCATCCATGTGGCCAACACCAACACCAACACCGGCACAACCACATATTTGACAATTATGAGAAAGAAAAAAGAAAAAATTGTGGCAATGCAATGTGATATGATGTTGTCGGTGCTTATAGGGGACAAACAACATTAAAAAAGAAAAAAGCAGTAACAGGAAAAGCTTGCAGTCTTGAGTTTCAGACTTACGAATGGTGCAGAAACATGTTTTATTTCAGTGCTAACAAAGCCACAGATACGACATAGAACCCCGACTTCATCATCCAATTTGAATTCATGCTGACAATTTTCACTAGCTTTCCGGAGAGACTCAGCGGATACTCTAGCCTGAAAATCATTTAAATAAATTAACCATGGAAAGAGAAACTTAACTGGGAAACAAAATTTCCTCATTTGGTATAAAGGTATAAATGCATCAACAACAATTAAACCTACATACTTCAGGTTGGGGTGGGGCGAAAGGGTGTTTATATAAATTTCAGTTACTCTTACCTCATCGTCATCAAAGTATGATGATGCCATACATATTTCCATTTCTCTCCACAGCATTTCAGTTTCAGACATTTCTTCCTCCTCCTCAACTGGTGGTTCTTCTGGTTCTGTTTTCCTATTCATTTCCGTGGACGTTGCTTCCTTAAACTGATTCCACCGGTCAATGATGTGTGACTCATCTTTTACCGATGTAGAATCGATGTTCTTCATATACGAATTTATAAGTTTATTGTATGCACCTGCACTCAGAGTTGTCTTTTTGTAAGTTTTCAGTTCATCAAAATCTTCCATTCGTGTTTGAGAAGACCTATAACTTTTACTCTGTGCTTTCGTTGGTTGAGGTCTTCCCTTCCAACCAGTTCCATAATCTAGATACTCTAAAGCAGGAATTTTCTTCTTCTTGTTCGCAGTGTAGCGTTTCATATTATAATAATGCAAAGAGAGTTGTTCAATCTCTTCTGATAAATTCGTCGGAGTTCTCTGCATATGACAGTTTCCAAAGGCTGGATCACCTGTTTCCGAAGACACAGGAACAATAGCAAGAGTATTTTCATCTTTCCTTGGATTTTTCACACTTGGCCTCCTGGGATATTTCACACCTGATCTGCTCGGATTTCCAACACTTGGTTTCCTCGGAGTCGTCACATCTGATTTTACCTCCTTTGATACATTCTTACTTTTGGACATGGTATCTCTTTTTTCAGACTGGGTAAGCTCTTCCGTTGGACTTGCATTGATGCATAACAAGTGTGATAGCGGCATGTTCATATCGGCTTCTTGTTCCTCTCCCTCTTCTCTCCAGTTGCTAGTTCTACAAGCAGCTGTAAGATGCCAGCTTGTATCTGTCCCTCCAGGATGATCACAACCAACAAAACGCTCAGGTTGTACAAACCTGCGTTTAGAGCGTCGCAAGTTCATAGCATCATAAACTGGCCATTGATTGGTTTCATCAACACTGTAAACTGCGTCAGCTTCATTATTTCCAAGGGGGTCAAATTGGACCACATTGGATACCGAAATACCATTCTCCGATTTGATATTTACAGCATGGAAATAATTATTATATTTTAAGGGACTGTCATCATCTTGATCCAGAATTTGATAGACAATCTTGTTCTGCACCGATCTCACATCGAATGCAATCTGCTTCAAAACAGATGTAACAAGCAGCCATGATATATCAGATGAGAATTTCCCCAAAAATATCTTAGTTCGTTTCAATGTCGAGCAGTCCTCCGAGAAATTCCACCTATAGTGCTGATCCTCACATGCATTCTTTTCAAGCTTTTGGAGGATACAAATATCATTGATTCCTATTACTTCAGTCTCTTTGCTAAGAGTTCCTTTCTCAGAACCGAGAGGAGCACGGTTATCATACAAGTTTATGTAAAACTGGCACGAGCATTCAGAGTCATGAGGCTTCCTCTCAATGGAACTTATTTTAGCATCAACCCACACCTAAACATAAACAGAACTGTTTGATCAAAACTGAATGCCGAAATCACAACTTTCAATAGGAATAATCTATGTCAAAAAAAGCTAAGTAAAGCATTAAATATGATAGTTCTTTTAGCAAGAAATTAGAATTAAAATATTTGGATAACCAGACGACCTATCAGCATTCAATTTTGCCCACAGTGAGCCTCTTATAGTTAATTTGTGAAGAGCAATTAATTTACTTCGTTGTCCGACATTATACCAGTGAGCTTGGCAAGGGATGAGAAATAGAGAATAGAGTTATGTTGGTCCGACTCTTCATTTTTCTTTAAGTACTCTGGACATAGGTACGGGGATATGATCCTCCAAGGATTCCCCAAATATATACGTGTGTCAGACATAACAATGCCCGACACTCACAACAGAGTTCGAGTCATGTAGGAATTCCAAATGACAGATATCAGCAAAAGCTGCAATATTTAAATGAATTAATAAATTTTCAAATTAGGATGCTTGGATTGCTCAGTCTAAGAAAGCATAGCTTACAGGCTCCGGAGTCTCTTCATCTAGACTTTCTGTCTCCTGAGGGCGAGAAAGGATGCATATATCAATACCAGGCCTCAAAAAGCAAGTGCAATCGGGCAAAGTTGCCTTCCGAGACTTAACACGTAAATCAGAGAAGGGTTTCTTCTCAATCAGATATTGACCATCTATCAGATGCAAAGTCATGAATCCATTCTTAATTCTTATGAGTTCCACAGCTTGCCATGAGTCTTGGACGAAGACCTCGAAAGCTGATACACGAGAAATCAGTAGGGTAATACAAAACCAAAGAAATGGAGAGACATAACACTACTGTTATCCAAGTTACATGATAAACTACTAGGAAACTACACAAGCAGTCGGATTCCCATTCGAACAGACAAAATAAATAAACCGAAAGTACAGATTGTTAGGAGGTAATAATGCTTACGATATTCATCAAAAGGATGCTCGGAATGATATAAATGCCTTTTCCTCATTGTGTTATATGTTCTGCAGTAAAAATGAATATATCAGAATCATATATATCTGCAAAGCTTGAAAAAAATGCAGCAATTTTCAAGTTCTGGAAATCAAATTCATGGTTATATGGAAAAGAAGGGTAAAAGTACATTAATTGAATATGTAATCTAACAACATCTGTGTCCAGATTTAAGAATGACATAAAAATTCGGTAAAACTATTAACAGTATCCAGTAAATATCCTACTTTACCTGAAAAATTGCAGGATTAATCATATATTTCCGAATAAAGAAAAAATCCTATACAATTATCACGGACAAGGAAAGGGGAGGGTAAAAAAATGCAAAAGAAAGATCAGACTTTACCATAAAAAAACAGGATATAATTTGACAGAATATGACCACCCATTTCATGCAATGATCAGCAGAGAAAACAAAAGAAATAAAATTATAACATAGCTGAAAAAGATGAAGATCAATGAAAGAAAACCATATGATTATAATCTAAAAAACCAGAAATGAAAGGGGAAAAAGAAGTCTTTACTTAACATTTACCTGAAAACTGAATCTGGGTATTAAACAAAATCAGATTCCAGAGAGACAACCATTAACACTGAATGAAGTGAAGAAATGAGTGAGTGACTGAAACAAAGGAAGAGAAAAGGGAAGAAAAAAAGGTGAAAAGATAGACAAGGACAGTGGGGGCGAGGAGTTCTATAAATAAAATATGTCTGAGAATCTTGGGTTTTGGGTTGATGACTTTATGTTGCAATTTGCATGACTCAAAAGTTAAGAAGTGGCCCCTGCTGTTGCAGGCAAGGGATGGTAAGCTAAGTAAATAAGAGAAACAAGAAAAGGGTAGTGATGGGAAGGTGTGTTTGTGAATGAACGGCGGTGATTGATGATCATTGGTAGTTGAGTTTTGCAGAATATAGGGGCCACCAAAAACTGCTGGATTTTGCTGATAATAAAAATGAGATTTTTTATTTATTTATATATATATTTTTTCAGGGTAGGTTAGAAGCACGTGTAAGATGAACAAATAAAAAAACAGCAAGGATGGAGTTTATATGGAAATCTATTTACTTCATTACCAAAAAGTTAAAGCCCCACTTTTTTCTTTTGGCTTTCATCTCTCTCTTTTGGGATTGGTTCAGTCACTCTGTTTCATTCATCACCTTGGGTTTTAGACTTTTTAGCCATTGATACTGATTCTCAGGGAAAAAAAGAAAACTTTTGACTTTTTTTGCTTGTTTTAGGGTGTTTTGAGGTTTAGGGTTTTATTAAACTGCAAATGATGCAGAATTGCATGCAACTGCAAGTTAACTTTTCATAGTGTGGTTATTAGATGTAATGAATGTTATTAAGGTAAATATTATTACTAGAGACAACTCTAATTATTATAAAATGGCATATTTAATTGGATGGTTCCTTAATTTGAAACATTTGCTCAATGATTAATGAATTATCTTTTTGTTAAAGAGAAGCGATTTCGAATCTTATTTTTCTCACTTCCAAGATCACCTATTTGTGTAGTTTCAGGTTTTTCCTGCTATCTTTTTGGTAATAAAATCTTTTTTTACTTGTATCCAAAAATTGAGATGCCCTAATATTAACTTTTTTTTTTTATACACACATTTATATAGTTTATAAACCGTTAACCATCTTTTGCTTATAGTTTCTTTACACGTTTTCAAATGAAGAATCAGTTTTTTCCGTTTTTGTTTTTAGGTTTTCATGAACTTTCCGTTCATGGAAGAAACGTTTTTTTCATGACGGTTTTATCTGCTTTTATGGCACGGTTATGTCTGCTTATATAGGAGAAAGAGGGTAAAGTCGTGGTTCGGCGATTTGTTGATTGGTTATGGTGGCGGTTTTGGAAAAGTTGTCCATAGAGGGTGGGGAAGTTGACAAGTGGTATATCAATTTCGACGAGGGGGAGGAGTAAATCGGGTGAGGGGCAAGTAGGCGAGAGGCAGCGCCGGACAACAAGGGATGGGTTACAGGAGAAGCCTTGCCGTTAAGTGCCGTGGTGGGTTGGGTGAACTTCCAATCATCAAGGATGTTGCTACTAGATCGAGGAGTGGACACGGACTGGATGCTACCATTTTGAAGCAGAACGAAGGCAGATTGGGGGTGAACAGATTGTCATGGATCTTTCTCAAGTTGGGGTCTCTCATCATTCATTTGTCACCAGAGACGTATGGTATCAAGAGAGCTTTATATGTATGAAAGTCAAAATGTCGGTTTGCACGAGGGGCAGCTCAAACAGCAGCTGGATATGCATGGATCTGCCTTTTGACAGGATGCTAGTCAGTGAATGGGGATCCTGATCATTATTTTCTTGTAGAAGACGAACGACGAAAAGTGTCTACGGAGGTGGTGTGGTGGATGGGACAAGTCTGAGGGTGATGGTGGCGGGAGACGGAGGATCGGAATGGGTCTCAACGGTCAGGGTGCTTGTCATCTGCTTGTTTACTGCCGAATGCTTCTGCCATCGTCTGCAACTAACAAAAAATGTGGACAACGATGAATTTGGGAGCTTTACAATTTTTTGATATTATGATTTTTAGTTGAAGAAAGTTCAATTGCAATTGGAATTTATACTTTTCATTTTATGTTTTTTTTTTTTAACTCCTAAGGTTTATATTTTATTTAACTGTTTTTTATTTTTTATTCCCATTCATACAAAATTATTGTATTGCTTCAATGAAGAAGTCCGTACTTTGTTTCAAAAAATAATTAGATTTTGGTAATACTTTAGATTATTGACTTAGTAAACACTATCGAAAAAACAAGTACAATAAGAATTAAAGATTCGAAATTTATCATTAGAAGTTTCTCTGTAATAAAAGGAATAGAACAAAGCTATCCAATGAAACAGAGGATTAAACTCGTTTCCCAAATGCTGGGAAGAATTGGTATGCTACAATACTATGAAAAATGATTATGAAAAATACTAATAACAAAAAAATGGTAATGGAATCACCCGAGTTATTGGGCTTATGAATTTCATTGACTACGGCCTGATAACTGATGAACTCTCTTAACATATGGGCAAATCTGGCGGCGGCGGTTGGATGGTCTGCAATTCACCCACTCCATTTTCGATAAGGAAAGCCATTGCCAAACCCCAATTGATATGAACATCCAGGTGACAGTGCATTATCCACACCCCTATTAACAAAAATCAAAATGAATGGTTATTTCATAAACGAAAAAGTAGCAGTAATTGAAATGATGAAGAAGGGTGTTTACCTGGATTGTCAGCGACGAATCTAATGACTGCCCATCCATTCACAGGCACTCCAACAGTGTTCCTCATAGGTGGATCAACAAGGTTGAATTTAGAAGTATCCTTTTTAGGATCGAAGTTCCCGAAACCTTGTGCAATGATATAGAAATCGTATCCATGAAGATGAATTGGATGATTCTCAGGTGTCACTATGCTTGTGTCTTGGAGCACAATTTGTACCCTTGAACCATACTTCAATTTGTACAACTTGGTTCCCGGAACAGGTTGAAAGAGCGATCGGCTCACGTTTCCGGTGTAGTCAAATTTCAATGGAGGGTTTGCTGGGAAATCTGTGGTGAAAACGCCTGGAATTCCTTGTTGGTGAGCTTGCAACAGAGAGAAGTTCCGTGGGAGCACGAATGAGACATTGTTCATGCTCGCTGTGAAACGTGTACCGTTGGGTCCTTGGCAACGACGTTTTCGGAAATTGGGTGGGCAGTTGTTGAGTCCGAGGCCGATTGTGAAGAACAGGCTTTCATCTATATCGGTTGGGACTTCGGCCTTTTCTCGACTTCTAAAGCTTTGGCTGAAGGCCGTGACAGTGTTGGTGTCATTGTAGGCTGGTAAAGAAGGCATGATTGGAGTGGGCGCATTGCATTTTTTGGCAGCGCAAGAGGCAGACTTGTATTCGAGAATGGCGGTGGTGGTCGTGTTGTCAAATGGTGCGTTTTGTGCGCTTTGGTAGGCTCGAGCTGCCATGTAATATCGAGATGGTGGCTGATCACCTCGGATAAGAACATCAGTGGTTTGGCCGGGGCCTAACATGAGGACGGAAGTGGTGAAGGGTTTGGTATAGGAAGCATCAGCTCCAACAACAGTGAGCTTATGGTTGGCTACTTTGAAGAAAAGCGGCTGGTTCAAGGCGGCATTGATCACTCTGAGGAGATTCGTCTCCCCGGAGTCGATGGGAACTACTGTAGTCTCTGCAAAAAAGAAACATTAGTTAATAACATCGGCTTTGTCACCCGAATGTGCGGTACGAATTCAATTGGTTCGGAGCAAATTACCTTTGGAGGAGCATTTGTAGAGATCACCAGGTTGAGCATTGATGGTATATGCATCAGAGACATTTGGAGCTGCCCCTGTTCTTGTTGCTTCCCTCACCACATCAATGGGATTTGCATCCCACCATTCACCTAATCATAATCATAATCATATTCATCAGCATAACATTTCATTTTGACCATCACAATCATTTGTACTCGTAACCGAAAAGGAATCTTTACCGAGAAGAATCGGTGTTTCGCGTTTCGGCTTAGGGAAAGGGTAGGATTTGCCTTTGCTGGGACGGATGATGAGAGCTCCATAAACAGTGGCTCTAAGCCATGAACTGTGAGCATGCCACCACAATGTTCCTTCTTGTCCTTGAACTGTAAATCTGTAAGTGTAACTTCCTCCCGGTCTAATCGGACACTGAGTCACGAATTCCGGTCCATCTGCCCATCCGGTTCTCATTTGCCGCACACCATGCCTGTATATCAAAGTGGTTAGGGTAATTCAAACGTGCAAATGACAACTAGAAATGAATGAAAGCTGATGACATGCGTGCATGGCATGCATGCATGCGTGCATGAATGAATTTGCAGTTATTAAATTACCAGTGGATGGTGACATTATATCGGGCTTTGTTGACAACTTGAACTTCAAGGGTGTCGCCATTCTTGATCTCCAAGGTAGGTCCAGGAAACATGCCATTAACAGTGATGGTGTTGTGAGTCTTGCACAGCCTCTTCACTTTTGTTGCTTGAATCTGTTTCATTCACGAACCAGCATCAAGTTTATTATTTAAATGTCTAATGAAAACCAATTTATCAGAAAGACATATATATCTAAAAAGAAAGAAGTAAAAGGACATACAATAAATCGATGTCGTTGAACTTCAGCATTTGCAGACAATGAAAGGAAAATGACAAGGAAAATGAAGGAAAACTTGTTGAAAATCCCCATTTAATCAAAGCTTAGATAGCAAAAAGCTTTGCTTGAGAAGTGATATGAGACAGAGCTAGAGAAAAGGGGTTTTTATAGGAAAGATAAGAGTTGTTGTTTAGAGGTTGTCAGATTAGGTTTTGATTGGGCTAAAATGGTGATTTTTTCACTTAGTTCAAACCTGCAACAGATTTGTTGCACCCACTAGCCCATTAATACTGAATTATGTCTTCAATGCTTGCTTCACAAGAATTTTGTTTTTCTCTTTTCTCTTTCTAGAGCAACAAATTTTCTTATAATTCCTTTTAATTCTTCGTTTCTTTTTTTAAATCAGTTAGATGATAAACTCTTCCTTTGAAAATTAATCATACCACATGTAGTAGTCTTGATTTATACTTCAAAGTAATTAGATTGAAGATAAATTAACCAAGTCAACACTATTTTCTTAGAACTAAATTAACTATTGCCCTTTTGATTTGCATTTTTAACTCTAAAATAATTCGAGTTTTCAATAATTTGAATCTAAATAGAGATTTTTTAATATATATTTGTATATATATATTAAAGGTACAAAAGATCATTAGGTTCTTGAGTTATCCAAGTCAAGTATATATTAGGATGCTATGATTTTAGAGTTGGTCAAAGTTTGAAGTCAAGCTTAATTTTTACCAAGTAAACGAGTTTAATGCAGCCTAATCGAGCTAGTTTGAGTAGTTTAACTTTTATCTCGAACCAAGTTCAAAGTTAAAACTGAAAACTAAATCACACTTTAAACCTTGAATTTCAAATTGAGTTCATTTATGTTAGAACCTAAAATTATTATTTGCTCAAAAAGAGTAATTTGAATGGAAGTGTCTCATTATAGTAGCCACGGTGACTTGACATTGTAAAAACTGTGTAAATAAAATAACAAAGAACACTAATGTTTGTTTACGTAGTTTGGTTTTTCTACATCTGCCGAACTTAACTCAATGAGTAATTCTACTATCTTTAATTCAAAATATAACAGGTGAATCATACTCGATTACTGCCCAAGTATAAAAATCACACCATTGTACCTAAAGACAAATACTCACCTCTAAATTCTCTCCTTGATTGTAAACATTAGAGTCAATTACACTTACACAATAAGTTCCTTAATGAACAAGCAAATTGCTCTCGGTATACTCTAATACAAAACCTATACAATGATTGAATATAAAGCAACCTTTAAAAAACAACAGTTACAAAATAGCAAAAGTAATATGCTAATAAAATTCAATAAAATGTGAATTAATGGAGATTCAGTTTTCTTGATAATTCATAATACAATCTCGAACGATTTTCCATAATAAAAAAAGGTTATAATTATTCAATCCGATCATCACAATGCAACAGATTAATTTCCAAAATTAGACTTCCATATCTCAAAAATATCATCATAATTAATTAAATTGCGGACATCAAATATAAGAAATTTTAGAAATAAATAGTAATGAATGCAACACCAAATCTTGACTCAACAATTTCGATGAACTCAACTCCATCATATTATTATAATAAATTCCGTGAAATGGCTAACCTACTTAAATACAATTTTCATAATTTATCAATGTCATTCAACGTCAGCCCCATGAAAATGAAAATGGAAGATATATTGTCGAGACGTGAGAGATGAAGCAAAGTCTGTTGAAAGGAACTTAGTTTAGGTTAACTGTAGACTTAAAATGTAAAAGATTTGAATGTATTTTTCAAAGAAAAGACAGATTGAAAAGAAAATAAACAAGTAAATAAGTCCACTCTTGTTAGGTGGGAATTATTATTAAAATAAAGAGATTTTGATTGAGTCTAACAACTGATTCCTTAACGACATGTCGGGTGGGTAATTCAACCAGTCATATGGAATTAGTTAAGAGAAGATCCATGTAAGGAATGCTGTTCTATCATGTTTGCTGAACTAGAAAAGTTAGATAGTAGTCTTATTACCTCACGTTTTCATTTAAATTTGCATTCCTCATATTAACACTCCCAACTGTGTTTTTTCTTTGTCCAATGATCAATCTTTTATAGATTAAAATTGCCATATGCTTGTCTTTCTTTTTTTCTTTTTATAATATATGTATGTAAGAAAACTCTAAAAAATGGTTTTCATATAACTTAGACATTTAACCAAAAACAAATTTATCGTAATTCCAAAATGAACGAATTTATCTAGTTTCAGTGGTGTGAACTTAAATTCTAACATATATTTGAAATGTTGATTAAGTTGTCTTCATTGAAATGATTGAATTAAAATTTATGTATTGAAAAAGTAAGGATTGATTTAAATATGTTGAAGTTATATTTAATTTTAATTTTACCACTAAGTTGTGGTTTTTTATTTATTCTGTTGGTGTAGGTTATAAATTAATAAAGATCAAGCCCTCTGTTATTTTTTTTTTTTTTAGAAAATGTCTTGCAAAAGAAGAAAAAATGATTTAACTTCAAGGACTAGGTTTGTTAATTGGTTCATATGGCATGAATGGCAGCAACTGAGAAACAGCAAACAAAGGCCAAAAACAAGCTTAACTGACAACGGTTGGTCTCTTCTATTACAAGCATTCGGCTCTAACATGAATTTGAGGATGAACACTTTTGACGAATGAGTCAAATATCAAAATTTAGAGTAGAATCATTTTAATCATATTATTCTTTCAAAATTTTGTTTGTGATTGATAAGATTTTAATCTCTAACCTATTAATTTTTATGTTGAAAATCATATTGTTTATCCAACTAAATAATTTTAATATACTATTATTTAAGCTCTTAATTAAGTTGGTGTCACGAGTTAATTGAGTACCAATTCGGTAAAGGAAATTATGAAAATGTCCTTATGTAATTAAAAAAATATTATATTATTTGAGGGTATATTAATCTTTTTATTTAAAAAATAAAAAAGAAATGCATATGGTAAGATTTGAACCCATGGTAATTACAATAGTAAAACTTCAAATTTACGATTCAATCTGTAACACCCCAAACCCGGCCTAGACGTTATGGCCGTATCTGGCAATGTCACACGATAGTGTTTTTAAAAACCTCGTTGTTACGATGAAAACATTCCATGTTATTATCTTTAGTAAACCTTTGTTAGAACTTAGGAAGTCGTCTTTATTCATTTAAAACATTTGTTTTGAAACATCCCTCATTGCGGAAGCTTTAATAAAACAGTCTAGGTGATCATGCGTTTAGAAATAACTTTAACTTTTTGAAAATCGAATTTCCTACGACCAACAGGTATAAATCCATAAAGTAAAATAAATAAATAAAAACCCAAATTTAAAACCAAAGTCCCAGGTCCTTAAATTACAACCCAAATAATCAATAATAATCAAATCATAAATCGTAAATTGAAAACCATGAAGTCCAAAAATTACTGTGGTCACCGCTGAGTCCTCCGTTGTACCGATCCGTCTAAGTCTGGGGATTACCTGTGCACATTAAACAAAAAGGGTGAGTTTATGTAAACTCAGTGTGTAATCCCACATAAACAAACAAACAATCAGTATTCACAGTGCACAGTTGAACAGTCTTAGGCCTAAGCCCTTTTCAGTATCAGTGGCAGTTTGGGCCTTAGCCCATCTCAGTACAGTGCCAAAAATGCAGTAGGGCCTTAGCCCATCACAGTTGTAAAAGCCCATTTTCGCCCGGGCCCATTTTTAACCAAAAACAAAATAATAAAAGTCCAAAATAGTCCTTTTTACGCTTTTTTACAAACCCACAAACTAAACAACAGGCCCAAATACCAAACACCTAGCCCACTTACAATTAAATAAACCCCAACCCAATTACAGACCCAATTTCACGGCCCAAGTGGCCCAAACATTTTCGGCAGACAGAAACCCTAGGTGTTTCTGGAAGTTTCAAGCGCTGCAAGCCATCCCGCGCCACGTCGCCACCGTACGGCCGTCATACACCACGTCACCGCCTCCGTACAGCCACATGAGCCAGTACCTGCAACAAGGGACAAACAAAACAACAAACAACCAGCACAAAAAAAAGAAAGAAAGAGGAAAAACGATTGTATTTTTTATTTCTATTTCGATTTCGGCCTTTAAAAGGACCGAAAGAAACCATTGTAAATCTCTTCACGATTCTTGTACAAAAAGAAAAAAAATCAATAGCAAAAAAAATTCAAGGCAAAAGGTTGCCGACTCTTTTTCTTTTCTTTTCACTGCTGTTTTCTTTCATTTTTTTTACATATTGATTTTAAATAAAAACGAGAGAGAAGGGTTTACCTTGAATCGGAGCCCGTCTTCTTCGTCGTGATCGAAGTAAGAAGGGACTTTGAGGCCGAGGTTGGGTGCCTTCATGCTCCACCAGTCGCCGTTCGTAGTGACATTCTAGTGCCAGATCGGAGTTTTTTTTTTAATCTGCGATTAGGGTTTTTTTTTCTCTCTGTTTTAAGGCAAATGAGGGGTTAGGGATTTAGGTTATTTTTCTGTTTTATTAAGTTGCATGAAATGGCACCGTTTAGGGCCTGTTTCAGTGGCTCTAAAACGGTGCCGTATTGGCCAATACCCGATGACCCGACCCGATTGCGGCATAGATCCGCGCGTTTCTGATTATTGGCCTATTTGTGCAATGGGTCCCTTCGTGTTTACAGAAGGTTCCAATGGGGCCCCATGTTCGTTTTTTTAATTTAGCCCCGATTTATTGATATTGCTTTAATTTAGTCCTCAAACGTTTAAGTGACCAATGTTTGAACGGTGTCGTTTCGAGTGTTTGGGATAATTTCCCATTCAGACCCTGTTCTTTGCGCGCGCTTGCCATTTAGGTCCCTCTGTTGTTTCGATTTTTAGTATTTAGACCCCGAATTTTGTTTTACTTATGAGTTTGCCCTAAATCTGTTTTAATTTGCTTGTTTGTCATTTATTTGTCTTATTATTATAGTATTTTCATTTTAATTTCTTTTATGTACATTATTTATATTAAATTCATATATTATTTATTTCAGATTTGTTTTCATATTATACAGTTTATTCCTTTTTATATATGTTATTCCTTTAAAATTGTTATATATTACAATCTCCCCTTTTATATATTATTTTAAATTTCTTATATTTTGTATATTAAATTATTTTATATATGTTATTTTAGATTTTATTTATCCGTTTTAACAAATGTTTCAATATTATTTTACGCTTTTATAAGTATATTCAAATGTTTTATACATAATTAGTTTCAAATTATTGTCTTTTATTGTTTTAAATATATTTTTACATCACTTATTTATTTTTATTTTTTTATTTGATTTAGGTTCATTTCCTATTATTGGTTTTGTACATTATTTTGCTCCATTTTCTTCAATGGCTAATGTCGAAATTGTATTATATGATTATTGCTATTGTAGGGTTTATAATTGTTTAATTTGTAATCATTAATTATTTGTAATTCATCGATTGTAATATTTGGTATATGTATTGCTACTTTGCTTTGTATATTATCATTCCATTACGATATATTTGTTAAAGAAGAAATCGAGTTTAATGTCATTCAAATTTTAAAATCATTCCATTCAAAGGTTTTCAAAATAAGGCAATGTTTCGTGTTTGGAAATCCGCGAGATCGTGCCCTAACGTGCTGGGTTTCGGTTTTTCGTTTGACCAAATAACCGAATATCCTTTTAAGATTTCATTCATGTTTTCTCAACTCTAAAATAAGGCAATGTTCGTGTTTGGAAATCCAAGAGATCGTGCCCTAACGTGCTGGGTTTCGGTTTTTCGTTTGACCAAATAACCGAACATCCTTTTAAGATTTCATTCGTATTTTCTCAATTAAAAAACAAGGCAATATTTCGTGTTTGGAAATTCGAGAGATCGTGCCCTAACGTACTGGGTTTCGATTTTCCGTTTGATCCCAAATAATGAAATACCCTTTCAAAATCTCAATACATGAGTTCTGAGAATTTTTGGATAATCTGGAATTCGAAGACTTAAATTGTTGCATCCTAACGTGCTGGATGTGATATTTTATTCCTTCGGAACCAGAGAATCTTAATATTCAAACTCGAGTATCTTCAAATAGGTCGAAAAAGGTCATAAATTTAAAATCTTTCAAATTCTCGACGTTAGGACATTAATTAATCAATTTGGTACCAATTTTGGGCGTTGCGAGGGTGCTAATCCTTCCTCGTACGTAATCGACTCCCGAACCTGTTTTCTTAGATTTCGTAGACCAAATTTATCGTTTTAATAAATCAAAATGTTTTATTAAAATAACCCATCTCAAGGTGATCCGATCACACCTCGAATAAAAGATCGGTGGCGACTCCATTTGTCATTTTAAAGTCGATCCCCGTTTTTCCAAACTTAATAAAAAATGGTTTTGACAGATTTGCGACTCCACTGAGGACTGGTTGAGAGTCAGGCCATAAATTGATTAATTTCTGTCCTTTTGTCGAAAATTGAAAATTTGATTTGAAAAATTACGATCTTTTTATTGCATTTGCTTGCATCATCTCATTTGATTGCTATGGTTCGAGTCTTGTAGAATACTTTGCATCATATTGCATGACCACTGGGTCACACCCTTAAGTGGGAGTGAGAAGCTACTCCTTCGTGAGGTTTTCACCTCCGTGCAGGATAGTGAATCGCTTCCGGGATACATCCGTACCTATGTCTTTGTGAGATTTTCATCTCCGTGCAGCCATAGGGAAATGTATTCCCCTAAACCGAACTCGGTCCATATGAGCCTATAATGGGTGAGGGTCGAGGAATCTGCTGGTTCCGGTACCTCAACTCTAGAACCGAACTGCATATAGAAAGCCCTAAGAGCCCACCCTAGGTAGAGCTGTGATAAACCCTAGTGGCCACTCAGATAGGAGTTTGAATGATTTTTTTTACATGCTTTGAATTTCGTTTCTATTGTACTGATTTTTTTATCTTTGTTACTTAGCATGCATTTTCATATTAGAGAGAGATGTCGATTCGGGTTCGATTGCTAAATTAGGGAGCTCGGCATGGAGAATGAATTTCTTGATAAAACGGAAGACAATACAGATGTTCGTGTATTTGTAGTCCTTTTCATGTAAAGAATTTTGTCCTCTAGTAAAGTTTTCTAAAGGAAATTGAGTTAGAATCGACACCTCTTTACATTCATTTCACGCATTCACATAGCATCACATCGTATGTGCTAGATTTCATGAGAAGACCCTGATTAATTAAAAATTATTTCAGCAACCTGGAAACCGACAAAACCATACCAGAGACGCATCCCTACGGCACAAGAAAGAAAATAAAAGATATGGATCAGAGACTAGAGAAACTTGAACAACTCCAAAAGGAGATGCAGAAAAAACTTCACCTGCAAATGTAGGAGCAGCTTGCTAAGATCTAGCAGGATATGATGGATCGGATGATGGAATCGCAAAAAACCATGATGTCTCAATTAACTCAATTATTGGCGGGAGGAGTAGACAAAGGGAAAACCCACATGGTTAACACTGTTGAAGATAGTGAAGAACGACTATATCTCCCGGGTTTTACCCCGACACATCCTGAAGTGCATCCACGAAAGACATCCGTCATAATTAAACCTCAAGAAGGTGTTTCGATACCGCCAAATTTCCAAGCTGGATCAGGTTCTAACTTAGTAGACCATCCGATTAATGCTGTTATTCCCAACTTTGATGAGGCAGCAGAAGAGGAAAAGGCAAAGTCTGAATTGCCAAGATAGTTAGAGGAGCGTTGCAAATGGTTAGAAGACAGGTTCAGGGCTATGGAAAATGCTGATAGGCAACAGGGAATTGATGCTAAAGATCTAAGTTTGGTGCCAGATCTAATACTTCCCCACAAATTCAAGATGCCTGAATTCGAGAAATACAATGGGACAAGCTGTCCCGAGGCCCATATTACTATGTTTTGTAGAAGGATGACGGGATACATTAACAATGACCAGCTGTTGATTCATTGCTTCCAAGATAGCCTGGTGGAAGCCGCATCCAAATGGTATAACCAATTGAGTCGTGCCAGAATTGGTTCATGGAGAGATTTGGCTCAAGCATTCATGAAACAGTACAGTCATGTGACAGACATGACTCCCGACAGAATTACCTTGTAAAACATGGAGAAGAAACTAAGCGAGAGTTTTCGGCAGTATGCACAGAGGTGGAGGGAGGTTGCTATCTAAGTCCAGCCACCACTTCTGGAAAAAGAGACCACAATGCTCTTTATCAATACATTGAAGGCTCCATTTATCACACATATGCTAGGGAGTGCTACGAAGAGTTTCTCAGACGTCGTAATGACTGGAGAAATGATTGAGAATGCCATAAAGAGTGGTAAAATAGATGCGGGGGAAAGTACCAAGAGATCAGCCCCGGGAAAGAAAGAAAATGAGGTAAATAATGTGGGAGCATACAGTAAAGGTTATTCAAAGCAAGTTACTGTGGGATCACCAAGGACGACAACTACTAGTCTTCAGACTCCTTCAAGGAATGAATCTAGTCAAAGGACGAACACAGAAAAGCTTCAGTTCACTCCTATTCCAATAACATACCAAGAGCTATATCAGAGATTGTTTGACACACACGTGGTGTCCCCTTTCTACCTGACACCATTGCAGCCCCCGTAACCCAAGTGGTACGATGCAAATGCCCAATGTGACTATCATGCGAGAATTTCGGGGCATTCAATAGAAAATTGCACTGCCTTTAAGAAAGTCGTGGAAAGGCTTATTAAGATAGGGGTTGTGAAGCTCGATGAGCTGAACGAAGCAGTAAATTGAATGAGAGGGCAAGAGAGTTACGATTCCTTAAAGAAGTCATCAAAAGCCTAGAAATCGGGAAGTCAGAACACCAATGGCATATCCAAAGAGTGAACCAAGGAATAAAAGTTTTCCAAGCATCGGCATTTATATACCTGGGAGTGTTTTGAACAATAGGACTCTGGAAGAGACATGTATTTTTAAGGCTAATCTAGAGTAATATTCGAAACATACTTGTTGCTTTAAGCCTAGAGGCAATGAGAATCCTTTTGTGAAATAGGCTTATGTCCAGAATTTTTTATTTCAATAAAATGCATCATTTTAAGTAAATATTTTTTCTTTACATCTTATATTGTACATTCTTTGGTGATTTAGAATATTATTTCATTCTTTATTCATGACCATACCATAAACAATCATCCTTAGAATCATTTATTCTTTGGAATTTGCCTTCGTACCTACAATGGTCCCTTGATATCAATGACATGGGCGACGCTGTTACGGACTCCCTTTTTGAATGAAATATGGGTCTAAGGGATCGCAGGACTTTGAAGATGATATAAATTGTAACCTGTCTTCTGATTTGTTAATACCAGATGAAAAATAGATCCGACGTCGCGAGCCAAGGATGGAGATGAAGATCAAAGCCTAGCTCAACGCAGAAATAAGATTTCCTATATGTGGGGCATGGATGTTATCAAGCCAGTCTCATCAAAAGCTTCCAGCCAACATCGATTCATTTTTGTAGATGTCGGTTACTTCACTAAGATGGTAAAAGTCACTTCATATGCCAATATTACAAATTCGATAGTCATCAGAACAAAAAAAAGGGGGAGAAAAAGAAAGAAAGAACACCGACACAAAAAAAATGTCAAAAAGATCACATTTAACCGCAAAATGTCAAAAGTTTGCGGTCTGTTCAAAGATTAGGTGCCACATCAAGCAAAGGCAGCCAAAAAAAAAGAAAAAACAAGAGATCGTAAAAAAGACCGAGACTTGTAAAGATTGGCATACAGAAGTTACTATTTACCCTCTATGCTTATCAAACATTGGTCGATCATCACCGGGCAACACATTCCTCATTGGTTTCTCCCATTGAAGTCGAAATTCCTTTTTCTGAGTTTTTATCGGAACTGAAGTTGGATGAGGCAGAATGGATCTAATCCCGATGTGATCAATCAAATCTGTGAGGAAAAGTTAATAGCTATCCGATGCGGGTTTGTGACAAAGAGGTTCATCCTAGAAAATTCCCAAAGGGGGACCTGATATTGAAGAAGATCCTTCATATACAAAAGGATTTCAAAGAAGAATGGAGGCCAAACTAGAAAAGACCCTATATAGGAAAAAGTCTGTTCTGGAAACATTGACCAAAATGGATGATAGGGATATGCCCAATACGGTGAATTCAGTCAAGAAGTATTTCGCTTAAAAAAAAAACTTCAATCAAAAGAAAGAAGAAGGAGAGGCCAAGGCGAAAACCCGCAAAGGGCACTTTGAGACCAAAGGGGATTTGAGTTGAAAACCTGAAAAGGGCGGCTCAAATTTTGATCAAAACTGGGGTATACAACAGTCTTGCTATGCCTGGATCAAAAATGAAGAAGTATGCTACGTCTTAGGGAATCGACAAAGTACTCTGGATCCCCTAAACACATGTTGAGCTTAAAATAGTCCTCAAGAAATTTGAACAGAGAAGCTCATGCTGCGATATCTGGGGCACCTAGTATTCCATCTTATCCATTTTGAATTTGCTATCTTTGATTACCTTATTCTTTTGAAGACACGCCTTTAGTAAATTCCCTGCTTAATTGCATTTGCTAGCTTTGATTAACTTGCTTGTTTCGAGCTATACTCCCAATTAATTTCCTCCTTGTCCATGGTTATGATCTTTTTCAGGCATTTTGCATTGAAATAACGATTAGTGGACTAATAATATTTTCATAAAATGAGTTTCGCATATTACTCTGGAAGCTTCTGAATAATACAAGAAACTGAAACAGGACTATTGTTTAAAACTCACTAAGTTTAAGAAAAAGTCTAAACTGAGATTTTCTCTCCGGATTTTTGTCAAGGAAGGTGCTTGAACAAAGTAACAGGATATTGCGCCAGTAATACAATCTTGACAAAAAAATGGGCAATGTTAACCCAAGTGTAAAAGGGGAATCATCCGCAAAAAAAATTGATATTCTGCATTTACGCGAGCATCACGCATACACATCTGGTTGGGTCACCCGAGGAGTGATCAGTTGATGGAACAAGCTACAAGCCCTATAGTGCGACAGATGGAAGATAATACGGATCTTATGCCTTTGAATAGTAATGTGATGGATTGAAGAAGAAACAAATCCTACGTTTTGAAGTCGCAGTGGGACGGATAGGAAAAGATTCAGATCCTATACCCCTTAGTCACAATGAGATGAACCCTGAAGTTACAGTGGGGTAAATCTGTTGAATAGTTATAATTGCTTCCTCGAGTTTTCTGTCGAGAATACCAGCCGAACAAGATGTTAGCATAATACGTCAGCGATAGAGCCTTGATAAACGATGAGCGATGACAACCCTAAGCATTTAAAAAGGGATCATTCTCATGAAATTCTGCATTCATAAAAAACACATTTAGTTAAGAGCATTTGATTCATTCCTATCATTGCATCCTAATCATTGTAAAAAATCATTTTCATGAAAATTCTGCATTCATGCAAATGTCGACCATAATAAATTTAGTTAGGAGCATTAGATTTATTCTGATCATGGCATCCTAACCATTTTGCATAAGCATAAACACATAAAACCGATTTTACAGGACAGATCCCCCAGAGGACGGTGTCGCAACATTGGTGAATTCGAAGATCTTGTCTTCCTGAGCGAAGCAAATCGAAGATAGCAAATCTGGCAATCCTGAAGTTGCAGGAGCAGATTGAAGATAACAAATCTGGCAATCCTGAAGTTGCAGGAGCAGATTTAAGATGGCAAATCTGGCGATCCTGAAGTTGCAGGAGCAGATTGAAGATAACAGATCTGGCAATCTTGAAGTTGCAGGAGCAGATTGAAGACATCAGATCTTGCCTTCCTGAGCGAAGCGGATCGAAGATAGCAAACCTGGCAATCCTGAAGTTGCAGGAGCAGATTGAAGATAGCAGATTTTGCAATCCTGAAGTTGCAGGAGCAGATCGAAAACATCAGATCTTGCCTTCCTGAACGAAGCGGATCGAAGATAGAAAATCTGGCAATCTTGAAGTTGCAGGAGCAGATTCAAGATAGCAAATCTGGTAATCCTGAAGTTGCAGGAGCAGATTGAAGATATCAGATCTGGAAATCCTGAAGTTGCAGGAGCAGATCGAAGACATCAGATCTTGTCTCCCTGAGTTTGCAATGGAGCAGATTGAATATAGCAGATCTGGCATTCCTGAAGTTGCAGGAGCAGATCGAAGCCATACAAGTCTTATTTCCTCGAAGTTCCAGTGGAGTAGGTTGAGGCTACAAGTCCCCCTCCCTGAGTTTACAATGAGGACCAATCCGTATTTCTTTGAAGTTTTAGCAGAGAAGATTGAAGTTACAAATCTCTTCTCTCTGAATTCTTATCACCTCGAAGTCCTAGTGGAGTAGATTGAAGTTACAAATCTCTTCTCCCTGAAATTACATCGGAGTGGATCGAAACACTAGTTCCTATGCCCTTGAAGATGCAGTGGGATGGAATGAAGCTACTCGAAAAGCACCTAAAGAAGTCCAAGACTCAAAGACCGGGCAAAAATGGTCATTTTTGAAGTCTTTGTTCTATTCTCGTTACACGACAATGAGAAAAGAGGGGCAGCTGTAAAAGCCCATTTTCGCCCGGGCCTATTTTTAACCAAAAACAAAATAATAAAAGTCCAAAACAGTCCCTTTTTATAGTATTTTTTTACAAACCCACAAACTAAACAGCAGGCCCAAATACCAAATACCTAGCCCACTTACAATTAAATAAACCCCAACCCAATTACAGACCCAATTTCATGGCCCGAGTGGCCCAAACATTTTCGGCAGACAGAAACCCTAGGTGTTTCTGGAAGTTTCAAGCGCCGCAAGCCATCCCGCGCCACGTCGCCATCGTACGGCCGCCGTACACCACGCCATCGCCTCCGTCATACCACATGAGCGATGCACGATTGCAACAAGGGACAAACAAAACAACAAACAACCAGCACAAAAAAAAGAAAGAGGAAAACTGATTGTATTTTTTATTTCTATTTCGATTTCGGCCTTTAAAAGGACCAAAAGAAACCATTGTAATTCTCTTCATGATTCTTGTACAAAAAAGAAAAAAATCAATAGCAAAAAAAATTCAAGGCAAAAGGTTGTCGACTCTTTTTCTTTTCTTTTCACTGCTGTTTTCTTTCATTTTTTTTTACAAATTAATTTTAAATAAAAACGAGAGAGAAGGGTTTACCTTGAATCGGAGCCCGTCTTTTTCGTCATGATCGAAGTAAGAAGGGACTTCGAGGCCGAGGTTGGGTGCCTTTATGCTCCACTAGTCGTCGTTCGTAGTGACATTCTAGTGCCAGATCAGAGTTTTTTTTTAATCTGCGATTAGGGTTTTTTTTTCTCTCTGTTTTAAGGCAAATGAGGGGTTAGGGATTTAGGTTATTTTTCTGTTTTATTAAGTTGCATGAAACGGCACCGTTTAGGGCCTGTTTTAGTGGCTCTAAAACGGTGCCGTATTGGCCAATACCCGATGACCCGACCCGATTGCGGCATAGATCCGCGCGTTTCTGATTATTGGCCTATTTGCGCAACGGGTCCCTTCGTGTTTACAGAAGGTTTCAATGGGGCCCCGTGTTGGTTTTTTTAATTTAGCCCCGATTTATTGATGTTGCTTTAATTTAGTCCTCAAACGTTTAAGTGACCAATGTTTGAACGGTGTCGTTTCGGGTGTTTGGGATAATTTCCCATTCAGACCCTATTCTTTGCGCGCACTTGCCATTTAGGTCCCTCTGTTGTTTTGATTTTTAGTATTTAGACCCCGAATTTTGTTTTACTTATGAGTTTGCCCTAAATCTGTTTTAATTTGCTTGTTTGTCATTTATTTGTCTTATTATTATAGTATTTTCATTTTAATTTCTTTTATGTACATTATTTATATTAAATTCATATATTATTTATTTCAGATTTGTTTTCATATTATACAGTTTATTCCTTTTTATATATGTTATTCCTTTAAAATTATTATATATTACAATCTCCCCTTTTATATATTATTTTAAATTTCTTATATTTTGTATATTAAATTATTTTATATATGTTATTTTAGATTTTATTTATCCGTTTTAAAAAATGTTTCAATATTATTTTACGCTTTTATAAGTATATTCAAATGTTTTATACATAATTAGTTTCAAATTATTGTCTTTTATTGTTTTAAATATATTTTTACATCACTTATTTATTTTTATTTTTTTATTTGATTTAGGTTCATTTCCTATTATTGGTTTTGTACATTATTTTGCTCCATTTTCTTCAATGGCTAATGTCGAAATTGTATTATATGATTATTGCTATTGTAGGGTTTATAATTGTTTAATTTGTAATCATTAATTATTTGTAATTCATCATTGTAATATTTGGTATATGTATTGCTACTTTGCTTTGTATATTATCATTCCATTACGATATATTTGTTAAAGAAGAAATCGAGTTTAATGTCATTCAAATTTTAAAATCATTCCATTCAAAGGTTTTCAAAATAAGGCAATGTTTCGTGTTTGGAAATTCGCGAGATCGTGCCCTAACGTGCTGGGTTTCGATTTTTCGTTTGACCAAATAACCGAATATCCTTTTAAGATTTCATTCATGTTTTCTCAACTCTAAAATAAGGCAATGTTCGTGTTTGGAAATCCAAGAGATCGTGCCCTAACGTGCTGGGTTTCGGTTTTTCGTTTGACCAAATAACCGAACATCCTTTTAAGATTTCATTCATGTTTTCTCAATTAAAAAACAAGGCAATATTTCGTGTTTGGAAATTCGAGAGATCGTGCCCTAACGTGCTGGTTTTCGATTTTCTGTTTGATCCCAAATAATGGAATACCCTTTCAAAATCTCAATACATGAGTTCTGAGAATTTTGGGATAATCTGGAATTCGAAGACTTAAATTGTTGCATCCTAACGTGCTGGATGTGATATTTTATTCCTTCAGAACCAGAGAATCTTAATATTCAAACTCGAGTATCTTCAAATAGGTCGAAAAAGGTCATAAATTTAAAATCTTTCAAATTCTCGACGTTAGGACATTAATTAATCAATTTGGTACCAATTTTGGGTGTTGCGAGGGTGCTAATCCTTCCTTGTACGTAATCGACTCCCGAACCTGTTTTCTTAGATTTCGTAGACCAAATTTTTTTTTTAATAAATCAAAATGTTTTATTAAAATAACCCATCTCAAGGTGATCCGATCACACATCGAGTAAAAGATCGGTGGCGACTCCATTTGTCATTTTAAAGTCGATCCCCGTTTTTCCAAACTTAATAAAAAATGGTTTCGACAACGATGAGCGATGAGCGATAATGATTATGCACGAAGAGCAAAATCCTACCCAACCAGCCTCTACACACCATCTTCGTCCAACCCTACACTCCATGTGGGGATATAATCAACCCACCCATCCCTACACTACAAGTAGTACCGAATGCGGCACAATACAGTAGTTTGCAAATGAGTGCGCCATGAAATTAGGCTTAAAGCCTTTCAGTACACTTCCTCCGAATAACAACCCCCAACCCAATGCAATGCAACACACAATGGATGACATGCTATTATGCAATTTCAGTACATATATTTAGTTCAGATATTAACATGCCCAGTACAGATATCATTCAGTCAATTTCACACATTTAGAGGTCTAAGTAGCGCTTACCGACCCTGCAGTAGGTTCACAATCGACTTGGGCGACCCGTGCAACTTTAAAAACCTTTCGATAAAAATGGGCCCACACACCCATGTGATCTGCCCGTGTGGCCCACTCGGCCCAAATTGGCCTTGGCCATGTGATCCATTTTTAAAGTAACCCATGCTAGCTCAATACTCATATATATTTTCACTATTTACTTATATGTTCATTCAAAGTTGTCTACTTGAGTCATTATCACTAAATTATTTATATCTTGAGCTACAGAATTCCAAATTAAGATCCGCTTGATGTTTTTGAAACTAGACTCAAATACCTTTCTACCATAAAATTTTCAGAATTCATAGTTTATCAAATAAGTACAGTAAAATCTTTAAATTTATCCCTATTCTGCTGTTTGACAGCTTCATCCTTTCCTTACTAAAAATTATTTATCTCTTAGTACGGAATTTAGATGATATTTCCGTTTGTTTCTATTGAAAATAGACTCATTAAGGATTTAAACATATAAATTTAAGCCCCTAATTATTTTTTTTACAATTTTTGATGATTTTCCTAAGTCTGAACAGGGGAACCCAAAATCATTCTGACCTTGTCTCACAAAATTTATTATATCTCATGATTTACAATTCCATTGCTTACACTGTTTCTTCCATGAAAAACTAGACTCAATAAAATTTAGTTTCATATTTTATTCAACCTCTAACTCAATTCCCACTATTTTTGATGATTTTTCAAAATTAGACTACTGCTGCTATCCAAAACTATTTTAGTGCAAAATGTTGATTTCCAAGTTTATAACACCCTTATTTCCTTTCTCTACAATTTTGTGTATCATTTTCTCTTATTTCTCGACAGCAAGCAATTTCGGCTTTTCTCTGAATCCCGTTTTCTGCATTTCGAGTACACACCTGGTATCGTTTCTGATGCGTAAGCACTCCTAAGCCTCCAGAACCTAAAAATCGACCAACATATCTCCAGATTAATCACTTAATTCGTTTTTAATCAAACAATTTCGGAAGGAACTCGACTAAAAACCTAGCAAAACCCTTACCTCGCTTGAGTAACGACAACTTCAAACAATCACAGCGTCGATTCAAAACCACCAGCCCCCTAATTAACTCCTAAACACTAAAAAGGAATCCCCCTTTTAGAGATTAACCAAGAACGATTAACAATAGACAAAACCGTTACTTACCGAACACGCGCAACCAACGATGAACAACCGAATCAATTGGAGAAAAAAAGAAAGAAACAGAAGGGGAAAAATAATGGAAATTTAGGCAACAACTAGGGGAAAGAATCGTCAGAGGAGGGAAAAAAAGAAGAAGAAGAAGACGTCAGAAAAAGTTTGAGGAATTAGAAAGAAAACCGAAACTCTACTTTTTTTTTTACAACAAAAAGATAATCAGATTATTTTCTGATAACCTCTCCCCAATTATTTTCCCCAACACAACTCTTAGTCGAAATTGGAGCAAAAATACTATCTCCACGCTATCACAGAGAATTGAACACAAGACCTCTAACACTCCAACACTCCACTTAACCACCAGACCAGCAGGCCCATTCTAATATAAACTTACCAATAATTAAACTTAAGCCCTTTGCATAAGGTTAAGGCTTTATTTATAAAAATACCAAAATTTGCCCAAGTAAGGCTTGAACTTGAGACCTCACACACACACCCAGAACACATAACCACTGAAGCAAATAGACATTGTATGTCACACATACACAAAATAAAAAATTAAAATTTTGGGGCATTACACAATCAAAATTTTGTTTTAATATTTTATACAGTTTTATTTTGATATGCAAGTTTTATTACCTCTATCAATTGTATATATCTATACTATTATTTAAGCTCTTGACTATGTTGATGTCATAAGCCAACTGGACACTAACTTGGTTAGGGAAATTTCAAAAATATCCTTCCGAAATTAAAATAAGTTATACTATGCGAGGTTATTTTGGTCTTTTTATTTCTAAAAAACTAATAAAAAATTTACATGTGATTGGATTTGACCATATGCTATTTATATCAATAAAACACTAAATCTACCACTAACCTAAAGCTTTATTTTAACATAATATTTACATTATTAATTAATTTCAAACCATGCAATTTATTATTTATTGTATATTATTTTCAAACACACTTTTGATGCCCAACCCACGTATTGGATAAAGATGTAATGAAGTTGGACTCACGGACAGAATTGCGCATGTTTGTAGGATATCCAAAGGGAACAAAAGAGTAGTTTGTTTTATAATCTGAAAGAGTTTTGCACATGCTACTACTAGAAGAGATCTTGACAAAAATCATCACTTACACTATTCCAATTTCTAGATCCGAGATGGCAAACTAGACGAGATCAAATGCACACTTAAATGACAAGATTAGGAGCTGATTGTAATAGCAAAAAAAAAGGAAAGAAAACAACAAAAATGGTGCGACAATGACAAAAATTAACAGCAACAAAAAGAGAGAGGAAGAGGCTACAATGGGTGGCAAGAGAAGAAAATGATAGTAGAAAAATGGCTGAAGAAAATAGCAGAAAAAGGCTGCAAAATGACAGCAAAGAGGCGACTAAAACTGGGGGAAACAATGAAAAAAAAGGTGACAATAATTGTAAAAATGGAGGAGCAATGAACGGCACAACAAAGAAGCTAAAAGAGCGAGTAGAGAGATGTAGTGAGTGTTGGCAACAATGGTGAAAGAATGAAAAAAAATGGAGAGAAAAAAAAAGGTGAGGGAAAAAGTAAGGGACGGCAATGAGAGAGTGAAAATGAATAAAAGAAGGGTGAAACTTAGCATATATACTAGGTTAAAGAGGCTTGAACGACAACTAGGTTTTAGGAAGCAAAAATAAGCTGGAAAAAAAAAGCATGCAAGGGAAATGAATTAAACTTGGGTCTCAAAGACAATTTCACTAACTCTTTACCGCTAGGCCAATTACTCAATATTTGGTATATATATATATATATGCAAACATAAGCTTGAAAGTCAAGGAATGACAACTCTCAATTCACTAACCCAATTTTTTCTAACCCGATTTTTGGGATGTAACATCGTCGCTCCTCTTTACTACTGCACTATCTCACCATCGTACACCTTTGTTACCACACCTACCATTGCTGCTCTCTTCTACCACCAAATCGACACCACTCCACCAAAACCCTAGTTGCACCTTGCTAACCCTCTTACCTCCTCCATTGCTGGTCAAATCCACCCCAAACAAAGCCGCTACTCCTTGTCACTGCACCACCATTATCACCAGCATCACCACCATCCCCGACCACCATCATTGCCACCACCATTGTCGAACACCCCTTTTGATCAAATACCACCAATTTTCCACAAATCCCGAGCTTGCACACTAATTGTTCGCATAATGTCTCATAAGAGAAAGAGTTTTACATGCCAACCCAATGATTTCCAAAATTGATTCCATACCTAAGAAGCAAGAGAGAGGTTTGAATCCATCTTCAAGGATCAATAGATGCTCCCAGACAAAAGGGTTTAACATGACAAATATTGATTGTACTACAGTGCTGCCAATTATTTAGAAGATAGTGTACGAGTTGAGATGAAACTTATTTTATGACGTGAGACCACTTCCGGAAGCAGAATTAGTCCAGGAATTCTATGCAAACTTGACCTTATCCACTGCAATAGAAATTTACGTTCGAGGCAAAAAGGTATCTCACCCCAAAAGTTATTAATGATCTGTTTGAATTACCAAACATCGAAGATGACTATTCTGCTATGTTGGAAAACGTTGATTGAGATATTCTTATAGAAGTTTTACGGGAAGTTTTGAAGTTTATTCAATTTAGTCCATATTTTGTGGTTTAGTCTCTAAACCCAAAAATCAACTACCTAACATTTTCATCAACCAACCACCTTAGATTTAGCTACTCCTAATCATATATAAACATACAAAAATAAAATAATCAAGCAAAGAAAGCATTAATTTAAAATTAATTAAAGGTGAATAAAAATCCAAACTTTCTTGCAAAACCTTGGATAGTTTCTTGCAAGAACGATAAAGAAAATGCTAAAGAAATGATTTTAACAGAAGAAATTAAAGGAAACTAAATAGCATTAAAGTGAGATTAAAATGTAACTACAAGAAAGTTTAAAGGGTTACTAAACAAATAACACCTAACTACAATAAAAACTAAACTAACTAAGAAAATACAAGGAAAATAAAGAAACAAATAGAGAATTAAAACCCTAAACTATGAAGAAGAAAACTACCCTAAACCTAAACTAAAAAATAAAGAGAAACCTTAAACCACACAGCTTTTTAACTTGAACTACAACCTCCTCTTTCTTCAGCCAACTTTTGGCTTTTAAAGCTGATTCTGATTGGTGCTTCGGGTGGACAAAGACTAACCCTGATGTCATTTTTTGTCCTTGTACGATAGGGGTATCATGAGATCGCCGATAATCTACTTAGGGGTGTCTTTGATGGTGGATGTCGTGATGCCCAAGGGTGGGTATCGCGACACCACTGTATGTGGCTTTCATTCCTCTTCATTTCAGGTTTATTGAAGGTGTTGTGATATTCGTGCTCTGATGTCGTGATACCTTTGCTTGTGGAAATGTTTTCACTCAAATTTGGGCCACTAACACTACAACACTCAATCAATCATTAAGGTCCAAATGGCACATTTGGCCATTTCGAGTCTCAAAAGGAGTAAAAACTCAACATTTCATTTATAAAAGTAAAAAACGAAAACTACATAAAAACATGACAAAAACATATAAATTGCTTGGAAACAAGCTCGTAAAGTGTAATTAGAAGCCTAATTTAACATATCAAATTACAGCAAATCAGTTGCAACATTGGAAGCTAGGAGTCGTGATATTGACAAGTAAAGTTACAACATCCACGATAGTAGCCAGAGGTGAAAGTCAATCGCAACGTTGCAGCAAAGTTGCAACATTGGAAAGAAAAATCGCAACACCCAATTCACCTTACAAAGACTCGAGCAAACTACCAGGAAAGTCGTGACATCAGACCCGTGGTGTCGCAATATTGAAGCTCGATTGATGCGTCGTTGAAAGCACCAAATATATCCTATTCCCTGCAAAATAATGAAAATAACAGTAAAAGGGAAGTAGGGTCGAATCCTCAGGGATCAGATTATACAAATGCTTGTTTCTCAAATCCTCGCGAATCGTGCCCAAGAAAGCTGCGTTCTGGAAAAAAATAAAAATAACAGAATTTAAAAGGTTGGATCTGAAACGAAAAAAAAAAAAAAAGAATTGAGAAGTCGAATGGAAATTGCGAAAATTAAAAATAAAAAGTAAAGTTGAGATAAAGAAATTCTTTTGGGGAGATTCCAGCCTCCGGTTGCTTCGATCCGCCTTGGGTTCAATCCTTGGCTTTTAAATGATCCTTCTCAACCCGAATAAGCCAGTTATAGTGGAAGAGGATGCCTCGACCACCAGCTCCAAGGATTTAGACTTGATTTAGTGGAACCTGACTCTAGCCAACAATTGCTCCTGTGGGATCATCTTATGCTAGATCAACGTTTCTCAATGGCGAATCCCACGCCATTTTATCTCTTGGGCTCGCCAACCTCTGACGCAGTAAGCTAACGAACCGACTGTGTAACCTTCTCAAGATATACAAAGCGGTGCGTTCCTTGCACACGTTGAAAAGATCACTTCTTAAGGGACATGGACGGAAGGCGTCCACCAGTAATGCGGAGAAACGATGAATACCCTGTTGAGAAGGCTAAGTGCGGATTCTAAACCTCAAGAACCCTTTTTTGGGGATTTTCGGCAACCTTTGGCTAGAAGGGTTTTAGTGGCTCATAGTTGTGGTGGAAAAGAAAATAAATATATAAAAATAGAGAAGAGAATTTTATTGGAAGAAAATATGGAAAGAAAAAGACTTATGGGAGAGAGAGTTTACAGGAAAAGATGAACAACCCCAAAATGATTCACTTCATCCCCTATTTATAGTGCTAAGATAGATGGACTAGTCCTACTCAAACCCCCAACGATAATTACAATTAATCAAAGATAAATAGAGATAAATAAAGAAATTAAATAATCCTCAATAATTATCCTAATATTAATTATCCTAATATAATTAAAATAGAGTTTGATAAAGCAAAGTCTCTTCTTTTTGCATTTCAATCCTTCTGTCCTCCATGTTTGCACTTTTGGCACCATCTTTTCCCTTTGTTGCACATTGGTCCATTTTATCTTTAATTTCACAGTTTTGGCCCTCAATTTCGCTTTTGTCTCCAATTTAGTCCCTATAAGATAAAAGACCATAAATAGCCCAAATTAGTAGAATCATACTCAAAATAAATATGCAATTAGCACCTAAAAACATGACATTCTAGAGTGTTATCATCGACGGACCTAAAATTTGAAGGGGTGTTTCAATCCACACAATCAAAATTTTAATTATAACTCAGGGAAAAGTTGTCCAAATTAGGTCAAACATGAAAAGTAGTGTAAATATTACTTTTTACACATGATTAAGGGAGGCTTTTTATGATTATTAGTAGTTAAGTAGCTTAGTTTAAGGATTTTAAAAAATAATTGTTATTTTCCATTCTAGTTTTACAACAATTTCATATACTTGCAATTTCGTTCATTAGTTTTCAACAGTTATTTTTCTTATTTTCGTTTATTGTAGATTAATTGTTTTTAAGAGTGATCAAGCAATTCCATCTATAAAAGTTTCAGTTGCCGCCCCAACATGATATCCACAATCAGAATTCTTCGGATTACTGAGCATTTTTAAGCCCTTTAATTCCTTGTTTTTAAATTTATCGAATGGCTTACGAATTAAGTGGGTATGGTAAAGTTGTAATGAGTCGTAACTAAATTCATCAAGAAGTTGGTTAATTGAAGTGAGAGTTGTTAATCGAAATTAGGGTTTAAAC
Organism: Gossypium sturtianum; assembly: GCA_025698515.1. NCBI lineage: Eukaryota > Viridiplantae > Streptophyta > Magnoliopsida > Malvales > Malvaceae > Gossypium > Gossypium sturtianum. Next base: position 9,166,872 of record CM046948.1, read on the forward strand.
TGAATAATAGGACTAAATTGAATAAGAAAAAAACCTAAAGTTGAAAACATTAGGTGGAAATTTAGGTAAATGATACCGAAAGAAGACTTTACCCGATATTAATTCAATTGTCCCGTTTAGATTCATTAGGTCGAAAGATCAGGTGGGCTAAATCGTAACTTGGGTAAAATTATAGGCAAAAAGGTATTAATTAGACTAGTTAAGAAATTGTCAGCAAAAATCACTAAGTTTAGATTAATTACGACCATGGAAATTGATCAACTCCTCATTGTCATTCTTGCGTGATTATTTTTATAGTTTTATCATTTTTACAATTAGATCTTTTTTTTTTTTTAGTTAATAGTAAGTTTTTACCAGTATTTTGTGATTAGTCATACTATAGTAATTAGAAAAGTAGGTGTTTAGACTTAGCTTTGCATGTTCTTGGATACTGTTAATTTGATTTTAGTTTATAGCTCCCTTGAGTACGATCCTTAAAATACTTTTATATTTTGTTTTAATTAAATTATATTATAATTTGACATGTATACTTGTAGAACACCACACTTCTTCATATTTAATAATATTGTTTATCTACCTCAGTGCACGCACATCGATGGGCAATCAGCATGGTAAGTGCTTCCACACACACGCATGCACACACACATATTCTTACTCATATATTACCATAAGCCATATAATTCTTTATCTTATTAAAAGTTCAATCAAATAAAGAGACACAAAGTAATCTCAAATTAATCACCAAATTTACCATGATGTCATATTTACATCCACATTAATACGATATTTCACAAATTTCACATGTATCAAATCACATTTATTAACCATTCTTTGACAACCAAATTCTCATAACACATTTTTAGTTAATATGACACATATGGCCAAGGTTCACCAAGCCATAAATTTTCAAACCACTTATTTCTAACATATTAAGCCATGGAAATTAAACATATTGACATTCAAGAACAATCTCATATTTTATACATCCTTTTCACCAAATTCTTAAACATATTAGTATAAGAGAAGTAAGAGCATCCAAACGTACTTCCCTCTTGGATGTAAAAATATTCAAAATCAAGCTTCCAACACTTGAATCCATCCTTAAACAAGTTATTTCCTCATTTTTCTCTACACAAAAATATAATAAAAATCAACATATAAGCTTCCCAAACTTTCTCATAACAACCAAACTCAAATTTCAAGCTAAGAGGAGTGAAAACCACCATTACTAACCTTATTGGAGCTTTCTCTCTCTAGTTTTAACTTTCTCTCTCAAGAACCCATTAAATCATCATTGAAAATGGAAGATTTGAAGGTGGATTCAAGCTTAGAGACGAGTTTTCTAATTGATTTTAGCAAAAACTCAAGGTTGGGGTTGCTAGATTTTGAGAGATTTGAAGAAAAATGGCAAGGAAAAGAAAGTTTTTCTCTCTTCTTCCATGGGTCAATTGAACAAGGTTGAAGGAAGGGGACTTTTCCTCTTTCTTTTCTTTTTAATCTATTTAAAACTTGTGGTGCATGATCAATATCTTCACATAAATCACATCCAATTGTCCAGAGTAATTCCAAATATCTTATATTTCAATCAAAATAATATTTCTAATATATAATTATTAAGAAATAACCAACATGCCCTTTTATAGTAAAATTACCATTTTACTCTTTTTTACCTCTTTGCACAAGTTTTTCACATCGAATTGATATTTATAAACTGAATTCTCATAAATGATGTTTAAATTTTATTAATAATCCTTAGATGGTAAAAATTACATTTTTACCCTTTTCTTTGCAAAAATGAAATTTTTTAAATTTAATTTTTATACTTTTAAATCTTTCTAATTTAGCCCCAAAAGTGATATTGACTGCACCAATACACATTAAAAGTTAATTCCGTGCCAAGTAATAAATAATAATTGACATATTCTCTTTTTGCTCAAAATTTTACTTTAGTCCTCCAACTTTTCAAAATTTGCAATTTGATCCATTTGCCACATTCTCACACCCATAATTTTTTTTCATTAGTTTTCATTTCTGATATCAATTTTACTTTCATGAAAATTCTTTATTTGACTCATTTTAAAATTTTCTATAAATTTCATTATATCTAATCTCGGAAAAGTGCCATATGTCAAACTGAAAATTTAAGCATCTTAAGAACACCTACTTCCTTGAACCTTTTGTTTTCTTCTTTGATGAAGAAGGTACATTGGGTCTTTCAGTGCGTGTGGTCCTCATTTGAGTAAGTAGTTCTACAATGGGGACATATCCTATGGGTTAGTTTCTTCATCATCTTTAGACTCAAGATTCAGAAATGTTTCTCATAATAATCCTTTTCCTCTTAGAAGCATCAAGGAACAAAGGCTCCTCTCCTTTTCCAACATTCTTTCTTGCTTCATAAGTGGCTTCGATTTCCTTTACAATAGATGCCCTCGTTCGTCTAGCTTAACTAGTAGCTAAAAACCACAACTGCCTTTAACTTAATATAATCTCTTCAAATGAGTGATTTATATGGACTATCTATTTTATTTATTATTTATCTCAAAAGTAACTTATTTAATTAAAAATGCAATAATCATTATTAATTATCTATCAAGGTTGATGTATTTTAATTAGAACTAAAGTCATACTTAAATAATAAAGAGTTTTAGAATAGTTTAATTTCTTGATTATCTCTTAAGTAATTTAATCTAATTTATAATAATAACATGATCATTTTCTTTGACACATCAACAGTTTATACTCGACACAAGGCCACTTGTAATTAACCTAAATTTTTATAGTCGACTATTAAAAAAATGGGATAATTATTAAATTTATACATGAATTTTGATTTGGTGCAATTATACACAACTTGAATTGTGGTTCATATGTATATATGAAACTTTTATTTTGATTCAATTGTATACATTTAAAAAAAATAATTGTTTATGTATGTGATATATCAACGTAAAATAATGTTAATTAGATCATGTTGTTAGTGATTTGTAAAAATTAAATAAAATTAAAAATTTGTATAAAATCGCATGAAATTAAAATTCATGTATGACATTACACGTTCAAATAAATATGTACACATTTAACAAATAATAAAGGCGTCGAAATAAGAAATCCTAGTAAGATTATAAATTGCATTTATTTTATTCATTCGTGACAAATATGGAAATGTTTAACCTTGCTGCGTATCTTTGATTTATTGCTTCCAGCAAATACAATTGTTTTTCAGGTGAAATCCTGCACATTTTACAACAATAGCCTCGAGTAAAACGAAAAAGAAATCTAGTTAGGTCATTGGTTTTTCCAACAACGCTGACAAATACCACTCATTCTTGTCAACTCCACGATCAACCTTTTTCCCAACATTCCACCTTAGTTTCGTAAACCCAATTCGATCAAATATTGGAGCATAGGTTTGATTGAGCTGCGGTCCCTGACAGAAGAAATGGTCAAGCCAGAATAGCCCCCCTGGTCTCAACACTCTGTATATGTCATACAAGGCGAACTCCAACATTGCATCTGGGATCCAGTTGCTCAAAATATGCATCGAATGCACTATATCCAATGTGTTCTCAAAGAATGGAAGCCTCTGAGAAATGCTAACATGTATTGGGATCAAGCCCCTGGATGCAATGAAACTATTGAATGGTCCATCCAGGTTCATTGAAGTAGTGATGATGGTGATGTTCCGCTCTCTCATCCTTGCTGCGAAAGTGCCACTCCCACCTCCAATGTCAAGTCCGATTCGAATATTGCCGGCTGGTTTCGTTTGAAGAACTTGATCGAGTCCATAATCTAATCCTCGATCGTAAAGCCATCTTCGTTTTTCTCGGCCTTGCAAGTCAAAGCAGTCCTTGCAGTCGACGGTCCCCGGAAAGTTTTTACGGTCAATGAGGCATTGGTAACTTTTGCAAGTGTAGGGATCCCAAATGATGCTGGTATCTGGTGGGGTTGCCCAAAGGCTATCAGGAAATGGTGTTGGCTCGACAAAACCGATGGGGGATTTGGGGTGGCATCTGCGGCGAGGGAGTGGTTCACACCCCTTGAGCAAAAGCTTTTGAGCAAAAACGTCATCCATAGGACATTCGCCACCAATATCATATGTCATGTACTGAGCCAGCTCCTTTTGAAACCTCAAGCAGGCTGCTCCAATAGGCGGATAGATCTCATCAGATGCCATCCTTGGGGAGTATCCTAATGGGAGCTTGTGAGGGAGAATGGCAAGCTTGAGTTCATCAGACAAGGAAGCAGTAGGAGGAGGAATGCCGAAAACATCAGCTTCTTCGTCGACTGGTAATGAAGGCTTGCGTTCACGGGTGATCTCAATAACGAGGTCTCGCACAAGAAAGTTGGTGGAATTGATCTTGTGGTGCAAGTCAGCAATAAGAGAGTAACTGTCAAAGAGTTTGGACTTTGTAGAGTTGAGCTCCTGCAGGAGATGAGAAATGGTTTCCTGGTGAAGAAAGAGATGGGTATGGGGGGTGTTAGATGATGATAAGCTGAAAGGAAGGCTAGAACAGATAAAGATGGTGACAAGGTTGGTAAATATGAGAAGGAAAAGCATTTTAAGCTTGAAGTAGAGATTGTTGTTGTGAAAACATTGCTTTCTTGGATAGTTATCAGCTTCACTTCCCATGCTGCTGCTCCTTGATTTTGATTTCTTCAAAGGACTTGAGATAGAGAATATGGGGGGGTGGGGGAAATTTTATGGATAGATTGGATGATGGGATTTGAAATTAAGCTAATTAATTTGGTCAGCTTCGATTCACGTTCTAATGGAGCTTCGTTCATTGTAATTCGCCGCCTCAGACGTTAAAACTTTCAAATATTGTGATATTTTAATATTAATATTAAATAATAATTTCTATTTTCCATTACTACTATTCAATAGTGGAGCCTAGTGGAGTACTAGGGGCCATTGCCCAATGTTTAAAATTTTTACAATTTAATTTTTTTAGATATGTTTTTTTTTATATATATACTATAGCCCTCCCAAAAAATATAAGTAGTACCCTCCAATATTTATATAGTATTAAAAATAATATAAAAAAATTATTCTTGATAAAAATAAAGAGAAAATTTTCTTGAAAAAATTAAATTATTCATGATAACTTTTGAATAATATTTTTTTAAATAATAAAAATTTAATATTTATTTAATATTTTATTTAAAATAATATATATAAGTAATATAATAATATATATAAAAAGAAAAGAAAAGATGAGCATATTCGTGCCTAGCAAAAAAATAATATTATTTCCTTTTTTTCAAATTTGTCATAGATTTTGAATATGTATTAATAGTTTTTTATTTTATCAAGTGCATTACAAGTTGCCATTAAAGGATATTGATGGAACTCGAAAGCTTATAAAATTAAGTGAAATATGTATGTTTTTGGATAAAAAGTGATTAGGAGACAGTTTCTAACTTGTTAGAAGTGTAAAAACGAAACAAAAATAGCTAAATAATGTTATAGTAAGTTTCGGCCAAAGTGAAGGGAAGGAAGAAAACCTTGGTCACTTTGTTTAAAATTACGTCAAATGATAGCTTGTGAAACAGTGAGTATTTTGGTGAAAACGAAATAAAAAATGGTTAACTGAGTCGAAAGTAATGTGAATTTTGCATTTTTTTACCTAAACAAGGCTTTGCTACAAAATGGAGGATGAGTTTTTTTTACAGATGATCTTATTGTTTATATTGAGAGAGAGATTGCTCAAACTTTTAATTTAGACTCTATATTTAGTGGTTTTATTTCCTTGAAAGAATGTTGTGCACAATTTTAAGTAATGATATGCTATTTTTTTTTAATTGTTCTTTTTAAATAGGTTTTTCTACCCAAATAATGTGAAAAAAATAATTAATTACCAAAATAGGCGCCACACAAATTATTTACGAAAATGGGCAAAATTTACCGTACCCGACTGGTATCGCTGACGTGTCAGGCAGCACCCCCAAAGTTTTCAGCACATCATTCGACCATCACTATCTTTTAAAAAGATACAATTTTTTTTGTGTCCCCACTGTGTCAGGCGGCACATGTGTGTATTTGGATGAGGATGAATTCAGTTTTAAAGTTTGGGACTTAATTGTGAAAAATATACTTGTATTTGGATGATCAAATTTGGTTGATTTTGGATGACCATGAATTGGTTGCACTTAATTGATTGTTATGCTGGAATATTATTTCTTTTGAATCGATTGTTTTTATGTTTAAACCGATTGTCATGTTGGAATACTGTTTCTTTTGAATCGATTGTTTATATGTTTAAATCAAATATTATGGTGGAATACTGCTTCTTCTTCTTTTGAATCGATTGTTTATATGTTTAAGTTGATTGTTATGTTGAAATACTGCTTCTTTTAAATTGATTGTTTATATATTTAAATTAATTGTTATATAGCACGTATAATTTTAATTTGACCCTCTAAAATTAACATCTTTGACTCTATCACTGCTACTACTAGTTGACTGAAAAGAGGCTTAACGTGCACTGCAATGGAAACTATACTTATTAATAACTTGCACATGCTGTATTTGATAATCTAATATATATCAAGTAGAAAAATATGGGCGTTCTCTGAAAATAATAATATATAGGCTCTGTAGATGTGCCTCCCCATTCATAAAAAACACTCGTACCCCTTTATTTATGGGATAAATTACGGAATTTTGTTAAATCTATTTTTTTTTTCATTTTAATATTATTTTGTTAAATCTTTATTTTGATGACTAATCAATAATTACTTTTTTATTATTATCTAAGTTAAGTGTCATTAAATTTTTAATGGGAGAATGGTGTGATAGTTAGAAAATTAACATAATAACAAATTTAGTCACCAACTTTCACATATTATATCGATTTAATTATAAATTAAAAAAATTAACCTTTAAAATTTATAAATAATCTTAATTTAATTCTCAAAATTTACCATCCTCTTTCACTTCCCCCAATAATTGACACCGTGGAGTAAAGATAAGATCACCCAATAATTTGTTGAAAATGATTTCAGGGTCCGGTTCATGTTTCCCCAGTGCATCACAAGGTTTGCCAATGTGTCCTTTGGCTGAAGAAAACATTGGTTCCATCTTCCCTCGAAGCTGGTTTAGTTTCAGGCCAGGATCAGTCTCATTCAATCACTCTCCTCTACAATCTCTCCATCCTGAAAGATAAAGTTGAGGAGGCTAAATCACTTGTTAGCATCCTTATACCTCCTGATCAAGCTCAACCGGAGTCAACTTCTTTAGCCGTCTCAAGCACAGCATCTTCCAACAGATGTCTCTTGGAACCGCTTCAGGTAACAATATCAACACTGAATAGCATCAGCAGCATGTTAGGGTGATTCCTGATAATCAGATCTCTCAACCACCCAACTTCACTGATATTTGTGTCGGTAACATTGTTCAAGAAAAAGGGCAAAGCTTTTATTCTAATGCTGAAACGATTAGCTGGTATGACGACCACTGCAATAATTACCGTAACAACAACAATGGCAATAATAGGAATCGAAGTTTACGAGTTAGTAATGACGATAAACTGGAAAGGAAAGAATTTGTTGAATTGCCTCGAGGAAATGGAACTAGTGAAGGGTGTGAAACGGTTTCAGCTAAGAATTATGACAAAATCGAATTGGATGTCTCAAAATTTACAATCGGTTTAGTCCAATTTTTTACTCTAGTATATTGGGCATCTCATAAGTTGTAATACTTTATTTTTTTCTTAATTTAGCAAAGTCGCTAGGATTTCTTTTATTTTTATTTATTTATCTAAGTTGGCTTCCCCAAGTGGGGAGGAGGTAGGGGTGAGCGTTCGATCGAATCGAATCGAATCGAATAAAAAAATTTCGAGTTAATCGAGTTGACGAATCATATTTTATCATCCTAATTTGATTTGAAATTTTCTCGAATCGAGTCGAGTGAGATGGAATTCGAATCGAATTCGAATCGAATATATTTGTTCGAGTTAAATTTTAAAAAATAATTTTGGGTCATTGTAACCATTGTCACCCATCGTAATAAAATTTGTCCACCTTAACCAAATTTTTTATTAACTTTCATCACCAAATAATTTATTTATTAATCTTTTATATATGTGTTAGCTTCTTTGCTTGCTTAGTTGTTTCAATTATCTTCAGATTCTTGTCACTATGTATTTTGGAATTAAAAAATATATTAAATGTAAAAATGTGATTTTTTTAATGAAAGTTATTTTAAAGATAAAATGTGAAATTGATACAAATATAAAATTTTAACACGAGTATTTTATGGCATAATTAATAATTCAATTTTAATATAAATATTCAATATGACTAAACAATTTAATAATATAAATAATATAAAATGTGAAATTTAATTTAATAATATAAATAGTAGATATAAATAAAATTATTACTATTTATGTTTAGTGATTTTTTTTTAGATAATTTTAATTTTTTATTTGAGAGTAAAGGGTGAGAAGTAAAAGTTTAGGGGAAAAATAAAAAGTTTTGGAGAATAAAAGTTTGAGGGAAAGTAAATAGGGGGGAGTAAAATTTTGAAGGGAAAATATTTAAAAAAATTGGAGGAGATGGGTTTGGGGTAGATGGGAGGTGAGATGAGAAGGAGTAAAAGTTTTAGGGGAAAAGTGGGAGGAGTAAAAATTTTGGGGAAAATAAAAAGTTTTGAGGGTTTTGGGAGTAAAATTTTGAGAAAAAGTAAATCGGAGAGTAAAATTTTGGTGGGACATGGATTTTGGGTAGATTGGGGGGTTGGGATGGGAGGGGAGTAAAAGTTTTGGGGGGAAAGTGGGAAGGAATAAAAGTTTTGAGGGAAAAGTAAAAAGGTTTGGGAGTTTGGGGTAAAAATGTAAAATATTATAGTTTGATATTCGAATTATTCGAATTATTCGAGTTATTCGAATTCGAAAACTCAACTCGATTCGAACTCGAAATTCGAAAAAAAAATCGAGTTGACTCGAATAACTCGATTAACTCGAATAACTCGATTCGTTTAACTCGAAATTCGAATTTTTTTCGCTTTTTTCGAGTCGAATCGAGTTTTACTCACCCCTAGGAGGAGGTAAGCAACTTTTAAGGGTTAATTTTTTAATAAATTATGATTTATATAAATTTAGCCATAAATTTTTACATATTATATCGGTATATACATTAGAAAAATGTTGAGATGTCTATATGTTGGGTCTGGTGTCCTAAGTATAATATTTTCGTCTATGTACACTTGTATTTTTTTGAATAAATTGGTTTAATAAAATTAGTCTTGAAATACATTAATACTCTTTGTATATTGTCCTCAATGATTTTTACATGCAAAACAAAATGGAAGCAAATATTAGCTCATTGGTTATCTAATGTTTAAGTAATACAAAGCGATATTACGTGGTCAAATCGTACGACGAAAAGACAATTTATATTAGTAGATGAACCTGAATATGTCATTAGTTTAATTAGAAATGAGCAAACTGGTTGAAAAAATAATGCGCCGTCTATCAAGTCTAATTGGAGAGATGCTTTGTCTTGAGCATCGGAGTAGATGATTCCTAGAAGATAGAGACATAGATGTGACTGACTGAACTGACAGTACATCAGATAGGACCCAAGTAGAATAGATTCTGAATCCGCTTATGGATTTATTCATTTGTGATGTTCATAGTGTGACATACCTTAATCCTGAGTGGATGATGGACTATGTATGCATGACTCGTATACTTTGATGTAAGTAAAAGATTGAGTTCAAATAAATAAGGAACCGAAAACTGGTGCGTTGGATGTACGACTTCTGCAATATGTAGCATAATTAACAATAGTGGAATTCATAACCCAAGACATGGGTAAATGATATCATCTCATTGGAATTACATGATAGATGGAATGTAAACGTAGCCACGGGTCGTTTGTCTTTATGATGAATGACTTAAGTATTATTTGACAATAATTGACTTTTCATGTAGGAAGAGTTAATGATTACCATGAGATAAAATATGATAATATTGGTAGAATAAATCTATCTAAAAGAGATTAAGGATATCCTATGAATGTAACACACTTATGACTAGGTCATTGAACAAGAACTAATCAAGTAACTTTTGTAATGATATGTTATTAGGCAGGGCTCAGTCACGATACTATAGTAGAATTACTTTGTGACTAAATGAGTTTATAATTAATAGGCCAAAAGTTGAAACTTAGTTATAAATCATTTGAGCTCTAATTATATATGTCTAATCGGTCCCTCCGTTAATTCGTTGAAATCAGAAACAAATTGCATGTTGAATCAAATGAATAGAAATGTATAGAAATGATAAAGTTAGAGAAATGTGTTACACTCGAAAATGAATATGGTTTCTCACTAAGTATGGAAATGACCTGAGAACTAATTTAAGTTTTTTGAATTATTATTTAATTACTTGAAGTATGAAAATATAATTAAATTAATTGACTATTGTGAATCCGTTGAATGTAGAAATTAAATATATTCCCTCATAAATTCTTTTACAGTAAAGTTGTAATAATCTTAACAAAATTAAAATTGAGTTGAGAAAATTATTTAATTGAAAAAATTATTTATTTAAATTAATTTAATAAATAATATTTATTTTGAGAAATAAAAAATATGTATTGGGTTGGATTAAATTATAAAATGCCGGGTTAAAAGTTCAGAAAGTACACATATATAATTGGATCCGATACAGGAGAGGCCCCAAACCCCCTCATAACAAGTATGAGGGTTAGCCGCTCCTCTCTCTCCTAACTCAAAGAAGAGATTTTTTTTCTATTAAATAAATATAATTTGTATTATACTAATTCAACTAGGGTTTCACTACCTCTCCTTACAAATAGATGACACTGGTAAGGCTAAACGTATAAGTTTTACACAACTTTAAGATATTGTTATTTTGCTGGAAAATAAGTTAGAATTTATTTCTAAGTATAAATTTTATTTTCCGGGAATAACAATTCTACCCGTTCGAATAAGAGAGAGATCACTTTCCTATAGAAAGTAAGAAAATATTTTTAAATTTGTATTCGATTCGAAATTGGTTGAGCCCATATTCGGGGCAGTTCGCGGTACGAGAAAAGTGGAGAAGGTCGTTTAGTTGAAAGCCGAGAATGTCTAGAATTTGTCTCATTCAAAGCACATATACTATTTCGGGAAAAAAATTATTGCTATAAATATCACAAACTAGTACAATTTTTAAAATTTTTATTTTTCCTCTATGCAAGAAAATCATTTTCGGGTCGGGCAACAAATATGACATCTTGTAGCTCGGATCCGACGATCGAGTCGGGTATGGGGTGTTACAACACCAAAATATAAGTAGAAGTAAATAGAACCTTAAAGAGAGTGACAATGTTATACGCCTTGAAATTTTCGATTAATCCCAACATATCAACATCTAATACATTATTTTTTTATCCTACATTATTACAAGCATTGTTACAACATAAATTGAAACAACATTCCTCTTAGAATTAGATCAACTAAACGTTTTCAAAGTTTCAATCATTCAAAAAAAGGAGAAGCTAAAAAAGAGTTACAAGTATCAGTATCGAATACACACTTCAACTTGTCTTTTAATATGACAAACACAATTTTGAGCTAGCAAGACTGGTATGAACTTTTCTAGTTCAGCAAACATGATAGCATGCGTGTAAAACATTTCCTATTAACTGTTTTGAGGACAATCTAACTACTTTCAATGATAATAAAAATTCCAAATGACTAGTTGAAGTATCCACCCGACATGTCGGTAAGAAATCGACTGTTCAATCTCTTTATTTTAATAATAATTGCCACCTAACAAAAGTGGACCGATTTATTGATTTATTTATTCAATCTGTCTTTTCTTTGAAAAAATACATTCAAATCCTACAGTTAACCTAAACGAATTTGCTTTCAACAGACTTTGCTTAATCTCACGGGTCGACAATATATCTCCCCTTTACATTTTCACGGGGCTGACGTTGAATGACTTTGATAAATTATAATAATATGGTGGAGTTGAGTTTATTAAAACTGTTGAGATAAGATTTGATGTTGCATTAGGAGTGACACTCGGTAATAGTCACTATCATTCTTTCGTGTGATACTGAAACAAAATTTATGATTTTGCAATTTAATAAATTAAAATTTTTGGGTTATTAACTATGATAATGTTTTGAAAATTTTATTTTAAAAATCAATGCTTTGTGAAGATTGGATTAGATTAAATAATTACAACCTTTTAATTATAGAAAATCGTTTAGGATTGTATTGTGGATTATCCAAATGACTAAATCTCTATTAGTTCACATTTGGTTGGACTTTATTATTATATTACTTTTACTATTTTATAGCAGTTGTTTTTAAGGAGTTGTTTTGTATTCAATCACTAGTATGTTAATACATTTGGCGCAACATATATATACAAGGCTTGTATAGGTTTTGTATGAGAGCTTATTGAGAGCACTTGGTTTGTTCATTAAGAAATTTATTGTGTAAGTGCAACTGAAGCTTAAACCTTTAGTGTTTATAATCTAAATTCTTAGGGGAAAAATTTAGATGTGAGAATTCTAGTCTTTAAGTACAAATGTGAGATTTCTAGATTGGGGGGGGGTGATAGAGTGTGATTTACTTATCTTATTGTGAATTAAATATAATAAAATTACTCATTGAGATAGACTTCATAGATATAGGGAAATCAAACCGCGTAAACAAATCTTGATTTTTTTGTTATTTTGTTTACACAATTTTCGTAATGCTAAATCATAATGACCAATGCAATTAGACACTTCCATTCAACCTATTAACAATTTTAAAACCCAATAGAAATGAACTCAATTTGAGATGTAAAATATGGTTCAATTTTTAGTTTTAAACTTAGACTTAAGAGTTAAACTACTCAAACTAGCTCGATTAATCTTTATTAAGCAGGTTGACTTGATAAAAATTAAGCATGCTTGACTTCAGACTTTGATCAACCCTAATATACCAACATCCTATATATATATATATATTTAATTTGAATAATTAAACAACCTAATTGAATTTTTATACTTTTAATATGTATTTTTATTCTTTAATGATATTGGAAAATCTTGATTTAACTTCAAACTTGAGTTACTCGACTCGACAAAAACCGAATTAAATTCGAATTATTTTAGCTATGAAAAATGATATAACATTGAGAGTTAAAATTTCATATTAAAAGTTGGTTCTCAAGAAAATAAAGTGTTCACTTGGTTAAGTTGGCATGTAGCTATCAATCTAGTTAATTTCAAGTATAAATCAACACTACACGTATATGAGTAGGGTATGATTAATTTGTGTTAAAAATCTCATACAATAAATAATGAAATGTATGATTTGAAATTAATTAATAATAATATAAAAAATTTATACGATATTAAAATGAAAAAAATAGATTAAATTATTTATTATGGTGTTGTCATCAATCTTGAGTTAGTGTTGAGTTAACTTTTGACACTAATTTAATCAAATACATTATTAATACTAGAAATTCTATTACATGCGTATGCGTTTAGAAACCAATTATTTACATATATGTGCATAATAAAATTAAAATGTTTAAATAAATTAAAATAAAGTTGTAGTTAAGTGATAAATTAAAAACATTTTCAAGTTAGATTCAAATCTCGTTATATGTATATTTTTATTGTTCTTTTTCAATAATTAAAAAGACTGATATACCATCAGTCAAGATTTTAATGCTTGACTTCAAACTTTAATAAAATCTAATATCCGAACATTTTAATATATACTTAACTTGAATAACTCAACGGGCAAAACTCCAGAAAATACCAAAAAATAACAAAAATTACCGGAAAGTATAGGGTTGAAAATTAATGACCGGAAAGGGCAATTTCCCCAAAATCGCGTCCCCGTCGGTAGCGTTTTTGGGAAAGCGACTCTAAAGCGCGTCCGGGAGCGCTTTGGCCACGTCGTAACGCGCCCCGTGGACGCGCTTTTTAGCTGACGTGGCCTAAAGCGCTCCCGGGACGCGCTTTTTAGGCCGCAACGATCAAAATTTTTTTTGACCGTTGGGCCCCAACGGTCAAAAAAAAAAAAAAACCCTATAAATACCCCCCAACCCTTCATTTTTTTCACAATTCAATCCTCTCTCATTTTTCTCTCAATTTGCTATCAATTTGCTCTCAAATTTCTCTCAAATTTACGCTTAAATTTCAAAATAGTCCTTTACTATTTATAAAAAAGCCCTTTATAATTTTTTTTAAACCTATTTTTGGAAAATTTTTAAATTATTTATCGAGTACAATGGTCGGGAATTATGTCGCCTAGGCGAGAACCACATTGCCGTCCAGCAAAAGAAAATGGTAAGTTTGAATGTTAATTTTTCAATATTATTAAATTTTTTAATTATGCAATTTTAATTAATTTAGAATTTTATAATTTTATAATTTTTTAAATAATCTCAGAGATCGGGTGTTGCAATGTTATATTCGCAACATGCCCGGTCCCCATCGCCATTGATCGAGAATTACTGCGGGAAGCGGGTTTTTGGCACGTGGCCACGATAGCCCTGGTTCAAGTTGGAGCCGCTTTGATCGGTAGCGTTGATAGAGAGGTGGAGACCGAGACGCACACTTTCCATTTGCCATGCGGAGAGTGTACCATCACCTTGGAAGATGTGCGATTCTGATTTGGGATTACTGGGTGGGCGGGTCGGTAGTCACCGGTCCGTAACATCTCTCGATTGGATGGCCGTATGCTACGAGCTTACGGGTGCCATTCCGATAAAATTCAAGGAGCTCGGATCGATTTGGCTTGGTTACGAGACGCAATCCCGCAGCCGAATGAAGGTTCGATCAAGAAGAAAGAATACGGTATCTTGCGGGCATACATACTTGAGATAATTGGAGGCTATCTCGATGCCGACCTCTCTAGAAACCTCGTCCACCGAGATGGCTCCACAAACTTGTTGATTTCGAGCGCAGCCGAATTGAGTTGGGGGTCTGCCGTGCTATCGATATTATACCGGGAGATGTGTAGGGCGACGCTGCCGAGTAAACAAAAAATCGGAGGTTGCCTATCACTACTGCAGTCATGGGCATGGTTTCGATTTCCATTTTTACGTCCTCGAGTCGACCAGCCATATTCATTCCCACTGATAACGAGGTAAATTTAATATTATATTTTACAATTATGTCGTATATTTATAGTATAATTGCATGCTAAAAGTTTATTTAATTAGGTGGAACCATCCGAGGAGCAGTCATGTTGGAATACCTAACGCGCTTGAGGATATACGGCTCCTGTTGGACCAAAGGTCGGAATCACAAGTAAGTGTCGAATTTCGTTATTATAATTTAGTATTTCGTAGGTAGTGTCTAATATTATGTATATAACTAATAAGTTGGTAATGTTAATATAGTTTCAATGGACACCGCATTTGAGGATCCCGAAATTCGGCAATAATTCGGAGGAGTATCTCCAAAATCCGAGCAGCTTGGCACGTTAAGGTCCCGCTAATCACCCACTCAACCGTCCGAGATGCACCCGGTCGGATCGGGTTCTCGCGGCAATTTGGATGCCGGCAACCGATTCCCGTGCCTCCTGAGGTGCTCGATGATGAGCACAAAGTGGACTTACGGCAGCAGCACACGGATTGGCCAAGATTTTGGTCAGAACATATCGAGACGTGGGAGAACCGGTATGACTTTATACCTAACCGGGAACCGATCATAGTTCCAGAGTTAGGCGTGCGTCAGCGGAGTACATGCCATGGTTTAGAATCCATGGCATGCCGTATCTGTTGTCGGATGAGGAGAGGCAGCGGCTAATTCGCGAGCGAAGGGAACGTCGGGCCCTTTACATCGAAGGAGAATGGATGATGAACCGGGCCCAGAGCGCGTACACGATCACGGGCCCATCAACGGCGCCTACACGATCACCGGGCCCATCAACAAGCGCCTACACGATCCCGGGCCCATCCGTTCAGCTAACAACACCGACATCACAAAGATCCACGCTTTATGCCGTGCGTACCTTGCCCCTTATATGTATCCTCCTAACCCATATATGTTTCCTTTTCCTTGTCCCACCCTGTGTTGGAATGCATGGCCGAGTTCGAGTCCGTTCCCGACAATTCCGTTGGCCACCCGATCGTGAGACCGACTTCGGTGTGGGATTAGATGAGGTGCCGTCGGGAGCGATGTTTCTACCAGGCTCCTTCACCGTCACGGGATGCGATCACCCCGCCGTGGTTTATGCAAACACCTCCGGGTCATTATTTTATCAAGGTGGGTCATCATCGCAACACCTAGAACTGACCCCACTTCCGAGGAACCCAATCCCCGCCGAGGTTCCACGACCCCGCGGAAGCTAGAAGAAGGAGGAATCCAAATACAGAATCGCCGACCACCCGATCATGGCACTGGTTCCCACCGCATCAACATTGATTAGGATAGGCTTTTTATTTTATAAATTGTAATTTAATTTTTTATTCTTTGAATAAAAAAGTTGTTTTTTAATTTGTGTTTGTAATTTAATTTTAATATCAAAAGTTGTGTATTTTTTTTGTATGTAATATAATTTGAATTTTTTAATAAAATAAAAAATTATTTCCTATTTTATATTCTTTTAATTTAGTCCTCTTCACTAAAATATAATTGAGTTCTTTGAGAAAATTGAGTTCTTTGATAAAATAAAAATTATTTCCTATTTTATATTCTTTTAATTTAGTCCTCTTCACTAAAATATAATTGAGTTCTTTGCAGAAAATTGAGTTCTTTGATAAAATAAAAAATTATTTCCTATTTTATATTCTTTTAATTTAGTCCTCTTCACTAAAATATAATTGAGTTCTTTTATAAACCGTTCACGTAAATTACATAGCCAAAGAAGAGACAAACAAGCTAATAACACGGTCAACTATTCCGATTTGGACACGAGCGAGATGTATGGCCCGGTTCCTACACCATCCGCACCGCTTACTTTGGTTGGTCGGTTCTCTGATATCCATATTGTTGCGTATTCTAGTCGAGGAAGGTCGACCTTTTGGTTTGCGCCTCAATTCTCTATCCGGCAACGACTTATACGGCACGCGCGATACCGATGGCCACTTACGTTCATCTGGGACTGGTGGGAATACGTGTCTCCACACGTTGTACATGTTTTCTAATTTGTACACTTCGTCGACATAGCTCATGGGATCAATACGGAGATTCTGACAAGCCGCAAGTACATGAGCACATGGGTAACGAAGTGCATCAAATATCCCACAGTCGCATGTCCTATTTGTCAAGTGTACACGATAATGACCGCCAACAATACCTTGGTTGGGTCTGTCAAACTCCGTGACACGAAACCATAGGCTGTCGCGATCATGACATACTGTGTGCATGGTGTTCGCACGTGCCTTCCCACGATTAATTTGTTGCAAGACCTTCTGGCTCCATACATGGCCTCCTTCCATTTGCCCTCTATAACTCGCTGCTCTCTTCGGAAATAGTGCCGCTAACCGAAAATATGTCTCTCGCACAACTGCTGTAATCGGCAGATGACGGGTTCCTTTCAGAACAGAATTTATGCATTCGGCAAGGTTTGTGGTCATATGCCCATATCGTAGGCCACCGTCATATGCTTGTGTCCACTTTGCTCGAAAAGGAATATTGCAAAGGTAGCTTGCGCCTTCGGCGTTATCTGAGCGCAAACTGGCCAGCATCTCGTGAAAACGGTCTTTATTGATCTCATACCCTGCTAATATACGTTGATAGCGAATATTACATACCACTCTTCAATTGCGAATAAATTGAATATATCAAAATAAATTTTATTATTAGATATTTCATACCCATATCGATCACTTGCCGTTTCTCTCTTTTAGATCGATGTTGCCCATAGTAGTTGGATGCGACATGCCTCAGGCAATATCGATGGTGTGTGCGATGCCACATGCTTCCACTGGCGTTCTATTGCCGCAAGTATTCCAGGCCCCGATCCGATATAACGCATATGTCGGGTTGGGGGCAAACATGCCTCCTTAACTCGGATAGGAAGAAGTCCCAATCATCACCGATTCCCTGGTGTTATTGCGAACGCAATCGGAAGGATTCTCCCACAGTCTTGTGCCACGGCTAGCAATAGCCGATGCGTATATCTACCATACATAAAGGTACCGTCAATTTGTACCAATGGCTTGCAATATGTAAAAGCATCTCGGCATTGCTTAAATGTCCGTAATGCACGCTTGAACACTGCGCATCCATGGAGCGACGATCGTTGTAATACGCCGTTCCGTTTCAAGGTCTCATTGTCTTTGCTCGGGACATACCTCTCCAAAGACTGACACCACCGCCACACTTCATTATATGAAACGTCCCACCGACCGTGCAATTTTTCCAACGCCTTACGCTTGGCTATCCAAGCCTTTCTCAGAAGAGGCGTGTACCCCATTTGGCTACGAATATTGCCAATTAAGGCCGGCATCAGTAGTTCGGGATCGGCCTTCACCGTCGGGATTATTAAATCACCAACATGTCTCGAATCCATCCTTGGATGATCTTCATTACACACATCGCCAATGAAGTACGTTAAATAATGCAACATTACATAATATTAGTCTTATTCGAATCATTGAACACATAGTGGTACTGCACGGTAAGACATGTATGCGGACCTTTGTACTTTTCACCTCCCACCACCTGTCCTTTTCCTCAACGATGCCATGATTTTCCATGAACATGTGCCGCCTTGCATCGCACACTTTGCCTCGTACCTATCGAGCTTTGATTTAACCATAGTGTAGTTAACCATGTTCCTGATGCTGTATTGTTTCAATGCAGCAAGAAAAGTATTCTTGTTGGAAAACTGGTTACCAACTTCTAATTGATCCGAATCCAACAAAGAATTTGTGCGGTCACGTCGTCGGTGTGGTAGTTCAGAAACTCCAATGCATCATCTTGAGATAGATCGACATTATGCATGTGCGCTGGAGGTGAGTATGCCCTGAATAGCGGATCTTCTTCTTCTTCGTCTGAACCGCCCTCAACGTCTTCAGGTACAATTGGAACGGGCTCCGGTTCAGAAAATAATCCAACTTCGCACCGCGGGCCCTCGCTCCCGAGGTGGATCCACATCGGATTCATCGTCCGACCCTCCATAACTCCGCAACAAACGAGGGCCCTCGCCGGTGGATGTCGCTGGAGTACATCATCCTCCTTAAACATCTTTCGTGCAGATTCCAATCGTATGTGGATTGCCAACCACTAGAAGTTGACGACGCCCCCAATACGTATTTCTATCATCGGACGTCGATCGACGGATATGCATGTCCCATCCACCAACCGAGTGTCGTGCGGGGTTATGTTTTCCATACTACCACCGCATACGGGCACTTCGTGTTTTGCCTCCCACTTACAGAGTGTCGACTTGGGGTCGTGTATTCCCCTCGAACGATACTAGATGTTGAGGTCGCAACGGATCACTTGGAGATGAAAATTCCACATATACCTCGATATAGGGTGAACCATCGGCAAGATGAGTCTCCACCATTGCCTCAAGGCTCAGGGACCTTTGATGTCGAATGAGTCATATCTCACCGGATCAATCAAGCACAAAATCTATACTTAATAGATGAACTTTCATTAGCGTTGTTCCGAATATTTTACGCCTAATTCTTTTGCGAAGTTCTACCAAATCGACGTTCGATTAAAACTCAATCGCTACCGTGTTCTCCGATAAGAAAACAACACCATTTTCGGTGTCACGCACTTCACCATCGTAGTAAATAACAGCATTAATACGTTCACTCATTGCAAGTGGACGGTGTAAAAGAGTAAAATTATTGTACTAAAAAATCACACTAAGTTCAATTCCCAGGAAAGAGAGGTGGATCACAAGGATCACTTAAGTACCAAGTCTTTCCTAGCCAGAATATCCCTCAATCGTAATTTAATAGCACAATAAATAACTACGATCACACTCACAAGATATGAAAAAATTTTGCCTACGTCTTCGGGCACTAACAAATATATTTCACTCCAAAAATACAAGTGAAAATTTACAAATAGGGAGAGAGAGAACAATGCCTTAAGTAGAGAATGGCAAATTGTGGGATGAAGAAAATGAGAAATGGTTAGGCCTATTTATAGTTGAGGTTTAGGGATCAAACTTACAAAGTACCTATTCAAATAGGGACCAATATTGCAATTACCCCATACCAATTTTCACATCACATCAACTTTCGGCGCCTAATTTTGGCGCCATTTTCTTCCCACTTGCTGCCACCATATTTCCCGGGAAAAAAGTCTAAAGCGCGTCCCCGGGGGAGCGCTTTAGGCCACGTCAGCAAAAGCGCGTCCACGGGGGCGCGTTTTCGCTGACGTGGCCTAAAGCGCCCCGGGGACGCGCTTTAGGTCGCTTTCCCCCCAAAAAAACGCGCTGACGGGACGCGATTTTGGGGAAATGCCCTTCCCGGTCATTAATTTTCAACCCTATACTTTCCGGTAATTTTTGTTATTTTTTGGTATTTTCTGGAGTTTTGCCCTAACTCAACAGCTTAATTATATTTTTAATATATTTAAATAATATTGAAAACCTCGATTTAACGTCAAACATTGAAAAATGGTATAACATATAGAGAGTTGAAATTGACATGAAAAGAGCAATGGTTAATTTGGTTCTCAAGAAGATAGCGTGCTCACTTGGTTAATTTGGCTTTTAACTAACAATCTAATTAATTTTATGTACATGTACATGAATAGGGTATGATTACTTTTCAAACAACGAGTTTATCATCTAACTTATTTGAAAACAAATATTAAAAGGAATTATAAGAAAATTTGTTGGTCTAGAAAGAGCAAAAGGAAAAAAGAAAAATCCTTGTGAAGCAAGCATTGAAGACATAATTCAGTATTAATAGGCTAGTGGGTGCAACAACTCTGTTGCAGGTTTGAACTATGTGAAAAAATCACCATTTTAGCCCAATCAAAACCTAATCTGACAACCTCTAAACAACAACTCTTATCTTTCCTATAAAACCCCTTTTCTCTAGCTCTATCTTAATCACTTCTCAAGCAAAGCTTTTTGCTATCTAAGCTTTGATTAAATGGGGATTTTCAACAAGTTTTCCTTCATTTTCCTTGTCATTTTCCTTGCATTGTCTGCAAATGCTGAAGTTCAACGACATCGATTTGTTGTATGTTCTTTTACTTCTTTCTTTTGATATATATTTCTGATAAATTGGTTTTCATTGAACATTTAAATAAAAAACTTGATGTTGGTTGGTGAATGAAACAGATTCAAGCAACAAAAGTGAAGAGGCTGTGCAAGACTCACAACACCATCACTGTTAATGGCATGTTTCCTGGACCTACCTTGGAGATCCAGAATGGCGACACCCTTGAAGTTCAAGTTGTCAACAAAGCCCGATATAATGTCACCATCCACTGGTAATTTAATAACTGCAAATTCGTTCATGCATGCATGCCATGCACGCATGTCATCAGCTTTCATTCCTTTCTAGTTGTCATTTGCACGTTTGAATTACCCTAACCACTTTGATATACAGGCATGGTGTGCGGCAAATGAGAACCGGATGGGCAGATGGACCGGAATTCGTGACTCAGTGTCCGATTAGACCGGGAGGAAGTTACACTTACAGGTTTACAGTTCAAGGACAAGAAGGAACATTGTGGTGGCATGCTCACAGTTCATGGCTTAGAGCCACTGTTTATGGAGCTCTCATCATCCGTCCCAGAGAAGGCAAATCCTACCCTTTCCCTAAGCCGAAACGCGAAACACCGATTCTTCTCGGTAAGGAATCCTTCTCGGTTACGAGTACAAATGATTATGATTATCAAAATGAAATGTTATGTTGATGAATATGATTATGATTAGGTGAATGGTGGGATACAAATCCCATTGATGTGGTGAGGGAAGCAACAAGAACAGGGGCAGCTCCAAATGTCTCTGATGCATATACCATCAATGCTCAACCTGGTGATCTCTACAAATGCTCCTCCAAAGGTAATTTGCTCCGAACCAATTGAATTCGTACCGCACATTTGGGTGACAAAGCCGATGTTATTATTAACTAATGTTTTCTTTTTTGCAGAGACTACAATAGTTCCCATCGAGTCCGGGGAGACGAATCTCCTCAGAGTGATCAATGCCGCCTTGAACCAGCCGCTTTTCTTCAAAGTAGCCAACCATAAGCTCACTGTTGTTGGAGCTGATGCTTCCTATACCAAACCCTTCACCACTTCCGTCCTCATGTTAGGCCCCGGCCAAACCACTGATGTTCTTATCCGAGGTGATCAGCCACCATCTCGATATTACATGGCAGCTCGAGCCTACCAAAGCGCACAAAACGCACCATTTGACAACACGACCACCACCGCTATTCTCGAATACAAGTCTGCCTCTTGCGCTGCCAAAAAATGCAATGCACCCACTCCAATCATGCCTTCTTTACCAGCCTACAATGACACCAACACTGTCACGGCCTTCAGCCAAAGCTTTAGAAGTCGAGAAAAGGCCGAAGTCCCAACCGATATAGATGAAAGCCTGTTCTTCACAATCGGCCTCGGGCTCAACAACTGCCCACCCAATTTCCGAAAACGTCGTTGCCAAGGACCCAACGGTACACGTTTCACAGCGAGCATGAACAATGTCTCGTTCGTGCTCCCACGGAACTTCTCTCTGTTGCAAGCTCACCAACAAGGAATTCCAGGCGTTTTCACCACAGATTTCCCAGCAAACCCTCCATTGAAATTTGACTACACCGGAAACGTGAACCGATCTCTCTTTCAACCTGTTCCGGGAACCAAGTTGTACAAATTGAAGTATGGTTCAAGGGTACAAATTGTGCTCCAAGACACAAGCATAGTGACACCTGAGAATCATCCAATTCATCTTCATGGATACGATTTCTATATCATTGCACAAGGTTTCGGGAACTTCGATCCTAAAAAGGATACTTCTAAATTCAACCTTGTTGATCCACCTATGAGGAACACTGTTGGAGTGCCTGTGAATGGATGGGCAGTCATTAGATTCGTCGCTGATAATCCAGGTAAACACTCTTCTTCATCATTTCAATTACTGCTACTTTTTCGTTTATGAAATAACCATTCATTTTTATTTTTGTTAATAGGAGTGTGGATCATACACTGTCACCTGGATGTTCATATTAATTGGGGTTTGGCAATGGCTTTCCTTGTCGAAAATGGAGTTGGTGAATTGCAGACCATCCAACCGCCGCCGCCAGATTTGCCCATATGTTAAGAGAGTTCATCAGTTATCAGGCCGTAGTCAATGAAATTCATAAGCCCAATAACAAGGGTGATTCCATTACCATTTTTTTGTTATTAGTATTTTTCTTAATCATTTTCATAGTATTGTAGCATACCAATTCTTCCCTGAATTTGGGAAACTAGTTTAATCCTCTGTTTCATTGGATAGTGTTGTTGGATTCTTTTCATCACAGAGAAATTTCTAATGATAAAATTTCAATCTTTCTATTTTTATTTTACTTTTTTTTAAAAATTTTTTTTTTACCTTGTTTGTTTATTTCTTTTGATAGTGTTTGTTGTTAGAACAAAGAAAAAGAAGATTGGAAGATTAGTGAGTTAATGTGGGTCTGCATAAATCTAAAAAAAATTATGTCGGGGTCCATATAATTTTTTTAATTTAAGGAGCAAAGCTAAAATACTTAGTATTAAAATAGTTTAAATTAAAAAAAAAAATTCTCTTTGAGGGTCTAAAATGGGTTTCCATTTGACTAAATCTGGATTAAAGTAGTCATGGTACCATTTAATAAAGGGTCAAGCAAGAGGTTGCTCGAACATTGTCCCTGTCCGGACTGAAAATTTAGTGTCCGATAATATTTTAACATCTATACAAACATTGATTAAATCATCTAAAAAGTTCTCTCTGGTGAAATTTATAGTGATTGAGATTTTGGATATATGTTTGAATCATTTGGTACATCAAAATTTATTCACTACCTTCTCACATATACTTACATCAAATTAATTTAAAAATGTGCCTCACTCGGTTTAAATTAAGGTTGTCTCAACTGCCATATGTTCTAGCAATCCTAACAGTAAAAGATAGTTTCCGGTCGCCTCATTGAATCTGAATCTTCTTGTTTTGCCTGAATTTTGTTGTTTGCTAAGTCTACATTCTAAATTAGCATTGAAACCTTATGATTTTCTCTTACCAAAAGACATTTTACAAATATAAATTGGAATGCATTATATGTACACATCTGCTATGCACGTTGCGCATCTTGTACGTAACTTCAGTTGCAACTTATTCTATAAGTAAAACATTATGCAACTTTCCATATTTGATGTCGTACTTTTGATAGAAAATTATTGGATTATTTTTTAAGGATTTTAAGCAACAATTTATTAGATTGGATCACATTAAATATCACTCGAGCAAAATTTCTTTTTAAAAGCTTTTGGCATGATGAAATTTCCTCCAATAAAAAGATCATACTTTTAAAAGAAATCTACTCTTAAAATATCTCTACATATTTAAAAATTGTCTTGAAAATTCAATACAAAACTTCAAAACGACATCGCCACGCTAATATATAGTGTCACGGCCTTACATACAGAGTTGGAGGATGCTTTACGTAATCATTACAATTAGTTAGAAGTCGAACTATAAGTTGACATAAGATAAAGTGTAGATTTTGTTGCTACCTTAAGTTGCTTATTTGTTCAAAATGTAAATTGCAACGTAAGTGCTAGACTGCAATGGCCATTACGGCTTGGAACTGCGAAAAACTATGCAAACAAAACAGAAATAACACAGAGGTTTGTTTACGCAATTCGAATTCCTTACGTCTTTGGAGCCTAACTCAGTAAGTAATTCCACTATAACAAGTGATTCACACTCTATCACTCCCCAAGTATAGAGATCTCAGCTTTGTACCTAAAGACTAGAACACTCACCTCCAAATCTTCCACCATGAGAACTTGGGCAGCAAACACTT
Source organism: Gossypium sturtianum (assembly GCA_025698515.1). NCBI lineage: Eukaryota > Viridiplantae > Streptophyta > Magnoliopsida > Malvales > Malvaceae > Gossypium > Gossypium sturtianum. The sequence goes on from CM046948.1 coordinate 9,191,831, forward strand.
AACAATGCTTACAATTCAGTTTGCACTCCCTCAAAAAAATAGTTCCTTAATAAACATATTTGAATGCACTCAATAAGCTCTCATACAAAATCTATACAAGCCTCGAAACATATATCATTTCGGCTTGCTAGCATAGAAACTAAGTTAATACAAAGAAACTCCCTAAAAATAGATATTACATCAATAATAATCAAAACAAAACCAGTCGAAGATATGCTCTTCAACAATTAATTCTCCATATTCCAATGACTTAATTGATTCACACAAATTCAATCCAATCTTTAAATGCAAAGGATTTGTTTCCATAGATGGAACAAAATATCTTCAATGAAACGTCACTTAACCAGGTCCAAAGATTTTCTTCATTAAATTATCAAACCAAATAAGACAATTTTTTAACTACCTCAGTGACAGTCTGTAGTTGGCACTACCACAGACAACAATCTCCCCCTTTGACAATTTAATGAAAAAAATCAAACAATATAGGAAGCTAACTACCATAGACAACAATAGCTCCCCCTGAGCACAAACCTAATTCTACTTAGCTATTTTTAATGCATAATATAGTAATTTTAACTATGAATGTTATGCCTAGAATTCGTACATACAATCAGAATACTAAATTATAAATAAGCAGTAGATAAGGTAAAGTGCAACAAAGTAAATATACATCACATCATAATATTATCACGGTTCTAGATCATTTCAACAATGCCACAATATCCATAGTATCAAAATTAGCAAATAAGTATCATCATCTCACTTATATAGACCGGTGCAAAGAAGTTCAAAAGAAAACAAAATCATCACTACAAGGTCTGACGCATCTTTAAAATCATCAACATCTTCTTCTCAAAATGTAAACAGCTTCATCAATCAGCAAAAGACATATACTTCCCATATAGCATGATAGTAGCAATCATTCAGAACCAACAACATCCATATATTTACTTCCACTCCTCATTGTCTGTTCTCCACTTCCCTTTTTTGTTCAACAAACTTGCCAATCATAATGCTAAAGATTTGTATTTTCTTGACTAGACCAAGACAAAACAAATGTCGAAGAATGTGATGATTAAAACCATACAATCAGGTAGAAGTAAGTCAATTCATATAATTACGAGTACAAGACCATTGGATTGAGAAAATAATTGTGTAAGGATCACTTGCTTTGCAGATCCTTCCTTAGTTTACCCCTCTATCCCTAATCTACTGAATGATCTTGATCTCAGCCCTCGTTCTGGCTATCACTCTATTATAAGATTCAATAGATGATGTCAGATGATCAATTATCCTTCTGTTGAATCCTTTATCATTGCTTGAAGGGCCAGTGGAAGTGGGCATTTCTGCCTCCCTTGCAGTAGTTGTTGCTTCATGGTCTACTTGTTTTGTTTGATCAACATCCTCTCCAGCTGCCTATTCTGCTGGCTCTGCACTAATATGCTTACCCTTCAACCACTTAAGAGAGAACTTAAGCTCAAGAATTGTCCTCTCACATCTTTTAGCGATTTTCACAATCTTTAGATTTTGCAATGTTAGAACTTGGAAAATCAAAGATGGAAACGGTAAGAGGTTTCTAGTATATACCTTCTTACCATGACTTAGCACCTAAAAAAACACCAACTAAACCACATCAAACTCAATCATCAATATTATTTTTTTGATAAGTACAACAACCTTTAGAATCACTGAATCCCTCTGTGTGTTTAGGACCCAATCCCTTGCAATGGAAAACAGGACAACATACATAGTGGACAATGGAAAATCTCAAATGTTTCTTTTTTCGGGCCAAGATCAGTAGATGTTGTTGGTAATGGCAGAAACAATGGCATCCAAGGATTCATTCAATTCAATGAAGTTTCTGTTGAAACATTTAAGCACCCTTCAAATCAACTTCGGTTGAATTCATACTAATGGCATCTTACATATACCTTCTGGAACAATTTGCTTCTGGAATCAATGATTGAGGACAACAAATTGGCATAGAATTCCAACACTAGCTCCTTCACATATGGCTTGAAAAATGTCACAGTACCCATTAGACCACTATTTGTTAAGAAGGTGTAAATTCTTTATTCAACAAAACTAGCATCCTTGATGTTTTGCTCCTCAATAAAGCCTTTTGTCCTCAAGGCCATATATCTTTTTAGGCAATTAAGTGTCAAGGATACTTGATCCTTCTTGGCCAAAAGCACTTCGTCCTCTGCTTTTTCCTTTTCCACTACATCAACAAGCATTGCTGGTATACCACTCTTTCTCAACTTCTTATTTTTTCAGATGGCAGACTTTGTTATCATAGGTTTCTTAGACTTAGCTTTGTTGATATGATTTCTTTTAGAGGAATATTTTCCTTAGAAATGTTGTATGACTCATTAAATGAGTTAGAATCCTCCTCACTCAAACTCTCATATTCATTCTTTCTTTTCTGGGATGGTTGAGGGGTAACAAGAGCCTTTCATTTCTCCTTCCTCTTTAGCTTAACCATGGATTCCAACTCTTGATTAGCCATATAAATGGTCCTTTTCCTTAAAGGGGCAGAGGAAGTTGCCATTGATTTTCTCACTTTTGTGACCACTACATCATCAATAATTTATTTTAGAACAGAAATAATAGGTACATTCTCATCATCATGAGCCTCAAGCTCCATAATGTCAGTTACAAACTCAGAATTATTATTAAGACTAACAGAGATATCAGCATAAAAATTTAACGCAATATTCACAATAGTTTCATCAAGAACAAGATCAACATCACCTTGTGAAATCATCGCACCAATCAATGTATCAATCTTTCCCTTTAGTATTGGTTGATGCTCTAGAATAGGTGGATTAGTTAGCAACTCATCGATCTTTGTTATGGAATTCTAAGCAAAGGTATCTCCCCCTTCCTCCTTCTACTTTGATTTCCTCCCTTGAGCCTCTGAAGAGTTAATAGTAATGGGCACTACCGCCTCTATTGAGCCTTCTTCTACCCAAGTCTCTGGTTCAAGGTCTTTTCTGAACCTTTTTATGTTCTTATTAAGAAGTAATGTTTATTTTTGCCATTGTGAATGATAGAAGACAAACAAAGATGAATGCTGAAGATAGAATAATAGCTTCAGAAATAGTAGCTTAAGGAAGAAATTGAATTGGTTAGGGTCACTGCATAACCCCTTTAAAGACTTTTTGGAAAAATAAATCAAACCAATTTACAATCCTCCATTTAATGTGTTTGCACGACCGTCGCCACTATTAGAAACCTTTTTTTCCCTTCTACAATTTGGAGAGAAAAACTTGAATAAACAAAAAGATACTTTCAAAATAAATTTTTGAATTTGAAAATATCGTTCACCAAAATGGCATCAGGCTTCTACATTTGTGTAACTGATGTGTCTAAAACTAACTATGTCCACAATAAAGTCAAGCTCACCTATCGTTTAATATTATAGTTCTGGTAAGACCGGTAATATCGTATCCACAAGGACCAAGAGTACTAGTAATTACTATCTTCTTATTATCTAGCCTAAAAATTGGAGTGCTTTCTTTTAAACTAAAACTTAATTAAAAACACGACAACGAAAGAATTGGGAAAATACTTTTAGACAACTTATGTGATAAGCAATACATAAGGAAGAATCCACCTAGACTTCACTTATTACTTTTGATTCATATGATTTATTCACTTGACTTAATCCGTAGAAATCCCTGATTTATGTTAATATCTCTCTCGAGACTAAAAACAACTGACTCTAGGTTGATTAATTGAAATATCTTTCTAATTAAAACCCCTATTATCACATTAACTCGATCTATGGATTCCCTTATTAGATTTGACTCTAATCCGGTAGATTTTCGTCGCCCTATGTCTAGGGTTGCAATCGACTCCACTTAATTGTGTTGATCTACTCTTAAACAGGGACTTTTGCTCCACTGAATAAGCACATTCGACTTGAATCAATAACCTGAATTATCAAAACAAGAATAAGAACTCACAATTAAGAATAAGAACAAGTATTTATCTTATAAATCAAATAATCATAAGATCCGTCTTATGTTTCATCCCCTTAGGCATCTAAGGGATTTTAGTTCATACTGAGAGAGAGAAACATTATAGAATAAGGAAAACTACAAAACATAAGAAAACCCAAAAACTTCTAAAGAACTTGATGGGAGATCTTCAGTCTTGATGGAGATCCTTCCTCCGAGCTGCTTCCGACGGCTGTCTTCGAGTATTTTCTCCGTTCTGTTCTGCCTCTCCCTCTAGGTCACCCCTAGGGTGTTTATATAGGCTTTGGAACACATTTCTTTGCCCACAAGTAGCCTATTCTGAATAGAATTACTCCTTGATACGATAGGGACACGCCCGTGTTTGACTCCTTAGACTGTGCTCGCTTATGCTCGCCACACACGACCGTGTGGTCTGCCCGTGTACGTTGATCCAGGCCGTGTTTCATTTTTGCTCGAAACACACGGCCGTGTTTGATAGCCTAGGCCGTGTAAATTTCTAAGGTAGGCCCATTTTGTCCCTGTTTGGCCCGTTTCTCGTTCTTTTCGACTCCCTAAGCTCTCTTGAGTGTAAAACATGAAATTAAGAGATTAGGAGCATCGATTTCATCAAATCTAATGAGAATTTATCCAAAAATAAGCCAATCATGGGGTTAAAATATGTGTAAATTATGGTTTATCAGTAACACCCCAAACCCGACCCAGACGTTATGGCTGAATCTAGTGAGATTACATTGAAGTGTTTTTCGAAATCATCGCTTCTTTAGAAAATCCATGGTCATTATTAAACTTCGTTTATAAATCTTAAACAAAAATTTAGGGTATCTTGTTCTTTCAAAACTTAAGTTCTTTTAGTAGAACGTTGATCATATTTAGTTTGTCACTATATTCTAAAACCAAGTTTGATGCGGAAGCTTTTATTATACATTACGAAAACGTGGTGTTTTGAAAACCAATTATCTTTTGGAAAATCGCGTTCTACAACTAATCAAATGTAATTTAAAATAAGTAAAATCCCCAAATTGTAAGTTAAAAATTAAATAGGCCTTATTACATAACAAAACCCAAATTAAATTCATAAAAAATAAATTCAAATGCATAAATAGGAGCGGTTGTGTGGCCACCTCCGAATCCCTCGTAGCACCAATCTGCCTAAGATTGGGGATTATCTGTACAGATAAGAAGAGATGTGAGTTTACGAAAACTCAGTGTGTAACCCCATGCAAATAAACAGCAAAATACGCCTTTAGGCAAGTATAGTTTGGGCCTAAGCCCAAGTCAAGGACAGTTCAGGTCAGTTGGGCCTTAGCCCATTACAGTATCAGTATCAGTGTGGGCCTTAGCCCATAACAGTATCAGTAAAAGTTTAAGCATGCAAACAGAAGTCCTACCCATCTAGCCTCTACACTCCACTCCGTCCAGCCCATCAATCCATGTAGGGATAAAATCACCCACCCATCCCTACACTCCAAAAATTAGCACCGGTTGCGACACTAAACAGTAGTTGCAGCAGAGATGCCAGTACAATACACTTCCTCTAATCAGAATAATCCCATCCCATGCAACATATCACACATGAATGCAACATACATATATATATCATGGCATGCTCATATATGGTCATACATAACATAGGGGTATATCAGTCATTTTACCATAGGGGCATAATAGTCATTTTCTCAGGTTAGGCTCTAGGTGTACTTACCGACCCATCAATAGGTCCACAGTCGTCTTGGGCGACCCGTGCAACCTTAACAGTCAAAAAGTGTAAATGGGCCCAAGACCCATAATGCGGCCCATGTGGGCCCACACGCTCGTGTGGCCCACTTAGCCCAAAGATGGGCTCGGCCATGTAACTTACACAACTTGGCCCAAAATTCTCCACATGTTTGTGCGGTTTACCCGTGTAGGGCCCACGAGCCCGTTGGGCCTACACGGCCCATTTCGGCCCAACATGGCCCAAAACGGCCCAAGACCACGAAATCATTCACGGTGACCTCGGTAGTCTAACGCTCATGTTTTATGTAACACCCCAAACCCGGTCAATACGCCACGACTGAATTTGGCATGCTACGAAGAAAAACGTTTCGAAGAAAATTGAGATAGCGATTAAATTTTAGTGAAAAATTCTTTGTAATTCTATATTTGTAGAAATCAGATGTTTAATAAGTTAAAAACTGGAAATTTACTTTAAAATTCCATAAATAAAACTTTTAAACTAAGTGGATGAATCATAGGTTAGAAAAACATTTGTTTCATTTTAAGAAAACTCGAATTAATACTTTGAAACCGTTTGCATTTGAATGTAGAAACTTAAAATTTTGGAAATCATTTAAGTTGTAGAAAACACTTAATTTATAATTTTATTATCAACAATTTAGATTACCTGATGGTAAGATAAAATACCATAGTGTTTTTATAGTTTAGAAAACTTTAGCTCAATTATTAAATTAATCAAGTGATATACTTAAACATGTTTAGAATAAATCCCAAAGCATATAAATAATCCAAAACCATAATTAAAGAGGCCTTATTACAAATCTATAAAATATGAAAACCCAAATTAAAATATAATAAGGTACCCAAATGGAAGTTCTTGTAAAAATCAAATTTTATTGCATGGCCTCCTCGAGTTCATCCGGCTCCACATCCGCGATCTCACGAATCACTGAAAGATATCCCATGAAGGGTGAGTCAACGACTCAATGTGTAACAAAGACACTAAAAACCCAATCGATCATAGCAATAAAGCCCATTTAAATCACATTTAGCCATAAGCCCATAATATAGCAAATAAGATAATCACATGTACATATAAAATGAAATGCAATCCCGAACCCAACTTAGATATCCATCCGCTACACACCACCCGTACCTACCAATCACACCGTGGGGATTACTAAATCGACCCTCCATCCGCTACACACCATCGAAGGCGCTTCTTTGCGATCAACTAGCACATCGCCCTTATAAATTGTAGCATAGCCACACGGATAATTGTGACAGAGTCACCGGATTTATAGTATATGACCGAAGTCACCGGATTCATAATATCGTGACCGAAGTCACCAGATTATGTGGTAAAACCACCGGAACACTTCCCCTTTCAATATTGCCCATATGCCCATGCAATAACATATTATTTCAATATCATGCCATATACCCCATAATCATATCGGAATCGAACACATTTCATATTATGCATATAGCATTATTTATGATATAAATATCATGCCTTTGAATCATAATCCCAAAATCATAATCAATTATCGAATATGTTTCATATTAAAAACTTACATAGTACGAAGGAAAAACGTACCTCAATTCATCGTACCATTGAGTGGTACCCAAAGCTATAATCGTTTATATTTCTTTATAAACACATTTTCATCAATAATACTATTAATCTATTAGAATTTTAGTGTAAGCTACACACCTGATAATAGTGATAACTAAACTTTCCCGCTCGCTGATACCCTCGGAATCTCGAACAATAACTATAGGCGATTTCTCTCCGATTGATGGTTCATAACCCGATGAAGAACCATGAACGAACAATGGCTTGAAGTGCGAACGACTTCAAATAAACGATTATCGCGGTAGAGGGTCCACATCCGGTGGAAAGTCTCGAATCGCCGACAACCGACCCTTCGTTTGAAATTTGAGGGTATAGCGGATCCACCCTTCTTCCAAACACTATTAATCGCTCTTTTTCGAACCCATTCTTGATTGCCCCAAAAATCTAACGTTCACGGAAAAATATAATAAGCGAGAGATAGAGTCCCCAAAAAAATGTAATCGATTAGTAGTCCATCTAAAACGATATAACAAGTATAAAGATCCTTACTACTTGACTTACCCCAAAACGGTTGTCAAAGAATTAAGGCTTAGAACGATTACTTCCAAAGTCCCAAAGAGTCTATCTTTCAAGACCGATTGAAGAAAACCAAATGAAGACCTACCCTTGTTGATATTCGACCAAGACAATTCAAAAAGAGAGTGGGAAGTTTCGGCAATATGGTTAAATGGTGAAAGGAATTTCGGCTATGGTTGATTTGTAAAAAGGATTTGACTAGAGTGGAGAAAGAGAAAAAGAAAGAAATTGCAATAGGAGAGGAATGTTTTCAGTTTTGAGCAAAAGTGGAAGAAAGAAAAAGAGAAAAGGAGGGAAGGAAGGTTCGGCTAACCACTAAAGATGAAAAAGAGATGAAGAGAAAAGAGTTGGTTTTAGGCTACAAAGAAAATAAAATATGAGAGAGATTCAAATGAATATTCGGCCAAATGCCTAAAAGAAAATTTCGGTAAACCACAATGGTCCTTTCGGCTTTGACACTAAACAAGAAAGCAATGCCAAAACTAAAACAAAAATTGTACCAAAAGCCCAAGACACAATCGGCTAAGGAGGAAGATTTTGGAGAGGAAAAGAAAAATGCAAAAGATGTACAAAGTGCTACCCAAATTCCTATCAACATTCGGCCAACACCCCTAGACACCCATACCGTCCACATTCATGTCAAACTTTCTACACAAAACTTTCCATAGCATAACACCTTACAACATGCCTTATGTTCTCACATCAACCTTTAATCAAATGATTTCTTTCCCAAACATCAAGCTTACCTAAACTATCATTCAACTTACCATAAAAATATAAAGTCAAACATACCAAAGCCTCCAACAAAACGGTCAACCCTCCCCTAGACCAAAATGCCGTCCACATACATGGACTAATGGCCATAGAAGAGTTTCCAAAACATCACCCCATACTTCAAGCCTTATGTCCCCTTATCCTACCATAACTTTAAGATTCTTATCCCCTAATTCAAGCTTTCCTTAAACCAATATTCAACTTACCAAAAACTTAAAGTCCAACCTATCATAATTAGAGTTTGACCGTCCATCAATGCTAGGATACAAAAATAAAGTCTTCAAAATGCATTCCAAGCAACTCGAACCACTTCCCTCAAGTAACCTTTCAAGCTCCTTATCCACTATGCCACTAACTCCTCATGTGTTAGAATTTAACACTTAAATTAACTTAAGTGCTAAGCTTACTTAATCCACTTCATTAAATAAACCATACTAAAAATTATCTAACTTCCTAAATAAAATCAAGCCTTCACAAGACTATGCTAACACACAAAATTCCTACCCGAGCCAACACAAAAATAATACTCAAATTTTTCCTAAAGCTCAAGGCCCAATCCTACTAGGCCCAATTTCGGGTTGTTACAAATCTACCCTCCTTAAAGAAATTTCGTCCTCGAAATTTCCAACTAGCTAACAGTCGTACATCCTATCTCGCCACACTACGTTCTTGCTGCGCACTCTGATCTTAATAAAACCACAATGTACTTTTAACAAAATCTTAATAAAACCAACATACTAATCCACCATAGCAAACCATTATCTAACACTTACACTTATACCAAAAATTTTCCTACAATCAACCATCACTTTCAACCAAAACATACCTGACTTGAGAGTGAGGAAACAATCCTGAGCCTTAAGCTCCTTATACCTATATCTCAAGCATACTCCTATCTTCCTCCAACATTCTCCCGGATGACACCTTCCACAATAATCGCAAGCCAAAAAGTTCGACCATGCCTTGACATGTTTTACAGAACGAGATTGTGACCCTAGAGAACCGTGATCTCTGTTCTTCTTACAGTCCACAGACCCAACTCCAAATGCTTCACCGATTCTTTAACTATCTCGAGTCACTCATCAATCCGAACTCGATCATGATACTGCTCTCTCGACCACTAGCGATACTAACGCCTCCTTCTTTGGAATTATGCCTCGATGCGAAAATCTAGCCCTAACACTTCGGCTTTTACCACATCCACAACATCCACGATCTCGAGTGCTCATGTCTAACATCTCGACTTATCGATTTAAAAGTTTTATGCATTAGTCATTATTCCACTTTCTTTAAAACACGCTTTATGAATAATTTTAATAAGAAGTTGTTTCATGAGTACATTCAACCTATAGTTTGGGTCTCTAGAGTAGTTCCTACTACTATACAATCATGCCAACATCATCATATCATATCATCAAAATCAACAGTTTGATGTACTTACTTGTAGCGGATTGATGTCGGAGACTCGAGGCCATGCCTTTCCAACCATATAATTTTCAACAAAACATCTTAAAATCCATTCTTTAAAACATTTTGGGCCTCGGGCCCACAGCCGAGCTTTTGAACTTGGCTCTGATACCAATTTGTAACACCCCAAACCCGGTCAATACACCACGACCGAATTTGGCATGCTACGAAGAAAAACGTTTCGAAGAAAATTGAGATAGCGATTAAATTTTAGTGAAAAATTCTTTGTAATTCTATATTTGTAGAAATCAGATGTTTAATAAGTTAAAAACTTGAAATTTACTTTAAAATTCCATAAATAAAACTTTTAAACTAAGTGGATGAATCATAGGTTAGAAAAACATTTGTTTCATTTTAAGAAAACTCGAATTAATACTTTGAAACCGTTTGCATTTGAATGTAGAAACTTAAAATTTTGGAAATCATTTAAGTTGTAGAAAACACTTAATTTATAATTTTATTATCAACAATTTAGATTACCTGATGGTAAGATAAAATACCATAGTGTTTTTATAGTTTAGAAAACTTTAGATCAATTATTAAATTAATCAAGTGATATACTTAAACATGTTTAGAATAAATCCCAAAGCATATAAATAATCCAAAACCATAATTAAAGAGGCCTTATTACAAATCTATAAAATATGAAAACCCAAATTAAAATATAATAAGGTACCCAAATGGAAGTTCTTGTAAAAATCAAATTTTATTGCATGGCCTCCTCGAGTTCATCCGGCTCCACACCCGCGATCTCACGAATCACCTGAAAAGATATCCCACTGAAGGGTGAGTCAACAGACTCAATGTGTAACAAAGACACTAAAAACCCAATCGATCATAGCAATAAAGCCCATTTAAATCACATTTAGCCATAAGCCCATAATATAGCAAATAAGATAATCACATGTACATATAAAATGAAATGCAATCCCGAACCCAACTTAGATATCCATCCGCTACACACCACCCGTACCTACCAATCACACCGTGGGGATTACTAAATCGACCCTCCATCCGCTACACACCATCGGCGCGCTTCTTGCAATCAACTAGCACATCGCCCTTATAAATTGTGGCATAGCCACGGATAATTATGACAGAGTCACCGGATTTATAGTATATGACCAAAGTCACCGGATTCATAATATCGTGACCAAGTCACGGATTATGTGGTAAAACCACCGGAACACTTCCCCTTTCAATATTGCCCATATGCCCATGCAATAACATATTATTTCAATATCATGCCATATACCCCATAATCATATCGGAATCGAACACATTTCATATTATGCATATAGCATTATTTATGATATAAATATCATGCCTTTGAATCATAATCCCAAAATCATAATCAATTATCGAATATGTTTCATATTAAAAACTTACATGGTACGAAGGAAAAACGTACCTCAATTCATCGTACCATTGAGTGGTACCCAAAGCTATAATCGTTTATATTTCTTTATAAACACATTTTCATCAATAATAATATTAATCTATTAGAATTGTAGTGTAAGCTACACACCTGATAATAGTGATAACTAAACTTTCCCGCTCGCTGATACCCTCGGAATCTCGAACAATAACTATAGGCGATTTCTCTCCAATTGATGGTTCATAACCCGATGAAGAACCACGAACGAACAATGGCTCGGGGGTACGAACGACTTCAAATAAACGATTATCACCGGCAGAGGGTCCACATCCCGGTGGAAAGTCTCGAACTGCCGACACAGCCCTTCGTTTGAAATTTGAGGGTATAGCAGATCCACCCTTCTTCCAAACACTATTAACTGCTCTTTTCGAACCCATTCTTGATTGCCCCAAAAATCTAACGTTCACGGAAAAATATAATAAACGAGAGATAGAGTCCCCAAAAAAATGTAATCGATTAGTAGTCCATCTAAAACGATATAACAAGTATAAAGATCCTTACTACTTGACTTACCCCAAAACGGTTGTCAAAGAATTAAGGCTTAGAACGATTGCTTCCAAAGTCCCAAAGAGTCTATCTTTCAAGACCGATTGAAGAACACCAAATGAAGACCTACCCTTGTTGATATTCGACCAAGACAATTCAAAAAGAGAGTGGGAAGTTTCGGCAATATGGTTAAATGGTGAAGGGAATTTCGGCTATGGTTGATTTGTAAAAAGGATTTGACTAGAGTGGAGAAAGAGAAAAAGAAAGAAATTGCAATAGGAGAGGAATGTTTTCGGTTTTGAGCAAAAGTGGAAGAAAGAAAAAGAGAAAAGGAGGGAAGGAAGGTTCGGCTAACCACTAAAGATGAAAAAGAGATGAAGAGAAAAGAGTTGGTTTTAGGCTACAAAGAAAATAAAATATGAGAGAGACTCAAATGAATATTCGGCCAAATGCCTAAAAGAAAATTTCGGTAAACCACAATGGTCCTTTCGGCTTTGACACTAAACAAGAAAGCAATGCCAAAACTAAAACAAAAATTGTACCAAAAGCCCAAGACACAATCGGCTAAGGAGGAAGATTTTGGAGAGGAAAAGAAAATGCAAAAGATGTACAAAGTGCTACCCAAATTCCTATCAACATTCGGCCAACACCCCTAGACACCCATACTGTCCCACATTCATGTCAAACTTTCTACACAAAACTTTCCATAGCATAACACCTTACAACATGCCTTATGTTCTCACATCAACCTTTAATCAAATGATTTCTTTCCCAAACATCAAGCTTACCTAAACTATCATTCAACTTACCATAAAAATATAAAGTCAAACCTACCAAAGCCTCCAACAAAATGGTCAACCCTCCCCTAGACCAAAATGCCAGTCACATACATGGACTAATGGCCATAGAAGAGTTTCCAAAACATCACCCCATACTTCAAGCCTTATGTCCCCTTATCCTACCATAACTTTAAGATTCTTATCCCCTAATTCAAGCTTTCCTTAAACCAATATTCAACTTACCAAAAACTTAAAGTCCAACCTATCATAATTAGAGTTTGACCGTCCATCAATGCTAGGATACAAAAATAAAGTCTTCAAAATGCTTTCCAAGCAACTCGAACCACTTCCCTCAAGTAACCTTTCAAGCTCCTTATCCACTATGCCACTAACTCCTCATGTGTTAGAATTTAACACTTAAATTAACTTAAGTGCTAAGCTCACTTAATCCACTTCATTAAATAAACCATACTAAAAATTATCTAACTTCCTAAATAAAATCAAGCCTTCACAAGACTATGCTAACACACAAAATTCCTACCCGAGCCAACACAAAAATAATACTCAAATTTTTCCTAAAGCTCAAGGCCCAATCCTACTAGGCCCAATTTCGGGTTGTTACATTTTATGCGTTCAGTTTACCACACGAGCGAGTGCACGCTCGTGTAGCGTCAATTTTATACTTTTTTGGCTTTTACCGGCTTACGATTTGGGCAGTGTTTACACTTTTTGGCATTTTACCAATACCGTTTATGAGAGTACTGTTACACACCTGGATCCGAAAAGATGCGCAGACAGTCCTCGATCACTCCAGAACCTATGTTCACCCATAACATTCGGTTACTCACATTTCAATTGAATTTAAAATGAACCCAAATCAATATACATAACCACTTAATTGCCAGCGGCTTACCTTGATTAACAATCGAATCCCTACACACTTTACTCACTAGAAAAACGATGATCACTAGAACTAAGAATTATTACCTGTAATCCAATTGATCCCCTTATTAACAAGAATCTATGAGCATGATTTAGGCCTAAAACGAGTATCAACTTACCGAAAGTACCAAATCGTAGACTAGCAATAAACACTAAATCGGCAGAAATCAAAGAAAAAGTCAGCACAGTGAGGGTAGAAGAAGAGAGTGTATTCAGCCAAAAGCAGGAAAAAAGAGAAAAGGGAAGATGAGAAGAAAGAAAGGGGATGTTCGACCAACTCAAGCAGGGTGTTAGGAGGAGCAGTCCAAATCGGCAGATAACTAGAAGAGTATGGCGGCAGAAAGGGAGAAAAAAGAAACAGTTTAGGGGAGGAGAGGGTTTCGGCAGAGGGAAAAGAAAGAAAAAGCCAAAAGGGGAGAAGAGGTTTTTGGCAGAGGGAGAATTCGACAGAGGGAAAAACAACACAGAACCGAAATGAGGAACCCCTCCCTAGCCGAATTATTGAATGCCTCAGAGTCCAAATTCGACACACCTCTACCTCTCCCCTCATCCCTTGATTTCCTCCTAAAATCCCTCCTCAAATCTCTCCACTTGATCACACCTTCCCTCAACCACACAATTCAAATTCTTCTCAACCACTTCAGTGTTTCAGTCAAACTCCATCACCTCCCACAGAACAACAACAAAATAAATATTCCCTTGCCATTACCAAGATTCGAACCTCAGTCCTCTGGCCTAGGTAGCACGCCACTTACCCCTTAGACCAGCAGGTTTTTTGTGATTGGTTTTACCCATATTTATTTAAAAGCCTACCAACCAGAGGCAAGGGTTTTATTCCTCAAAAACCAAAATTTTGCACAAGCCGAGGCTCGAACCCAGGACTTCTCAGACAATCCCAAAAACACCCAAATCACTCAACCATTAAAGCAGATAGGTATTTATTAAAAACATGCAAAAATAAATACCTAAGTTTTGGGGCGTTACAACTCTACCCCCTAAAAGAAAATTTTGGCCTTGAAATTTACCTAATCAAAACAGATGAGGGTATTGTTGTCACATCGCCTCTTCAGGATCTCACGTGGCCTTCTCTGAACTGTGATTGCGCCAAAGTACCTTAACCAGTGGGATAGACTTCTTCCTCAAGACTTTCACATCACGATCTAAAATTTGGACCAGTTCCTCCTCAAAAGTCAGGTCTGGTCTTACCTCAATCTCCTCAGTCGAAATCACGTGCGTGGGATCGGAGTGATAACGCCTCAGCATAAAGACGTGGAACACGTCATGAATTCGATCCAACTCTGGAGGTAACTCAAGTCTATAGGCAATCAGTCCCACACGTTTCAGTATGTGATAAGGCCCAATAAACTTAGGGCTCAACTTGCCCTTCCGTCCAAATCTTAGTACCTTTTTCCATGGTGAGACCTTAAGGAAAACGCAGTCGCCCACAGAATACTCAATCTCCTTGTGCTTCAAATCCACATAAGAATTCTGTCTGTCCGATGCCGCCTTCAATTGATCCCGAATTAATCTGACTTTGCCCTCAGTATCAAAAACCTATTCAGGGCCCAAAATATGCCGCTCGCCCAACTCAGTCCAACACGAAGGAGTACGACACCTACGGCCATATAATGCCTCGTAAGGTGCCATCTGTATGCTAGACTAGTAGCTATTGTTATATGCAAACTCTGCCAACGACAAGTAGTCTTCCCAACAGCCTCGAAAATCTATTACACAACACCTTAACATATCTTCCAGTATTTGAATCACCCTTTCTGATTGACCATCTGTGTGGGGGTGAAATGTAGTACTGAAGTCCAGTCTTGTACCCAAAGCCTCATGTAACTTCTTCCAGAACCGATACGTGAAGCGAGGATCTCTATCTGATATGATGGAAACTAGTACCTCATGCAATCTCACTATCTCAACCACATACAGTTTAGCCAGCTTCTACAAGGAATAATCAGTACGAACTAGTATAAAATAGGCTGACTTGGTCAACCGATCCACTATGACCCATACTGCATCCTTCTTAGTAGGCGTTAGGGGCAGCCCACTAACGAAGTCCATAGCTACCCTCTCCCACTTCCAAAGTGGAATTTTAACTGGATGAAGCAACCCTGAAGGTAACTGATATTCGACTTTAACCTGTTGGCAAGTCAAACACTTACTCACAAAGTTGGTAACTTCACACTTAAGACCTGGCCACCAATATAACTCTCGAAGGTCTCGGTACATTATTTTCCCACCGGGATGCATAGCATAAGGACTACTATGCGCTTTTCGCAGGATAGACTACCTCAAATCAGTATCTCTTGGTACACAGACTCTCCCACGGAAACACAGTACCCCTTCACTATTCAGTCCAAAATCTGAAGTTTCCCCATTTTCAATCAGTCAGAATCGAGGACCCAAAGACCCATCCTCCAACTGTTTACCCCTAATCTGCTCAATCCACGACGGTTTAAGTTGGAGTTCGGCCAACAAACTACCATCATTAAATAAGCTTAGACGGGCAAACATCGCTCTCAGATTCGTCATAGCCCTATGGCTCAGTGCATCCGCCACCACATTGGCCTTACCAAGATGGTATTCAATCGAACAGTCATAGTCCTTAAGCAGCTCAACTCATCTACGCTGCCTAAGATTTAGCTCCTTCTGAGTGAGGAGGTATTTGAGGCTCTTGTGATCTATGTAAATGGTACACTTCTCACCGAATAGGTAATGCCTCTAGATTTGCAGTGCGAATACCACCGCAGCCAACTCCAAGTCATGTGTCGGATAATTCACCTCATAAGACTTAAGCTGGCGAGACGCATATGCCACTACCTTACCTTCTTGCATCAACACACATCCCAAACCGACATGTGATGCATCGCTGTAGAAAGTGAATTCATTCCCAAACTCTGGCTGTAATAAGACAGGGGCCTCTGTATTAAAACTCTCTTGCTGCTTATCAGTCCATACAAACGGTACCCCTTTACGCAACAATTTGGTCAGAGGTGCAGCAATTAACGAAAACCCCTTAACAAAACGTCTATAATACCCTGCTAGACCCAGAAAACTTTGAATCTCAGATACCGTCTTAGGCGGCTTCCAACCTAAAACAGCTTCAATTTTCTGAGGATCCACTCTAATCCCTTCAGTATATACCACATGGCCCAGAAATGTTACCTCTATTATCTAGAAGTCACACTTGCTTAACTTAGCGTATAACTGTTTGTCCCTTAAAATCTGCAGAACAACTCGGAGATGTGCGTCATGTTCATCCTCAGTTCTCGAATACACCAAGATGTCATCTATAAACACCACTACAAACCGGTCCAAATTAGGCTGGAAGACTCGATTCATTAAGTCCATAAATACCGCCGGTGCATTCGTCAGTCCAAACAGCATCACAAGGAACTCGTAGTAACCATAATGAGTCCTAAACGCTGTCTTGTGAACATCAGCCTCTTTGACTCTCAGTTGATGGTACCCCGATCGGAGATCAATCTTAGAGAAGATCGAAGCTCCTCGAAACTGGTCGAAGAGGTCATCAATCCTTGGCAGGGGGTACTTATTCTTAATAGTCAGTTTATTCAGTTGCCGGTAGTCGATGCATATACACATGGATCCATCCTTCATTTTCACAAATAACACCGGTGCTCCCCATGGAGACACACTAGGGCGGATGAGCCTTCGATCCAGTAACTCTTGAATCTGAGCCTTCAGCTCTACTAGCTTCTTTGGTGCCATTCTATAGGGGGCGATGGACACTGGAGCTGTAAATGGTAGGAGCTCGATCCCAAATTCAACTTCACGGTTTGGGGGCAATCCAGGTAGTTCATCGAGGAAAGCACCCGTAAAATATCTGACTGTTCTGATATCTTTAACAGATGGAACCTCAGAATCAACACCACTGATGAAGGCTAAATACGCTTCACAACCCTTACGAACCAACTTCTCAGCCCTCAAGGTGGAAATCACATTTGACAAATAATTCCGACATTCCCCTATTACCACCACTTCATCCCCCTCCGCAGTTTTCAGTACCACCCGTTTAGCAGCACCATCCAAATTCACTTTATGCTTAACCAGCCAATCCATGCCCAGTATTAAGTCGAATTCACCAAAAGGTAGTTCCATTAAGTCCGCCAAAAAGATGGCTCCTTGCACCTCCAAAGGTACATATCTAAAAAATTTATTTACTTTAACTGACTGCCCTAAAAGACTCAACACAGTAATTTCAGTCGCAGTGGTTTCAACCATTATACCCAAAGTCTCAGACACCGAGTATGATATATACGAATGCGTAGACCCAACATCAATCAGTGCAGTATGATGTACATTATGGATAAAGAACGTGCGATAATAACATGCGGGCGTCTCGTCCTCTCGGAGACTTGCGGCATAAACGGTAGCCGTGCGCTGTCGCTTCATGATGACCAGCACCTCTGCCCGGTGCTCCACGACCACGGCCCATACCATTTCCATCTCTGGCCTGGCCATGGCCTCTCGGTGGCTGCTGAACACCTCTCTGTGGCTGAACAGTAACCTGACCTGTAGCTTGCATCTGATTGGGCCTCCGTGGACAATCTCTGATACGGTGCTCTAGTGATCCGCACCTCAAACATGCCTCAATCCTTTTCCAGCATTCGTCCTGATGGCATCTACCACAGTCAACACATGGCTACGATCCAGTAACAGTAATAGGGGCCCTAACTCTAACCGGCCCATCCACTCTGAACAAAACTTGAGGGCTCCGAATCCCTCTTATTCCTACCCTTTTCTCTGTTTAGACGCTCAGTATGCTTCACCTCCTCGGCATCTTCGCCTTATCTACCAGCATGGAAAAATCTTGCTCCCTCTGTAGAGCTATCAAAACCCTCAGACTATCCATGAGGCCGTCCTCGAAACGAACACACCACTCATAATCTATTGCCACCATCCCACGGGCATAGCAGCTTAATCGCAGAAATTCAGCTTCATATTTAGCCACTGACTTATCCCTCTGCGTCAAATTTAGAAATTCCCTCCTCTGGGCATCCACATAACTAGCGCCCACGTACTTTCCTTGAAAAGCAGTCTTAAGGAATTCTCATGTCAATCGGTTAGCCTGAGTACCCTTTTTAACCGTAAGCCACCACTGATAGGCTTTGTCTCACAGCAAGGACACTGCACCTTTTAATTCTGTTCAGGGGTACAGTCGAGGTCATCCATGATCCTCTCTGTGGCCTCAATCCAATATTCAGCTACGTTAGAGGCAACTTCTGCGACACCCCTAAAGATCTCAGCCCCATTAGACCGAAGTCATTCCGTGACCGACCCACGGCCTTCAGTACTAGTATTGGGCCCCGCGACCCTCTCCAGAATTTGCAACATAGCTTGGGACAATGTGTCATCCCCAGCTGCTCGATCGTGAGACCCAGTCTCAGTCACAGGTGAAGCCAGTACTTCTCTAGCTTCGGCGTTAGGCATGTGGCCCGATGACGAAGACTCAGCCCGAGCACCTCTACGGCCTCCGCCACGGCCTCTTGTACCCCTTCTACGAGTACTTCTGGTGCTCATTATCTATTTGCGTATTATCTGTCTTTAACAATTTTATGCACCAGTTTATAGTTCTAGTGTTGTTTAACAGATATCTTATGTAAAGTAGTATCAGTATTTAAGAGTTTGTTTTTGCAAAATACAGTCTTACTACAGTTTTAGTTTTTCCTAAACAGAACATTAAAGTACAGTCTACTTCTGATAAGTATCCATATTTCACTTTAAGCAAACAGAGGTTTCTGAGGACTTACAATTTCGGTGCTAGAGATTCGGTGTACCACACATCAGTAAAAATATTTCAAAATACTTCCAAATAGCTTGGAACAGTTTTTTTTGAAAATTTCGAGTTTTTAGAAGAAACCCAAAACCACAGCCGAGTTTTTGTAACCTGGCTCTTATACCACTAAATCTAACACCCCAAACTCGGCCTAGACGTTATGGCCGAATCTGGCGAGATTACATTGAAGTGTTTTTTGAAATCATCGCATCTTTAGAAAATCCATGATCATTATTAAACCTCGTTTATGAATCTTGAATAGAAATTTAGGGTATCTTGTTCTTTCAAAACTTAAGTTATTTTAGTAGAACGTTGATCATATTTAGTTTGTCACTATATTCTAAAACTAAATTTGATGCGGAAGCTTTTATTATACATTACAAAAACGTGGTGTTTTGAAAACCAATTATCTTTTGAAAAACCGCGTTCTACTACTAATCAAATGTAATTTAAAATAAGCAAAATCCCCAAATTATAAGATAAAATTTAACGAGGCCTTATTACATAACAAAACCACAATTAAATTCATAGGAAATAAATTCAAATGCATAAATAGGAGCGATTGTGTGGCCACCTCCGAATCCCTCATAGCACCAATCTGCCTAAGATTAGGGATTACCTGTACAAATAAGCAGAGAGGTGAGTTTATGAAAATTTAGTGTGAAACCCCATGCAAATAAACAACAAAATACGCCTTTAGGCAAGTACAGTCTGGGCCTAAGCCCAAGTCAAGGACAGTTCAGTTCAGTTGGGCATTAGCCCATAATAGTATCAGTGTAGGCCTTAGCCCATAACAGTATCAGTAACAGTTTAAGCATGCAATCAGAAGTCCTACCCATCCAGCCTCTACACTCCACTCCGTCCAGCCTATCACTCCATGTGGGGATAAAATCACCCACCCATCCCTACACTCCAAAAATTAGCACGTTTCTGATTACTACTAAATGATAGTTGCAAAGCAGAGTCACAAGATCTGATACACTTCCTCCAATCATAATAATCCCATCCCATGCAACATATCACATATGAATCCAACATACATATATATATATATATCATGGCATGGCATGCTCATATATGGTCATACATAACATAGGGGTATATCAGTCATTTTATCATAGGGGCGTAACAGTCATTTTATTAGGTTGGGGTCCAGGTGTACTTACCGACCCATCAGTAGGTCCACAGTCGTCTTGGGCGACCCGTGCAACATTAACAGTCAAACAGTGTAAATGGGCCCAAGGCCCATAATGCGACCCATGTGGGCCCACACGCTCGTGTGGCCCAGTTAGCTCAAAGATGGGCTCGGCCATGTAACTTACACAACTTGGCCCAGAATTCTCCACATGTTTGTGCGGTTTACTCGTGTGGGGCCCACGAGCCCGTTGGGCCCACACGGCCTATTTCGACCCAATATGGCCTAAAATGGCCCAAGACCACGAAATCGTTCACGATGGCCTCGGTAGTCTAACGCTCACGTTTTATGCGTTCAGTTTACCACACGAGCGAGCGCTCACTCGTGTAGCGTCAATTTCATACATTTTCGGCTTTTGTCGGCCTACGATTTGGGTAGTGTTTACACTTTTCGGCATTTTACCAATACTGTTTATGAGAGTACTGTTACACACCTGGATCCGAAAAGATGCACAGACAATCTTCGATCACTCCAGAACCTATGTTCACCTATAACATTTGGTTACTCACATCTCAATTGAATTTAAAACGAACCCAAATCAATATACATAACCACTTAATCGCCAGTGGCTTACCTTGATTAATGTAACATCCTGAATTTTTGGGCCTATGCGTTTAATGGGTGGATATGTTTAATGTGTTAATTTAAGTGTTAGGGGTCCAAATTGGGCTCAGGCTTAGGTAGAGGCCTTGATTAAAATTATCTGTTTGGGCATTATAGGGTTTAAAAGGTAGTATCTATGTTTAAAATTATCTGTTTGGGCAGTCGTGTCAGTTTCTGATAGTGTCGACATAGAGAGTGTCGTCTTAACCGTAACCAGGTGTGTAGATATCTAACACACTTATAACCTGTATGTGTATATATATGTTTATGTTATGGGCGAAAAGCCGAAAAGTGGGCTATAAAAACAGTCGTGTTACCCAGAAAGGGTAGGCAAGGAATGCCGGGTACGTAATCATAGAACCTCTCTATGTGTATCGATGTATGCGATAGACTGTGATCTTTTAGGTAATATATGTTTGATTTTGCATGAATGTATGCATGGGATGGGCGACTGATATGATGAAGGGTAAGAGCATGATAGGTCACTTGGTGATCGGTGGTAGAAATCCCACGTTATATAAATGTTAGGTCACAATAGTGATCGGTGGTAGAAATCCCACGTTACATAAATGATAGGTCACAACAGGTGATGATCGTGGTGAGCCACGTTATATTCAATCTGATTTACGTGGAATAGGCGGCATGTCCGCTGATGTGGTGTGTAGCGGTTGGTGGGTTGATTGTAGAAATCCCCAAGGTGTGATGGTTGGTACGGGTTGGTGTGTAGAGGATGGATTTTTAGGCTGGGATGGGCCATGATGCATATTTAGTTACCCTTGTATGGGCCAAGGCCCATAATGTGTTTGTGGGCCTAAAGCCTTTTATGTGTTTTCGGGATTTGCACACTGAGTCTTGGTGACTCACCCTATTATTTTTCCTAATCTTTCAGATGAGCAGTAGATCGTGGACATGGGAGCCGAGACGGACTCGAGGGGCCATCAAGTTATTTAATTTCATAGACTATTTCGGTTTTTTTTTTTAAGTTATAATTTTTGGATTATTTATGTAATAAGGCCCCATGGCTTAGGTTATAAGTTGATACTTGTCAATGTTTATGTTTTTTTCATTCACGATCAAAGACTTATGATTAAAAGAAATAAAAATGGGATTTTCACACATTATTTAAAATGACACTTGTTTGGAAAAAATAATAAAATTTCAAAGATTTTCTACCAGTGCCACCTATTTAAAGATTATCTACAAAAACGACTAAGTTTTTCGTAATCATTCAAGAAAAGTTTTTAACCTTAAAATCGTAGCATACCGAGATCCGGTCGTAACGTTTGGGCCGGGTTTGGGGTGTTACATTTTAGTATTAGAGCCCGTTCAAAACTCGGGCAGAAATGGGTCTAGTAGTGTTTTGAAAATTTATGTGAAATTGAGAAAAATGCTGGAAGAAGATATGGCCTTGAGTCTCACCGCACCCGATCCATGCGGTAAGTATTCTAAACTTTTGGATGTGGTATGTATGTGGGCTTGATGGGCTTGATGGACGTGACTAGTATGTTAGGCATTGATGGACTATAGGCTTAGTTAAAACAACTCTTTAAATTCATAAGACTTAATCTATCCAAATAAACCCGTGAACAGTCGATGGGTTAAGGTGTGGCAACAGCATATGCATGTGTCAGGATTGGATTCGGGAGAGCTTGGTACTTAAGCGGTCCTAGTGACTCACCTCCTCTTCACTGGAATCCTACAGTGCGTAGTAGTTTGCTCACCTTAGTCATAAGGACTTGCCGACAGTGCCAAAATTTATAACTAAAACCCGAAAGGACCAAATGACTACTTTCACAAAATTGCTAAATTTTGAAAATTACCAAGGTACCTATGATTTGCAAATATACCCCCAGATTTACGGAAATACCCCGATTTACAAAGTCAACATTTTTTTTTTAAAAAAAACGTACGACACAAAACATCAATCAAAAACCACAAACACTTGAACGCCACTAATCAAATTCTCTAAGAATACCCCTGTTTAAAAAAAAAACCCTTAGTTTTGGTAAAATTTTGAAAAGTACCCTTGATTTGTAAAAATTTTCCAGAATACCCCTGATTTGAAAAAAAATGGCCAAAGTACCCTGGTTTGAAAATTACCGAAATACCCCTGGATTGCAAAATTACCGAAATACCCTTATTTCACAAAATCACCAAGAAACCCTATTTTGGAAAATTACGAAAATACCCCTGTAGGATAAATTACGAAAATACTCCTGGGTAGTGAAATGACTAAAATACCCTATGTGTTGAATGTGGGTTCATGGATGTCGTCTGTATGTTGATGGTTGATGTGTGTGGTTCCTAGAACTAGGAGACAAACTTGAGACTGAAACTTGTAGATATAATTTCGAATTCGAAAGAACTACTCTTAAAACTACTTTCCATAAGATTGTTCGTGGTTAATCAGTGAAAGAAATTAATAGTTCATAAAATTTCTAATTCAGATACTACGAGAATCGACGATGAGCGCTAGGAGAGGAAGAAGAGGCCGCGGCCGAGGCCGTGGAAGTATTAGGACTGATGTGTTGACTCAGCTAGTTAGGGAGGTACTGAAGGAGGTTAAAGAAATCGGTGAAACATTTCGGATTGGGTGCGTGGACTGTAAGAAAAAAAGAGATCGTAGTTTTCTAGGGTTGCAGTCTCGTTCTATGAAGCATGTTAAGGTACGTCCAAACTTTCGGGTTTGCGAATATTGCAGAAGGCGTCATCCGGGTGAATGTTGGAGGAAGTCAGGAATGTGTTTAAGATGCGGGTCTGAGGAGCATAAGGCTCGGGATTGTTCAATCACCATTAAGTCGAATATGTTTTGTGTGGATGCTATATTTTTGGGTATAGAAACTGTATGCGTACAATGGTTATATATTATTAAATTAGAGTGCGCAGCGAAAGCATGGTAGTGAGACTTAGGTAGTATGATTAATAGTTAGTTGGAAATTTCGAGGACGAAATTTCTTTAAGAGGGTAGAACCAGTAACATCCTGAATTTTTGGGCCCTATGCGTTTAATGGGTGAATATGTTTAATGTGTTAATTTAAGTGTTAGGGGTCCAAATTGGGCTCAGGCTTAGGTAGAGGCCTTGATTAAAATTATCTGTTTGGGCATTATAGGGTTTAAAAGGTAGTATCTATGTTTAAAATACCAAAGTGGGCTTGTGGCCCAATCTTAGAAGGTGACGCCACACAAGGGAGTAAGGGGCCCAAATTTAAGTTACATGGAGCCCAACTCTTTTAATTTAAGTTAGCTAAATTTCGGCATTAGGGTTAGGTAGAGTGGACGGCAACAAGGCTCAAAAATAGGAGGATTTATGTGAATGGGATAATATAGATAATATAGTTGATAATATGGAAGAAAAAAAAAAGAGAAAAGATAGAGAGCTATCTACAAGGCTAGGAGTTGGCCAAAATTCCATCACCTAGAGAAGTGAAGAAATCGGTTTCTTTATGGCAAAGGGTGCGAATTTTCCCTTTTTATTTGATTAATTTTTAGTTATCGGGAAGGGCACTTTCGGTTTTTCATAGGTAAGTGCCAAATTTCTATAAATAGGAGGGTTCTCTTCTTTATTTTTCGGCATTTAGGGTTTCCACCTTTTCTTTCTCTTCTTTCTTCTAAAAGCTGAAAACTCTATTATTCTCTTCTCTTCTTTCTTCTAAAAAGCCGAAAGCCGAAAACTCCATTATTCTTTTCTCTTCTTTCTTCAACTAAAAGCCGAAACTACTTAGATTTCTTCCTATCATCTTCTCTTCTGATCTTCTCAAAAAGCCAGAATCTCTAAGGGGTAGTCAAATTCTCTGCGTTAAGGTGAGTGCCGATTTTCCTATCTCTTCAATCTCTCTTTCGGGTTTTAAGAGACAAGGCCGAATGGCCACTTGGTTGTTAAGGCTGCCGAATGAAGCTAATATTTCCTCTCTTTTGCTTTTGGGCGGCATTCCAGGATTTGAAGGAAACCTGATCATCTAGATTTAAAAGCCGAAAATCACTAGTCTCTAATTCCGAGATTTCAAGGTAAGGGGTTCTCTTTAGATTTCCGTTAGATTCGCTATCGTATAAGTAATCTTAACCAAATGTTATGGTTTAACAACCCTATTTCGTTATAATAGTTCTGACAAGGACTTTTGATGGAATCAAACATGGATCAGGCAAAGGAGAGGATTGGGTCCGTAAACCCAATCCCTAAATTTAAGAAACGAGCGTGTCGTGGTTCGAGATTGGCCACCGGGTGTGGATCACTCACGGAAGCGTAATAGTAGGCGATTAGCGATGTGTGTCGATTTCTGATAGTGTCGACATAGAGAGTGTCGTCTTAACTGTAACCAGGTGTGTAGATCTCTAACACACTAATAACCTGTATGTGTATATATATGTTTATGTTATGGGTGAAAAGCCGAAAAGTGGTCAGAAAAAAGCAGATCGTGTTACCCGAAAAGGTAGGCAAGGAATGCCAGTGCGTAATCATAGAACCTCTCTATGTGTATCGATATATGCGATAGATCGTGATCTTTTAGGTAATATATGTTTGATTTTGCATGAATGTATGCATGGGATGGGCGACTGATATGATGAAGGGGAAGAGCATGATAGGTCACTTGGTGATCGGTGGTAGAAATCCCACGTTATATAAATGTTAGGTCACAATAGTGATCGGTGGTAGAAATCCCACGTTACATAAATGATAGGTCACAACAGTGATCGGTGGCTGAGCCACGTTATATTCATTCCTGATTTACAGGAATAGACAGCATGTCTGTCGATGTGGTGTGTAGCGGTTGGTAGGTTGATTGTAGAAATCCCCAAGGTGTGATGGTTGGTATGGGTTGGTGTGTAGAGGATGGATTTTTAGGCTGGGATGGGTCATGATGCATATTTAGTTACCCTTGTATGGGCCAAGGCCCATAATGTGTTTGTGGGCCTAAAGCCTTTTATGTGTTTTCGGGATTTGCACACTGAGTCTTGGTGACTCACCCTATTATTTTTCCTAATCTTTCAGATTAGCAGTAGATCATGGACATGGGAGCCGAGATGGACTCGAGAGGCCATCAAGTTATTTAATTTCATAGACTATTTCGGTTTTTTTTATTTAAGTTATAATTTTTTGGATTATTTATGTAATAAGGCCCCATGGCTTAGGTTATAAGTTGATACTTGTCAATGTTTATGTTTTTTTTCATTCACGATCAAAGACTTATGATTAAAAGAAATAAAAATAGGATTTTCACACATTATTTAAAATGACACTTGTTTGGAAAAAAATAATAAAATTTCAAAGATTTTCTACCAGTGCCACCAATTTAAAGATTATCTACAAAAATGACTAAGTTTTTCAGAATCATTCCAAGAAAAGTTTTTAACCTTAAAACCGTAGCATACCAGATCTGGTCGTAATGTTTGGGCCGGGTTTGGGGTGTTACATTTAACAATCAAATCCCTACACACTTTACTCACTGGAAAAACGATGACCGCTAGAACTCGGAATTATTACCTTCAATCCAATCGAACCCCTTTTTAACAAGTATCTATAAGCACGATTTAAGCCTAAAACGAGTATCAACTTACCGAAAGTACCAAACCGTAGACTAGCAATGAACACTAAATTGGCAGAGATCAATGAAAAAGTCGGCACAGTGAGGGTAGAGGAAGAGAGTGTATTCGGCCAAAAGCAGGAAAAAAGAGAAAAGGGAAGATGAGAAGAAAGGAAGGGGATGTTCGGCCAACACAAGCAGGGTGTTAGGAGGAGAAGTCCAAATTGGCAGAGAAATAGAAGAGTGTGGTGGCAGAAAGGGAGAAAAAAGAAATAGTTTAGGGGATGAGAGGGTTTCGGCAGAGGGAAAAGAAAGAAAAAGCAAAAATGAGAGAAGAGGTTTTCGGCAGAAAGAGAATTCGACAAAGGGAAAAACAACACAGAACCGAAATGAGGAACCCCTCCCTAGCCGAATTCTTGAGTGCCTCAGAGTCCAAATTTGGCACACCTCTACCTCTCCCCTCATCCCTTGATTTCCTCCTAAAATCCCTCCTCAAATCTCTCCACCTGATCACACCTTCCCTCAACCACACAATTCGAATTCTCCTCAACCGCTTCAGTGTTTCAGTCAAACTCCATCACCTCCCACAACACAACAACAAAATAAATATTCCCTTCCCACTACCAAGATTCGAACCTCAATCCTCTGGCCTAGGTAGCACGCCACTTACCCCTTAGACCAGCAGGCTTTTTGTGACTTGTTTTACCCATATTTATTTAAAAGCCTACCAACTAGAGGCAAGGGTTTTATTCCCCAAAAACCAAAATTTTGCACAAGCCCAGGCTCGAAACCAGGACTTCTCAGACACTCCCAAACACACGCAAATCACTCAACTATTAAAGCAGATAGGTATTTATTAAAAACATGCAAAAATATATACCTAAGTTTTGGGGCGTTACAATTTGGATGCCCTCTAAAAGTGTCTGAGTCATTTATGTTGGATCTAGTGCCCTAATAGTAGTATATTCATTTGTATAATTGTAATTTTTTCGAACACATTGGTTGATAAAACAATTCATGGATTACATAAATATACTTTGTATAATTGTCTTCATGTGATTTTTGCTTGCGAAGGAAAATAGAAGCAAATATTGACTCACTGGTTATTTAATGTCTAAACTAATACTAAGCGGAATTACGTGGTCGGATCGTAATATGAAAAAATAACTTGTATTAGTAGACAGACCTAAACATGTCTTTAGTCTAATCAGAAATTAGCAAACCGATTGAAAGACTAATATTTTGTGTATCAAGTCCAATTAGGGCGATGCATTGTCTTGGGCATCAGAGCAGATGACTCCCAAAATATAGAGACATAGATGTGACTGGCTAGCCTGACATTACACGGACTAGACCCAAGAAGAATAAATCTGAAATTCGTTTATAGATTTATTCACTTGTGACGTTCATAGTGTGGCATACCTAAATCCTGAGTGGATGAAGGACTATGTATGCGTGACTTATATACTTTGGAATAAGTAAAAGTATGAGTTCAAATTGATAATGAATCGAAAGCTGGTGCGTTAGGTATATGACTTCTACAGTATGAACTCAGACTTTTACTTACATCAACGTATACTAGTCACACATATATAGTCCGTTATCCACTCAAGATTCAGGTATGCCACACTATGAATGTCACAAGTGAATAAATCCATAAATGGATTCAAGATCTATTCTTCTTGGGTCCAATCTAATGTACTATCAGTCCAGTCAATTACATCTGTCTCTATCTTTTGGGAGTCTTCCGCTCTGATGCCTAAGACAAGACATCTCCCCAATTAGACTTGATAGACGACATATTAGTCTTTTAATCGGTTTTCTCATTTACGATTAAACTAAGGACATTTTTAGGTTTGTATACTAATATAAGTTTTTTTTTGTATTATGATCTGACCACGTAATACCGCTTAGTATTAGTGAAACATTAGACAACCAGTGAGCTAATATTTGATTCTATTTTTCTTTACAAGCAAAAACCACGTGAGGACTATATACAAAGTATTAATATAATTCATGAATAATTTTATTAACCAATATGTTCGAAAAAATTACAAGTGTACTTAGACTAAAATACTAAATTTATGGCACTAGATCCAATAGCAGCATCATTCATAATAGTGGAATTCATAGCCAAGGACATGAGTAAATGATATCCTCTCATTAGCATTACATGATAGATAAAAATTAAACGTGGTTAGCAGTTATTTATCTTTGTGATGAATGACTTAATTACTATTTGATAGTAACTTTTCATGAAGAAAGATGTTATGGTTACCATGAGATAAAATAGGATAATATTAGGAGAGCGGATTTATCCCAAAGAGATTAAGGATATCCTATAAGCATAACATACTTATGATAAGGTTATTGGATGAGCACTAACCGAGTTGCTTTCATAATGGTATGTCATTAGGGAGATCTCAATCACGATACTATAATGGAATGACTTCGTGACTAAATGAGTTAATAATTAATAGGTGAAAAGCGAGAACTTAATTATAAATCATTTGAGCCCTAATCACATATGTCTAATCAGTCCCTCTTGTAGTTCGTTGAAACCAGAAATGAATTGCATGGTGAATCAAATGAACAGAAATGGATAGAAATGGAAAAGTTAGAGAAATGAGTAACATTCGAAAATGAATATGGTTTTCTCACTAAGTATGAACATGATTTTTTGAATTATTAATTAATTAATTACTTAATTGAAGTTTGAAAATGAAATTAAATTAATTAGTCATTGTGAATCAGTTGAATGTAGAAAAATCAAATATATTTTGTCATAGATTCTTTTACGGTAAAGTTGTCATGGTTTTAATGGAATCAAAACTGGGTTGAGAAAATCATTTAATTGGGAAATTTATTTATTTATTTAAATTAATTTATGATGTTTATTTTTAAAAATAGTAAAACAAATATTGGGTTGGATTGAATTATAAAGTGCTGTGATAAAAGTCTAGGAAACAATTATAATTGGACCCAGTAAGGGAGAGGTCCAAAAGCCCCTAACGCTGGATACAAGGGACGACAAAATATAATATATTTTACTAGGGTTGCCGCCTGACTGCGTGCCGTGTGCACATAAAACAAACAATTTAAAAGTGTGGTGTTAACCGCAAGCGAACAGTGTCGAGTTGTAATATTTCTAATGTTCAATGGAACATTGAAGTATTCTAAGGATTGAACCCACATGATTCGGTGATTAAACGATTTCTAAACAACGAACATTAAATTAAAGGAGTCTATCTGACTAATCACTAAGCAATTATTTTACGACAGGTCTAACAAGAGGTTAATTGCACTAATTAATTACCTAGCAACGGACAATGACTAAATTATAAATCAAGTAAATTATGAAACTAACAAATATGATAACATACAGTGGTTGGTTGATTTCCATGTAGTTTGTTAACCTTTGAATTAGGGATCTAAATCGTTATTACTCCTAAATTGGCTCAAATTTACCTCTCGGCCTCAATTTTATCGATTTAGACAAATTAGTCTAGTTTATCTCTCGACCTCACCAAACTAATCGGAGACTATCAAATTGGTGCCTGATTAGATCTCCTTTCGGTCTCACTTATCTTAATTTTCGTTAGGGACGTCGATCCTAAGTTTTGAAGTCTATTCGACATAGTCCGTCTTTTGCTATTTAGTCCCTAACCTATGGTTTAGTTACCCATTATCATGCTTAGATATCATTGTAATTAAATTATCATGTGTTGCAATTGTATTTTCCCATTGTATATATATCTGTAATTTAGGTTGGATCTATATGATGTTAACTTGCAAATTAATTGTAATTTTTATAAGTAGATTAAGTTTTTGTCTGTATTCGTGTGATAATACCCAAGACCCGGATCCGGAAAACATGGATTGGGTTGAGGGTGTTACAAATAGTTGGTGCATTGGGTATACGACTTTTATAGTATGTAGCATCATTCACAATAGTTAAATTCATAGCCCAACTAAAGGGTAAATGATATACTCTCATCGATATTGCATGATAGATGAAAAGTAAACGTAACCATGGGTCGTTTTTCTTTGTGATAAATGACTTTATTACTATTTTATAGTAATTAAATTTTCATTAAGGAAGATGTGATGATTACCGTGAGATAAAATAAGATCATATTGGGAGAATGAATTTATCCCAAAAAGATTAAGGTTATCCTACGAGGGTAACACACTTACAAAAAGGTAACTGGATGAACACTTGTTAATTAGATTTCATAATGGTATGTAATTATGGAGAGCTCAGTCACGATACTATAGTGGAATGACTTTGTGACTAAATAAGTTTATAATTAATAGGTGAAAAGTTGGAACTTAATTTTAAATTAGCTTAGCCTTGATTATATATCTCCAATTAGCCCCTCCGCCAACTTGTTGAAACAAAAAATTATGTGCATGTAGAACCAAATGAACAGAAATGAATGGAAATGAGAAAGTTGGAGAAATGGGTCGTATTCACAAATGAATGCATTTTCTCACAAAGTATAGAAATGACTTGATAATTAATTTAAGGGTTTTGAATTATTATTTAATTAATTATAA
This sequence comes from Gossypium sturtianum, assembly GCA_025698515.1. Taxonomy (NCBI): domain Eukaryota; kingdom Viridiplantae; phylum Streptophyta; class Magnoliopsida; order Malvales; family Malvaceae; genus Gossypium; species Gossypium sturtianum. Next base: position 9,223,254 of record CM046948.1, read on the forward strand.
TTTTATAACTGAAGTTCAAAAATTAAATTGAATTAATTAGTCATTATGAATCCATTGGATGTGAAAATTAAATATATTTCCTTATAGATTCTTTTACGGTAAAATTGACATGACTTTAACAGAATTAGAATTGGTTTGAAAAATTATTTAATTGAAAATTTAATTTAGTTAATTTGATTAATTAAATTAATTAAATAAAATAATATTTATTTTGGGAAAGGGAAAACAAATATTGGGTTGAATTACAATTATAAAGTGTTGGTCAAAAGTCTAAGAAGCACATATAATTAGACCCAATATAGGAGAGACCCAAAACCCCTTATATTACATGTGAGGCGCGACAACCCTAGTGTTATTATTCTAGGGTGTGTCACCCCCTCTCTCCTAGTTAAATTAAGGGAGTGTTTTCTATTAAATAAATATTATTTATGCTATTCTTATTTAACTGGGGTTCTCCTATCTCTCCATATAAATAGGTGACATTGGTTATTTACATAAGTTTTAACAAACAAGTTTCATATATTATTATTCTGCCAGAAAGTAGTGAGAATTTTTTGTCTAAAAATAAAATCTATTTTCTAGGAACTATAATTTTTACTGATTTCTATTTGAGAGAATTACTTTTTGATTGAAAGTAATTAAATCGTTTCTTGTTTTGTGTTTGGTTCATGTTACTCGAGCCCACCTTGACGCAATTCGGGGTACCATGATAGTAGAGAAGGTCGTTTGATTGAAAGCTGTGAATAATTTAAATCCATCTCGCACAAAGCACATGTACTCTTTGGGAAAAGTTTATTACTATTAATATCACAAATCGGCTCACTTTTCAAAATTTTTAAACTTTCGTTGTGACTGAAAACCTTTTTCTAAACCAAATTTTTCCTACAAAATTCACCATGCATTAGCTTCACAAAGATGTCCTCAGCTGCTATAAAAGTGGGTTAAAAAATGATATCATCAATGTATATTTGATCTAAATTAGATTATCCTTTCTACGTTTTTATAAATAAGGTTTTATCAACAAAAGCCCTTTCAAAGCCTTATGTAATAAGGAATTGAGTTAACCTTTCATACCATGCACGATGTACTTGTTTGAGACCATATTATGCTTTACTCAGTTTGTACACATATTCAGGATGTATAAGATCTTCAAAACCTATTGATTGTGCCATATATACCTCTTCCTTCAAGTAGACATTTAGGAAGGCACTCTTGACATCCATTTGAAACAGTTTGATGTCAAGATGAGTGGCCACAACAAACAACATCCTGATGGCTTCAAGTCTTGCCACTAGTGAAAACATCTCATAGAAATCAAATCCTTCCACTTGAGTGTACCCCCATGCAACTAGCCTTGCTTTGTTTCTTGTTATGTTCCCCTACTCATTGATCTTGTTTTTGAAGATCCACTTAGCTCCAATGATGTTGCCATTACTAAGTCTAGGTACAAGTTGCCAAAATTCATTCCTCTCAAATTGTTGAAGTTCATCCTGCATGGCTTGGATCCATTCTACATCTTTTAATGCTTCTTCAACATGTTTAGGCTCAAACTGGGTTGTATAACATGCAAACCTCACCATGTCTCTATAATTTTGACTAGGCTTCCCTCTTGTCTAAACACCATCGTGAATTTCACCAATACTATCGCTTGTAGAGGGATTGTTTCTGACTTTAGAAGAATGATTCGTTTGACTTCTAGATTTTGGAAACAGTTACATGAGTCACCTGGAAAAAAATTGAATTTCAGTACTGCATTTGACCCTCAATCAGATGGTCAGACAAACAGAGTTATTCAGGCTCTCGAAGATATGTTGTGAGCCTGTATCATTGACATTTAGGGCAATTGAGAACATTATTTGTCATTGGTTGAGTTTTCCTATAACAATAGTTTTCAATTGAGCATGCAAATGATCTCGTACGAACTATTGTATGGTCGAAAGTGTCGTACTTCTATATGCTAGACCAAACTTGGTGAACGAAAAATAGTTGGGCTAGAGTTTATTTAAGAAACCAAAAATAAGGTTCAATTGATTAAAGATAGATTGAAAGCAATTTTGGATAGACAGAAATCCTACGCAGACTAAAAACGGAAATAAATTGAGTTTTCCATGGGAGAAAAAGTGTTTATAAAGGTTTTCCTTTGGAAAAAATTACTTCGGTTTGGTTGAAAAGGAAAGTTGAGCCTAAGGTACATTGGGCCATACAAAGTACTGAAATGGATTGGACTTGTTGCATACAGATTGGCTTTGCCACTAAAGCGCGAAAGAATTCACAATGTATTCCATGTTTTTATGCTTCGAAAGTATTGGTTGGATCCACATGATTCCAATAGAAGTTGAGGTCCAATCAGATTTGTCCTACAAGGAAGAACTTGTTGAGATCTTAGCTCATGAAGTGAAAAATTGAGAAATAAATGAGTATCATTAGTCAAGGTACTTTGGCATAATTACAACGTCGAAGAGGTTACCTAGGAACATAAGGAAACATTGCAGTTGCAATATCCTACCTCTTTTCAGATAAATTTTGCGGATTAAATTTTTTAAAGAAGGGGAGTATTGTAATGACCCAATTTTCATTGGTGTTAAAAAAACATGGTTCAAGGTTGAATTCCTAAAAACCTAGTAATTTAAATTTTAAAACCAAGAAGTTGATAATGTTGGAACGCCGGCACCACTTGGCGCAGCAAAATAAAATTAATTCCGGCGATCCAAACCATGAATCCATGTGTGAGGAACGAATCGGGGTGAAATAAAGGTTTCAAAATTACCGAAACTTCAATCTGAGTAGACAGCGACGCCTTGGCAACAAGAATTTTGATCTACTGTCGAACCAAGCTGCAACCTTTTCCGATGCCGGCCTCTACGTAATCCACCCGGTTTGACTATGAACGGAAGAAATCTCCAAAACTGTTTTGGAGGTTTATTTGCTTGACGGCTGCTCGACCTCACAAGCAATCTCTTAGGGTTTTTATTAAGCTATGTATCTTTTATTACCTTTTATAATTGGTATATCTTTAATGACTCATAAAATTAAATAAATATAATAAAGTTTTTAACCGAAAATTATAATTACATTAATTATAACAAGGATTTTGGTAAAATATATTTATTTAAATTTATATACGAACCAAATTCATATATTAATAGAACTATGTTGTCATTATTTGTACAACATCCTTGTACATATAATATGTTCAATATTTGATTGCCCAATTAAATTAATTCTTTAATTAATTTAATTCATGTGACAACCAAACACAATACCAACTATGTTTTATTCCGTTCATTTCAACTATAGGGTGTGACCCTTTAGGTTCTTGTAACGTTAGCAGTAATACTAGAACGTTTCTAATGTCACAAACAATGAGTGGCATCTAGCAATGCATCATTGCTACCTAAGTTACAAGAAGTCATGATTCGAAATAACCTTTTGTGATTAACCTTTCATGCATTAATCCTTAAGTCCTTTATCTCTGGAACAGACACAAGTCATGGAATAGTCACACTTGCATAGTCCATCCCATGTTTCTTGATATCTTGAGTAGACTATGATATACAAATTAGTATAACATCTCATATCAACTTATTTGAGCATGGCCATGCATTTCTAGTCTCACTCAATCAAGTGGCCTAAGATATTACTCCTATTATGCATGAGGACTTATCCTATATTGATCAACCATATCCTCTACATAGATTGTGGTATATCCAACATCGGCCTTTATAGAACAACTCACATTACGGTGTACATTTGATCAGTATCAAAATATACAACTCACGATGTTGGGATAATGATGATCTCAAGTCCGAGGATCATATACATATTAATCACTATGAGTAATGTTGTGACAATTACATAACAATCCAAGAAACATACTCATAGCGGGTCACCCAATATGTTGTTCTCTAACACACATATTCATGCATTGATTTTGACACTCCATATCAATGACAAATCTTTATCATCAATCAACTACATGTTAGTCTTAATGCATTATTGTTGTCCTAGTCAACAATAATACTTGACTAAGGATGTTTTAAGAATAATCATATTATTCTCGGGACATTATTATAAAACAGTTTATTTGTACACACAGAAAGAAAAACTGAAATAATAATGACAACGCTTTATATTAATAAACATGGTAAATCAAGTATGTTATTACAACCATCTCATGATTGATCTTTGGGCATACTCTTACAGATAAGTCGTATGTGATATTAGTAGTAATTAAATGAATTAAGTTGTTCTATAAATAATACAAGGACTAATTTATAAAGTGAGTATATTAAAGGAGTTAATTGATGTTTTGTGCATGTCATTGTTTGGTGATTATTCCATGTCCTTATAGGTAATTAAACCATGTTTAAAATAAGTTAATGGCTTGAAATGATCTAAGCCATTAGTACTCACTAAGTTAGTAAGAATTAATAAGAACCATTGATTAAAAAAATTTAATTAAAGTCATTAAGTTAATTGATAAAAGATAGTGGAAAGAAATAGACAAAACTAAGAACCAATATTATCATCTTCCATCACCATCCATTCATAGGAGAAAAGGAAGAAAAGAATTTTAAGCTCCTTCCATTGCCAACTTTAATTAGAAGAAAATGGTGATTTTTTCATGTGATATTTTTATGAAATTCTAGTTAAGGAAGGTAATTAAATCTAGCCCAAGCAATAGATCATTTCATTGTTATGTAACAGGCTAAACCCGACCTTATAATAGAATCCGAGTATGGTGTGTCACTATTTAAAATCAAACTAACTTTAAAACATTTTGGTGAAAGCTTTATATAATTCTTACAAAGTTATAAATATAAGACATATATTAGTTGTTACTTTACCAAGGGAAGTAGGGTCAAATCCTCAGGGACTGGATTTGCACAACTTCTTGTTCCTCGAGATCTTGAGCACAGTCATGCCCAAGAAAAAACGGCATACCTGGAAAAAAAAAACAAAAACAGAATTAAAAATATGGAGGGGTTGAAATTGTATAAATTGAAATTGAAATTGTAAAGAGAAACAAAATTGAGAAAAGAGATTCTTTGACTGAGAGATTCCAGCCTTCGGTTGTCTCGATCCTCATTGGGTTCAATCTTAGGCTTTCAGGTGATCCTTCTCATGACAGAATAAGCCAGTTATAGTGGAAGAGGATGCCTACGACCACCAGCTCCACTTAGATTTTAGCCTTACGATTTAGAGGAACCTAACTCTAGCCAACCGTCACTTTTGTGGGACCGTCTTATACTAGATCATCACTTCTCAATGGCGAATGCCACACCATCTTGTCTCTATGCAGTAAGCTAACAAACCGATTGTGCAACCTTCCCAAAACATACAAAGTGACTGCCTTTGCACAAGATGAAAAGATCACTTTTGGAAGGACATGGACGGAAGCGTCAGTCCCGTAATGCGGAGAAACGATGAATACTCGTTGAGAAGGCTAAGTGCGGATTCTAAGCCTCAGGAACCTTTTTTTGAGGAAACTTGACAACCTTTGGCTAGATGAGTTTAGTGGCTCATGCTTTTTGGGAAAAAAGAAATAACTTTAATCAAATAGAATTTTATTGAATAATAAAAGGAACAAAAGCTAAGAGCTTTAGGGAGAGGGAGTTTTTTTACAAAAAAAGACGAACCCCTCTTTTTTTCACTCCATCCCCTATTTATAGTACACAGAAAACCTAATTTGTTCCTATTAAAAATCTAAAAGATAAATAAAGATAAAAGCTGAAATTAAATCTAAATGATAATCCTAACAATAATCCTAATAAAATTCAAATTTAAATAGAGTCTTATTGTTTATAAATCTCTTCTTTGAATTTTTTCCCCCAAGTCTTTCACACTTTGTATTTTTGACACTACTTCTTTCTTACTTTGCATGCTGGCCCATTTTATCTTTAAATTCACGCTTTTTGCCCCCAAATTTCCTTTTGCCTTCAATTTGGTCCCTACAAGATAAAAAACCATAAAAATCACAATTTAGTAGAATCATACTCAAAATATATATGCAATTAACACATAAAAGTATGCCATTTTAGAGTATTATCATATTCCCCCTACTTAGACCATGCTTGCCCTCAAGTATGGTTCCTATCCACTGTGTAATTTAGATTTTGTCATAAAAGAAGTATCACTCCAAAGTTTTATAAAAATTAGGCATAATGCATATGAAAAATAATGAGGATCTTTAGCTTGCTTTAAGTAAAACTTGAAAAAGTATCCCAACTTAAACACACAAAAATTAAATCGTCTTGGATTATTTCATGAAAATTAGGTAATTTACTAAACTTAACAAGACACCCTATTAGTTTCCACCCTTAGTCCCTAAATGCAATTCTTTATTATTATTTTTTTACTTGTTTTTCCTTCTTCTTTTTCTTTTTTTTTTGTTTTTATTTTCTTAAGAATATATTGAACCTTTTGACGCGAAGAGAGATGAAAACCAAGCACCCCACCCCAGTTACTCAGCCTAACGTACTCCTAATTTATTATAATTATATATGTTTTTCTTTTCTTAAGAATATATTGAACCTTTTGATGCGAAGAGAGATGACATCCAAGCACCCCACCTCGGTTACTCAGCCCAACACATTCTTAAAATTTTTTGTTTAATTCCGGTTAGTGGAGTTTTACCTAACACGTCACACAACCTTTTGACGCGAAGTAGGATGACAACCCGAGCACCCTACCTCGGTTACTTAGTCAGTCACGTTTTAAGCTGCGCTCATAACCATTGTAATAGGCCAATTTAGCCAGGGCCCATACAAAAAAATAATAAACCCAAAACAATAAAACAAAGTTCAAGTCCACTCCAAAATATATCATTTGGCCCGATCGAAATGGCCCATTACTTGAAAAGATTGAAGGTCCATCTACAAGCTTGACGTATATGGGAACACAATCTTCAAGGATATGCAATCTTAGATATGATATGCAAATCTTAGATATGATATGCAAATCTTAGATATGATATGCAATCCTAGAAGATATGGTATGCAATCTTAGCAGATATGATATGCAATCTTAGATATGATATGCAAATCTTAGATATGATATGCAATCTTAGAAGATATGGTATGCAATCTTAGAAGATATGATTTTGTAATCTTAGAGATTTAATTTGTAGATACCTTTTAATCTTAGCCGTTAATATAATTGATCTGTACCGTTGGATTTGGGGAGGCTCATTTATAAATAGAGGCCTCTCCCTTCATTGTAAAACACACTTGAGTTTGAAGTAATAAAAATTCTTGAGAGCATTCACTCAAATTTCTCTCTCTTTTGCGTTCTTATTTTCTGTGGCTTGTTCTTATTTTGTTCTTCGCTCATCTTCGTTTCTTTTTGAGTTGCTTCCGTTCGAGTTAGATTTTCATATTGCGGGAGTTAGGTTGACTTATGCGTTTTTTTTTTAACTTTTTTTATTTATCCATATCATTTTTATACTTTTTTTCATTTTTAAAATTTTTTTTATAATATTCATTAATTGTTTTGAGTATATTATTTACCTTATATTATTATTTTTTTATACATGAATTTAATCTTGTGAATAAATTTTTTTTTCCTTAATTTTTTTATAGATTCTTTTAAAATTGCTATTATCTACTCTATATTTTTTTATTTTGATTGTTTATTTTTTTTAAAAAAAAAATTTGAATCCATTATCTTTGTTTACTTTAACATTATTATTATTGCTTGTCATTCTTTTACTTAATTGTTTATGTTAGTGCTAATTGTTAATATGACCTGTAACTTTAGTAAATTGCACTTTTTTTTTGTAATAACTTAATGTTATTTTTTTAATCTTTGTTTAAAAATGTCTATCTCCTTTAATTACCACATTTTATCCAAAAGTTTTTCTTAAATAAGGCAATGTTTTGTGTTTAGAAATTCGGGAAATAGTGCCCTAACGTGCTGGGTTTCGATTTTCCGTTTGACTAAATAACTAAATATCCTTTTAATGAATTTTGTAAATCATGAGATGATGTTGGTTACGAGGGTTTAAAACATCATGTCCTAACGTGCTGGATGTGATGTTTGTATTCTTTCAGAACAAAGAAATCTCAAGTTCCAACTCAAATTGTTCAAGTTTTTAAAGAAATCATGTTTTCAAATCTTTTCGAATTTTCGACATTAGGACAATAACTAATCAATCCGGTACCAATTTTGGGCGTTACGAGGGTGCTAATCCTTCCTCGTACGTAACCGACTCCTGAACCCATTTTCTTGAATTTCGTAGGCCAAAATCAATGTTTTGAAATAAAATATTTTATAAGGTGATCCGATCACACCTAAGCAAAAAGGGATTGGTGGCGACTCCATTTTCGTTTTTAAAGTCGACCCCGTTTTTTTAAATTTAAAAAATAGTTTCGACAGCTTGGCGACTCTGCTGGGGACATAGAGAGAGTCAAGCCGTAAAATTGATTATTTTCTGTCCTTTGTCGAAAATTTGAAAATTCAATTTGAAAATTTGATTTGAAAATTACGATCCTTTTGTTGCATTTGTTTGTGTCATTACATATGATTTGTTATTTTCTTGCGCATATTGCATTGCATGACCGTTGTGGTCATACCCTTAAGTGGGAGTGAGAAACTATGCCTTCGTGAGGTTTTCACCTCCGCATGGGCTAGTGGATTGCTTCCGGGATATATCCATACCTATGTCTTCGTGAAGTTTTCACTTCCGCATGGCCATAGGGAAATGTATTCCCCCGAACTGAACTTGGTCCGTATGAACCTATAATGGGTGAGGATCGAGGAATCTGCTGGTTCGGGTACCCCAACTTTAGAGCTAAACCACACGTAGAAAACATAAGGACTCTCCCTAGGTAGAACTATGCCAAACCCTAGCGGTCACCCAGATAGGTGCACTATTTATTTATTTATTTCTCTTGTGCTAACATGTTCTCTTTTGTTTTGATTGCATTGCATTCACATCATAGAAAAGAGGTGTTGATTCAAATTCGATTGCTAAATAGAAGAGTTTGTCATGAGAAAATGGATTTCTTGATAAAGTGGATTTTAATACGATTAAATGCAATATGGTCCAAGTAAACACAACGAGAGAAGACTGATAGCCCGTGAAGGAATACAAGACTTTATTGCCCAAGGATTCAAGCTGACAAAGACTATTCGAGAATCACCACGTCTCGACTTTCTTGAAGTGGTTAACAAGCATTGCGAGGATAAGTGAGTAATGAGTCGCGGCCCAAGCAAAAAGGAGCTAGTGGAGGCATCTATTAGAAGTTTGCAAGATTTGACCTTTGCGAAGAAGGGGATTGATGTATTTTCTTGGAATATGAGGGCAAGGTTGTATATGTAATCCGTTTTATGTAAAGAATTTTGCTTTCTAGAATTTTTTTTCTAATGGAACTGAATTCAAAATCAACGCCTCTCTTTCTTTTGCATTCATTCCATGCATCTGCATTGCATTGCATCATTTGCATTAGACTTTTACAAAAGGGACCCTAATTAGTTGAAGTTATTTTAGAAAAAGAGAGAAAGAGAGAAGGTTAATCTGGAAACTAAACAGTACTCGAGCTAAGACAAGAGATATGAATCAAAGATTAGAAAGACTCGAATAGTTCCAAAGAGACATGCAAGACCAGCTGCAAGAGCAGTTGGCAAAGATCCAACAAGATATGAGGGAACCAGGGAATGAAGTTTCCAAACCCTTGCGTACTTGGGAGTGTTTTGAATAATGGGACTGTGGAAGAGATCCTTGTATTTTTAGAGCTGATTTAGAGTAATATTCAAAACATGCTTGTTGCCTTAAGCCTAGAGACAATAAGAATCCTTTTGTTAAATAGGCTTATGTCCAGAATTTTTATTTCAATAAAATGCATCTTTTTAAGCAAATATTTTTTTTCATTCTTTACATTTCATACTATACATTCTTTTGTTTTTTAGAATATTCTTTCATTCTTTATTCATAACCATACCATACAAATAATCATCCTTAGAATCATTTATTCTTTGGATTTTTTTGCCTTCGTACCTAGGTACCCAGATATCAACGACATGAGCGATGTTGTTACTGATTCCCTTTTTGAATGAAATATGGGTCTAGGGGATCTCAGGACTTTGAAGATGACAGAGATTGTAACCTATCTTCTGATTTGTTAAGGATGGCAGAACATGATGAAAAATAGATCCTACCTTACATAGGGTTAATGGACATTGCGAGCCTAGGAAAGGGGTGAAAATCGAAGCCTAGCTCACCACAGAAATAAGGCAAGACATCATTGAGTTATTTTCAAGAATTCAAAGATGTTTTTGCATGATCATATCAAGACATGCCTGGGCTACTAAAACGTGGGCTGAACATGAGGATCAGGTACTGTTGGTCTACCATGGAAGGGGATCGCATCAGTTATACCGCAAGTTCTGAATTGAAGAAGACAAGATTTATGTGACTCTTCCATTTTCTTCACAGACTTTTCTATATGATGGGCATGGATGTTATGGGGCCAATCTCGTCAAAAGCTTCTAGTCGATATCGATTCCTCTTCGTGGTCATCATTTTCTTCACTAAGAGGGTGGAAGTAGCTTCATATGCCAATGTTACAAGGTCGATGGTCATCAAATTCTAAAAAAAAGGATCAAACACCGACAAAGAATGCCAAAAAGGACAATGTCAAAAGTTTGCAGTCTGTTCAAAGATCAGACGCCATATCATAGAGCAATAAAGGTAGCAAAAAAAAAAACAAAATAAGGATTGTGGGAAGGATGACCGAGACTTGTAAAGATTGGCATAAGAAGCTACCATTTACTCTCTATGCTTATCAAACGTCGACCAGGACCTTCGCTGGGGCAACACTTTTCTCATTGGTTTATGGAATAGAAGTGGTCTTGCCCATGAAAATCGAGATTCCTTTGCTCCAAGCTTTGATTGAGTAAAGAATTGGATGAAGTAGAATGTCTCCAGTAAACTTGGCTGAAAAAAAGGGTTTGAAAGTATCCATCATAGTCAAATGTATCAAAAATGGATGATGCTGATGGTCTACCCAAAGGAATGTCATGATGGGGACCTAGTATTGAAAGATCTTTCTTCTACAAAATGATTTCAAAGGAAAGCAGATGCCAAACTGGGAAGGACCTTATGTTGTAAAGAAGGCCTTTCTGGAGGAGCATTGATATTAACCGAGATGGATGCCAAAGACTTGCCCAATCCGGTAAATTCGGGTTCATTCAAGAAGTATTTTACCTGAAAAGGGAAAGGCCAAGGTGAAAACCCGCAAAGGGCGCTTTGAGACCAAAAGGGGTTTTTTGAGCTGAAAACTCGCAAAGGGCAGCTCAAATTTTGATCAGAGATAGGGCATTTGGTAGTTTTGCTATGCCTGAATTAACAATGAGGAAGTATGCTACGTCTTGGGGCATCGACGAAGTACTCCGAAACCCCTAAACACATATTGAGCTTAAAATGGTCCTCAAGAAGTTTGAACAAAGAAGCTCAGGCTGCGATATCTAGGGCACCTAGTTTCCCATCTTACCCATTCTGAATTTGTTATCTTTAATTATTCGTTTCAAAATACACTACCAATAAATTTCCTTCTAGATTGCATTTGTTATCTTTACTTAACTTATTTGTTCCGAGCTATGCTCCTAATTTCCTTCTTGTCCATTGTTATGATCTTTTTCAAGCATTTTGCATTGAAATAACGATTAGTGGACTAATAATACTTTATAAAAGGGGTTTCGCATATTACTCTGGAAACTTCTAAATAATACAAGAGCTTGAAACAGGACTATTGTTTAAAACTCAGCAAGTTTAAAGGATGAAAATATTGGTGGAGGAAGAGCCGAAACTGAGACTATCTCTCCGGATTTTTGTTAAAGAAAGGGGATTGAACAAAATGACAAGATATTGCAATCTTGACGAAAAATGGGCAATGTTAAATCAAGTGTAAAAGGGAATCATTCTCTAAAATGATATTCAAATCCATGCGAGATATCATGCATACACATTTGGTTAGGTCACCACAGGAGTGATCGGTTGATTGAACAAGTTACAAATCCTATACCCTTGAGTTGCGGTGGGATGGGGTGAATTTGATACGAGATCCTATAGCCATAAGTCGCAGATGGGATGATTTAAAGATGGTACAAATTTTATGTCCCGAGTGGTACGTGGAAGAGACTCAAAATTACAATGAGTAAGCTTGCCGAAAGCGCGAATATGATCGTTTCTTTGGGTTTTCTGTCAAAGATACCAAATGAGCGAGAAAGCGAGTGGTAACGCATCAGTGATAGAACCTTGATGAACTATGAGCAATGACAACCCAAGCATTAAAAAGGGATCATTCTCATGCATACACTTTCAATTAAGAGCATTTGATTCATTCCGATAATTGTATCCTAATCATTGTACATAAAAAAAAAGATCATTCTCATGACATTCTGCATTCATGCAAATGTCATCCCTAATATCATTTAGTTAGGAGCATTAGATTCATTCTGATCATTGCATCCTAATCAGGAATCATTTTCATGACATGTGGCGTTCATAACATATGTGGCTAGGAGCATTTGATTCGTTTTGATCATAGCATCCTGATCATTCGGTATAAACATATGCATATGGAACCGAGTCTACAGGACATGTCCCTTAGAGGACGGTGCAGCAACATCGGTGAATTCACAGATCTTATCTCCCTAAGTAGTAGTGGAGCATATCAAATTTGGCGAATCCTATTTCCATGTATCGGCAATGGAGCAGATTTTAGCCACTGGTCTAATCTCCTTGATGTAGCAAGGGAGTAGACTAAAAAGTTCAGATTTTGTTCCCTCGAGATGGTAGTGGAGCAGACTGAAGATTTAATTCTTCCTGAGATAGTAAGGAAGCAAATTGAAAAGTTCAGATTTTGTTCCCTCGAGATGGTAGTGGAGCAGGCTGAAGATTGAAGTCTTCCTGAGATAGTAAGGAAGCAAATTGGAAAGTTCAGATTTTTTTCCCTAGAGATGGTAGTGGAGTAGACTGAAGATTGAAGTCTTCCGAGATAGTAATGAAGCAAATTGGAAAGTTCAGATTTTGTTTCCTAAAGATGGTAGTGGAGCAGACTGAAGATTGAAGTCTTCTTGAGATAGTAAGGAAGCAAATTGGAAAGTTCAGATTTTGTTCCCTCGAGATGGTAGTGGAGCAGACTGAAGATTGAAGTCTTCCTGAGATAGTAAGGAAGTAAATTGAAAAGTTCATATTTTGTTCCCTCGAGATGGTAGTGGAGCAGACTGAAGATTGAAGTCTCCCTGAGTTAATAAGGAAGCAGACTGAAAAGTTCAGATCTTGTCCCCTCGAGATAGTAGTGGGGCAGGCTGAAGATTATAGTCTTATTTTCCTGATGTAGCAAGGGAGCAGACTAAAAATTGTAGATCTTGTCTTCCTGAGATTGTAGTGAAGCAGATCGAAGATACTAATCTCGCATCCCTGAGTTTGCAGTGGAGCAGATTAAAATAGCAGATCTGGCATTCTTGAAGTTGCAGGAAGTAGATCGAAGACATCAGACCTTGTCTCTCTGAGTTTGCAGTGGAGCAGATTGAAGATAGCAGATCTTGACTTCCTGAGTTTGCAGTGAAGCAGATCGAAGACATTAGTCTTGTCTCCCTGAAGTTTGCAGCGGAGCAGACTAAAGATTGCAGATCTTGCCTTCCTAAGTTTGCAGCGAAGCAGATCGAAGATACTCGTCTGGCATCCCTGAGTTTGCAGTGGAGCAGATTAAAGATAGTAGATGTTGCCTTCCTGAAGTTGCAGTGAAGCAGATTGAAGCCATCAGACTTATTTCAAAAATTGAAATAAAGGTGAAGTTCTGATACCGCTGAAGTTGCAGTGGAGTTGGAAGCCACTTGAAGAAGATGATGACCAAGAAGTCAAGACTCAGCAAGACCGGGCAAAATTGGTCCTTTTATAGTATTTGCTCCATTCTCATTACACGAAAATGAGCAAAGAGGGGCAGCTGTAATAGGCCAATTTAGCCCGGGCCCATACAAAAAAATAATAAACCCAAAACAATAAAACAAAGTCCAAGTCCAGTCCAAAATATATCATTTGGCCCGATCAGAATGGCCCATTACTTGAAAAGATTGAAGGTCCATCTACAAGCTTGACGCATATGGGAACACAATCTTCAAGGATATGCAATCTTAGATATGATATGCAAATCTTAGATATAATATGCAATCTTAGAAGATATGGTATGCAATCTTAGAAGATATGATATGCAATCTTAGATATGATATGCAAATCTTAGATATGATATGCAAATCTTAGATATGATATGCAATCTTAGAAGATATGGTATGCAATCTTAGAAGATATGATTTTGTAATCTTAGAGATTTAATTTGTAGATACCTTTTAATCTTAGCCGTTGATCTAATTAATCTATACCGTTGGATTTGGGGAGGCTCAACTATAAATAGAGGCCTCTCCCTTCATTGTAAAACACACTTGAGTTTGGAGTAATAAAAATTCTTGAGAGCATTCACTCAAATTTCTCTCTCTTTTGCGTTCTTATTTTCTGTGGCTTGTTCTTATTTTGTTCTTCGCTCATCTTCGTTTCTTTTTGAGTTGCTTCCGTTCGAGTTAGATTTTGGTGGAGGAATTTCGTTGAATCCTCATATTGCGGGAGTTAGGTTGACTTATGCGTTTTTTTTAACTTTTTTTATTTATCCATATCATTTTTATACTTTTTTTTCAAATTTTTTTTAAAATTGTTATAATATTCATTAATTGTTTTGAGTATATTATTTACCTTATATTATTATTTTTTTATACATGAATTTAATCTTGTGAATAAATTTTTTTTCCTTAATTTTTTTATAGATTCTTTTAAAATTGCTATTATCTACTCTATATTTTTTATTTTGATTGTTCATTTAAAAAAAAGATTTTGAATCCATTATCTTTGTTTACCTTAACATTATTATTATTATTGCTTTTCATTCTTTTACTTAATTGTTTATGTTAGTGCTAATTGTTAATATGACCTGTAACTTTAGTAAATTGCACTTTTTTTTTGAAATAACTTAATGTTATTTTTTTTAATCTTTGTTTAAAAATATCTATCTCCTTTAATTACCACATTTTATCCAAAAGTTTTTCTTAAATAAGGCAATGTTTTGTGTTTAGAAATTCGGGAAATAGTGCCCTAACGTGCTGGGTTCCGATTTTCCGTTTGACTAAATAACTAAATATCCTTTTAATGAATTTTGTAAATCATGAGATGATGTTGGTTACGAGGGTTTAAAACATCATGTCCTAACGTGCTGGATGTGATGTTTGTATTCTTTCAGAACAAAGGAATCTCAAGTTCCAACTCAAATTGTTCAAGTTTTTAAAGAAATCATGTTTTCAAATCTTTTCGAATTTTTGACATTAGGACAATAACTAATCAATCTGGTACCAATTTTGGGCGTTACGAGGGTGCTAATCCTTCTTCATACGCAACCGACTCCCGAACCCGTTTTCTTGAATTTCGTAGGCCAAAATCAATGTTTTGAAATAAAATATTTTATAAGGTGATCCTATCACACCTAAGCAAAAAGGGATTGGTGGCGACTCCATTTTCGTTTTTAAAGTCGACCCCATTTTTTCAAATTTATAAAATGGTTTCGACAACCACAGAGACATCAAAATTTATTATTATCATGAAACAAAATTTTAATTTTGGAGGACTAGGAAAAAAACAATCAAGTGCCAAAAAAAATTTCGGCAACTACCTAACAGTCATGAAAATAAATTTAGCATACAATTGTATTAAGTGTCCTCTTTGCATTAAACTTAATCGATTTTACTATAACCAAGATAGGGTTAACTTTATTAATCACAATCATTTTAGCCTGATTGAAATAAAATGATAGAGATGAAATCAAACTAGCAAAATCATAACTAACTCAGTAGACAAGAATCATGCCCGCGGGTCAAACAGTGGGCAATTCCTAGTTAAAATCTTGGGCATGAAAAGAGGCAGAATATTCAAAAAACATAAATGTGGGTAGAAACGAGCACAAGGGAGCAGCAACAGTAACACAATAGTAAAAGCAGCAGATAAAATGACAAAAATAATGAGGAATGCCTCCCCTCTACTTAAAACACATTGTCCTCGATGTGAAAGAAAAAGGAAAAAAGAAGAAGAAGAAGAAGAAAAAACAAATAGGTGAAAGTAAAAGGGTTTAGAAAAACTCCTCGTGTAGTCACTATCGTTCACGCATAGCTGTAAGGAGGGAAAGGTTCGGCGTCACCAAGGTTGACGTGTTGGGGTGCCGAGAACTGACGCTGACGATTGTTAATGGTGAAGGAGGATTCGACTGCGGCATTACTCCTAGTCCTAACCATGGTGGTTCGAAAATCGTTGGTGGGGGTGAGGGAGAGGGCTAATGGTGGCTTGATGGAGTTTTAGGTGAATATGGGTGAAAAATTAGGGTTTGAAAGTGTAAGAGGAAGGGTGTTTGGCTATAGGGTAGCTGTTTGGGCATAGGTTTGGGTAAATTTAAAGCTAGGATGCGTTATTCCTACCTGGATTAGGGTAGAATATGGGGTTTTGCTAAAACATACCCATTCCTTCAAGGTGTCGTTCCAATTTTTATTTTCTTCTCGTCGATTTTCCTGGATATAAGAAAAGAGAATAAAATTTATTAAATAAAAATAGAAAATAGAAAATAAAAATAAAATATATAAAAAAATAAAAATAAAAATAAAATTGGGTTGCCTCCCACCATGCGCTTGTTTAACGTCGTCAACTTGATGCCCCAACTAGTATTGGGGTTGTTCCAGCTGAATTCTTTCGACCGTATGGGCTGGAAATTCTCCTTTTTTACCACATTCAACATATTTGGGTTCAATCGTCTTTGCACCTCTTGCTTTGGTTTCGTATTTTCCTCCAAGAAAATCCTATGTGTGCATGTCAAGGGGCTAATCCCTTTTAAGTTTGCAACGGTCTCATCATTCTCCAAAAATGCACACTTGAGATGCTCGAGAAGTGGTTTTAATTCCAGATATGGTGCCTACACAACAGAAGGTAGAAGTTTAATGTTTATAGGAGCTGATAATTCATTAATAGATTCACAAATAGATCCTGAATCAAAATTATCATCAAATAATGTTTCAAGTTTATCTCCATAAGATGACTCAAAAGTTTCTTCTACTAATGAGTCAATTATGTCGACACGGTTTACGTTCAAAATTTCACTAGGATGACTAATAGCGCCATAAACGTTAAACTTCACGATCTCCCATCAAACTCCATCGTGAGGGTTTCGCTACGTACGTCAATCTTAGTATTTGTAGTACTAAGGAAAGGTCGCCCCAACAAGATGTCTGAAGACCCAGGAGTGTTATCCTCTTCCATTTTTATCACATAAAATTCCGTAGGAAAGATAAGTCCGTTGACTTTCACTAATACGTCCTCAAGAACTCCTTCGGGATGCACAATAGACCTGTCTGCTAATTGAATGATAACACCTATTGTCATCAAAAAACCCACATTAAGTGATTCATAAATAGAAAAAGGTATTACATTTATGCAGGCCCCTAAATCACACATAGCTTTTTTTAATTCCTAAGTGGCCTATTTTGCATGGTATTGCAATCATGCCATTATCTTTACATTTTACTGGCATCCCCCACTGCAACACCGCAGATACATTTTTACCAACACCTACTCTTTCATTTCCAGTCAATTTTCGCTTGTTAGTTCAGAGCTCTTTCAAGAACTTGGCATATCGCGAAATTTGTTTGATGGCATCCAACAATGGTATGTTGACCTCGACGTTCCTGAATGTTTCGATGATCTCTTTTTCCTCCTTACCTCTCCGATGTTGGTTTAATCATCCTGGAAATAGAGGTTGAATTATGGGCAATGGAGGTTTCGTTTGGACCTGGTCATCATTCTCCTATTTTTTCTGGGCGGAATCTTGGTCAAGATTCTTACCAAGATTTGGTTCCAGTACTTTTTCACTTCTTAATGTGATAAACATAAAAGTAGCATATTTAAAGCCCACATTTAATATGCTTTTGGATGATTTAAGCCTCAATTTATGTAAAAAGGTGCTCTTAATCCTTTCTTTTCATGTTTTATACTCAGGAAAGCACTCGATGACGAAAAGAATGAGAAACGGGCTTAAAACGGACTAAATTGGGCCAAGCCACGAAATCAGCACGGCCTGGACTTCAAGCCACACGGCCGTGCCTCCTTAATTATCCAGAACACGGCCTAGCCACAATTTACACGGCCGTGCCTCATCAACAGAGTCCAACATGGCCTGGCCACGATTCACACGGGCGTGTGCCATGGCCGTGTCCCTGCCGCGGGAAAGAGGAATTTTACTTGGATTTGGATGCTTGGAGGCAAAGAAACACATTCCTAAGTCTACTTAAACTCCCAAATAGGAATTGCACTCAAATTAGGATACTTTGAGGCCAAGTAACACATCTCAAAGCCTATATAAACACCCAGGTAGCAACTTAGAAAGGGAGTTCGGCAGAAGCCAAAGTCGACGGGAGCCCAAAGCCATCGTCTAGGGGCGTTGTGCTAGGCCAGAGAAGGCAAATTTGTGGGGATTCACTCAAGGATAGCCAGTTGATTCATCTCGAGAAGCCGAAATTTTACTCAAGACGGAGGATCTCCTCTTCAATTCCTTCAGGGGGTTTTAGGGATTTCTTATGTTTTGTTTTATCTTTTCTCTTGAGATGTTTTCCTTTATTGTTATGAACTAAACCTTCGGATACCCGAAGGAGATGAAACCTATGATGAATCTTGTTATTTGATTATTTGAATTATACGATAATAACTTAGTTTGTTCTTAATTATGTGAGCTTAATCCAAATTTAATGTGCTTAGGTGGAGGAGGAATAGACCCTGCCTAAGAGTAGGTCCAACATAATTAAGCGGAGTTGATCGCACGCCTAGAGATAGGGTGACGAGATTTTGCCGGATTAGGGTGAAACCTAATATGGGAGTCCACAGATCGATTTACTACTATTCTAGGGGGTTATTATAAGAGAACGAGAGTTCCACTAATTAACCTAGGGTTAGACGTTATTCGCCTCGAGAGAGGGTTTAATATACGTTAGGGAGTCTTACGGATCAAACTAAGTGAATAAATCGTATGGTTCAGTGTTAGATAACAAGTGAAGTCTAGGTGGATTCTTCCTAGGGTATCTTCTAAATCAACTGAGTTTTTCCCAAGTTATTTTCCAAATTCATTCTTCTTTGTCTTAGAGTCTTTAGTTTAGTAGTTAATTAATTTAGATTAATAAACAACTTCACTTATTTTAGGCTAAATAATAAAAAGAAAGTTAGTATTAGTACTTTTAGTTCCTTTGGGTTCGATAATCCGATCTTGCCTAAGCTATACTATCTTTGTTCGATAGGTGCACTTGCCTCAATCGTTGTCGAGTTAGTTTCTGTGTTCGATCATTCTTTTTATAAATTTTAAAACTCGATTCACAAATGATCAAGTTTTTGGCGCCATTGCCGGGGAACTAAAATATTAAGAAAGCTCTATTTTTATTACTTTAGCCATTTTTTTATTGCAAGTTATTTTCATTATTATTATTATTATTATTATTATTATTATTATTATTTTTACTTTGCTAATTTTTCCTCTATTTTGCTTTTGGCAGATAATTTTAGTCTATAGAGAAGGTGGCACTGAATAATTATCAGTGGCAAGCGATGAGGACAATTCCTACTAAAGCAGCCAGTGTCTTCAACCTCGACGTGGTCACCAGGTTATCTAATAAGTTAGAGATGATGAATAAAAAATTTGATGGTTTGAATAGTCTCTCGCAGGTACACCCAGAAATATAATATGATTCGAATTTAGGAGGCGTGGTGAATCCTGAGTACCCACTCTACGGATATGGCATGGAAAACGAGCAAGCTCACTATATGGGTAACTATTCTAGACCATAAAATAATTTTTATGATAACACTTATAATGCAGGTTGGAGGTACCATCCCAATTTCTCGTGGGATGATCAAAGTAGCCAAAGGCCGAAACTTCCTCCAAACTTTCAACAACCACCTCACCAACAGGAAGAGGAGTCGAACCTTGAAGAGATGCTGAAAAAATTCATGGCAGCTACAGATAACCGTCTCCAAAAAAATGAGACAACACTTAATGACCAACAAGCATCGATCAAAGGGATCGAGAGCCAAGTTGGGGAACTTACTGAGTCAGTTGGGGAACTTACTAAGTCAGTTATACAACTTGCTAAGCTGATCTCAGAACTACCACAAGGAAGCTTGCCAAGCAATACTGAAACTAACCCGAGTGAGCAAAATCAAGCCATTTACGATAGTGAAGGGTTAGACGAACCAAACTCAAGGGAAGAACCTGTGGTAAGTGAAAGTAAGGTTGAAGTGTGCCATGATATACCAAAACCGACAACTACAGAGTACCAACCTTGTGTGCCATATCCCAATGCAACAAAGAAAGACCACACAGAGGAAGAAGTCGGTGAACTCACACTTCGTGTAGACGACAAAACAATCACTCTTCAAGATCTTGAATCAGCTAGGACATCGAGTAATAAAGGTACGAACGTTAATTTTATTGATAACTATTTGATTCAACCTTCTTTACAGGAAGCATCACGAAATCACCTAGCTGAGCTAGATCTTAGACCTCGTACCCATAAAGAAATAATTCATGAAGAACTAAGGCTTCAGGTCGACGAACTAGACGAGTGGAAAACACACTTTAAAGAGAAACTAGGAATACACGAAGTGAAACCGACGGCAACCCCAGACAAGCTGATAGGAACAACAAATCACTTCAAAATAGGGGATCGGGTATTGTTGAATAAGGAAGACCCTCGAATCGCCAATTCAGACCTCAAAACAAACGAAGAAATCACTTTTGAGGTACTTGATGTCTTCCTATACGGGCCAGTCGAGGTAAGCAATCCTAAATTCAGTACTTTTGAGGTAAACACTACTCGACTTAAATTTTATATCAAAAATCGAGTTGATCACATGAGGAAGGATTTTCACCTCCTCAAACCACCTTGACCATACGAATGAGAGGTAAAGTCTAGCTTAAGACTATAAACGAGCGCTTCTCGGGAGGTAACCCGAGCACTAACCCTATTAATTTTTACATTTTTTATTTTACTTTTATTTTTCATTTTAGCACCTAACCATAAACTAACCAAAGTACAGATTTCCATGCTCACACGGCCTTGCACGCGGCCGTGGCCGTGGCCATGTGGAAGCCAGAAGGACAAACCACGGACGTGCTAGTAACCGTGCATGACAAAGAATGATTTCTTTTCCCAACACGGGCGTGCTACGAGATCCACGGTCGTGGTAAAACACCTAAACACGCCCAAAATTCAAAATCACGAAAAACACAGACTGATTAAACTCGAACAAGGGCGTGGACCATATCACTATTTAAATATTTACTTTTATTTCTATTTTTATTTTCATTTTTATTTCCTTTATTTTATTTTCTTTATTATTTTCTTCTTGTTATTCATTCCATTTAGATTTAGCTTAGGATACAAAAGAAATTAGGATGGCTGCTTCGAGGACTCAACCAGTTCGAGACGCTTCCCCACGCTCACCTCCAATTCTATCCGGTTTCTTTTCATTGGCTTCATCCAAAATTCAGGAAGTTTCCCTTCTCTCCCTATCTTATGATTTTATGATTATTTTGCTATTATCTATCTTTGTACATTGAGGGCAATGTACATCTTAAGTGTGGGGGGTTAACTATAGTATTATTTGAAAATCCCTGAATTATGCCTTATCCTAAAGTAAGTTTCTCATATTATAATTAGGATGAAATTTCCATGATTTATGATTTTTATCGATATGTTTTAGATTAAGTCATTGATAATTGTACATTGATAATTAAATTCTAAGAATACTAGAGAATCAAGCATGATAAGTCTATTTTTCAGAAATTAAAAATTTTCTAGGTTGTCGAACTAAGTTTAAATATTACTTTGAAGTTTGAATTTTACGAGGTTGACATCAAAATACCCATAATTTTTGTGAGTTTTTGAGCCTTATAGAGCATACATTCTTTTTCTTGCTCACTTTATTGATTATGAGTATGTCAACACTGATTTGTTATTCTAGAACTTGC
This sequence comes from Gossypium sturtianum, assembly GCA_025698515.1. NCBI lineage: Eukaryota > Viridiplantae > Streptophyta > Magnoliopsida > Malvales > Malvaceae > Gossypium > Gossypium sturtianum. Next base: position 9,245,348 of record CM046948.1, read on the forward strand.
ATCGATTATACATGTCGAGACCACATTTTTTGATTTGATATACAGAGATGATAAAGGCACCTAGGTTTTAACCCACTAACTCCATTAAAAAGCCTACCTTCACAATTAACCCCTAGTGAACCCCTTTTAATCCTAACAACCCTATTTATTGACATAACCGCTAATATTAACCCAGAACCCCTTTGTTTTTGTTATCACCATTCCTTTTGACTACCCTTATATCGAGATTTGATTTGATTAATAGCCTAACTATGTTTTTATTTCAGTAATTTATCTTTTATTATGTATTTATGATTTGTTCTTAAAAAAAAGTATATTCATTATTAGTTATATGATTAAACGAGCTTACACATTTATTTAAATTCCAAATATCGAAGAAGAATCTCGTATTATTAGTATTATTAGTTTTCAATTAATGTAATTATTATTAGTTCATTAGTTCTTAGTTAGGTAATTTGTCAATTCAATCTCGATTCTATCCCTCTAATTCAGCCTTATTCCACACCTTAACCCTAGCCCCGTACAACCCTAACAAAGACCTTTTGATTTGTGTTTCATCTCATATTTAAGTAGTGGAGATTTGATTTTCATGCAAGCCTATGGGATTAACTCTTCATGTTTGACTTTTGAGTGCCTAAATTTTGAACCTTAAACACTTTGAGTGATTTGAGTGAATCTTTAGTGAGGATGTCAATCCTTGACAATTTCAAATCAGAGGTAATTATTTAGATGAAGGGAAACACCTAGGTTTTGCGCTACAAAATATAAGGCTTATAGTGTTTGAATTTTTAGGACTCTTTGAGTTGAATTATCCATGTATGAATTATCTCTGAATTATGATGAGACACTATCAATGACTATTATGAATTAGAGGAAGTTCGTTTTAATTGTAAGTTGAGAATTTTGCTTGAGGACAAGCAAAAGCTTAAGTGTGGGGGTATTTGATAAACCATAAAAGTAACATATTTAAAGCCCACATTTAATATGCTTTTGGATGATTTAAGCCTCAATTTATGTAAAAATGTGCTCTTAATCCTTTCTTTTTATGTTTTATACTCAAGAAAGCACCCGATGACGAAAAGAACGAGAAACGGGCTTAAAACAGACTAAATTGGGCCAAGCCACACGAAATCAAAGCGGCTTTGGACTTCAAGCCACTGCGGCGTGCCTCTTTAATTATCCAGAACACGGCCTAGCCACGATTTACATGGCCGTGCCTCATCAACGGAGTCCAACACGACCTGGCCACGATTCACACGGGCGTGTGCCATGGCCGTGTCCTGCCATGGGAAAGAGGAATTTTACTCGATTTGGATGCTTGGAGGCAAAGAAACACATTCCTAAGTCTACTTAAACTCCCAAATAGGATTTTCACTCAAATTAGGATACTTGGAGGCCACGTAACACATCTCAAAGCCTATATAAACACCCTGTAGCAACTTAGAAAGGGAGTTCGCGAGGTTTGAGTCGACGGAGCCCAAAGCCATCGTCTAGGGGCGTCGTGCTAGGCCGAGAAGGCGCGTTTGTAGGATTCACTCGGGGATAGCCGTTGATTCATCTTGAGAAGCGGAATTTTACTCAAGACGGAGGATCTCCTCTTCAATTCATTCAGGGGTTTTAGGGATTTCTTATGTTTTGTTTTATCTTTTCTCTTGAGATGTTTTCCTTTATTGTTATGAACTAAACCTTCTGGATACAGAAGAGATGAAACCTATGATGAATCTTGTTATTTGATTATTTGAATTATATGATAATAACTTAGTTTGTTCTTAATTATGTGAGCTTAATCCAAATTTAATGTGCTTAGGTGGAGGAGGAATAGACCACGCCTAGAGTATATCCAACATAATTAAGCAGAGTTGATAGCACGCCTAGAGATAGGGTGACGAGATTTTGCCGGATTAGGGTGAAACCTAATATGGGAGTCCACAGATTGATTTACTGCTATTCTAGAGGGTTATTATAAGAGAACGAGAGTTCCACTAATTAACCTAGGGTTAGACGTTATTCGCCTCGAGAGAGGGTTTAATATACGTTAGGGAGTCTTACAGATCAAACTAAGTGAATAAATCGTATGGTTCAGTGTTAGATAACAAGTGAAGTCTAGGTGGATTCTTCCTAGGGTATCTTCTAAATCAACTGAGTTTTTCCCAAGTTATTTTCCAAATTCATTCTTCTTTGTCTTAGATTCTTTAGTTTAGTAGTTAATTAATTTAGATTAATAAACAACTTCACTTATTTTAGGCTAAATAATAAAAAGAAAGTTAGTATTAGTACTTTTAGTTCTTTTGGGTTCGATAATCCGGTCTTGCCTAAGCTATACTACTGTTCGATAGGTGCACTTGCCTCAATCATTGTCAGAGTTAGTTTCCAGGTTCGATCATTCTTTTTATAAATTTTAAAACTCTGATTCACAGCGATCATAATGTCACTACATTTGCATGTTGTCTTGGGTTAGGTTCTATTTGTGATGGCAGCTTTCCTTGTGAGTACATTTTCTCAATTGATGTGGTCAACTCTCTTATAGACGCCTCGATTTTTTGTTGAAAATCATTTGTTTCCTTTTGGAAATTAAGATTTTGCCATTGTATTTACTGTTGGAAATCAACAGTTTGCCGTTGTATCTGCTATTGGAAATCAAGCACATTAGCTGCTAATTTATTGACCATGGTTTCTAAAGAGGTACTTAAATCTTGCGTTTGTCGTAGAAACCGGTTTTGGTTTGGTTGGTTATACTGCAGGTTTGCCCCATAACTCAAGTTAGGATGGTCTTTCCATCCTAGGTTATATGTATTTGCATAGGGGTCATATCGCCTTTGGGGCAGTCCAGGAAAGTTCCCAACAATATCTAAATGGGCCATAGTATCGTTACACAAACTAGGGCATGCATCAGTTGTATGTTCAGGTGTTGCACAAATTCTGCACAGTCGGGTTGGTCCTGTTTTTACTGCAAAAAGAGAATTCATGATATTAGTAAGTCCATCAACTTTATCTTCTAAAGCTAAAATACTTAGCTGGTGAACCCCTCTGATGGGTTCAGGATTGGCTCGGAATTGCTTAGTATTTGTAGCCATCATGGATATCAAGTCTTTTTCCTGTTGGGGAGTCATGTTGACCAATGCTCCTCCACTGGCGACATCTACTATATTCATCTCTATGGGCTTTAAGCCCTCATAGAAGTATTGGAGCAGAGACTGTTCTGTTATCCCATGTTATGGGCAACTTGTACAAAATTTCTTGAATCGCTCCCAATAGTCGTAAAGAGACTCCATATCTTTTTGCCTTATCCCAACGATCTCCCTTCTTAACTCAGTTGCACGCGATGCTGGGGAAAATCTATTGGGAAACAAATGAGAAAGATCAGTCCTAGTTGTAATAGATCCAAGAGGTAGATAAAATAACCATTCCCTATCAGAATCTACTAGGGAAAAATGGAAAGTACGCAATTTGATTTGATCCTTAGTTACGCCCTGAGGTTTCATACTAAGAAAAACCATATGAAACTCTTTTAGATGTTTATGTGGATTTTCATTTTGTAATCGCGAAAAGTCAGCAGTAACTGGATTAATCCTGACTTCAGTTCAAAATTAGTATTCATAGTAGGATACGCAATGCATAACGGCGGTTGTTCTACAGGAGCTTCGGCCAATTACTGAATCCTTTAAGCCATAGGTTGATGTGCTAGATTCGGGTTTTCGTTAACCCTAGCATTAAGCACTTCTTCTGGTGGATCGACTCCTATTCTTTCATTCTTTAGTGTTTGAGTAGGGTTTTCGTTAACCTTAGACTCAACTTCTTCGCCTGCTTCTATTTCTGGTGGTGGGTTAGTCTGAGTCCCTACCACCTCTGACTGCTTTTTACGTAGCTTCGTTTCCTTGTGATTATCTCACGCAGTCTTTTCTATCTCTGAATCGAACGCAAGAATTCCTGGAGCAGATCTGGTCATAGGAAAAAAAAAACAAGATTAGTACGTTACCAGTCTCCGGCATCGGCGCCAAAATTTGGTGTGTCATTGAAAGCATCGAAAATAACCTATCCCTATGAAACAACGAAAAAGAATAGTATAAGGGAAGTAGGGTCAAATCCTCAAGGACTAGATTTGCACAAGTTCTTGTTCCTCAAGATCTCGAGCACAGTCATTCCCAAGAAAAAACGACATACCTGGAAAAAAAACAAAAAACAGAATTAAAAATATGGAGGGGTTGAAATTGTATAAATTGAAACCGAAATTGTAAAGAGAAACAAAAATGAGAAAAGAGATTCTTTGACTGAGAGATTCCAGCCTCTAGTTGTCTTGATCCTCATTGGGTTCAATCTTAGGCTTTCAGGTGATCCTTCTCATGATAGAATAAGCCAGTTATAGTGGAAGAGGACACCTACGACCATCAGCTCCACTTAGATTTTAACCTTACGATTTAGAGGAACCTAACTCCATCCAGCTGTCACTTTTCTGAGACCGTATTATACTAGATCATCACTTCTCAATGGCGAATGCCATGCCATCTTGTCTTTTGGGCTCAACAACCACTGACGCAGTAAGATAACAAACCGACTGTACAACCTTCCCAAAACATACAAAGTAGTTGCCTTTTCACAAGATGAGAAGATCACTTTTGTAAGGACATGGACGGAAGCGTCAGTCCCGTAATGCGGAGAAACGATGAATAATCGTTGAGAAGGCTAAGTGTGGATTCTAAGCCTCAGGAACCTTTTTTTGAGGAATCTCGACCACCTTTGGCTAGATGAGTTTAGTGGCTCATGCTTTTTGGGAAAAAAGGAATAACTTTAATCAAATGGAAATTTTTTGAATAATAAAAGGAACAAAAGCTAAGAGCTTTAGGGAGAGGGAGTTTTTTACAAAAAAAGATGAGTCCCTTTTTTTTTCACTCCATGCCCTCTTTATAGTACACAGAAAACCTAATTTGTTCCTATTAAAACTCTAAAAGATAAATAAAGATAAAAGCTAAAATTAAATCTAAATAATAATCCTAACAATAATCCTAATAAAATTCAAATTTAAATAGTCTTATTGTTTATAAATCTCTTCTTTGAATTTTTGCCCCCAAGTCTTTCACACTTTGTAATTTTGGCACCACTTCTTTCCTACTTCGCATGCTGGCCCATTTTATCTTTAAATTCATGCTTTTTGCCCCCAAATTTCCTTTTGCCTTCAATTTGGTCACTACAAGATAAAAAACCATAAAAAGCACAATTTAGTAGAATCATACTCAAAATATATATGCAATTAACACATAAAAGTATGTCATTTTAGAGTATTATCACAATGTTTGAATGAAAACATCAATAGTTTAAAAATAATATACAAACCATCTGACGTATAAGTTCAAATAATATAACTTTATTAAGCATTAATACATTATAAAGATCTCATAAAAATAGAGTCTTATACAAACAGAAGTTCTTTGTACAAATAATTTACAAATACAATTATGCGCCACCCCCACGAGTTATGCATGATACGAAACAGAGCAGTCAACTCACAATAGTAGTAGCACTCTGGCGCAGTCCTTCTAACAAAACCTTCATTCAATCAACAAGCTTGAGAAGGTAAAGGTAACAAAGTAAGTTCATATGAACTTAATGAGTTCCACAGTGAAATGGCGTTACTGATAGTACATTTGAACCTTTTTGAAGGATTTAGACACATTCACATAGTATGCCCAATGGCGTATACAGAACACAGATAGACTTAGTACACCAACTTACTTATCACTTGGGCATATACTGTACGCCAGCTCAACCCAACTCAAACAAACCCATTCTTATGTCAGCCACGTACCTAGAATTCAGAATCAGAAGCATATTATTCAGTCTTTTTCACAGACATTGTTCCCCTTAACTCCTCATATCATTTTCATTCAGAACAACATATTTTATCGTGATCTGCCAATCCGATTTGCAATATAGCTGCCCTACCAGAGTTTACACAAATGTATCTCCTCATCTCCATCACCTCATATCAGTTCATATCATATCATACCTATCAGAAGTAGATGGTAGTGGCTTAAGCATTAAGAATTATGCTTACTTTATGCCACAGACAGGTTGCACTCAGATGGAAAGACTTCGGATAACCATTACCCACACAATATCTTTCATCCATTACAGAGGAGGACTGCTTACCTTACACGAATTATAAAATAACGAAAATTACAACTCACTCGAGGGAACTTTATGTTCTGCTTTAACTCTCTAGCAAGTCAAACATGTTGAAACATATTCTGTGATTTCCCTCTTCATTCTAGGCCACCAGTATAAGCTTTTAAAATCTCTATACATCTCGATACTCCTTGGATGGAGTGAAAAATGTCCTTGAATGAGCTTCCCTTAGAAAAAATTTTCTTAAGCCATTCCTAACTGGTCCATACATTCTTCCCATGAATCGCAGTTTACAATTTTTACTTAAACTAAAATTTGTTGCATTATCAGACATCATACATTGCTTATACATACCACAATGTGCATCCTTCATCTACTCTTCTAGAATTTGAGAGAGAAAAGTTGGTTTAACAGTTAACTCTGTCAATAATGATCCATCACCAACCATACTCACTTTTGCTCGTAGTGATGTTAATGCTTCCACTGTTTTTCTACTCAAAGCATCAACCACAACATTTGCTTTCCAGGGTGATTCTCTATAGTCAAATCATAATCTTTCAGCAGTTCCATCCAACGTATTTGGTGTAGATTCAAATCTTTCTGTGTCAACAAATACTTTACACTCTTGTGATTAGAGAATACACGACACTTTTCTCCATTTAAATACTGTCTCCATATCTTCAACGTCAATACTACTACTTCCAATTCCAAACCATGGGTTGGGTAGTTCTTCTTATTAGGTTTGAGTTGGTGCGATGCATAAGCTAGAACCTTACCCTTCTGCTTAGAAAATTTCATGTCATTTATCGACAGTTTAAAGTAAAAAAAAAAGAAAACACATTTAGTTATTTTTAGTTAAAAATTTTCTTTTCTTTTCAATTCTAGTTTTTGTTTTAATACTTTGTTTAAAATTTTATGCAGTATACCCTAATGAGTATCTATAGATTCAGTAGTATTTCTATGGAAACCAGCACCGGAGTCTCGGACTTATTTTTGCTTTGTAAAAATATCTTTTGTTCAAAAATTCATGTGACTTGTTTTTCCCAAAATCTCTCTTGCTTTTAATAAATGATTGCAGACCCATTTAAAAAAACCTCAAGCTAGAAGTTGGCTCTGATACCACTGAATGTAATCTCTCTAATACGGTCTAAATGTTATGACTGAATCAAGAAGGCTACATTTGTAACACCCCAAACCTGGCCTAGACGTTATGGCCGAATCTGGCGGCATCACATGATAGTGCTTTGGAAAACTTAACTACGTTAAAATCATTTATAAATATCTTAGGCTTTCATCAAAACATATCATTTAGTTACTCATTATCCATCTTCAAAATGTTATATGTTGCGGAAGCTTTTAAAATAATTTACAAGTTCGTGTGTATTTGATAAAACCTCTGTTTATTTTGAAAATTCACAAGAGATATACCCAAAAATAACAAAATCGTAATAAAAAAATAAATCGTAAATAAGTGTCCAAAACCGTGGTCACCGTTGAGTCCTCTACTGCACCAATCCGTCTACTGCTGGGGATTACCTGAACAGATTAAACAGAAAAGGGGTGAGTTTTCGCAAACTCAGTGTGTAATCCCCCCAGAAAACATACACGCACAGAAATATCAGATATCGGACATCAATTCACACAATTCGGTCAGGCCCATTCTGAAAACGGTGTGGACCTTAGCCCACTCAGATACAGATTCAGACATATTTCAGGGCCTTAGCCCATTTCAGACAGAGTATGCAGAAAACAGGGTCCTACCCACCAACCTCTACACACCAACTCCGTCCAACACTACAAACCATGTGGGGATAAAATCAACCCACCCAGCCCTACACACCATGTTTTACCGAATGCGGCACATAATCAGAAATTTACAGCTGAGCTACCGGATAACAGGCTTAGAAGCCTTTCAGATACTTCCTCCGAATATCATCAATCCCACCCTGATGCAATGCAACATACATAAAAGGTCATGCTAATATGCAGATAGTAGTTCCTACATTCAGATCGGCATACATGCTTAGTACAGATTTCAAACAGTCAGATCATTTATTTAGGGGTCTAAGCATTGCTTACCGGCCCTACGGTAGGTCCACAGTCGACTTGGGCGACTCGTGTAACCTTACAGAGTTTTCCAGAAAAATGGGCTCACACGCCCATGTGGCCCTGGCGTGTGGGTGTGGCCCACACGGCCTGGCCCAGAATCCCACACGCCCATGTGGGCCCACACGCCCTTGTGGCCCATACGGCCCAATTGGTCGAGCCTATATGTCGCACACAGCCTCGCTCAGCCCTCACACCCGGGCTCGTCGATCACACGGCTGTGTGGTGACTAACAGTCTTGCACAGGGCCTACCACACGGGCAACCACACGCCCGTGTGGCATCGACAGAATAGTTTTCGACTTTTACTGAAACCTTATTTTCTGCGTTTTCGGGTACACACCTGGTTCGATTTTGACGCGTAAGCTCCCCCTAAGCCTCTAGAACCTAAAAATCAACCAACGAAACACTTCATTTAACCACTTGTTTCGTCATTCAATCAAATTCTATCGAAACCTAACATGGATAATCTAACGAACCCTCACCGTTAACAACCGAAATCGCAAGTCTTACTCTTTGCAGCAGCACCGATCAATTATTACATTTCACCTGATCAAAAGAGCACAACAGACCCCTTATCAGACGTCTAACCCAAAGCAGACAGATTAAGTGAAGAATAACTTACCGAAAGCGCACACCACTGATGAACTAAGAGGAAATAAATCGAAAAAACTGATGGGGAGGGGAAAATAAGGGAATTTCGACAGGGAATTGGGCAGCAAAATGCCAAAAAGAAGAGGAGGGAATTTTGGAAAACACAACTGCTCATCAATTCTGATCCTTTCCTACTTTCCCTCCCACTAATTCTATTCACAACCCACCATTCAGTTTTTGAAACCAGCTCAAACTCTTCGTCACTAATTCAAGAAAAAATATAATCTCCCCTTACCCAAGCAGAGATTCGAACACAAGACCTCCACCATAGTAACACACCACTTAACCACCAGACCAGCAGGCCCATTGTTAATTACGAACACACTTTTACTTATAAGCCTACTAACTTGAGTTTGGCTTTACTCATAAAAATACTAAAATTTTTGCCCAAGTTAAGACTTGAACTTGGGACCTCCCACACACACCCACACACATATCCAACGAACTGCATACATCATTCATGTCAAAATTACGTGTTTAATTTAAAAAAACGGGGTGTTACAACTCTACCCCCTTAAAGAAAATTTCGTCCTCGAAATTTTACTTGATCAGAAAAGGTGAGGATACTGCTGACACATTGAATCTTTCGGCTCCGAAGTGGCCTCCTCAGTGCTATGATTCTGCCATAACACTTTCACTAAGGGGATAGATTTCCTCCACAGAACCTTAACTTCGCGCTCCAGAATCTGAACCGGCTCCTCCTCAAATGTCAGATCTGGTCTAACCTTGATGTCCTCAATAGGAACAACATGCGTGAGAATAGAGCGGTAGCATCTCAACATTGAGACGTGGAACACATCGTGAATGTGATCCAACTCTAGAAGAAGTTCCAACTGATATGCGACTGGTCCCACTCGCTTCAGAATATGATACAGTCCGATAAACCGAAGGCTCAACTTACTCTTGTGACCGAACCTCAGAACCTTCTTCCATGGCGAGACCTTGAGAAAGACTAAGTCTCCCACGGAATACAAAATATCCTTTCTCTTCAGATCAGCGTAGGATTTCTGCCTATCAAATACCGCTTTCAATCAATCCCGAATCAATCGGATCTTATCATCAGTTTCAGAAACCAATTTCAGACCCAGAACACGTCGCTCCCCCAACTCGGTCCAACATAAGGGAGTGCGACACTTACGACCATATAGGGCCTCATACAGTGCCATCTGGATGCTAGCCTGATAGCTGTTGTTATAGGCAAACTCTACCAACGATGAATACTCCTCCCAACTGCCTCAGAAATCTATAACACAGCTCCTCAACATATCCTCTAGTACTTGAATCACCCTCTCCGACTGACCATCTGTCTAAGGATGGAAAGCAGTACTGAAGTCCAACCTTGAACCCAGAGCCTCGTGCAATTTCTTCCAGAACCGAGACATGAAGTGAGGATCTCTATCGAAGATAATCAAGATAGGAACCCCATGCAGTCTCACTATTTCCGCTATATATAGCTTAGCCAATTTTTGGAGAGAAAAGTCCGTCCTGACCGAAATGAAATGAGCGGACTTGGTCAATTGATCCACGATGAACCAGATAGAATCTTTCTTAGTGGGTGTTAAGGGCAACCCACTAACAAAATCCATAGTTACTCGCTCTCATTTCCACATTAGAATCTTTACTGCGTTTGCGGCAACCCGAAAGCAAGCGATGCTCGGTCTTAACTCACGACAAGTCGACAAAGACAAGCAACGAAATCAGTAACCTCACGTTTTAACCCTGGCCACCAGTATAACTCTCGGAGATATCGGTACATTTTATTCCCGCCAGGATGCATAGCGTAAGGGCTACTATGTTCCTCCCTCAGAATCGACTGTCTCAAATCCACATCATTTGGCACACAGATCCACCGTGGAAACAAAGTACCCCATCACTGTTAATTCCAAAATTCGTAGTATCCCCATTCTCAACCTGACGAAACCTCAACTCGAGAGACTTATTCCCTATCTGTTTACCTCTGATATGATCAATCCACGTAGGATTAACTTGAAGCTCTGCTAACAGACTCCCATCGTCGTATAAACTGAGTCGAGCGAACATCGCTCTCAAATCAGTCATTGCCCTACGGCTCAAAGCATCAGCCACCACATTAGCCTTACCAGGGTGGTACTCGATGGTGTAGTCATAATCCTTAAGCAGTTCAACCCATCTACGCTGTCTAAGATTTAACTCCTTCTGAGTGAGGAGATACTTGAGGCTTTTGTGATTAGTGTAGATAGTACACTTCTCACCGTACAGATAGTGCCTTCAGATTTTTAGAGCGAAGACAACCACGGCCAATTCCAAATCGTGCGTCGGATAGTTAGCCTCATGCGTCTTGAGCTACCGAGACGTATAAGCTACCACTTTACCATCCTTCATCAGAATGCAACCCAGACCCACATGCGACGCATCACTGTATACGAAAAAATCCTTCCCAGATTCAGGCTGTATCAGAATCGGAGCTTGCGTCAATACAGATTTGAGCTTCTCGAAGCTCTCTTGTTGCTTATCAGTCCAGACAAAGGGAACTCCTTTACGCAGAAGCTTGGTCAATGGTGCTGCGATGAAAGAGAACCCTTCTACGAAGGGTCGATAATAACCCGCCAGCCCCAGAAAGCCGCGGATCTCAGACACATTCTTCAGCTGTTTCCACTCCAACACAGCCTCAATCTTACGAGGATCAACACGAATCCCCTCTGCAGAAACAACATGCCCCAAAAAGGTTACTTCCCGGAGCCAGAATTCACACTTACTGAACTTCGCGTACAAATATTTCTCGCGAAGCGTCTATAATACCATTCAGAGATGCTCATCGTGTTCGTCTTCAGTCTTCGAATACACCAGTATGTCATCAATAAAGACTACCACGAACCGATCCAAATAGGGTTGGAACACTCGGTTCATCAGATCCATAAAAGCTGCTGGTGCATTAGTCAGTCCAAATGGCATTACTAGGAACTCGTAATGGCCGTACCGAGTCCTAAATGTCGTCTTATGCACATCAATCTCCTTAACCTTCAATTGATGGTATCCCGATCGCAGGTCGATCTTGGAGAAAACAGAAGCCCCTCTGAACTGGTCAAATAAATTATCTATTCTCGGTAGTGGGTACTTGTTCTTAATGGTCAGCTTATTTAATTGGCGGTAGTTGATACACATACACATGGATCCATCCTTCTTTTTCACAAATAGCACAGGTGTTCCCCATGGAGACACACTAGGGCGGATGAACCCACGATCCAGTAACTCTTGAATCTGAGCCTTAAGCTCCACAATCTCCTTTGGTGCCATTCTATAAGGGGCGATGGACACCGGAGCTGTACCAGGGAAGAGCTCAATCCCAAACTCCACTTCTCGATTCGGAGGCAGACCCGGTATTTCCTCAGGAAAAACATCCGGAAAGTCCCTTACGGTTTTGATGTCTTTAACCGAAAAGTCTTTAGAATTCGAAACACTGATGTAGGCCAAGAATGCATCACATCTTTCCCAATCACCACTACCTCGCTATCCTCCTCAATTCTCAGACTAACCCTTTTTGTAGCACAGTCCAGACTCACTCGATGCTTGACCAGCCAGTCCATTCCTAGAATCAAATCAAACTCCCCAAATGGAAGCTCCATCAGATCTGCCAAAAATACTGTCCCTTGAACCTCTAGCAGAACGTCTCTAAACAGTTTACTAACCCGGATAGATTGCCCCAACGGACTCACAACAGTTATCTCGCTCGAAGTACTCTCAACCGGAATCCCCAAAGTTTCAGACACAGAGCTAGCTACGTAAGAGTGTGTAGAGCCTATGTCTATCAATGTAGTGTATGGTACATCAAAAATTAAGAACGTACCTGTAATGACGTCCGGAGCATCACCATCCTCTCGGCGACGTGCAGCATAAATCAGTGCAGGCTGCCTCACCCCAGTCGGTCCTGCACCTCTGGCCGGTGCTCTCTGTCCTCGGCCCCTATGTGGCTGTTAAACTACTCTCGGTGGTCGCACAGTACCAGTACCCGTAGCTTGCATCTGATTAGCCCTCAGTGGACAATCCCGGACACGATGCTCAGTCGACCCACATCTCAAACATGCCCCAATCGTCCTCCAACACTCGCCCGGATGGCATCTACCAAAGTGCCCACACAATGCCACCCAAGCAGGTGCAACAGGAGGCCCACCTCTCGTTGGCCCATCAGATCTGGCCTTTTTTTTAGGCCTCATCCTAGAATTTGAGGGCTCCAATTCCCTCTTATTTTTTCTTTTCTCATGGTTTTAGCGCCCCGCACGCTTAACCTCTTCGGCGATCTTCGGTGATCTTCGGCTTATCTACCAGAGTAGAAAAATCACGCTTTCTCTGCGGAGCTTTGAGAACCCGTAGGCTGTCCCTGAGTCCATCCTTGAAACAGACGCATCGCTCATATTCAGTCGTCACCATGCCCCAGGCATAACGGCTCAGTCTCAGAAACTCGGCCTCATACTCAGCCACTGAACGGTCTCCCTGGGTAAGATTAAGAAACTCATGCCTCCTAGTATCGATGTAGCTGGCTCACACATACTTTCTCTGGAAAGCCGTCTTAAAATAGTCCCAAGTAAGATGGTCGGGCTGAGTGCCCTCCTTAACAGTTAGCCACCACTGGTAAGCCTCGTCGCGAAGTAAGGAAATAGCCCCTTAAGCTTCTGCTCAGCAGTAAAATCCAGATCATCTATAATTCTTTCCGTGGCCTCCATCCAAAACTCGGCCACGCTAGGGGCGAATCCAATGACGCCCCTGAATAACTCAGCCCCATTGGACCGGATTCGTTCCATAACTAACCCACGACCCCCAGATTCAGTGTTGGGTCCAATGACCCTCTCTAAAATCCGTAACATGGCTCGGGATAGTACGTCATCCCCAGCCTCAAGATCATGAGACCCAATCTCTGTAGCAGGTGAGATTGGCGTCTCGCACGTATCCAGATTAGGCAGATTCTCAGATGCGGAGAACCCAGCTCGAGCCCCCCTACAGCCTCTACCACGGCCTCTTGTACCCCGTCCGCGGATACCTCGTGCACTCATCGTAAGTTCGGAGTTTATCTGTATTAACAGTTTTATGCATTAGTTATAGATCTGATATTTGTTAATAGATATTTTATGCATAACAGTATCAGAAGTTCAGAGTTCGTTATCGTGAATCGCACTTTTATTACGATTTTCGATTTCGCTATAGTTTTCAGTTTACACTACTTAAAGTGTTTCAGTACAGTATACTACCTAAGGCTATTTCAAGCATACAAGTAGTATTTCAGACAAATTTAAACAGAATTCAGAACACTTACAAGACCGGCACCGGAGACTCGGTGCATTACATACTCAGTCCAAAATAATTTAAATCATTTCGGAAAAACCATTTAAAAAACCAAACCACAGCCGAGTTTTGCAACCTGGCTCTGATACCACTAAATGTAAAACCCCAAACCCGGCCTAGACGTTATGGCTGAATCTGGCAGCGTCAAATGATAGTGCTTTGGAAAACTTAACTACGTTAAAATCATTTATAAATATCTTAGGCTTTCGTCAAAACGTATCATTTAGTTACTCATTATCCATCTTCAAAATATTATATGTTGCGGAAGCTTTTAAAATAATTTGCAAGTTCGTGTGTATTTGATAAAACCTCTGTTTATTTTGAAAATTCGCATCTTGTTCTACTGCTAGCAGTTCATAAAATAATTATCCCAAATTTTAAACAAAAATCTGTAAAGGCCTTATTACAAGAGATATACCCAAAAATAACCAAATTGTAATAAAAAAATAAACCGTAAATAAGTGTCCGAAACTGTGGTCACCGCCGAGTCCTCCACTGCACCGATCTGTCTACTACTGGGGATTACCTGAACAGGTTAAACAGAAAAGGGGTGAGTCTTCGCAAGCTCATTGTGTAGTCCCCCCAGAAAACATACACACACAGAAATATCAGATATCAGACATCAATTCACAATTCGGGTCTGAGCCCATTACAGAAACGGTGTGTAGGGTTGGACGGAGTTGGTGTGTATGGTAGGACCCTATTTTCTGCATACTCTGTCTGAAATGGGCTAAGGCCCTGAAATATGTCTGAATCTGTATTTGAGTGGGCTAAGGTCCACACCGTTTCTGTAATGGGCTCAGACCCGAATTGTGAATTGATGTCTAATATCTGATATTTCTGTGTGTGTTCAGACATCAATTCACAATTCGGGTCTGAGCCCATTATAGAAACGGTGTGGACCTTAGCCCACTCAGATACAGATTCAGACATATTTCAGGGCCTTAGCCCATTTCAAACAGAGTATGCAGAAAATAGGGTCCTACCCACCAGCCTCTACACACCAACTCCGTCTAACCCTACACACCATGTGGGGATAAAATCAACCCACTCAGCCCTACACACCATGTTGTACCGAATGCGGCACATAATCAGAAATTTGCAGCTGAGCTGCCAGATAACAGGCTTAGAAGCCTTTCAGATACTTCCTCCGAATATCATTAATCCAACCCCGATGCAATGCAACATACATAAAATGTCATGCTAACATGCACATAGTAGTTCATACATTTAGATCAGCATACATGCTTAGTACATAAATCAAATAGTCAGATAATTTATTTAGGGGTCTAAGCATTGCTTACAGGCCCTAAGGTAGGTCCACAGTCGACTTGGGCGACCCTGTAACCTTACAGTATTTTCTAGAAAAATGGGCTCACACGCTCATGTGGCCTCCCGTGTGGGCCCACACGCCCGTGTGGCACACACGGCCCAAATTGGCCTTGGCCGTGTGGATCACACAGTCTGGCCCAGAATCCCACACGCCCGTATGGGCCCACACGGCCCAATTGGTCGAGCCCATGTGTCGCAGATGGCCTCGCTCGGCCCTCACACTCGGGATCGTCGATTACACGGCCGTGTGGTGACTAACAGTCTTGCACATGGCCTACCACACGGGCGACCACACGCCCGTGTGGCGTCGACAGAATGGTTTTCAGCTTTCGTCGAAACCTCGTTTTCTGTGTTTTCGGGTACACACCTGGTTCGATTTCGACGCGTAAGCTACCCCTAAGCCTCCAGAACCTAAAAATCAACAAATGAAACACTTCATTTAACCACCGGTGTGGTTCACCCGTGTGGGCCCACATGCCCCTGTGGCCCACACGACCCAATTGGTCGAGCCCATATGTCGCACACAGCCTCGCTCAGCCCTCACATTCAGGCTCGTCGATCACACGGCCGTATGGTGACTAACAGTCTTGCACATGGCCTACCACACAGGCGACCACACGTCCGTGTGGCGTCGACAGAATGGTTTTCGACTTTCGTCAAAACCTCATTTTCTGTGTTTTCGGGTACACACCTGGTTCGATTTCGACGCGTAAGCTCCCGCTAAGCTTTCAGAACTTAAAAATCAACCAACGAAACACTTCATTTAACCACCCGTGTGGTTCACTCGTGTGGGCCCACATGCCCCTGTGGCCCACATGGCCCAATTGGTCGAGCCCATATGTCACACACAGCCTCGCTCAGCCCTCACACCCGGGCTCGTCGATCACACGGCCGTGCGGTGACTAACAGTCTTGCACATGGCTTACCACACAGGCGACCACACGCCCGTGTAGCGTCGACAGAATGGTTTTCGGCTTTCGTCGAAACCTTATTTTCTGTGTTTTCGGGTACACACCTGGTTCAATTTCGACGCGTAAGCTCCCCCTAAGCCTCCAGAACCTAAAAATCAACCAACGAAACACTTCATTTAACCACTTGTTTCCTCATTCAATCAAAGTCTATCAAAACCTAACGTGGATAATTTAACGAACCCTTACCGTTAACAACCGAAATCGTAAGTCTTACTCTCTGTAGTAGCACCGATCAATTATTGCATTTCACCTAATCAAAAGAGCACAACAGACCCCTCATCAGACGTCTAACCCAAAGCAGACAGATTAAGCGAAGAAGAACTTACCGAAAGCGCACACCACTGATGAACTAGGAAGAAATAAATCAAAAAAATCGAAGATGAGGGGAAAACAAGGGAATTTCGGCAGGGAATTGGGCAGCAAAACACCAAAAAGAAGAGGAGGGAATTTCGAAAAACACAACTGCTCATCAATTCTAATCATTTCCTACTTTCCCTCCCACTAATTCTATTCACAACCCACCACTCAGTTTTTGAAACCAGCTCAAACTCTTCGTCACTAATTCATGCAAAAATATAATCTCCCCTTGCCCAAGCAGAGATTCGAACACAAGACCTCCACCATAGTAACACACCACTTAACCACCAGACCAGCAGGCCCATTGTTAGTTACCAACACACTTTTACTTATAAGCCTACTAACCTGAGTTTGGCTTTACTCATAAAAATACCAAAATTTTACCCAAGTTAAAACTTGAACTTGGGACCTCCCACACACACCCAGAACACATATCCACTGAACTAGACAGTCATTCATGTCAAAATTACCAGAAGCCGAATTTTAAAAAAAAAACGGTGTGTTACAACATTAACCACCATAATGTCTAAGTAAACTGCTAGTCATTTTACAGTAGCAGTGGCATGCGTACATGCTTTCTATACAATAATTTTCAAATATGGTATGTAATTTAAATACATACAAGCTCAATGTCATTCATGGCATATTACATGCATATTAATCAGTGTTTCAAAATTCAGTAGGCTATACATGCATACAATACATACATTTTCATCAGGACTTAGCAATTAGAGATTTGACACCAACATACGATCAACCAATTACAACAAAAATTCATACATCACATACAACTCATACACAATTCATTCGGTCCCAATAGGGCCTTTAACAATCAAGCTATCTATTTAAATATGTACTTCGCTCAACACCTCATATTCTAGCACTTAGGCCATTCGACCATGCCAAAACCATCAAACAAGTTCACTATTTAAACATGTATTATAAGGTTTTTAGACTAATCTAGCAAAAAGAAAAGCCTACACCTTAATTTCCAAGTCCACAACACTAATCCGTAAAGTTCCCGCTTCCACATTTAAGCCTTAGATGTGACTAAATCCAAATTACAACACTTAACACGTTAAAATATGGTTAAAACCAGCCTTGAAACACCCCCTAAGGGTTCAGTCAAATCAGTGCTAGATTAATGATTTTCTCAAATCCAATTTGACAAGCTAACTTACATTGATTTGATGTGACGAGAGTGTGAACGAAATTCAACTTCACTGCTGATCCGGGACGTCAAAATTAGTTCCTAAGTTGGGAATAACACAAAAAAATTAGTAAGTAAAAGTCAACCTAAGGCCTTGAGCATTCAGCCAAAATAGTATCCATTAACGAAATCATCGACACAAGATCTCACATAGATCTGCACTTACACTACCCGATAACCAGATCTGAGATGTCAGATGAATGTGTTTGGATACCTTATTGATTTGGAACATTAAGGGTTGTTTTAAGCGAAGAAAAATCAAAGAACACACTGCTATAAGGGGTGGAAAAAGAAGAGAAAATAATAGCCCAAACCAATGGTGTTCCAAGGGCGACAACACCACAAACAACAGTAGAAAAGGGGGCTAACTTGGATGGTACAAAGAGAGATCTTTGGGCAAAAAATGGGACAGTTTTTAGGGATGGAAAAAATTATAAAATGGTTGTAAAAATAGCAGAAAAATGGGCAAGAAAAGGAAAAGAAAAGAGAAGGAAAAAGGAAACTAACCTGTACCACCACAAGTGGAGGAGAGGGGCGGCAATGGGCAGCAAACGGGGGCCGATTTAGGGATTAAAAATGATAGTAATGCGGCTGAAAAAATGGATGAAAAATAATGGAAAAAGAGGCGGCACAATAATGGAAAATTTCAATGTGTTTGGGATGACACAAGGGGAAGAAAGAGGAAAAAGAAATTAGAAGAATGGGAGAGGGAGATGAGCGGGACGACAAGAGCAGAGGAAGAACAGAGAAAAAGCTAAAAAAAATGAAAGAAATAACATATATACTTAAGGTTTATCTATGCTGGGCAGCACAAAACTAAGGGAGTGGGAGCAAAAATAGCAAAATACACTAACTCCCTACTTCCCCTTAACCATTAAGCCAATAGCACAATCTTGAAATAATTTTACTAACTTTAAACTAAAAAATTGGGATGTTACAGTTGGTGTTTGTATATGATAAATTGATGATTATATGTTGAGGTAATGTTTAGATATGTTTAAGGTACATTTTGATAAAATTTGGGTACTTGAAAATGTGCATTTAGGGAGAATTTACGATTGACTCTTGAGACAGGTTGAACATGTCTCAAGTTCATAAGAACAAAATTTACCTTATTTTTTTATATGTATGCTTAATGTCTCGAGACTTGGTAAGATAGTCTCGAGATAATCTTTTAAGTCTCAAGACATGTGGCCTCTATTTCAAGACAAGTAAACTTTGAAGCTAAATTAGTTTTTGCCCTGTTTCAAGTCTCGAGGCAAGAACCCATTGTCTTGAGGCATCCAAACATTGAAGCTAAAATAGGAAAGCAAGGGAGGTTGGTCTTGAGACATATGAGACCATGTCTTGACATACAAAGTTTAATGTCTCAAGACAGTCAAACTTCGAAGCAAAAATACCTGCAATAAATTTTCTGGAGACACGCCATTGAAAATTGATACTAAAGTTTGAATATGAGTTCTAATTCTTAAATTGACTTAGTATGTAACACCCCTTACCCGGCCCGGTTGCCGGACCTGAGTAATAAGATGCTACGACAAAATTCAACAATCAACATATACTTTTGTAACACCCCAAACCCGACCTAGAAGTTAGGCCCGAATCTGGAATGTCACATTAAAGGCGCACTTCAAAACAATTTACTAGTTAACCATTTAAGGCCCAAAAGCCCAAAACAAAAGATTATTTCGAAAACCATATTAACACTTTAATAATTTTATGAGATTTCTTAAGTGGGTAGTTGAAACAATAATGATAAACCCAAAATCTAAAGTCAAATAGGAGTTACATGGCCTTATTACAATCTAATGAAAAATAAACAAAGTATTTAAAACAGAATCATTTGAATAAATTAAAACATTTGAACAGCTTGTAGTGTGGCCATCTCCGAGTCCTCTCCCACGTCGAGCCGTCTATTCAGGATTACCTGAAACATTAAGTTAAAAGGTGTGAGTTTCGAAACTCAGTGTGTACAACCCTTGGCAATCAAATCACATACAAATATTCACATTGGGCCTAAGCCCTAACAAAATCGGTGGTCTTGAGCCTTAGCCCAAAATGACCTCATATCATATCATATCGCATCATTTATAAACAGACAATGCAAAACCCACCCCAAAAATCCATCCGCTAAACACACCATTTCCTTCCAACCTTATGACTCACGTGGGGAATTCTAGCTCGACCCACCCTCCGCTACACACCAAGGGTAGCCCGATTATGAGACTTATCAAATGTTGCAAAGAAAGTCGCTAATCATATGTTGGGCTTAAAGCCTTCTGTGGATCCATACCATACGGCCATGCGATCCTGGATCCATACCATACGACCATGCGATCCTCAAATATTGACACAGAGTCATCAATATATATATGTTAGGCATATAGCCACGGTAAATATGATTGGCACAAAGCCATAATAATAGCATAAAGCCTTCGGTATTGGCACAAAGCCCATAATTACGGCACAAAGCCTTCGGTATTGGCACAAAGCCCATAATTACGGCACGAAGCCCATATTAATGGCACACAGCCCTCGGTAACATTATCGGTGCAGCATGGCTGCTCGGTGGTTAAAAAGCCTGCGGTGGATCCATACCATACGGCTATGCGATCCCGGATCCATACCATACGGCCATGCGATCCTCAAATCTTCCTCCGTACCATAATTCCCACCCATATGCATCCTAAGCAGAATATCATATGAATGCATCAAACACAAAAGTAACATCCACAAACCCATATTCATCACATAGGGGTATTTTCGTCATTTCACTACCCAGGGGTATTTTCGTAATTCTACCCTACAGGGGTATTTTGGTAATTTGGCAAATTAGGGGTATCTTGGTAATTTTACAAATAGGGGTATTTTAGTAATTTTACAATATAAGGGTATTTTAGTGATTTTACAATATAAGGGTATTTTAGTAATTTTCCAACATAAGGGTATTTTAATACTTTTCCAATATAAGGGTATTTTAGTCCCTCTCGGGTTTTAGTTATAAACTTTGGCCCATAACCAAGTCCTCGCGGTTAAAGTGAACAAACACTATGCACCAGGTAGGATCTCAGAAAAGAGAAGGTGGGTCACTCGGACCGCTTAAATACCAAGCTCTCACTAGATCCAATCCTAGACATGCATATGTCGGTTACCACACTCTAACTAATCGACTTGTCTACAGGCATGTTTAATTAACTTAAGTCTTATGAAATTGAAGAGTTTTTCAAACTAGGCCTAAGTCCATAACCCTAGCATATCTGCTTACGTCCCCATAAAGCCCATCAAACCCAAATTACAACCTTATGGCCCATTAGGCCCAAATCTTACCATATGACCTATTAGGCCCAAAACATATCCAGATCATGCATCATGCAAGACTAATTCAATTCGTATAACAACCAAACCATTCCATCAAACTTAGCCTCAGGGCCCACCGGGCCCATTTAGCCACTTTCGGCTTTTCGGCGTTGCCGATATCGTGTGTAGTGTTTGTACACACCTGGTAACCTCACGTGCTGCAAACCCTTTAGTCACGAACCTACAATTGACATTACTAGCGATTAACCAAAGCGTTAACACATACTAACCAAAAACCGAAACCTCACCATACCCTTACCGTGTGCCTTACGCTCTAGTAGCCCTTCCATTGCTACTATTGGTGATTATCCTCCAGATCTGCACCCACACACCTATATCGTCAAAACCAAGTGACCCATATTGTTCATAAGTCACCCCTATGAGCCACATTAGATTCGGCCATTTACTAAACCATGACTGAGTCGAGAACACTTACCACCTTATTAGCAATCCTTACTTACCACGCTTGCGATTGTTGAGCCTTACCCTTATTAATACAGGTTAACGACAAGGATTGGGTTAGATAGCCCTTCGGCTTTTAACAAAACACACTAAAAAGTTTAACTAAGCACTTACCGAAATTCTCCTTTGATCCTGCGGCTTAGATATATACTTGAACAAGATTCGGCTTCCAAACGTGACTAAGAGTAGATAATAATCGATTGAGGTGGAAGAACAAACAACAAAGAATCGGCATAAACAGGGGTTTTGGCAAATAGGGATTTCGGCAAACAGGGATTTCGGCAAACAGAGATTTCGGCAAACAGAGATTTTGGTAAACAGAGATTTCGACAAACAAGGATTTCGGCAAACAGGGGTGGTGGTATTCGGCAATGGAAGAAAATAAGAATGAGGGGAAAAAAATTAAAAAGAAAGATGGAAACTCCAAGAACCCCTTCTAAGGATTTCGGCACCCCCCTTTTATAGCCAAAGCCGAACTACCTTCCCCCCACAGTCCTATTCGGCCCCAACACTTCACCTTTCTCATCTCCTATCTTTTCTCTTTGATAATACCTTAATCTTATCTGAAATATCCTCCACATCCATCAGTCCTGCTTCCTTCAAACTCTCCACGGCAAGAGTTCAAAATCCACACAACTCTTGCCGTCCACCTATGCAAAATAAAACACTCCAAAATACACTCCTCCTGCTCGAACCTTGGACCTCCTCAGCTTTCACACACGCCACCTCATAGCTCCCAAGTGACGCCACTTTCCACTGGACCACAAGCCCATTTGTGTCCTATTTTCTCTTAATCTACTTAAGAGGCCTTCTGACTGAAGTCACAGTTCCCTTGGGGCTAAAACCAAAATTTTTCCTGTACCTTTACTTGATATCAGGACTTCTCCAACACCCCTAGACAATCTAAATTCATTAACCCTCAGAGCCCACATACCAATTTTCATTTTCTCGCTCACTAAAAAAAAAATTTTGAGATCCAAAGCCCAAAGCCCAATTCTTCTCGGCCCAAATTCGGGGCGTTACAACTTTACTAAACAAAATTCCAAATACTTAACATCAAATCATATATAGTCAAGCATATTGAAAATTTGTAATCTACATGAACCTACTTGTGAAATTCAAGCATATGGTAGGATTAAATTGCAAAATTTTAAAGTTTAAAAATCAAGATTGAAATTTCGCAGTTGGTATCGATACCGAATAGGTACCTTAATAAAAATCGATACTAAAATTCAATTATATTTTCTTTGCAAAATAAGGGTATCGATATTTATTTCCTAGTATCGATATTTTACGAAAAAAATATCGATACTTAAATAAAAATCGATACCATTTCTACATTTTGTTTGTTTTAAAACTATTCATTTGGTTAAGTATCGATACCAGATGCAAAAGTATTGATACTTGAGTTCAGAAACGGTAAAAACTTATATTTAAAAGTTCCACTTATGCTCAAAATTTACTGAAGCCTGATAAAGGCATGTAAATCAACATCCAAGCATTCCATTCATGTGCAACTCAATTCAATACATCAATATCTAAGCCAAATACATATACTTAAGTTCAACCCACCTAAAAAATCAACCATTAAGGTAGTTCAATATGAATAACTAAGCTTCCAATTTCATTTCTAAACATATACCAAGGCATTATCATCCATCATTCTCATAACTATGCATTAACCAAAAACTCACCTAACATATTAACTTTTCAACCATTTGATCAATATGCATATAATCAAACTACTTTAATAAGACATATCCAATATGACCAATCCTACCAACCACACACATATATATATATACAATACTTAGAACTTAGAACTTAAATACCATCAAGACACAAAAGGAGCATTACACATATATACATAGAACATCCTAGGTACATGCCAAGATCAAAAGAACATTTCACCAATAATTGAGTTCGGGATTCTCCCTGGATGCTGAATCGACGTACAAACTGAACAATACCTAACCTGCGCACAAAAAAACGATAACATACGCTGAGTATAACTTAGTGGTATTTCTATATCCAAAAGTAAATTATAATATAAATTATGTAATACATGACTTAACAAAAAGATCTAACACAAATTAATATTGAAAAGCTACATGTCATTATGTACCATTTAATATTACAACTCAATTTACTTATAATAATTCAACCTAACATAATTGTAACACATATACATTTCTCCCTATAACAATCAAAATAATTTTATCACATCAATATTATATACTCATTTCCGGACTTAACTCTGGTATCATCTATTCAATTTCAGTTAAAATCAATGTCCCAAATCCATATCGTTATTTCATCCATCATACCTATATATATATGCAATTATATTTATATATATCACATCTCAAAACAGATTCAATCTCACATTTATATTATTATACGATATTTCCAAAACCATTCACTTTAATCCTCATCGCAAATGATAAATTTGTATCGGATCAATTCAACCCTTTTTATCATTTATGGCTTACCTTATGATCTTCCCATGCAATACAATTCATAAATGCAGCAAATGAAGTTGTTTGGGTTATAGACACACAAACTGTAAACTCTGAGCTATTCATCAAAGACCTTGTCTTTTCCTTTCTTTTTCGAGGAATCTAAGTCGACGATAGCTACGGAATAAAATAAACAACATATATCACATCGAATTACTAATTAATGCAACTTTTACATTTTAATCAATTCAGTCCCTAAAATCGGGACTAACATAACTTTCACATTTAATCCTGAATTTTTATACCAATTTCAGTCTAAGATAAATTTAACTCCCTATTTCTCATTTCTACCTCTAAATTTCAAAATTTTCATAATTTGGTCCCTGTTGCTCAAAATTAACTATTAACTTCACAATTTAGTCATTTTCACTTCTAACCTAAAAATCTATCAAATTAGTCCCTAAAACTTTAACTAACCAAACAATGGTAACATCTTCAATCTTAAGCAGTACCAAAAAATAGAACATGGGTCAACTATTCAAGGTTCCGAGATTCTAAAAATATAAAAATTACAAAAAGCAAAAAAATTACACTAACCAAATTAAGCTTAAACCCTAGCAAACCCTTGTCGTGCGTTTCTCTTCTTCTCCCTAGTCTTTCTTATTTCGAAAATGAAGCAATTGAAAAGATAATTATCACCTTGTCTTTCAATCCACTACTAGTATTTTGTTTTTATTAAAATAATCCATTTTTATATCTTAAATTTTAATTTAACTAAAATATAATATAACATATCTATATATACTATTAACCGGCCACATGTTTTTATTTTAGTGAATAATTGTTACTTTAATCACCTTAATTTACTTTAAATTATAATCCCTTAGGAAATCACACTTTTATCACTTATACGATTTAGTCCCTATACTTAAATTAAACACTAATTTGACGAAATTACCTAACCGAAATTCAATTTGCCTCTAATATAACTCCGTAAATATTTATATTAAATATTTACAAGTCTAGTTAATAGAAACGAGGTCCCGATACCTCAATTTCCAAAACCACCTACTTTAGAACCGATACACTTGTACATTGTCTAACTTTCCAAATAATTAAAATTATTAGACCAAACCTCAATATAATACTGTAATACCCTCGTAAATATTAATAAATAATATTCACAAATTCTATCATCGAAAAACAATATTTCGAAACCATCGTTTTCGGCTACATTAATTTTTGGGTCGTTACATAGTATCATCTCATAACTCGATAAGTTAGATTATTTCACTCATCAAATGTAAGATTATGATTGAAATGGATTCTTGTTTTTATATGATTAATAATCATGCTTAATATGATATGATAATAATAGTGAATTAGCCGAGTTGCTACATTAATGTAATGTGATATCACACATTCAGATCCAACAATCGAGTCAGGTTTGAGGTGTTACACAATATTTTCTTATTTTTTTTATTTTAACATTGTAATACAAGTTTTAAGCTTAAAAAATAGGGCAAACTCTTAGTTTCAGATTTTTTTTTTGAAGCAAAAAAAATTGGAACCAAATTTAGAACAAGATTGAAAGTAAGAAACTAGAGTTCTTAAGATTAAGCAATTTGGGTATTCAATATTTGTTTTTCATTCATTATTTGAGACTTTTTTTTTCTTTGTTGATGAAAAGCACTAAAAGAATTTCAAAATTTATAATTTACAATTGAATACCAAATACCCAAATTTTTAAAGTGAAATTTTCTGTAATTTTTTTTTGGAAAGAAAAATAAATATTGAATACCTAAATTGCTTAATCTTTGTTATGGAGATAATATAAAAATATATTAGAGATTGGTCCAATAATTTTGCAGAATTAATGGTTAATTAAGATTCAATAACTAAATTGTAAAAGTCTAATCGCTATAAATTTTTAATTGACAAAGAATTTGGAGATTAAAATAGCAATTAGCTAAATGTCTAAAAGGATTATTAAACCATGCATATTTAAAAGTTAGTGGATGATGATGCCATTCCATTTAATTCATCTAATAGTTAATTTAAGATAAATAAATCATGATTAACCTAAATTAAACTAGATTAGTTAGTCTTTAATTATTATATTTATAATTAGTCTTCCTCACGACACCTTAACCATCCAAATTGAAAGAAAAAAAAAAGGGAAAAACTTCAAACTTGTGAACATATTCGACCACAAATTGGTAAGTAAGATTAGTTCTTTTTCTTGTAATTTTTATAGATTTGAGTGTTAGAAAAAAATTGATTCGAAAATAGTTTTCTTATACAGTAGAAAATAAAATTTTTGAAAACGACTCGATTGTAATATTTATAGCAATAAACCCTAAATCGAATTCACACATGTGTTTTCCGATAGATGGATCCTTGTCATTCCCGGCTTTTAACCAAATGATATTATCTTCTATTCTCATACCATGAACTGCTTCGAGTGTGGGCTCAAACGATTCGAATCAAACACAGAACTAGAAATAGTTTTCTTTTCTTCAATGTGAAAACAAAAATCTTTTCTCAAATAGAAACTGACAGAATCTTTATTTCAATTAGAAAAATGAACTCCTAGTCTAACTAGGAGTATAGGGGATGGCAACCCTAGAAAAACGAACAGGGGTTCACGTCTCAATGACCAACATCCCATGTCGCAACATCGGCCGATAGTAAATGTTGTCGTGATGCCGATATGCATGAATTTGTGATGTGAATTATCTTGTTAACGATGTCACGACGTGAAAATTATGAGGTCATGTCGTCGGCTTGAGATTTCTAAACTTTACAATTTGATCCTATTTCATACTTGAGTTAACAAAAGAGCTTGTGTAAGCTCGTATAAGACTTGGAAATGATTGTATAACATAAATTGATTGTGATTTATACTTAATTACATGTGTGAATAATTAAATGCTACCTAATTGACTGCAGTTGCTTTTGCAATGAATGTAGCATTTCGTAGCTCGGACATGGCAATCGGGTCGGGCGAGGGGTGTTACACAATATTTCCCCTTTTTTATTTTAACATTCTAATACAAGTTTTAAGCTTAAAAAAATTGGGTAATCTCTTAGTTTCATATTTATTGAGGTTTTGGATACTTGAAAATGTTCATTTAAGGAAAATTTACCATTAAGTCTCAAGACAAGTTGAACATGTCTCGAGACCATAAAAACAAAATTTACCATTTTTTTATCTATATGCTTAATGTCTCGAGACAATTAAACTTCGAAGCTAAATTAGTTTGTGTCTTGTTCCAAGTCTCAAGATAAGAACCCATTATCTCGAGACATCCAAAAATTGAAGATAAAATAAGAAAACATGGGAAGCTGGTCTCGAGACACAAATTTTAATATCTCAAGACAATCAAACTTTGAAAAAAAAGTACCTAAAATAAATTGAAGTCTGTCTCGAGACAAGAAGCCCTTTGTCTAGAGACACATCATTGAAAGTTGATAATAGAGTTGGTGTAACGCCCCAAAACTCGGCCTAGAGGTTTAGATCGAATTTCAGAGGTTACATTGATCACCGAAGTGATCATAAGAAAATTTTACAAAACAAATTATCTCAAATCCATTACAAACACCTTTTTCTCTTTATGAACCAAAACATTTAATCATTTAAATTTCAACCAAAAAAATTGCAGTTAAGTTTAATTTATGAACAATGTAAGATTTACGAGAAAAATCCAAAACATAACTTGTACCACAGTTTTTGTAAAACCTTATAGTTTGTAGCAGTATATCAAAATGGGAACTGAAAAGAAAAACTGTTAACTTGTTTTTAACCGTGACTATTCGAGACCTCCGCATACCGAGTCTAGCAACAGAATTCGGAAATGTACCTACAAGGGGAAACACTAAGGGGGTGAGCTATAGGAGCTTAGTGTGAGTTCAAAATGTATCTAACTACGGAATTACAGATCAGAAACCAAACAGTAGTTCAATAACGAAAAGTACACAGAGATACGCAGAAATAGAAAACAAACTCGGAATCAACGTCCCAAAAATACACAACAGTCAAAACACACCAAATAACACACAGAATAGTCAATAGATAAACCCATCAACAAGTCGATACAATAATACTTATCATCACCATGTTATGACGAACAAACTGATTACAGACAAGTAGCTCACATCCAAATGCATATGAATGCAGTCAAGTATTAAAAACCCACCCATCTAGCCAAAACACCTCTCCGTCCCCCGATCACACCCCAAAAGAGCTGTTTAAGCTTATCCAACCAAACACACCACATAGGACCTTGAAAGACCCATCCAACCCTACACACCATGTATGTGGACTAAGCCACTCAGATAATAATACGCAGCAAGGCTGGCGTATATGCAGTACAGTGCATTGCGGTAAATCGCTGTACAGACATGTTGCAGTTTAAACTGCCAGATCAGATAATAGTACGTAGCAAAGCCGACGCACATGCAGTACAATGCGGTAAACCGTTGTATCGATAAGTTGCAGTTAGACTGCTAGATCATATCAGAATCAGTCTTCCTTCTCTTCACAACCAACCCAAAAATTACTTTATGCAAGTGCATGTATGCGTACAACCTCACAGAATCAATGAACACATCGACAAACAGTCAGACAAAAACAGACATGCACACACACAGCTAATCGGGTTCAGAATCAGACATCTCACACAACAGTCACAATCAATACATACCTGAAGCCCAGATCAGAGTCTTAACTACCCTCACTAAAACCTAGCCAAGGATCGGAACACACAGACACATTTTTAGATAAAACGTACACAGAACTAAAAATTGGTGACACGGGTGTGTGTCCGCTATATTTTGAAAATTTTTTTGAGTTTTCCAAAAATTTCCTGAGTTATCGGTTTAGTCCCGAACCACTTCTAATGCATGATTTGAGCCTCGTAGGCTAGTATTAGGGACTATATGATTGATTGTGAATGACTTTTATTTGGAATTGGAAAATGTATGTGAAATGTAAGATTGATTATTAAATAAGTCTGGTAATGCTCCGTAACCCTGTTCCGGCGACAGATACGGGTTAAGGATGTTACATCTTAGGCATACGGATACCTTTTCAGTCTTACCGCTTGGCACAAGTTATACTCGACAAGATACCTTCTCGATATCACCTGTCTAGATATTCTACTTGGGGCGTCACCCTTTAATATACTCAGTACTTTTGAATGAACACCCAATTTTGGATAAATCATTCCTTAATCGATTAATTAGTCCAATAACTGAAACATGCAATATATGAAATAAATCACAATAATTTATTCCAATATTCATACAAACATTAATTGGCTAGATAAGCGAAATATAAATAAAAGAATAAAATAGAAAAGTAAAGAGAATGCTCATGAATAAATATATTTAAGCGCGGTTCCGGAGTAATCTCCACTCGCAATTATCTTCACATTGGAATAGGAAAAATTCCTACTACAAAAAAAAAAAAAAACTAAAGAAAGAAAAATATGTGGCTAGGTTTAAAATTGATTGTCTATTAGGGTTATATATAGGAACCTCTTTATATAGGCTAATTTTGGTGTGCTTTATGCCTAAAATACCCTTGATACATTAGGTGAAAGCAATAAACAAAATCTAAGAAAATTTGCCTAGATATGATTGCTGACGTCATCATTGCTTGCGCCCCACTTTCAGCCTGTGTCTCAACATAGGGGGTGTGTCGTGACACAACACTGATTTCTTGAGTTTGGAGTTCTGGTTTCACGTGTTGCGTCTCGGGAAGCTTGGGTATTGTTCTTAAGGCTTTTGGGCTTAGAAATACACATCATACACACTCAAATAAACCGATTAGCACTACCTAAGGCCTGTATTGGCCTAATAGGTCAACTAACATCAATTATTGCGTAAAAACACTTATTTTGCTAATAATTAAATCTAAACTAAGAAATGCAAAAATGTAATAAAATATATTAAAATGCCTAGAAAATATGCTCATTAAGTGTCGAAATGTATCAAAACTACCACTACGTTTGGCAAGCAGGTCAATATCCATGCTTGGATATCGCGATATCACTGTGAAGTGCCTTGATCTTCTTCAATTCAGCACTGTCAGGGGTATCATGAGTTCCAGGCTTTGATGTCGCGATACCCTCTTCTAGGTGCTATTTTTGCTCATGTTTGGGCTTCTGATGACTTCCTACAACAGTCAATCAACCATTAGGATCCCTACGACGCATTTGACCAATTCAGGTCTCAAAAGTAGCATAAAATGCACTAATTCACTTATTAAAGCAAAGGACTAAAACTAAGTAAAAACACGACAAAAACATATAATTTGCTCGAGAATAAGCTCATTAAGTGTAATGGAGAGTCTAATTTGAAATATCAAATTAAATTAATTAACCTAAACTAACCTAATAGAATTTCCTATTCCTAGTGTCAAGAATGCGAGCCCCTAATTGATGATGGATTAAATCCCTAATTAACCATTAAGTCACTAATTTCCCTCAATTAAGTTATTTACCACCGTTAGCTAAGAATATCCTCTCGGTCTCATCTTCATTAAGGATTACCACCTAAGTCACCCTTTCGGTCTCTTCTTAGGCATATGGATACCCTTTCGGTCTTACCACTTGGCACAAGTTATACTCGACAAGATACCCTCTCGATCTCACCTGTCTACATATTCTACTTGGGGCATCACCCTTTAATATACTCAGTACTCTTGAATAAACACCCAATTTTGGATAAATAATTCCTTAATCGATTAATCAGTTCCATAACCGAAACATGTAATATATGAAATAAATCAAAATAATTTATTCCAATATTCAATACCGCATTGACATAATCATACATTCTCAGTTCTGCTCAATTGATTGTTTAATAGGCCAATTTTGGCCTAAGCCCAAATCACCATTACAAAATTAAACCCAAACCAAATAAATAAAATAAAAGTCTTAAATTTAAACAGTCCATTTACAATATGAGCCCAAATGACCCAATAATAAAAAAACCCTAAAGCCCAACAAGCCCATAACCTAAACTAGCAACAAAAACCCTAGCCCCTAGCCTAGCCTCTTCGCGCCGCCGCCTCCACCTCCACGTCAAGCTCCGTACCTCTACAGCTGGCCTTCACCGTACCTGCAGAAAGGACAAGAAAGCAACAGAAAACAGTAGCAAAAAAAAATAGAAATTTTGTAACGAAATGATGTATTTTTCGGCTATATAAGCCACAAAAAATGAATGTAATTTTTTTACACCAAATATAGAGATACGAACACACAAATACAACAATCAAAACAAGAGAAAAGTTTGCAAAGGTTTTTTTTATTCTGCTCTTTTTATTTTTTTTCATTTCGTTGTTTTATTTTATTTTTAAGAAAGAAAATAGAAAATAATAAAAGAAAGAACAAATCTTACCCCTTTTTTGCATTTACGTTGCCGTAGGCGGTTGAGGTTTGCCGATTCCGATGAAAATCGGCGATTTTTGGGTCAGGGAAGTCGAAAAGCCAAAAAAATAGCCTTTTTCGATTTTTCGGCCACCGTAGACAGCGGCTCCGTCGCCGGCGGCCGCCATAGTGGTCTGGCGACCGGAGGACGGCCGAAGGGAAAGAGGGTTGAAAGAAAAATAAAAGGGGAGGTTTTACTGTTTTTTTTTAGAATGGTTGAAATGAGATTTTTGTAAAAAAATTTGGTTTAAATAGGACTCCAAAACGACGCCGTTTTGGGCAGGCCTCTCAAGCACCAAAACGATGCCGTTTTGGCCTGACCTGCGCGCAGATCCGACCTGCTCCGTAGGATCCGCGTGTTTTCAACAAAGGGGCTATTTACGCGTCCGGTCCTTTCACTTTTGCAGCGCGTTTCAATTTAGTCTTATTTCATTTTTTCACTCTTTTTAATTTTACCCTGAAATTTTATTTTCATTTCATTTTAGTCCCATATTTGAACGACACCGTTTTGGAGGAGAATGGAGAATTTTCCATTTAGTCCCTCCTTGTTATTCGCACGTTCAGCTTAGTCCTCCCCTTTTCTTTATATTCTCAATTTTACCCAAAATTCTGTTTAAAAGTTCAATTTAGTCCCTTTTTTGTTATTATTATTATTATATTATTAAATTAATTAAATTAATATTATTATTACTATTATTATATTTCCTTTTTTTTGTTTATTTACTTCTCATTATTATTATTTTTTTAGTACACTTATTTTTTTTATCATTACTCTTATTATTATCATTTTATCATTTATTTTATTTATATCCTTTTAAATAATTTCAAACATTAGATTATTTATTATTTATATTATTATCATTATCATTATTATTAGTATTATTATTATTATTTTTAAACTACTTTACCTAATATTTCTTTATTTATTCATTAGTAATTACTATTAAATTTTTCAAATTAAATTTTAGTTTTTATTTGTTCATTTACTTTTCTTTTTATTTTTTATACACAATTGGTTTGTTTTATTGTTTTATTATTATTTACCTTATTTTTTTATTTTTTCTCTTATTATTGTTCTTTATGTTATCGAATTCATTATTATTCGGTTATGCATGTTAGTACCATGATTTTATATTTTATCAAGCATATTATGCCATTATTATTACAAATTCGTGTCACATTAATCTTTGCCCGATACATAAAATTTCGTTTTTTAAAATAAACAATACTCTACGTTTTTAAAATTCGAAAGGTCGTTCCCTAACTTACGGGGTTTCGATTTTCTCGATAAATCCAAGTAAATGAATATTTTTAAAACATTTTTAAATAATCTCGGGAATCAAGAAAAGATCGTGTTCTAACTTACGAAATATGATTTCTTTCAAAAACTGAGATAACCGAATATCTTTCAAAATAATTTTTTTGTGTTTATTCTCGTTTCGGGAATTTAAGACATTGTGTCATAACTTACGGGACGTAATTCTTTTTCTCGGTTAACGTGAAATACGCTCTTTTCTTTAAAAAAAGTTTTCAATTAAGCAATATTTTAACAAATGATCGTTTTTTTAAAATCTCTTCAAATTTTTGATTTTCGACACTAAGACACTAATTAATCAACTAGGTACCAATTTTGGGCGTTACGAGGGTACTAATCCTTCCTCGTGCATAACCGACTCCCGAACCCATTTTTTTGAATTTCGTAGACCAAAACTGTTGTTTTAATAAATCAAATCTATTATTAAAATGACCGAATTACGAGGTGACCCGATCACACCTAATAAAAAAAATTGGTGGTGACTCCCATTTTTTTCGTTTTCAAAATCAAAGTCGACCCCGACTTTCAAAAAAATGGTTTCGACAGCTTGGCGACTCCACTGGGGACAAACACGAGAGTCAAGCCGTAAATTGATTATTTTCTGTCCTTTTGTCGAAAATTAGAAATCCGATTTAAAATTACGATATTTTTTTTCATTTCATTTTCGTGGTTTGCGTCATTTGATATGTTTGCTTTTGGTTTGAGTCTCTTAGTATACTTTCGCGCATCATATTGCATACTCGCTTGATTTTACCCCTCTTAAGTGGGAGCGAGAAGCTATTCCTTTGTGAGGTCTTTGTAACACCCTGAAAATTTGAGTAATTTATTTTTCTATGTGTGCTTTGAGTAATTATTCTAGAAGGTGGAATTTCTTTATTTATTTTTGTGTTTAGTATAGTTCGAGAAAGAATTAAAATTTATTGGGATGGAATAATATTAATTTTGAGAATTTATGGAAATGGATTAAGTGGCATTGACACATAAGTTAATTAAAGTGTCAAAATGAAGCATAAGATGAGTACATGGTGTGGTGGTATTGGCGCATGAGTTGTAGCATGAGGGAGGAGGTTCGAATCCTTTGTTTGGCATCTAGATGAAAATTTTATTTTAAATTTTCTGCACATGTATAGCAAGTGTCGGCCAAGAGCATATATGGAAAGAGTTGACCATGTTATTTTTGGTTAGTATATCAAGGATTAAGGAAATTGTTAACTTAAGGAAGGGAATCAAGAAATTAAGGAAAGATATGAAGATATGGGGCAAGTATCAAGGGAATTTTTATGGAAACAAAATCATGGCCTTTTGACCATGCATTTGGACTAACAATATGGCTAGGGGAGGTTGGCGAATTTTGCTAGTAGCTTGGTAAGGTTTAGGAGTTTACTTTTGGTCATCTTTAGTTTTTGTGCAAAGTTTTGCAACTTTTCTCTCAACCTCTTTTCCTTTAGCCGAAATTGATCATTGGTAAGCCTTGATTATTTTGACCAATTGGTCATTTTTGCTTTTCACTTTAGTGTTCAATTTTGTGCCTTTCTCATTGTGCCGATTTTACCAATACCTAAAAGACCATTCTTTTCTTTTCTTCTCCCCATTGCCGAATATACATTGCTCTCAAAACTCATCTCTTTCTTTCTTTCCTCTTCTATTCTCTTTGAAAATCAAAACAACATCATCATCATTCTTCTCTCATCTTTATTTCTTTTCACTCATATTTTCTCCTTTTTCTTCAATGGCCGAATGCTAGAGTACCCATAGCCGAATCTTCATCAATCACAACATCATTCTCAATCCTGTCTTTTTCGACCGTGGAAAATAGGTAAGGGATTCTTTTAGCTTTCGATTAGTTAATAGTGGTATGACCGAATATTGATGGTGTCATGAAGGACCATTTGGATCGAAATAAACGTTCGTACTATTAACGTTGTATTCGTTATAATATAGTGCAATAACGGAAGATTGGAACTCAAGTGTTCGAGAGAATCGTAGAAACGTTGGAATCGACTTATTGTGGTAAGAAATCACATCCTTAAAATCTTTAGTATTTCGATATTATTTTAGATTGGATTAATGTTCCTTTGTCATTGAAGACATTCAAAATAGGGAAGAAAAGGGCGGTGTTTAGCCTTCGGAAGAAGGGAGGTTCTGTTATTCCCCCTAAGTACAAGCAAAGGATCATTTCAAAGAATCCGATTTTCCACCGGGTTGTGGACGTTCAACCGAGGAAAATCAATCTGTTCAAGTCGTTCGTTAGACTCCCGAACCATTATTTTTTCGTGGATTCGATTCGGTTAGCGAACCATCAATCGGAGAGAAATCGCAAGTAGAAGTCTTACGAAAAATCCGAGGGTAAATTTCTAGATCGCTATAGTTAGATCGGTTTTATTATAGATCATAGTGTTTTAATTAACACAATACGTATAGGTGTTGAAGAGCGGAAAGTTTAGTTCTCTCCATAACCAGTGTGTAACTTCACACTCATTTTCGGTTAGATTTCTAATCGTAAGTATTGCGATAAAATCGTGAAAGTGGTAAACTCGGAAATTATGTAGTAATTGATACTTTTGTGAAAATACATGAAAACGGTTAAAACCAAGAATTATGCGAAAAATCATTAAATTGATTAAATGGGCGAAAAATACTCTAGTTCGATAAATTGGGCCAAAATACTCTAGTTCGATAAATTGGGCCAAAATACTCTAGTTCGATAAATTGGGCCAAAATACTCTAGTTCGATAAATTGGGCCAAAATACTCTAGTTCGATAAATTGGGCCAAAATACTCTAGTTCGATAAATTGGGCCAAAATACTCTAGTTCGATAAATTGGGCCAAAATACTCTAGTTCGATAAATTGGGCCAAAATACTCTAGTTCGATAAATTGGGCCAAAATACTTAGTTCAAAAACGGGCCCAAAACCCACTAAGCTGTTAAATGGGCAAATTACTAAATTATTTATTTATATGGGCCTAATGAAATGATTAATGATAAACCCACCGATGTTATGGATTAATTGAAAATCTGTTATATGATTATATTTTGTTATATACGCATAATTGCATGGGTGGGATATACGAAGAGAAGAATGGCCAGTTGCCAAATATCTAGTTCGGTGGCTCTGCCACAATATGGCTCATTGCCTCTAGTTCGGTGGCTCTGCCACAAATTCGGCTAAATGCCTCTAGTTCGGTGACAATGTCACAATCTAGTTCGGTAGTGCACTACAAAATTATTTAAGGGCTTTAAGCCCATGATTGGTGTGTTTGGCGGGGTGGGTTGACTTGATCCCCACAGGTGTGTTGGTTGGTACGGGGGTGTTAGCGGATGGATACTAGGTTGGTTTGGGAAATTCATATTTCATGCATTCTTGTCTTTAAATTATGTTACTTTACAATGTATGGTTGAAATCATTAATGGGCTCAAGCCCAAAGATGATATCTTGACGATCCGGCCTAAAAATGGTGGTAAGTGAGTTGCACATCGAGTTCTTTGTAACTCACCCAAATTTTATTAACCATTTCGTAATGGAAATTGACGTGGACTTGGGCCGAGATGACTTGGTGGAGGCCATACTACAAACTTGGGTTTTAATAAACTATGACTTTATTTAAGTTTTTATTTTAATTGCTATTATTGGGTTGATGTAATAAGGCCTCTTATTATGTTTTATGGTTTTATTGTGTGGATGGTTTAAATTTCATTTCTAAACTCTTAATATGGTTTTATCTCAAATATGTTAAGTTTTCTTAAGAACATTGGTTTTATAACAAAAGTTTTGTAGCACTATTTTATCTTAACCCTATGAAAATAAACGAATGTATGAGTGGTGTGACAAACCAAATCTTGTCTAAACGCATAGACCGGGTTTGGGGTGTTACATTTAGTGGTATCGAGCCCGATTCAAAACTCCTACTGTGGTTTGGGTTCGATAAAGAAATTTGTTTGAAAATAATTTCTAGAGTTTTGATTAAAGGTAGTATGGCACCATGAACATCCCGCGCCAAGTCAAGTAAGTATCAGATCTTGTATGTTTATTATCATTGTGATATGATTATAAGAAACACTCTAGAACTTCTAGTTTTAGGTGTTAAAACCGTAGAGATTGAGACAATAGGATATTGATGCGAAAACACTCTATCTCTTTCATATCATAAGATATCGTTAATAAACAATTGAAATATTATTCGATTCATAAAACTCTTAAATCGATTAAATCCAATTAGTCGCCATGAGCACTAGAGGGCGTGGTCGTGGACGCCAGAGCGTGGCCGTGGAAGAGGAAGAGGTGTTAGGGGCGCAACCGATGTGCCGGGTTATATGTCGAAATGGATGCACTGCGTCACTCGAGAGTGAGACGGGATCGCATTTACCATATGGAAGAGGATAATGCCGTGACACGAGCAATGCTGCGAGTACTTGAAAGGGTCGCTGGATCCGAGCTCGGACCAACCGCTCGTGGTTCGATATCGAGCGACGGCAAAATCCAGTGGAGCTGAGGTTTTCGAGGTGTCTCTGTGTAGCTCCCAATGTCGCTGAATATTGGCTTGAGGCGATGAGCGAATTATGGACGATCTTGAGTGCACCGTGGAACAAAAGTTAAGAGGAGCGGTATCTTTGTTGAGAGACGAAGCTTACCAATGGTGGCTTACTATCCGAGATGGCACCGATGCTTGCTTTGGTTAATTGGGAGTTCTTTAAGGCTTCCTTTCAAGGGAAATATGTGGGAACAAGCTATGTGGATGCCCGAAGGAAGGAATTCTTGAACTCGTGCAAGGAAATAAGACGGTGGCGCACATATGAGGCCGAGTTCTTACGTTTGAGTCGCTATGCTCGAACGATAGTGGCAACGGATCATGAGCGTTGTGTGCGCTTCGAGGACGGTTTGAAAGACGAGTTGCGGGTTCACGATAGCCCCACAACAAGTTAGAACTTTTGCCGCTCTTGTGGAGAAGGCCAAGATAGCCAAAGAGGCTAAGAACTCGAACGTCAAAATCGGGAGCAAATTCGAGGCAAGAAAGATCTCAAGCATTCGGGTTCTTCGAGAAGATTCTGAAGAGGCCCTCGAATGAGGAACCACTCAAGGAAGAGCACCGATGAGTCATTAATCGTAGTCGGGATTGTGCTTTGAATGTGGGAAAAGACATTCCGGAGAATGTTGGAGGAAAACGGGTGCTTGCTATAAATGTGGATCGACGGAGCATCAATATAGGAGTTGCCCTCGACGTATGGATACAACTCAAGAAGTTCGTACTATCTTGATGCACCACCGGCAAGAGGAGTTCAAAGAACCACCGAGAGGTCGGGGACCAGTCGTGGTGGTAATGGGGCTGGGCGTGGTCAAGGTGCGCGGTCGAGGCAATGGTCCTAGAGGCAACGCGGATGCAAGACACCGAGATTGGTGTATGCGGTCGACGTCGTGAGGATGGCAATGCACTGATGTGATAACCGCACGTTCTTCATTTCGATGTACCCGTTATTGCCTTGATAGATATTGGTTCTACTCATTCGTACATTGCTAGCACCATAACGAAACTTGAAATTAGACTCAAATTTCCGATAAAGAGATGAGGGTGATTAGTCCCTTAGGTCGATCGGTGGTGGTTAATAAACTGTTTAGAGACGTGCCCTTAGTTATTCAAGGAGAAACATTCTTGGCAAATTTGATGGAATTGCCTTTTGGCGAATTCGATATCATTCAGGCATGGATTGGTTGGTTAAGCACCGGCGCAATTGGACTGTCTTTGAAAAGCGGATGTTGATAAGAATGCGGAGGATAAGGAGATAGTTATGATAGGCGGCGGAGAAATTTCTTGACAAACGTGATTTCTGCGTTGAAGGCGGAGAAGTTGGTACGAAAGGGATATGGAGCATTTTTAGCATTTATTAGTGCTTTAGATGCCAAAGAGTCATCAGGGAAGATGTGAGAACGGTGAAGGAATTTTCGGATGTTTTTCTGAAGAACTTCCTCGTGTACCTCGGATCGGGAAGTGGAA
Organism: Gossypium sturtianum; assembly: GCA_025698515.1. Taxonomy (NCBI): domain Eukaryota; kingdom Viridiplantae; phylum Streptophyta; class Magnoliopsida; order Malvales; family Malvaceae; genus Gossypium; species Gossypium sturtianum. The sequence continues at coordinate 9,284,428 of CM046948.1, forward strand.
TTTGGTATTGAGCTTTTGCCGGAATCGCTCCCAAAGGTCCATTGCTCCTTATAGAATGGCACCGAAGGAGTTGTCGAACTTAAAGCCCAAATTCAAGAACCGCTAGATCGGGGTTTTATTCGACCGAGTGTGTCTCCGTGGGGAGCACCGGTTTTGTTTGTTAAGAAGAAGGATGGGTCAATGCGTATGTGTATTGATTATAGGCAATTGAATAAGCCGACGATCAAGAATCGGTACCTCTGCTGCCGGATTGACGACTGTTTGATCAATTGAAGGGAGCTTCTGTTTTCTCAAGATTGATTTAAGGTCGGGTTACCACCACTTTAAGGTGAAAGAAGCGGATATTCACAAGACAAATGTTTCGAACCCGTTACGGACATTATGAGTTTTTAGTGATGCCGTTTGGGTTGACCAATGCACCAGCGTGCATTTATGGATATGATGAACCGGGTCTTTCAACCATTCTTAGATCGGTTTGTGGTGGTATTCATAGATGACATTCTCGTTTATTCGAGGAGCGAAGAAGAACATGACTCGCATTTGCGGATTGTATTGCAAGTGCTTCGAGATAATCGGTTGTATGCCAAATTCGATGAAATGTGAATTTTGGTTAAGAGAAGTGACTTTCTTGGGTCATGTTGTATCACCAAGGAATAAGGGTGGATCCTCGGAAGATTGAAGTCAGATTGGATTGGAAACCACCAAGTCGGTGAGTGAGATTCGGAGTTTCTTGGGTTTGGCTGGTTACTATAGACGCTTTGTTGAGGGGTTCTCGTTGATTGCTGCACCTCTAACTAAGCTTTTGCGGAAGGGAGTGCCGTATGTATGGACAGACAAGCAGCAAGAAAGTTTCGAGAAATTGAAGAAGGTTTTAACTCTAAGCGCCGGTATTGATTCAACTTTGAGGTCGGGAAGGAGTTTACAGTTTATTGTGATGCGTCACATACGGGTTTAGGCTGCGTATTGATGCAAAGTGGGAAAGTTGTAGCTTACGCTTCTCGTCAATTGAGACCGCACGAAGTGAACTACCCTACTCATGATTTGGAGTTAGCAGCAGTGGTCTTTGCCTTAAAGATTTGGAGGCATTACCTTTATGGTGAAAAGTCTATCATCTATACGGATCACAAGAGTCTTAAGTATCTTCTTACTCAGAAGGAGTTAAACTTGAGACAACGAAGATGGGTGGAGCTGTTAAAGGACTATGATTTCTCAATTGAGTATCATCCTGGAAAGGCTAATGTGGTGGCGGATGCATTAAGTCGTAAGGTGGTATCTGATTTGAGAGCTATGTTTGCCCATTTGAGTTTGTATGAGGATGGTAGTTTGGTAGCGGAACTTCAAGTGAAACCTCTGTGGTTGGATCAAATTAAGGAAAAACAGATATTAGATGAGAAGTTGAGACTTCTAATTCAACAAGTGGAAAATGGTGAAATTGAGGATTTTGGAATAAATTCAGAAGGTGTATTGTGTTTTCGTGGAAGGGTCTGTATGCCTAAGGATTCAGATCTGAGGCAAATGATTTTGAGGGAGGCGCATAGTAGCCCTTATGCTATGCACCCCGGAGGAAATAAGATGTATCGGGATCTTCGTGAACAGTATTGGTGGCCTGGGTTGAAACGTGAGATTTCAGAATTTGTGGGAAAATGCTTAACTTGTCAGCAAGTGAAAGCGGAGCATCAATTGCCGTCCGTCTCTTTGCAACCAGCTTAGATTCCCTTTGGAAATGGGAGCGGATAACAATGGATTTTGTTAGTGGGTTACCTTTAACACCTACTAAGAAAAATTACATTTTGGGTAATTGTTGATCGTCGGCGAAGACCGCTCATTTTCTACCAAAGTCGCGTCACGGACTACTCGTTGCAAGAAGTTGGCGAAGCTGTATGTATCCGAAATCGTGAGGTTGCATGGGGTACTGTATCGATTATATCGGATCGGGATCCTAGGTTTACATCTCGATTTTGGAAAGCTTTGCATGAAGCCTTGGGTACGAAGCTTAATTTTAGTATGCGGCTTTTCATCCTCGATCGATGGTCATCCGAGAGAGTGATTCGATTCTGGAAGACATGTTAAGGGGATGTGTAATCGACTTCAAAGGTAGTTGGGAGGATTTTCTACCGTTAGCGGAATTTGCGTACAACAACAGCCTACTGGTCTAGCATTCGGATGGCACCCTACGAGGCATTGTATGGTCGTAGGTGTCGTTCTCCTATTTGTTGGACCGAGTTGGGTGATCGGCGATTGTTAGGACCGAGATGATTTCAAACGGAAGAAAAAGTGAAAGTTATACGGGCACAGTTAAAGGAAGCTTCGATAGACGAGTCGTCGTATGCGGATCTGAAGCGCAAGGATATCGAGTATGCCGTAGGAGATCAAGTCTTCTGAAAGGTCTCACCTTGGAAGAAGATATTCGGATTCGGAAGAAGGGCAAGTTGAGTCCTAGATACATTGGACCATATCGTGTGGTGAAACGAGTTGGTCCAGTGGCCTATCGATTGAGTTACCTCGGAATTGAGCCAAATTCATAATGTTTTTCATGTGTCCATGTTGAGGCGCTATAGATCGGATCCTTCGCATATAGTACCGGTAGAGAAGAAGTGGAGTTGAATTTGGATTTGTCTTTTGAGGAGGAACCAATGGAAATCTTAGACCGAGACGTGAAGGTGCTAAGAAAGAAGACTGTGCCGTTGGTCAAAGTGTTGTGGCGTAACCACGGAGTGGAGGAAGCTACGTGGGAGCCCGAGGATGCAATTCGGCAACAATACCCTCACCTTTTTCAGCCAGTAAATTTCGAGGACGAAATTTTCTTTTAGGAGGGTAGAGTTGTAACACCACTGAAAATTTGAGTAATTTATTTTTCTATGTGTGCTTTGAGTAATTATTCTAGAAGGTGGAATTTCTTTATTTATTTTTGTGTTTAGTATAGTTCGGGAGAAGAATTAAAATTTATTGGGATGGAATAATATTAATTTTGAGAATTTATGGAAATGGATTAAGTGGCATTGACACATAAGTTAATTAAAGTGTCAAAATGAAGCATAAGATGAGTACATGGTGTGGTGGTATTATTGGCGCATGAGTTGTAGCATGAGGGGAGGAGGTTCGAATCCTTTGTTTGGCATCTAGATGAAAATTTTATTTTAAATTTTCTCGCACATGTATAGCAAGTGTGTCGGCCAAGAGCATATATGGAAAGAGTTGACCATGTTATTTTTGGTTAGTATATCAAGGATTAAGGAAATTGTTAACTTAAGGAAGGGAATCAAGAAATTAAGGAAAGATATGAAGATATGGGGCAAGTATCAAGGGAATTTTTATGGAAACAAAATCATGGCCTTTTGACCATGCATTTGGACTCGGCAATATGGCTAGGGGAGGTTGGCGAATTTTTGCTAGTAGCTTGGTAAGGTTTAGGAGTTTACTTTTGGTCATCTTTAGTTTTTGTGCAAAGTTTTGCAACTTTTCTCTCAACCTCTTTTCCTTTAGCCAGAAATTGATCATTGGTAAGCCTTGATTATTTTGACCAATTGGTCATTTGCTTTTCACTTTAGTGTTCAATTTTGTGCCTTTCTCATTGTGCCGATTTTACCAATACCTAAAAGACCATTCTTTTCTTTTCTTCTCCCCATTGCCGAATATACATTGCTCTCAAAACTCATCTCTTTCTTTCTTTCCTCTTCTATTCTCTTTGAAAATCAAAACAACATCATCATCATTCTTCTCTCATCTTTATTTCTTTTCACTCATATTTTCTCCCTTTTCTTCAATGGCCGAATGCTAGAGTACCCATAGCCGAATCTTCATCAATCACAACATCATTCTCAATCCTGTCTTTTCGACCGTGGAAAATAGGTAAGGGATTCTTTTCGTTTCGATTAGTTAATAGTGGTATGACCGAATATTGATGGTGTCATGAAGGACCATTTGGATCGAAATAAACGTTCGTACTATTAACGTTGTATTCGTTATAATATAGTGCAATAACGGAAGATTGGAACTCAAGTGTTCGAGAGAATCGTAGAAACGTTGGAATCGACTTATTGTGGTAAGGAAATCACATCCTTAAAATCTTTAGTATTTCGATATTATTTTAGATTGGATTAATGTTCCTTTGTCATTGAAGACATTCAAAATAGGGAAGAAAAGGGCGGTGTTTAGCCTTCTAAGAAGGGAGGTTCTGTTATTCCCCCTAAGTACAAGCAAAGGACTGTTTCAGCAATCCGGGATTTTCCACCGGGTTGTGGACGTTCAACCGAGGAAAATCAACTGTTCGAAGTCGTTCGTACTCCCGAACCATTATTTGTTCGTGGATTCGATTCGGTTAGCGAACCATCAATCGGAGAGAAATCGCAAGTAGAAGTCTTACGAAAATCCGAGGGTAAATTTCTAGATCGCTATAGTTAGATCGGTTTTATTATAGATCATAGTGTTTTAATTAACACAATACGTATAGGTGTTGAAGAGCGGGAAAGTTTAGTTCTCTCCATAACCAGGTGTGTAACTTCACACTCATTTTCGGGTTAGATTTCTAATCGTAAGTATTGCGATAAAATCGTGAAAGTGGTAAACTCGGAAATTATGTAGTAATTGATACTTTTGTGAAAATACATGAAAACGGTTAAAACCAAGAATTATGCGAAAAACTGTTAAATTGATTAAATGGGCCGAAAATACTCTAGTTCGATAAATTGGGCCAAAATACTCTAGTTCGATAAATTGGGCCAAAATACTCTAGTTCGATAAATTGGGCCAAAATACTCTAGTTCGATAAATTGGGCCAAAATACTCTAGTTCGATAAATTGGGCCAAAATACTCTAGTTCGATAAATTGGGCCAAAATACTCTAGTTCGATAAATTGGGCCAAAATACTCTAGTTCGATAAATTGGGCCAAAATACTCTAGTTCGATAAATTGGGCCAAAATACTTAGTTCGAAAAACGGGCCAAAACCCACTAAGTCATTAAATGGGCAAATTACTAAATTATTTATTTATATGGGCCTAATGAAATGATTAATGATAAACCCACCGATGTTATGGATTAATTGAAAATCATTATATGATTATATTTTGTTATATACGCATAATTGCATGGGTGGGATATACGAAGAGAAGAATGGCCAGTTGCCAAATATCTAGTTCGGTGGCTCTGCCACAATATGGCTCATTGCCTCTAGTTCGGTGGCTCTGCCACAAATTCGGCTAAATGCCTCTAGTTCGGTGACAATGTCACAATCTAGTTCGGTAGTGCACTACAAAATTATTTAAGGGCTTTAAGCCCATGATTGGTGTGTTTGGCGGGGTGGGTTGACTTGATCCCCACAGGTGTGTTGGTTGGTACGGGGGTGTTAGCGGATGGATACTAGGTTGGTTTGGGAAATTCATATTTCATGCATTCTTGTCTTTAAATTATGTTACTTTACAATGTATGGTTGAAATCATTAATGGGCTCAAGCCCAAAGATGATATCTTGACGATCCGGCCTAAAAATGGTGGTAAGTGAGTTGCACACTGAGTTCTTTGTAACTCACCCAAATTTTATTAACCATTTCGGTAAATGGAAATTGACGTGGACTTGGGCCGAGATGACTTGGTGGAGGCCATACTACAAACTTGGGTTTTTAATAAACTATGACTTTATTTAAGTTTTTATTTTAATTGCTATTATTGGGTTGATGTAATAAGGCCTCTTATTATGTTTTATGGTTTTATTGTGTGGATGGTTTAAATTTTATTTCTAAACTCTTAATATGGTTTTATCTCAAATATGTTAAGTTTTCTTAAGAACATTGGTTTTATAACAAAAAGTTTTGTAGCACTATTTTATCTTAACCCTATGAAAATAAACGAATGTATGAGTGGTGTGACAAACCAAATCTTGTCTAAACGCATAGACCGGGTTTGGGGTGTTACAGTCTTCACCTCCGTATAGGATAGTGGATCGCTTTCGGGATACATCCGTACCTATGTCTTCGTGAGATTTTCATCTCCGTATAGCCGTAGGGAAATGTATTCCCCTAAACTAAACTCAGTCCGCATGAGCCTATAATGGGTGAGGATTGAGGAATCTTCCGGTTCAGGTACCTTTACTCTAGAACCAAACCCCATATAGCGAGCCCTAAGAGCCCGCCCTAGGTAGAACTACGCCAAACCCTAGTGGTCACCCAATTAGATGCTCTACTTATTATTCTCTGCTTACTTTAAATGGTGTATGAAGTACTGACTTGCTTTGTTTTTGCTTTGATTGTAATTGCATGACATTTTCAAAAAAGGTGTTGATTCACATTCGGTTCCTAAATAGATAACTTATCATGGAAAAGGGGTTTCTTGATAAAGTGAAGGATAATGCGGTCGTCCGGATTTGGGCCGAGACAACGCAGCAAGAGAAAGGTGATAGTCTGACCGAGGGATACATATCAGAGTTATGGGATTTCAACCGCATCAGCGTGACTCAGAATAATCTTCAAGAATTAAAGGAGATATGGGACCAGTGGAATGATGAGATCAAGCAGTTGTTTTACTGTAACTATGGAGATTTGCCCTATCTGGTCGATGTGAAGGTGGACAAGCACTTATTTCGAGCCCTCGCCCAGTTCTGGAATCCTGCCTACAGTTGCTTCACTTTTGGGAAAGTTGATTTGATACCTACCGTGGAGGAGTATATGGCCTTACTTCGTTGCCCGAGGATTTAAGCCGACAAAGTATATTCAAGAGCCGCTAATGTCCCGACCTTTTTGAATAAATTGATGAGCATCACAGGGATGAGTGCGCAGTGGGTTGCAGCCCCGATCAAGCAAAAAGGAGATAGTAAGTGTATCCCTTGGAAAAACTTGAGGGATCTGATTCTAGCACATCCTGATATGAAGAAAAGGGTTGATGTTTTCGCTTTGAGTATCTACGATTTGGTCATCTTCCCAAAGGCATTAGGGTACGTAGATGAGGCAGTCTCGGATCTCTTTGATCGACTCGACAAAAGGGTCACACCGCTCCCTCAATTTTGGCCGAAACTTTCAGATCCTTGAACGCATGCTGGAGAGCGGGCGAGGGCGGATTTATAGGGTGTGCACAACTTTTTTTGGCATGGTTCCACAGCAATTTTTTGGAAAGTGGAAAAGGTCACATATCGAATCTTCTCCGAAAGCTATTCTCCCTTGAAAAAGATTGTGGCTACATCGAGACGGGATGATATTACGGAGGAAAAGTGGATGATGATTCTCCAAAGTCTGCAAGAAGAAGACATCGAATAGAGAGCCCCTTGGATGGTCCCCGACAAGATCTTGTACCGATGTGGAGATTTTGATTGGATTCCCCTGCTTGGGATATGGGGAGCTATCGGGTATCCTCCCCTACTCGTGTTAAGGCAATACAGGTCAAGACAGTTCATGCCAGCAACACAAGGGTTAGCTCAGTGCGAGTTCGTATACAAAGGAGATAATTACAAAAAGAAAGTTCGTGAGATATCAAACGCATGGAACCAAACTCGTAGAATGAAAAGGTTTGCTGCTAATCCAATGAATACCCCTGAGTATGACCGGTGGTGGGGGTCAGAGAATCAACGACAACATCCGATAAATAAAAGAACACTTGCAGGTGGTCCCGACTGAACTAGAGATCGTTAAACAGGATTTTGAGAAGAAAAGCTTAGAACTAGGAAAAAGGATCGAACAATTGGAGGAGGAGAAAATGCAGCTGTGGCTAGATGTCGATGTCCAGAAACTAGAAGCCGAGAAACTGAGGAAGGGAAAGAATAAGGCCGAAGAAGATTTGGACAGTTTGAAAATAGATTACAAGAAGCTACGTATGTCAATAAGAACCACTGGTTTGGGTAAAACGTCTGAGCAATGGCGGCAAGAAATCCAAGAAGAAAAGACTAGAGCTGATCAGTGGGAGAAGAAGTTCCATGATACTCGAGTACGGGAGGATGCTTTAAAAAAGAGCTTATTGGAGAGCCAAAATGAAAAGGAGAAGTTAAGAGCTCGGGTGGCGGAGTTAGAAAAGTCACTACACCAGCATCGTAGTTGCAACTCCGTAATCGAATTAAGGGCCAGCCTAAGTAAGATTGAGGAAATAAAAGGGGGGATAGAAGAACTTGAAACCGTGCTACAAAACTGTGAACTCCGGGTTGAACTACTGGAAGCAAATAATAAATGGTGGAAAGAGCAACTTCATTGATCTCAAGACCAGGTCAGGGATAGGGATTACGTCATGGGTGAAGCTTTGGCTCAAGTGCGAGAGGTGGCTAATCATTTACAAACCTTGGCGGTCCAAGTTGATGTATTGAGTTTGAAATATGAGTCTGAGTCAGATCGAGGCCGAGAGTTAGCTTGGCTTCTTAAGCAAGTCAAGACCTTAAGCATTAAGGCAAAGCCATATTTGTAATCCATTTTATGTAAATAAATTTGTTTTCTAGAAAGGTTACTCTAATGAAATTGAATTAGAATTAATGCCTTTTTCTTTTTGCATTCATTGCATTCATGCATCAGCATTGTATTGCATCTTGTGCACTAAAACTCACAAAGAGACTCTAAAATCGTGGCAGTTACCTTGGAATATCATTACGGTATACGAAGAAAGACTAAAGTCATGGACCAAAGGTTGGAAAGATTGGAACAAATGCAAAGAGAGATGCAGGATCAACTACAAATACAGATGCAAGAACAGTTGGCCAAAATCCAATAGGATATGAGGGATCAGATGCTAGAATCCCAGAGAAGCATGATGAGCCAGTTAATGCAATTGCTTGTTGGGGGGCTAGAAAAAGGAAAGAGCCCTATGATCAGCACCGGAGACGACAACGACGACCCTGCTTATCCTCCAAGCTTCACCCTAACGAACACCCAAGCACAACCACAAAGGGTGTCTGTCAACATCAGACCTCAATATCAGACCAGTACTTAGGCACTGATAAACTTCCCGACGGGTTCAGGCTCCAACCCCGGAGACAATCCAAAAAATACCGTTGTCCCTGACCTTGATGATATAGTAGAAATGGGAAAGGCGAGAGTGGAGCTCCCAAAGCAACTGGAAGACCGATGCAAATGGCTTGAAGAGAAATTCAAGGCGTTGGAAAGTGCTGATTACCATTGTGGAATTGATGCTAAGGAATTGAGCCTGGTCCGAGATCTAGTGTCCTTCCAAAGTTCAAAATGCCATAGTTTGAAAAATATAACGGGATATGTCAGTAATGATCAGTTATTAATTCACTGTTTCCAAGACAGCTTGACTGGAGCTGCGGCCAAATGGTATAATCAGCTAAATCGTGCCCAAATTAATTCGTGGAAGGACCTGGCACAGGCCTTCATGAAACAATATGGCCACATGACAGATATGGCGCCTGACAGAATCATATCACAGAATATGGAGAAAAAGCCAAACAAAAGTTTCAGGCAATCTGCTCAAAGGTGGAGGGAAGTCGCCACGCAAGTCCAACCACCACTGCTAGAAAAGGAAACAACCATGCTCTTCATTGATACCCTGAAGGCACATTTTATAAATCACATGCTGGGAAGCGCAACTAAGAGTTTCTCGGACATAGTGATGTTTGGCGAAATGATATAGAATGCAATAAGGTGTGGAAAAATAGAGGTCGGGGAAAACACAAAGAGATCGGTCCCGAGAAAAAGAGAAAATGAGGTAAATAATGCGAGCACGTGTAACAGGGGTTATTAGAAACCAGTCACAACCGAGAACGGTAGCCACTGGCCATCAAGGCCCACCAAGACAAGAGTTCAACACAAGGTAAAATACAGAGAAACTCTAGTTTACGCCTATTCCAATGACGTATAGGGAGTTGTACCAAAGTTTATTTGATGCACATGTTGTATCCCCTTTCTACCTAAAACCAATGCAACCCCTATACCCCAAATGGTACGACGCAAACGCCCAATGCGAATACCATGCGGAATCATGGGACACTCAATAGAAAACTGCACCGCTTTCAAAAAGTTAGTCGAAAGGCTCATCATAATGGGCATTGTAAAACTCGATGATTTATCTGGTACAAAAAATCCGTTACCCAACCATGTTGATAAGGGGGTAAATGCGATAGTCGAGAATGCGGGGAAGAAAATCAAGGTGAATATTGTAGAAGTGAAAACCTCGTTGAGAGAGGTTTGGAAGGAAATGGTAGAAAAATGGTTAATCACATAAGACTCGAGGGACAGATCCCGAGAAGCAAGGAACTATTGTGAGTTTCATGATGAAGAAGATTATGAGATTCAGAAATGCAGTGAATTCAGGGCCCTAGTATAAGGTCTAATGGACAACAAGGAGCTAGAGTTCTTTGAGTATACCGAAAGAGAAGAGGTGTGCGCCTCAAAAGGAGGGTCGATAGAGAAGGTCTATGAGGCCAATCACTCGGTGATAATCATTTCACGACCAAGAATCAACAAAGCTGGAGAAAAAATTGCACCAAGAGTTGTAATCCAGAAACTCGTTTCTTTTCCTTATAAAGATAGCAAAAGGGTACCTTGAACTATGACTGCAATGTGACAATCTCGGGAGAGAAGGGCCCGGTCAGCACGCCAAAGAAGGTCAGATGTAGGTTTCTATACACGTAGCGGAAGGCATTATAATGCCCCAAATACAAAAACTGAACCTGTAAAAGGGAAATCCTTGGTGATCGAACAAAGGAAAGAGAAGCCAGAACTATCTGTTAATGAGCCGGTAACTAAGAAAGAAGCTAAGGAATTCTTGAAATTCCTAAAGCACAGTGAGTATAGTGTCGTGGAACAACTACACAAGCAGCCAGCTCGCATATCGGTACTGGCTTTACTCTTAAGCTCGGAGGCACACCGTAACGTGCTAATGAAGGTGTTAAACGAAACCTATGTCGCTGATGATATTTCAGTAAACAAGCTAGACCGTCTTGTCAACAACATAAGCGCCGATAATTTCATCTGTTTTAATGACAATGAAATACCGTCGGGGGGCATGGGATCCACCAAGGCTCTGCACATCACCACCCGCTGCAAGGGGTATACATTACTAGGGGTACTGATTGACAATGGATCGGCACTAAATGTATTGCCCCTGTCCATATTGGACAGGTTGCCTGTGGACAACTCTCACATGAAGACATGCCAAAATATAGTGAGAACATTCGACGCCACCGAAAGGAAGGTAATGGGAAGGATTGAGATACCCCTCTTGATCGGTCCAAACATATACGAGGTAGATTTCTTAGTGATGGACATCAAGCCTTCTTACAATTTCCTACTGTGGAGGCCTTGGATTCATTCAACAGGGGCGGTACCATCATCACTGCACCAAAAGCTAAAGTTGGTAACGGAGGGCTGATTGATAACGATAAACGCGGAAGAAGACATTATTGCGTCCGTTACCAGTAATGTGTCATACATAGAGGCTGATGGTGAAGCGATAGAATGTTCCTTTTGATCACTGGAATTTGTGAACGCAACCTTCATCGTTGAGGGAAGAAAGATCCCAATGCCCAAAATATCCAAAACTACAAGGATGAGCTTATAACTGATAGTGGGAAAAGAAGCATTGCTTGGAAGGGGACTTGGGAAATACCTCCATGGACGGGTCGAAGTACCAATCTTGACTGATAAACGGGATTGCTTTAGCTTGGGGTATAAGCCAGACACGAAGCAAAGGAAGAAGGATTTAGAGAAAAAGCAAGAGAGAAGAAGAGTGTGATTAAGCGGGGTAGAGGTCAAGTGGGAACCAATGACCTTCCCCAATATATCCAAAACATTCGTGTCAGGTGGAATTATTCACCTTGAACGGAAGATGACATGAAAAGAAACTATTGAAGATATGATGGGAAATCTGAGCATCAACACCATATCTGAAGAAGGAATGGTGGAAGAAAACTTATCAGGCATCCGCCCTTATGAGCCTGGAAGTGTTCTGAACAACTGGACTGCAGAAGAGATTCCTATAGTTTTTAGAGCTGATTCAGAGTAATGTTCAAAACACGCTTGTTTCTTTAAGCCTATAAGCAATAAGAATCCTTTTCTGAAATAGGCTCATGTCCAACATCTTTATTTCAATAAAAAAATGCATTTTTGTGTATCACTCTAAGCAAATATTCTTTTATTCTTTCATTTCATTCATAACCATACCATACAAATAGCTTTTCTTAGATTCATTTGTTCTTTGGATATTCTTTTGTGCCTACAACAGGTCTCTAGATATCAACGACATGAGCGACACTGCTACTGACCCAGAATCTCCTTTTGAGCGAGACATGAGTCTAAAGGGATCTCAAAATTTTGAAGACGACGGAGACTGTAACTTATCTCTGGATTTGTTAAGAATGGTAGAACAAGAAGAGAAACATATTCTACCTTACAAAGAGACAGTAGAGATTGTGATCTTGGAAGAAGGAAAAGAAGTGAAAATTGGAACTTGTATAGCCGAAGAAACAAAACGAGACCTCATTGAGTTACTTCAAGAATTCAAAGATTTCTTCGCATGGCCATACCAAGATATGCCCGGGTTAAGCACTGATATTGTGGTACACCACCTCCCCATAAAAGAAGAGTGTAAGCCAGTTCAACAGAAGCTCCGAAGGATGAGACCCGATGTTGTGATAAAAATAAAAGAAAAGGTCAAGAAGCAATTCGATGTTGGGTTCTTACAAGTGGTTAAATACTCAGAATGGGTAGCCAATATTGTCCCCGTCCCTAAGAAAGACGAAAAGGTACAGATGTGAGTAGATTACAGAGATTTAAATAAGGCCAGCCCAAAACACAATTTCCTATTGCCTCACATTGACACTTTAGTGGATAATACGGCAGGCTACTCACTGTTCTCGTTCATGGATGGCTTCTCTGGATACAATCAGATAAAGATGCATCCTGAAGACATGGAAAATACCACATTCATAACCCTATGGGGAACATTTTGCTATAAGGTGATGCCATTTGGATTAAAAAATGTGGGAGCAACGTATCAAAGAGCCATGGTAACCTTGTTTCATGACATGATGCACAAGAAAATCGAGGTTTACGTCGACGATATGATTGCAAAATCCAAAATAAAAAGGAGCATGTGCAATTTTTGAGGAAAATGTTCTTAAAGTTGAGAAAATTTCAGCTAAAGCTCAATCCAACAAAATGTACTTTCGGGGCCAGGTCAAGAAAACTACTAGGTTTTGTAGTCAGTGAAAAAGGAATTGAGATCGACCCAGACAAAGTCAAGGCTATACAAGAATTGCCTCCGCCGCGCACTCAAAAGGAAGTTCGAGGTTTCCTAGGAAGACTAAATTACATTGCCCGGTTCATTTCACAGCTAACTGAGAAATGTGACCCCATATTCCATCTTCTTAAGAAACACAATCCAGGCTTATGGGATGATGAATGCCAGAAAACTTTTGGCAAGGTAAAACAAGACTGACCCAATGCCCCAGTCTCACATCACCACCTAGTCCAGATAGGCCATTGATACTGTATTTGACAGTATTTGACAATTCTATGGGATGTGTGCTTGGCCAACACGATGAGACAGGAAAGAAAGAAAGGGTGATATACTACCTCAGTAAGAAATTCACTGAGTGTGAAATGAGATATTCGCCAATTGAGAAATTATGTTGCACCTTGATCTGGATAACTCGTAGATTGAGGCAGTACATGTTGTACCATACGACTTGGATAATCTCGAAACTAGACCCTCTAAAATATATGATGGAGTCGACTGCTTTGAATGGAAGGATAGCCAGATGGAAAATTCTGCTTTCCGAATTTGACGTAGTCTATGTGAACCAGAAGGCTGTAAAAGGGAGTGCAATAGCAGATTTTCTAGCTAGTAGAGCTCTAGAAGATTACGAGCCTTTGAATTTTGATTTCCCTAATGAATATCTAATGTATGTGGCAACTATCGAAGAAGACGCTCCAGAAGATTGTCTTTGGAAACTGAACTTCGATGGAGTATCAAACGCTGTTGGTAACGGGATCGGGGTAGTCTTGATATCCCCAAATGGAGATCATTATCCATTTACTTACAAATTAGATTTTGATTGCACAAATAATATGGCAGAGTACGAAGCATGTATCATGGGAATCCGTGCAGCCATAGAATACAAAATCAAATTACTAGAGGTGTATGGGGATTCTGCACTAGTGATCTATCATTTCAAAGGTGAATGGGAAACAAGAGACCCCAAATTGATCAATTATCGAAAGCTAGTTCTGGAATTAATTGAAGAGTTTGATGATATCACCTTCTGTTACCTCCCGCGAGATGAAAACTAGATGGCTGACGCCTTGGCTACATTAGCTTCTATGATCAGAGTAAATAAATAAGAGGATGTGAAGCCTATCCAAATGAGTATTTATGAGGCCCCGGCTCATTGCTACAACATCGACAAAGAGGAAGTAAAAGATGATCATCATTGGTACCACGATATATTGCAATATATGAAGAATCGTGAATACCCTGATCAAGCAACTGAGAATGATAAAAGAATGTTGAGAAGACTGGCTAGTGATTATGTCTTAGATGGGGAGATCCTATACAAAAGAAGAAAGGATCAGGTGTTATTAAGATGTGTGGATGCTGTTGAGGCGAAAAAAATCCTAGAAGAAGTCCATGAGGGTGTCTGCGAAACACATGCTAATGGTTTTGCAATGGCCAGACAAATCATGAGATTCGAGTATTATTGGTCCACCATGGAAGGGGATTGTATCAATTATGCCAAGAAGTTCCATAAGTGCCAAATTTATGGGGACAAGATTCATGTGCCTCATTCACCTATTCATGTTATGACTTCTCCATGGCCTTTCTCTATATGGGGCATGGACGTCATTGGGCCAATCTCACCAAAAGCCTCTAACGGGCACCGATTCATCTTTGTGGTCATCGATTACTTCACCAAGTGGGTAGAGGCTGCTTCATATGCCAATGTCACCAAGTCAGCAGTCAGCAACTTCTTAAAGAGGGATATCATATGCCAGTATTGAATGCCAGAAAGGATCATATCGGGCAATGCATTGAACTTGAACAACAGCATGATAGCAGAGATCTGCAGTTAGTTCAAAATTAAACACCACAACTCGTCACCATATCGCCCAAATATGAATGGGGCAGTTGAGGTGGCTAATAAGAATATCAAGAAGATTGTGGGAAAGATGACTGTGACTTTTAAAGATTGGCATGAGAAGTTACCATTTGCTCTTTATGCTTATCGAACGTCAGTCAGGGCTTCTACCGGGGCAACTCCTTTCTCATTGGTCTATGGAATGGAGGCAGTGTTACCCATCGAAGTTGAGATTCCTTCCCTTCGAGTCTTGTCAGAGCTGAAGTTGGATGAAACAGAATGGATCCAATCCCGATATGATCAGCTAAATTTGATCGAAGAGAAGAGGCTGGAAGCTATCCGTCATGGTCAAATATACCATAAACGAATGATGCGAGCTTACAACAAAAAGGTTCGCCCCAGAGAATTCCATGAGGGGGACTTGGTATTGAAGAAGATCCTACCCCTACAAAAGGATTTCAGAGGAAAATGGATGTCAAACTGGGAGGGACCTTATGTGGTAAAGAAGGCCTTTTCTGGAGGAGCGTTGATATTAACTGAAATGGATGGCAAGACTTTTCCTAATTCAGTGAATTCAGACTCAGTCAAGAAGTACTTTGTTTAAAAAAAAGGGGAAAGAAAAGAAAAAGGAAAAGAAAAAGAAAATAAAAAGGAGATGCCAAGGCAAAAACCCGCAAAGGGCGCCTTCAGACCAAAGGGGTTTTGAATTGAAAACCTGTGTAAGGGCAATTCAAATCGAAAGTGGGGCATGCGGTAGTCTTGCTATGCCTGAATTAACAAAGAGGAGGTATGCTACATCTTGGGGCATTGAAAAAGTACTCTAGATCTCCTAAACACATGTTAAGCTCAAAATGGTCCTCAAGGAGTTCGTACAGAGAAGCTCAGGCTGCGATATCTAGGGCACTTATTTGTCCCCTCACCTATTTTGTATTCCAGCAATGTTTGCTTTCTTTAATTAATCCATTCTTTTCAAAAAAAATTCCTGATAAATTTTAGTTTTGCCCATTATTATGATCCTTTTCAAGCATTTTGCATTGAAATAACGATTAATGGACTAATAATACTTTCACAAAAGGAGTTCTGCGTATTACTCTGGAAGCTTCTAAATAGTACAAGAACCTGAAACAAGACTATTATCTAGAACTCACCAAGCCTAAGGGTTGGAAATATTTGAGAAAGAAGAGTCTAAATTGTGACTATTTCTTTGGATTTTTTGTCAAAGATATCAGCTGAACAAGAAGACAGATATTACGTTAGTGATACAACCTTGATGAACAACGAGCAATGACAACCCAGACATTAAAAAGGGATCATTCTCATTACATTCTGCATTCAACCAAATATCATTCATAACACATCTAGTTAGGAGCATTTGATTCATTCTGATCATTGCATCCTAATCATTTGGCATAAGCATAGGCCCATGAAATCGATTCTACAGGTTATGTCCCCCAGAGGACGGTGTAGCAACATTGGTGAATCTACAGATCTCATCGCCCTGAAGTAGCAGTGGAGCAGATTTAAGTCGTAGATCTTATCTCCTTAAAGTTACAATAGAGTTGATCGAAAATGGCAGATCTTATCTTCTTAAAGTTGCAATGAAGCAGATTGAAGCCACCAGCCTTATCTCTCTGAAGTTGCAGTGGAGCAAACTGAAGATAGTGAATCTTATTTCCCTGAAGTTGTAGTGGAACAGATTGAAGCTACAAGTTGCAAACCTTATCTCCCTGAAGTTGCAGTGGAGCAGGTTGAAATTACCAATCCTTATCTCTCTGAAGTTGCAGTGGTGCAGATTGAAAATAGCGAATCTTATTTCAGATTAAAGTTACAAGTCACAAATCCTATACCTCTGAAGTTGCAGTAGGTCAGATCAAATCTACCAAAACCAAATCTTATCTCCTTGAAGTTGCAGTGGAGCAGATTGAAGCTACAAGTCTAATCTCCCTGAAGTGGATCGAAGCACTAATTCCTATGCCCTTGAAGATAGAGTGGGATGGAATCAGGCTGCTTGAAGAAAGACGCACCAAAAAGTCAAGATTCGGCAAGACCAGGCAATATTGGCCCTTTTTAAAGTCTTTGCTCCATCCTCGTTACACGACAATGAGCAAAGAGGGGCAGCTGTAATAGGCCAATTTTGGCCTAAGCCCAAATCACCATTACAAAATTAAACCCAACCCAAATAAATAAAATAAAAGTCCAAAATTTAAACAGTCCATTTACAATATGAGCCCAAATGACCCAATAACAAAAAAACCCTAAAGCCCAACAAACCCATAACCCAAACTAGCAACAGAAGCCCTAGCCCCTAGCCTAGCCTCTTCGTGCCACTGCCTCCACCTCCACGTCAACCTTCGTACCTCCACAGTTGGCCTTCATCGTACCTGCAAGAAGGACAAGAAAGCAACAGAAAACAGTAGCAAAAAAAAAAAAAAAATTTGTAACGAAATGATGTATTTTTCGGCTATAAAAGCCACAAACAACGAATGTAATTTTTTACACTAAATACAGAGATACGAACACACAAATACAACAATCAAAACAAGAGAAAAGTTTCCAAAGGTTTTTTTTTTATTTTACTCTTTTTATTTTTTTTCATTTCGTTGTTTTATTTTATTTTTAAGAAAGAAAACAGAAAATAAAAAAAGAAAGAAAAAATCTTACCCTTTTTTTGCATTTGCGTCGCCGTAGGCGATTGAGGCCCGCCGATTCCGATGAAAATTGACGATTTTTGGGTCGGGGAAGTTGAAAAGCCAAAAAAATGGCCTTTTTTTTATTTTTCGGCCCCCGTAGACGGCGGCGCCGTTGCCGATGACCGACGGCCGCCACGGTGATCCGGAGACTGGTGGACGGCCAGAGGGAAAGAGGGTTGAGAGAAAAATAAAAGGAGAGGTTTTAGTTTTTTTTTTTAGAATGGCTGAAATGAGATTTTTTTTAAAAAAAATTGGTTTAAATAGAACTTCAAAACGACGCCGTTTTGGGCAGGCCTCTCAAGCACCAAAACGACGCCGTTTTGGTCTGACCAGCCTGCAGACCCAACCCGTTCCGTAGGATCCGCGTGTTTTCAATAAAGGCGCTACTTCCGCATCCGGTCCTTCCGCTTTTGCACCGCGTTTCAATTTAGTCCTATTTCATTTTTTCCATCCTTTTAATTTTACCCTGAAATTTTATTTTCATTTCATTTTAGTCCCATATTTGAACGACGCCATTTTGGAGGAGAATGGAGAATTTCCCATTTAGTCCCTCCTTATTATTCGCGCGTTCAGCTTAGTCCTCCCCTTTTCTTTATATTCCCGATTTTACCCAAAATTTTGTTTAAAAGTTCAATTTAGTCTCTTTTTTGTTATTATTATTATATTATTAAATTAATTAATTAATTTAATATTGTTATTACTATTATTATATTTCTTTTTTTTTGTTTATTTACTTCTCATTATTATTATTTTTTTAGTACACTTATTTTTTTTATTTCATTACTCTTATTATTATCATTTTATCATTTATTTTATTTATATCCTTTTAAATAGTTTCAAACTTTAGATTATTTATTATTTGTAACATTATTATTAATATTATTATCATTATTATTAGTATTATTATTTTTAAACTACTTTACCTAATATTTCTTTCTTTATTTATTCATTAGTAATTACTATTAAAATTTTAAATTAAATTTTAGTTTTTATTTGTTCATTTACTTTTCTTTTTAATTTATTTTATACACAATTGGTTTGTTTTATTGTTTTATTATTATTTACCTTATTTTTTTTATTTTTGCTCTTATTATTGTTATTTATGTTATAGCATTCATTATTATTCGGCTATGCATGTTAGTACCATGATTTTATATTTTATCAAGCATATTATGCCATTATTATTACAAATTCGTGTCACATTAATCTTTGCCCGATACATAAAATTTCGTTTTTTAAAATAAGCAATACTTGCGTTTTTAAAATTCGAAAGGTCGTTCCCTAACTTGCGAGGTTTCGATTTTCTCGATAAATCCAAGTAAATGAACGTTTTTAAAACATTTTTAAATAATCTCGGGAATCAAGAAAAGATCGTGTTCTAACTTATGGAATATGATTTCTTTCTAAAACCGAGATAACCGAATATCTTTCAAAATAATTTTTTGGTGTTTATTCTCGTTTTGGGAATTTAAGACATTGTGTCATAACTTACGGGACGTAACTTTTTTTCTCGATTAACGTAAAATACGCCATTTTCTGTAAAAAAAAAGTTTTCGATTAAGCAATATTTTAACAAAGGATCGTATTTTTAAAATCTCTTCAAATTTTCGACACTAAGACACTAATTAATCAACTAGGTACCAATTTTGGGCGTTACGAGGGTGCTAATCCTTCCTCGTGCGTAACCGACTCCCGAACCCATTTTTCTGAATTTCGTAGATCAAAACCGTTGTTTTAATAAATCAAATCTATTATTAAAATGACCAAATTACGAGGTGACCCGATCACACCTTGTCAAAAAAAAGATTGGTGGCGACTCCCATTTCTTTTCGTTTTCAAAATCAAAGTCGACCCCAACTTTCAAAAAAATAGTTTCGACAGATTGTCATAGAATTCTTTGTGATATTCTGATATATTTATTACATTATCCGTATTTATGCTTGAGCTAAGTCGCACACTGAGCTTCATAGCTCACCCATTTACTTTACCTCCTCAGATAGTTCACAGGATTAGGGATTAGCGGCGTCTTGGTGACTCGAATTGGGTTTTTCTCACATAAGATGGTTTAATTTAATTATTAATTAGAATTTTTGGACTTTTGAACTAGTTTTCGGACTTTATTTTTTGTTTTGGGTTTTCTATCAGATATTAGTTAAATGATTTAAATAATTCGTCTGATTTATGCTAATCAAAATAAAATTTTTGATTTTCAAAATAAAATAAGTAAAATTAAGAAGCTAATTTATATTGGCTGTTAATGGTGAATGTTTTTTGTAAACACTTATTTGGCAATGACTAAGTTTTCTAAGAAAGAATTGAATTGTGTTTTTTGCAAATTTATCAACTCGATAATATACAATATTTTGGAAAGCAAATAATCTGTTTTCTCTGTTTTTTGAGTAGGCGTTGTCACCTTCAAGATACGGCCATAACGTCTAGGCCGGGTTTGGGGTGTTATATTTAAGCTTAAAAAAATTGGGTAGTCTCTTAGTTTCATATTTATTTATTTATTTTTGAAGCAAAAAAAATTGGAAGCAGACTTACAACGGGATCAAAAGTAAGAAACTAGGGTTATCAAAATTAAGCAATTCAGGTATTTGATATTTGTTTTTGTTTTGTCATTTGAGATTTTTTTTTCTTGGTTGATGAAAAACACTCAAAGAACTTCAAGAAATACAATTGAATACTGAATACGCAATATTTTAAAGTGAAATTCTCTACAATTTCTTTTTTCAGAAAAGAAAAACAAATGCCGAATACCCAAATTATTATTTAATCTTGGTATTCTTAACCTCTTACTTTCTATTCCGTTGTAAATTTGCTTCCAATTTTTTTCTTCAAAAGAAAATGAAATCCGAAAGTAAGAGATTCTCGAAATGTTTTTGTTCCTAAAACTTGTATTACATGGAGAGAAAAAAAAAAGAAAATTAGGTGTTGTGCTCTTTTTTTTAATGAGGTAGATTAAATTTTAATCTAAAACTTAAATTTATTCATTTTGATCTAAAGTTAAAAAACAATTCAATTCTCATATATTCCCATTTTAAGAATTATCACTGTAGTTTAGATTTTCAATACGAATTTGTTGAGAATAAAAGTCTCTATTTTTGGGCAGAATAACTATAGACGAAAGTTTTGGTAATAGCCCTACTAGTGACATATATTTATAGGGAGAGAAGGTAGGATCCTTGTTGAATTATAGAAGTTTATTTCAACTAGAAAAACGAACTCCTAGTCTAACTAGGAGTATAGGAGACAGTAACTCTAGAAAAACGAACAGGGGTCTCATCTTCATTAAGGATTACCATCTAAGTCACCCATTCGGTCTCTTCTTAGGCATACGGATATTTTTTTTGTCTCACCGCTTAGCACAAGTTATTCTCGGCAGGATACCCTCCCGGTCTCACCTATCTAGATATTCTACTAGGGACATCACTCCCTAATATACTCAGTACTCTTAAATAAACACCGAAATTTTGATAAATAATTCATTAATCGATTAATCAGTTCCATAACCGAAACATGCAATATATGAAATAAATCACAATAATTTATTCTAATATTCATGCAAACGCTAATTGTCTAGATAAACGAAATATAAATAAAAGAATAAAATAGAAGAGTAAAGAGAATACTCATGAATAAATATATTTAAGTGCAGTTCTGGAGCAATCTCCACTCGCAATTGTCTTCACATTGCAATAGAAAGAATTCTGACTACAAAAAAAAATAAAACTAAAAACTAAAGAAAGAAAACTATGTGGCTAGCTCTAAAAGTGATTGTCTAAAAAATTGGGTAATCTCTTAGTTTCGTATTTATTTATTTATTTTTGAAGCAAAAAAAATTGGAAGCAGATTTACAACTGGATTGAAAGTAAGAAACTAGGGTTATCAAGATTAAGCAATTCCAGTATTTGATATTTGTTTTTGTTTTGATATTTCAGATTTTTTTTTCTTAGTTGATGAAAAGCACTCAAATAGTTTCTAGAAATACAATTAAATACCGAATACCCAAATTGCTTAATCTTGGTAATCTTAATATCTTACTTTCCATTCCAATGTAAATTTGCTTCCAGTTTTTTTTCTTCAAAAGAAAATGAAATCTAAAAGTAAGAGATTCTCGAAATCTTTTTGTTCCTAAAACTTGTATTACATGGAGAAAAAAAAACAGAAAATTAGGTGTTGTGCTCTTTATTTTAACAAGGTAGATTAAATGTTAAATCTAAAACTTAGATTTATTCATTTTGATCTAAAGTTTAAAAAAAAAAATTAATTCTCATTATTCTTATTTTAAGAGTTTTGAGATTTACCCAATTCACTACGAATTTGTTGGTAAAATCAAAGGTTTCAATCCCCGGCAACAACGCCAAAAACTTGACCGTTTCTAAATGTGTTATCGTTTAGAGTATAAATACTACACCAAAAATATATAATTAAATCAGCAGTGTCACAAGTATACGGGTTCAATTATAGTATAGTAGTGTTACAACGAAACACTGCTAAGTATTCCGAGGATCTTACTCAAGGGATTGCAGATTGGAGAATCTTATTATTAAATTAATTATAGAAAATAATTACTAATCTAATCGAGTCACAACTTAGTAGTTTAAAACCTATTAAAGCATTAATTAAACTAATTAAATTAATTAACCTAAACTAACCTAATGGAATTTCCTATTCCTAGTGTCAAGAATGCGAGCCCCTAACCTATGATGGATTAAATCCCTAATTAACCATTAAGTCGCTAATTACCCTCAATTAAGTTATTTACCACCGTTAGCTAAGAATACCCTCTTGGTCTCATCTTCATTAAGTATTACCACGTAAGTCACCCTTTCGGTCTCTTCTTAGGCATATGGATACCCTTTCGGTCTTACCGCTTGGCACAAGTTATACTCGACAAGATACCCTCTCGATCTCAACTGTCTAGATATTATACTTGGGCGTCACCCTTTAATATACTCAGTACTTTTGAATGAACACCCAATTTTGGATAAATAATTCCTTAATCGATTAATTAGTTCCATAATCGAAACATGCAATATATGAAATAAATCACAATAATTTATTCCAATATTCATACAAACGTTAATTGGCTAGATAAGCGAAATATAAATAAAAGAATAAAATAGAAGAGTAAAGAGAATGCTAATGAATAAATATGTTTAAGGGCGGTTCCGGAGCAATCTCCACTCACAATTATCTTCACATTGGAATAGGAAAAATTTCGACTACTAAAAAAAAAAAAAAAAAAACTAAAATCTAAAGAAATAAAACAATGTGGCTAGGTCCAAAATTGATTGTCTATTAGGGAACCTCTTTATATAGGCTAATTTTGGTGTGCTTTATGCCTAAAATACCCTTGATACTTTGGGTGAAAGCAATAAACAAAATCTAAGAAAATTTGCCTAGATACGATTGCTGACGTCATCATTGCTTGCGCCCCACGTTCAGCTTGTGTCTCAACATAGGGGGTGTGTCGTGACACGACACTGATTTCTTGAGTTTGGAGTTCTGGTTTCACGTGTTGCGTCTCGAGAAGCTTGGGTGTCATTCTTAAGGCCTTTGGGCTTAGAAATACACATCATGCACACTCAAATAGACCGATTAGCACTACCTAAGGCCTGTATTGGCCTAATAGGTCAACTAACATCAATTATTGCGTAAAAACACTTATTTTGCTAATAATTAAATCTAAACTAAGAAATGCAAAAATGTAATAAAATATATTAAAATTCCTAGAAAATAAGCTCATTAAGTGTCGAAATGTACCAAAAATACCACTACGTTTGGCAGCAAGTCAATACCCATGCTTCGATATCGCGATATCACTGTGAAGTGCCTTGATCTTCTTCAATTCAGCACTGTCAGGGGTATCACGAGTTTCAGGCTTTGATGTTGCGATACCCTCTTCTAGGTGATATTTTCGCTCATGTTTGGGCTTCCGATGACTCCCTATAACACTTAATCAACCATTAGGATCCCTATGACGCATTTGACCAATTCGGGTCTCAAAAGTAGCATAAAATGCACTAATTCACTTATTAAAGCAAATGACTAAAACTAAGTAAAAACACGACAAAAACATATAATTTGCTCGAGAATAAGCTCATTAAGTGTAATGGAGAGTCTAATTTGAAATATCAAATTAAGTGTAATTAGGTGAATTTAATTGAAGACCAAACTGTTCAACCTTCCTCACAGGAAACACCATGAAGCTACAAAACTGAACCTAATCCTGGATCCCGTGCCAATAAAGAAGTAACTCATGAGGATCGAAGGCTTCGGATCGATGAACTAGATGAGTGGAAGACACACTTCAAAGAGAAACTAGGAATACACGAAGTAAAACCGAAGGAACCCCCAGACGAGCTGATAGGAACAACAAATCACTTCAAAATAGGGGATTAGGTATTGGTGAATAAGGAAGACCCTCGAATCACCACTTCAGACATCAAAACAAACGAAGAAATCACCTTTAAAGTACTTAATGTCTTCCTATACAGATGATCGAGGTAAGCAATCTAAATTCAAAGACTTTTCGTAAACATTACTCGACTTAAACTATTTATCAAAAACCGAATTGATCGCATGAGAAAGGATTTTCACCTCCTCAAACCACCATGACCATACGAATGAGAGGTAAAGTCTAGCTTAAGACTATAAACGAGCGCTTCTCGGGAGGAAACCCGAGCACTAACCCCATTAATTTTTAAATTTTTTTAAATTCTTCTTTTACTTTTATTTTTCCTTTTTAGCACCTAACTATAAACTAACCAAAGTGCAGATTTCCAGACCATACGGCCTTACACACGGTCGTGGCCGTGGCCGTGTGGCCACCACAGGAAGGTACAAGGGCGGGGGCAACCACCAGATCCATAATCTCTATTTAGACCCCCCTTCTTCCTTTTTCTTCTTCAGTTGTCTTTCTTCTTTCATTTTCCATTATTTACTTTTATTTTTATTTTTATTTTTATTATTTACTTTTACTTTTATTTTTATTTTTATTTTCATTATTATTTTCTTCTTATTCTTCATACCATTTAGATTTAGCTTAGGATACAATAAAATCAGGCCACCGCTTTCGAGAGGATTCAATTTCAAACGGTTCAAGACGCTCCCCCACGTTCACCTTTGCCAATTCCTATCCGGTTTCTTTTCATTGACTCCATCCAAAATTCAGGAAGTTTCACTTCTTTCCCTATCTTATGATTTTATTATTATATTGCTATTATTTATCTTTGTACATTGAGGACAATGTACATCTTAAGTGTGGGGGGGTTAACTATAGTAGTATTTGAAAATCCTTGAATTATATCTTGTTTCTAAAGTAAGTTTCACATATTATGATTAGAATGAAATTTCCTTTGATTTATGATTTTTATTGATATGTTTTAGATTAAGTCATTGATAATTGTGCATTGATAATTAAATTCTAAGAATACTAGAGAATCAAGCATGATAAGTCTATTTTTTAGAAATTAAAAATTTTCTAGGTTGTCTACCTGAATTTGAATATTACTTTGAAGTTTGAAATTTACAAGGTTGATATCAAAATACCCATAATTTTTGTGAGATTTTGAGCCTTATAGAGCATAAATTCTTTTTCTTGCTCACTTTATTGATTATGAGTGTGTCAACATTGATTTGTTATTCTAGAACTTGCATCGATTATACTTATCGAGACCACACTTTTGACTTGATATACAGAGATGATGAAGGCACCTTGGATCTAACCCACTTACTCCACTAAAAGCCTACCTTCATAATTAACCCTAGTAAACCCCTTTTAATCCTAACAACCCTTTTTATTGACTCAACAGCTAATATTAACCCAAAACCCTTTTTATTTGTTATCACCATCCTTTTTAACTACCCTTATATCGAGATTTGATTTGATTAACTGCCTAACTATGATCTTTATTACAATAAGTTTTTCTTTATTATTTAGTTATGTTCTTTAAAAAAACGAAGTATATTCATCATCAGTTTTATGATTAGGTGAGCTTATACGTTTAAATCCCATTTATTGAAGAAGAAGCTCGTATTAGAGTATTATCAATAGTAGTATTATTAGTTTTCAATTGATGTAATTATTTTTATTCAGTTCGTTGTTTCTGATTAGGTAATTTGTCAGGTCAATCTCGATTCTAACCCTCTAATTCACCTTTATCCACACCTTAACCCAAGCCCCATTACAACCTCAAGTAAAGACCTTTTGATTTGTGTATCATCTCATTTTATAGTGGTGGAGATTTGATTTTCATGCAAGCTTATGGGATTAACTGTTCATGTTTGACTTTTGAGTGCTTAATTCTGAACCTTAAACACCTCGAGTGATTTGAGTGAATCTTTTGCGAGGATGTCAATCCTTGTCGATTTTGAATCAGGGGTAATTATTTAGATAAGGGGAAACACCTATGTTTTATGCTACAAATATATGACTTAGATTGTTTGAATCTTTAGGACTCTTTGAGTTGAATTATCCATGTATGAATTATCCTTGAATTATGACGAAACATTATTAATGACTATTATGATTTAAGGGAAGTTTGTTTTAATTATGAGTTGAGAATTTTGCTTGAGGACAAGCAAAAGCTTAAGTGTGGGGGTATTTGATAAACCGTAAAAGTAACATATTTTAATACCACATTTAGTATGCTTTTGGATGAATTATCCCTTATTTTATGTAAAAAGGTGCTCTTAATCCTTTCTTTTCATGTTATATACTCAGGAAAGCACCGGAGGATGAAAAGAACGAGAAACGGGCTTAAAACGGGCCAAATGGGCCAAAGCACAAAATCGACACGGCCTGGGCCCAAGACCACACGGCCGTGCCTCCTCAATAATCTCGAACACGGTCTAGCCACGAGATACACGGGCGTGTCACCTCATTAAAAGTCCAAACACGGCCTGGCCACGATTCACACGGGCGTGTGCCATGGCCGTGTCCCTGCTGCGGCCAAGAGAAGTTTTGCTCAGATTTGGATACTTGGAGGCAAAGAAACACAATCCAAAGTCTATTTAAACACCCAAGTAGGAACTCCACTCAGATTTGGATACTTGGAGGCCAAGTAAGGCATCTCAAAGCCTATATAAACACCCTAGGGGGCAACTTATTCGGGGAGTTCGACAGAAACCCTCTGTCGAGGGGAGCCCAAAGCTATCGTTTAGGGGCGTCTTGCTAGGCCAGAGAGGGTAGATTTGTGGGGATTCACTCAGGGATAGCCAGTTGATCCATCTCAAGAAGCCGGAATTATACTCAAGACGGAGGATCTCCTCTTCAATTCCTTCAGGGGGTTTTAGGGATTTCTTATGTTTTGTTTTATCTTTTCTTCTAAGATGTTTTCTTTTACTGTTATGAACTAAACCCTCAGATACCTGAGGGGGATGAAACTTATATGAATCTTGTTATCGTTGCTGAACTATATGATAAATATTTGATTTGTTCTTAATTATGTGTTCTTAATTCTTGTGTTGATATTTCACGGATATCGATTCAAGTTTGATGTGCTTAGGTGGAGGAGCAAAAGTCCCTGCCTAAGAGTAGATCTAGCATAGTTAAGCGGAGTTGATCGCGCGCCTAGAGATAGGGTGACGAGGCGTTGCCGGATTAGGGTGAAACCTAATATGGGAGTCCATAGGTCGAGTTAATGCAATTCTATGGGTTTTAATTAGAAAGAGATTTCAATTAATCAACCTAGGGTTAGACGTTATTCGCCTCAAAAGAGGGTTTAATATAAATTAGGGAATCCTACGGATCAAGTCAAGTGAATACATCGTGCGTTCGTGGTTAGATAACAAGTGAAGTCTAGGTTGATTCTTCCTTGGGTGTCGCCTTAATTAATTGGTTTTTCCTCAAGTATTCTCCCAAATTCATTCTTCTTTGTCTTAGAGTCTTTAAGTTTAGTAGTTAATTAATTTAGATTAAACAACCATTCGCTTAATTCTTAGGCTAAATAATAGAAAGAAAGTTAGTATTAGTACTTTTAGTTCCTTTGGGTTCGACAATCTGGTCTTGCCTAAGCTATACTACTGTTCGATAGGTGCACTTGACTCAATCGTTGTCAGAGTTAGTTTTCAGGTTTGATCATTCTCTTTATAAATTTTAAAACTTGACAGACATACGATCAAAGAGTAAAGAGAATGCTCATGAATAAATATATTTAAGGGCGGTTCCGGAGCAATCTCCACTCGCAATTATCTTCACATTGGAATAGGAAAAATTTCGACTAAAAAAAAAAACTAAAAACTAAAGAAAGAAAACAATGTGGCTAGGTCCAAAATTGATTGTCTATTAGGGTTATAGGAACCTCTTTATATAGGCTAATTTTTGTGTGCTTTATGCCTAAAATACCCTTGATACTTTGGGTGAAAGCAATAAACAAAATCTAAGAAAATTTTCCTAGATACGATTGCTGACGTCATCATTGCTTGCGCCCCACGTTCAGCCTGTGTCTCAACATAGGGGGTGTGTTGTGACACGACACTGATTTCTTGAGTTTGGAGTTCTGGTTTCACGTGTTGCGTCTCGGGAAGCTTGGGTATCGTTCTTAAGGCCTTTGGGCTTAGAAATACACATCATACACATTCAAATAGACCGATTAGCACTACCTAAGGCCTGTATTGGCCTAATAGGTCAACTAACATCAATTATTGCGTAAAAACACTTATTTTGCTAATAATTAAATCTAAACTAAGAAATGCAAAAATGTAATAAAATATATTAAAATGCCTAGAAAATAAGCTCATTAAGTGTTGAAATGTACCAAAACTACCACTACGTTTGGCAGCAGGTTAATACCCATGCTTGGATATCGTGATATCACTGTGAAGTGCCTTGATCTTCTTCAATTCAGCACTGTCAGGGGTATCATGAGTTCCAAGCTTTGATGTCGCGATACCCTCTTCTAGGTGATATTTTCGCTCATGTTTGGGCTTTCGATGACTCCCTACAACAATCAATCAACCATTAGGATCTCTATGCAAAAATGCATACCCTCTGGTTGTTGCATGTAAATATATTCCTCAAGTTCTCCATGCAAAAATGCGCTTTTACATCTAATCGCTCAAGCTCCAAATCATGCATGGCCACAATACCAAGCAAAGCTCGAATCGAACTATGCTTCACAACCGGGAGAACACATTCATGAAGTCCACTCCTGGAATTTGATCAGTAACCCTTTGCAACAAGCCTTGCTTTATATCCGGGTTCTTCAACTCCCCGAGTCCCTTCTTTCTTTTTAAACACCCATTTACAAATAACAACCTTTTTACCTTTAGGAAGTTTCACAAGATCCCATGTTCTGTTTTTGTGGAGCGATTCCATCTCCTCTTGCATAGCAAACATCCACTTTTCTGAGTCTTCACAGCTAACCGCCTTAGAATAATTAGACGACTCTTGGTTTGCATCTATATCTTCCGCCACATTTAAAGCATAAGCAACTAGATCAGCCTCGGCATACTTCTTTGAAGGTTCAATTTCTCTCCTAGTTCTGTTTTTGGCGATAGAGTATTGTGGTGAAGAAGCAACTCTATTCTCAATTTTTGTACTGGCTTGAGGAGTCAACCCTGTATTAATCTGATGCTCCACCTGCTTTTGATTTTCTTTATTGGAAGAGTCTTTAAGAGATAAGTTAGGTAGCATAGCAGTTTCATCAAAAACAACATCTCTTCTAATCACAACTTTTCTATTTTTAGGACACCATAACTTATACCTTTTACACCACTTTTATAACCAAGAAAAACACATTTAATGGATCTCGGTTCAATTTTTCATTATCAACATGAGCATACGCAGACACCCAAAGATCTTTAAATCGTAATAATTAGCGGGATTACTGCACCATACCTCTTGTGGAGTCCTTTTCTCAATGGCAACGGATAGAGATCGGTTGATAAAAACATGCGATGAGAGGTCGCTTCGCCCAAAACGACTTTGGTAAGTTGGCATTTGACAACATACATCGAACCTTCTCCATGATCGCTTCGTTCATTCGTTCGCAACGCTATTTTGCTTTGTGGAGTATGACGAATCGTCAAGTGTCTCACGATCCTTCGACTTGCACACGCTTTATTAAACTCATCGTAACAAAACTCTAAGCCATTGTCCAATGCGGTATTTTATTTATTTTCCGTCTATTTTTCAATCATAGTTTTCCAAGACTTAAATGCGAAAAACACATCACTTTTCTGCTTTAGGAAGAATGCCCAAACTTTTCTGGAAAAATCATCAATAAAAGTTAGCATATAATTAGTTCCACCTCTCGAAGGCACTCTTGATGGCCCCCACAGATCAGAATGAATATACTCTAATGTTCCCTTCGTGTTATGGATTCCTCTGGTGAATCGAACTCTCTTTTGCTTCTGAAAAACGCAGTCCTCACAGAACTTCAGTTTGCAAATTCCTTGCCCATCAAGAAGTCCTCTTTTGCTCAATTCTCCCATGTCATTCTCACCCATATGCACTAGGCGCATATGCCAAAGTTTAGTAATATCATCACCTGACAAGGAAGAGGACGCGACAGCTGCATCACTAATAACAGTAGAACCCTGCAAAACATATAACTTGGCAGTCTTTCTCTGCCCTTTCATCACAACGAGGGAACCTTTGGAAATCTTCAAAATCCCACTTTCAGCTGTGTATTTGTACCCTTTTGAATCAAGAGTACTTAACGAAATTAAATTTCTCTTCAATTCTGGAACATGTCGTACGTCACTAATTATTCTGACAACTCCATCAAACATATTAACTTTAATTGTTCCAACTTCGCGATTTTACACGAAGCATTATTTCCCATTAAAACAACACCTTCGCATTAATCGCTTCGTAAGTTGTAAACCAATCCCGATTGGGACTCATGTGGAAGGTGCAATCAATCAAGTATCCACTCCTCGCTCACTTTAGAATTGTTGATGTAAGCGACTAGAAGTTCACCATCGCTGTAGTCTTCTACAACATCAGCTTCACCGAAATTTTCTGGTTGTTTTACCTTTTGATTCGCAGCCTCCCTTTTAATCTTGTTCTTTAGCTTATAGCACTCAGATTTAATGTGCCCTTTCTTCTTGCGTAAGTTACAAGTTTTACCTCTGTTTTGAAGACTTCGATCTACCCTTAGATTTACCGCGAGGATTCCGTTCTGTGTCCTTCCACGATTATCATCCGCATTCGATATTGTCTCCCACGAACAATGAGACCTCTCTCCCCGAGAGTCGGGTTTAACCACAAGATGCTCATCTTATCATACGAGGTCAAAGAATCATAAACCTCATGAACCGTGAGAGACTCGCGGCTATATAAAATTGTGTCTCTCGAAGGTTGAATAAGACGGGGCAACGAACAAAGTAGAATCAACCCTAGATCTTCCTTATCATACTTTGAACCTCCATGGCCTCCAAGTTTGAGAGAATTTCTTTAAACATCATTAAGTGTTCGTGTACGACGCACCTTCCTTCCTCCAAACGATGAGCATAAAGACGTTGCTTCATATGCAACTTGTCAAGTTAGAGTTTTCGACATACATATTTGTTCTAGCCTCTTCCATAATGCAGCGGCGGTCTTCTCCTTCATCACATCCTGCAAAACTTCGTTAGACAAATGCAGATGTAACTATGTTAACGCCTTTCGATCCTTGTGCTTCTTCTCTTCCTCCGTCAATGTCGAAGGCATCTTATCTACCCCTAGCAGGGCTTCCTATAAATCCATCTGTGCAAGAACTACCTGTATCTTTATCTGCCACAATGCGAATCTGGTGTTGCGATCCAACAGCGGAATTTCATACTTCAAAGACGCCATTATCATGATCGAGATGAAAAACTCGGAAGCTCTGATACCAATTTGTTAAAAATATAACGTCGGTAATGACAAATATATCGCAAAGAAAAGAGAAATAAAAATAAAGAACACAAAGATTTTACGTGAAAACCCTTTCGGGAAAAAACCACGGGCAGAGGAGAAGAAAATTCACTATGTCGAATTCGAATAATTACAAGAGGAATAGACTATGTCTATTTATAGGCTTGTAAAACCATATTCTAATAGGAGTGTAGTAAGATTGAAACACCTTATTCTAATAAATATCAAATAGATGGAGTTTAATAAGGTTTAAAAAACCTTATTTAAAATAAAATAAAAGGAGTGTAGTTCTATAGGGATTCTTCTTTTATTTTATTTTACCATTGTATTTTATTTAAATAAGGATTCGGGTCACTTAATTCTAACAGATTGAAAGTAAGAAACTAGGGTTATCAAGATTAAGCAATTCGGGTATTTGATATTTGTTTTTGTTTTGTTATTTTGGAGTATTTTTTTCTTGGTTGATGAAAAGCACTCAAAGAACTTCAAGAAATACAATTGAAAACCGAATACCCAAAATTTTAAAGTGAAATTCTCTGCAATTATTTTTTCATGAAAGAAAAACAAATACCGAATACCCACGTTATTTAATCTTGATAATCTTAATCCCTTACTTTTTATTCTTGTACATTTGTTTCCAATTTTTTTTCTTCAAAAAAATGATATCTGAAAGTAAGAGATTCTCAAATCTTTTGGTTCCTAAAACTTGTATTACATGGAGGGAAAAAAAAAGAAACTTAGGTGGTGTGGTGTTTATTTTAATAAGGTAGGTTAAAACTTAGATTTATTGATTTGGTCATTTTAAGAATTATGACTGTAGTTGAGATTTTCACTAGGAGTTTGTTGTTCCTTTGAGCAGACAAATTGTTTTTCTTGATTACATATAACGACCTTGTTATTGTAGTTTAAATTTCTTCTCTAAGACTCTTAAAAGTCTGCAACAAACTTCACCAACTCTGTTAATAGTTCCTCCTGTTTTGTTCACCTATCTATTCCTTATCCTACCCCTTCTCTTTCTCTAACACAATTTTTTTATCACTAAATTTATTATTTTTGTAGTTTACTTATAATAATAGAAGAGAGTAACCGTTGTGGCATAAACTTGTTTTTGGCCTTTCTGAGTTGCTGCCAAAATATTCATGCAATTTGAACAAACTAATAAACCTAGTCCTTGAAGATGCTGAAATCATTTTTTCTTCTTTTGCAAGACATTTTCTCAAGAAAAAACAGTTGATAACCAATAGCACAGGGCTTGATCTTCATTAATTTATAACATAGGCCACTAGAAAACAACCACAACTTAGTGGTAAAAATAAATTAAAATATAATAATATCAACATTTTTAAATTTTGGTTCAGTATCTTTATTGCTCTTACAGTAAATTGACAGCGACAGTTTTCTACATTGCAATTTCGGACAAAGGTCTCTATTACGTCGCTTTTATTACAACTTTGAGGGGAATATCTCATTCGGTTACCTAAATTATAAAACAACCAAATTTCACTGCAAATTTATTGGTATTGTAACATCCAATGTTATATGAGCTGAGTATGAAATTCCGTTATGAAACATACGCTGAACCTTAAGTTCACACTAGCTGATCTCTTTTTATGAGATACATACATCCATTTTTGAAGTCTCATGGTTTTATTTTTATTAAATGCCTCAAACCTATAGGCTAGCTGATATGGGTGTTGAATGGTTTGAATTGGTTGTTGAAGTGGATTAATAAAATATTTGATGCATTACATTATATTAAAATCCTTCTTCGGATATTTTCTCATTAAAGTTTGATATCACATATACTTCAACTAAAAATAGATAATCTTAATGTCATTGAACGTTAAGATTTTATAAACAACTCGCACCTTGAGATTCTCTTACGATGTAGCATTTAATCTTATATTTCAACCGACTATTGCCATGATGTCATTGACGAAAATTCACACCTAACTTGTAAAGCATTATGCCGATTGAGTCTTAGCGGCATCGGCATTGTTGTCAGTGCAGGACGACGTGGGTTCAAATGCGCTGAAGCGCATTATCCTCCTATTTAAAAAGAGCAGATATGATAATAACGTATAATAAGATTAATGTTAAAAAAAAAAAACTTACAAAACATTATCTATATTGACTCGATGTTTCACAAATATAAACTCAATTATATACCTATATCCTACCAAACCCTCAAATTAAAAAATTCCAACAGTCAACATTATCCAAAACTACAAACATGTTCCAATTTTGGTAATAAAAGATTGATCATTCAACCACTAAATGATACTGACATACCGTATTACAACACACTTAAGACTTTTAACATGACAAATGCGATTTCGAATGACAACGTGAGCTAACAAGACTGGAATGAACTTTTCTAGTTCAGCAAACATGACAGCATGCGTGTAACATAGATCTTCTCTTAACTGTTTGTAAGATAATCTAACTAATTTCAATTATAATAAAAATTCTAAGTCACTGGTTGAAGTATCCACCCGACATTTCGTTAAGAAATCAGCTGTTAGACTCAATCAAATCTCTTTATTTTAATAATAATTGCCACCTAACAAAAGTGGACTGATTTAGTTATTCAATATGTCCTTTCTTTGAAAATATACATTCAAATCTTTTAGATTTTAAGCCTGCATTTAACCTAAACTGATTTGCTTTCAACAAACTTTGCTTAATCTCACGTGTCCATCATATATCTTCCCTTTACATTTTCATGAGCTGACGTTGGAAGACTTTGGTAAATTCTGAAAATTATATTTAAATAGGCTAGTGTGTAAAACCACATCTACATGAAAAGGGCTGGTTCTCAAGAA
This sequence comes from Gossypium sturtianum, assembly GCA_025698515.1. NCBI lineage: Eukaryota > Viridiplantae > Streptophyta > Magnoliopsida > Malvales > Malvaceae > Gossypium > Gossypium sturtianum. The sequence continues at coordinate 9,318,795 of CM046948.1, forward strand.
AATAAAGAATGTTGACTTGGTTAATTCTACTTCAATCTAATTAATTTCAAGTATAAATCACGACTACATGTACATGAGCAGGGTATGATTAATTTTCAAAGAATGAGTTTATCATCTAACTAATTTGGAAAAAAAATTAAAAGGAATTATAAGAAAATTTGTTGATCTAGAAAGAGAGAAAAAAAATCCTTGTGAAGCAAGCATTGAAGACATAATTCAGTTTTAATGGGCTAGTGGGTGCAACAACTATGTTGCAGGTTTGAACCTAGTGTAAAGATCACCATTTTAGCCCAATCAAAACCTAATCTGACAACCTCTAAACAACTACTCTAATCTTTCCTATAAAACCCCTTTTCTCTATCTCTGTCTCATATCACTTCTCAGACCAATAAGCAAAGCTTTTTGCTATCTAAGCTTTGATTAAATGGGGATTTTGAACAAGTTTTCCTTCATTTTCCTTGTCATTTTCTTTTCATTGTCTGCAAATGCTGAAGTTCAACGACATCGATTTGTTGTATGTTCATTTACTTCTTTCTTTTGAGATATATATATATATATATATATATATATATCTTTCTGATAAATTGGTTGTCATTAGACATTTAAATAAAAAACTTGATGTTGGTTGGTGAATGAAACAGATTCAAGCAACAAAAGTGAAGAGGCTGTGCAAGACTCACAACACCATCACTGTTAATGGCATGTTTCCTGGACCTACCTTGGAGATCAAGAATGGCGACACCCTTGAAGTTCAAGTTGTCAACAAAGCCCGATATAATGTCACCATCCACTGGTAATTTAATAACTGCAAATTCGTTCATGCACGCATGTCATCAGCTTTCATTCATTTCTAGTTTTCATTTGCACGTTTGAATTACCCTAACCACTTTGATATACAGGCATGGTGTGCGGCAAATGAGAACCGGATGGGCAGATGGACCGGAATTCGTGACTCAGTGTCCGATTAGGCCGGGAGGAAGTTACACTTACAGATTTACAGTTCAAGGACAAGAAGGAACATTGTGGTGGCATGCTCACAGTTCATGGCTTAGAGCCACTGTTTATGGAGCTCTCATCATCCGTCCCAGAGAAGGCAAATCCTACCCTTTCCCTAAGCCGAAACGCGAAACACCGATTCTTCTCGGTAAAGATTCCTTTTCGGTTACGAGTACAAATGATTGTGATGATCAAAATGAAATGTTATGCTGATGAATATGATTATGATTATGATTAGGTGAATGGTGGGATGCAAATCCCATTGATGTGGTGAGGGAAGCAACAAGAACAGGGGCAGCTCCAAATGTCTCTGATGCATATACCATCAATGCTCAACCTGGTGATCTCTACAAATGCTCCTCCAAAGGTAATTTGCTCCGAACCAATTGAATTCGTACCGCACATTCGGGTGACAAAGCCGATGTTATTAACTAATGTTTCTTTTTTGCAGAGACTACAGTAGTTCCTATCGACTCCGGGGAGACGAATCTCCTCAGAGTGATCAATGCCGCCTTGAACCAGCCGCTTTTCTTCAAAGTAGCCAACCACAAGCTCACTGTTGTTGGAGCTGATGCTTCCTATACCAAACCCTTCACCACTTCCGTCCTCATGTTAGGCCCCGGCCAAACCACTGATGTTCTTATCCGAGGTAATCAGCCACCATCTCGATATTACATGGCAGCTCGAGCCTACCAAAGCGCGCAAAACGCACCATTTGACAACACGACCACCACCGCCATTCTCGAATACAAGTCTGCCTCTTGCGCTGCCAAAAAATGCAATGCACCCACTCCAATCATGCCTTCTTTACCAGCCTACAACGACACCAACACTGTCACCGCCTTCAGCCAAAGCTTTAGAAGTCGAGAAAAGGCCGAAGTCCCAACCGATATAGATGAAAGCCTGTTCTTCACAATCGGACTCGGACTCAACAACTGCCCACCCAATTTCCGAAAACGTCGCTGCCAAGGACCCAATGGTACACGTTTCACAGCGAGCATGAACAACGTCTCATTCGTGCTCCCGCGCAACTTCTCTCTGTTGCAAGCTCACCAACAAGGAATTCCAGGCGTTTTCACCACAGATTTCCCAGCAAACCCTCCATTGAAATTTGACTACACCGAAACGTAAGCGATCGCTCTTTCAACCTGTTCCGGGAACCAAGTTGTACAAATTGAAGTATGGTTCAAGCGTACAAATTGTGCTCCAAGACACAAGCATAGTGACACCTGAGAATCATCCAATTCATCTTCATGGATACGATTTCTATATCATTGCACAAGGTTTCGGGAACTTCGATTCTAAAAGGATACTTCTAAATTCAACCTTGTTGATCCACCTATGAGGAACACTGTTGGAGTGCCTGTGAATGGATGGGCAGTCATTAGATTCGTCGCTGATAATCCAGGTAAACACTCTTCTTCATCATTTCAATTACTGCTACTTTTTCTTTTATGAAATAACCATTCATTTTGATTTTTGTTTATAGGAGTGTGGATCATGCACTGTCACCTGGATGTTCATATCAATTGGGGTTTGGCAATGGCTTTCCTTGTCGAAAATGGAGTTGGTGAATTGCAGACCATCCAACCGCCACCGCCAGATTTGCCCATATGTTAAGAGGTTTCATCAGTTATCACGCCGTAATCAATGAAATTCATAAGCCCAATAACAGGGGTGATTCCATTACCATTTTTTGTTATTAGTATTTTTCTTAATCATTTTGTAGCATACCAATTCTTCCCTGAATTTGGGAAACTAGTTTAATCCTCTGTTCCATTGGATAGCTTTGCTGTATTCTTTTCATTACAGAGAAACTTCTAATCATAAATTTCGAATCTTTAATTTTCATTTTAATTTTTAATTATCCCTTTACGGATTAAAGAAAATACCCAACCTTAATTAACAAACTCAATTGCGTAATTGATTGAAATTAGATCATCCATTCCCATAGCCTAACCCAAATTTCCTCTTAATCTATCTATGTTAATTTGTTCTAATTATTAAAACAAAAAGACAATTACTTGTCAATTTACTCTAATAAATTATATATCATTTTAAATACTAAACAAGTAATATTTCTTAGAACAACGCTAAGAATAATACTAAAAGGCGATTCTATCTATCTCGTAAAATAAAAGATAAGCAAATATCATTGAGTAAGAAAAGATTGAAAAACGCTTTTACATCTCACAATTCTATAAAACAAAGCTTTTGTCTATGTCTTTGGGTAGGAAAATAAATTTAGTTACTCGTAATTAAAGAGATGTGCCGTAGATTTTATTGTAAACTTGGGGAAAGAAAATAATATTCAGGTTAAGTTTTTGTTAATGAAAAAAATAATCTTTTATATGAGAAGGCTTGTATTCCAACCAATCCTTTACAGTGATAATACAAAATAAAAATATTTAACATAACGAAAATCCTAACAATAACAAATAACATCTATCATATATTAATAATATCGCTTAACAAAAAATTCCTAATACAAAATAACCATAAATCTTAAAGTCATATTAATCTAAAACTCCTTTCAAAATTGCGCCACACACCAATCAAACATACACACTCAGAGACAAAATAATAATAATAATAATAATTGTCGAAACCATTTTTTTGAAAAACGGGGATCGACTTTAGTTTTGAAAACAAAAATAAAACGGGAGTCGCCACCGATCTTTATTAGGTGTGATCAGATCACCTTTGTTTTAATAAAACGTTTTGGTTTACTAAAACGGTGTTTTTGGTCTACGAAATTCGAGAAAACGGGTTCGGGAGTCGGTTACGTGTGAGGAAGGATTAGAACCCTCGTCACGCCCAAAATTGGTACCGAATTGATTAATTAATGTCTTAACGTCGAAAGTTGAAAATTTGGACAAATTAAAGATACGACCATTTTTTGTTAATGTTAATTTCGCTAAAAACTTGAATGAGTTGGAATAAACATTAAAGACCATCTCATCTCGAGGCAACGAAATGCCACATCCAGTAAGTTAGGACACGGCACCCCGAATCCATGAGAATAAGCCCGCCTTTTATTTAAAAGCACGTGTATTTTAATTTTAAAAAAATACTCGGTTATTTAGATTAAACGAGTAAAACCGAAACCCAGTAAGTTAGGGCACGACCTCTCGAATTTCTAAATACAGAATATTGTCATTTTTAGAAATTCTTATCTCGAGGTAACAAAATGTCACATCCAATAAATTAGGGCACAACACTTTGAACTCTTGAGAATAAGCTTTTTATTTTAAACCTATATTTTTATTTTAAAAGGATATTCCGTTATTTAGGCTAAACGAGAAAAATCGAAACCCAGTAAGTTAGGGCACGATTTTCTCGAATTTCCAAAACGCAAAATATTACCTTATTTTTTATACTAAAACGATAGCGAGTCTAACATTTAACAATGTGCATTTATTTTGTTTGGAATAAAATCAAGCAATTTAAATTGGATAAATGCGTTTGGGCTTAAAGCGCTATGCGATGACATGAAGCAACAATATGGTAATAAGCATGGAACAAGTATACATGAACACAATATAATACGAGCGAATGACAATAAGGCAAAAGATATGAAATAAACGAATTTAAAAACACAATGGCAACAATCAAGCAATATACATTATTTAAATGTTTACATCGATAATCGAACACCAATGAATTAAACAATTTTAAAAGAAATAATACATAAAATAATTTTAAGATAAACGTTAAAGAAAGAAAAAAAATAATATATATATATATATATATGAGTTTAAAATAAGTAATATATGAGAAAATTGAAATAAATAAATAAAATAGCAATTTAAGAATAAGCGAATGTTAAAATTACATATAACATAGTTTATACTAAATAATATGTGAAATTTAAAATAGATAATATAATTTAAAATAATACATAAGTTGAAATGAATAATGAGAAAAAAAATGTAATATACAAAAGTTTTTTTTTATAGAAAAGATGCTATGTCTATACAAGAAAAAAACAAAATAGGTTATATATATATATATAATGATTTTTAACAAGGGATAAAAAACAGTTTTAACATAATATATAAAAGCAAGTTTTTAAAAAATAATAATAATAAAGAACATATAACACATTTCAAAGTAATTAACAAATGAAATAATTTAGGATAAATAATGCAAAACATTTGACTATACGTAATATATACATAATTATAAAGCAAATCATAGTTTAAAATAGTTAATGTATGCAACGAAATTCGAAATGAATAATATGTACATATATATATGAAAACAATTTAATACAAATGATATATAAAACTTCATATGAACAATAATAACAAAACAAGCTTGCAAAATAAATGAATAAATTACACAAAGTCGTGGACAAAATTAAAAATCTAGCTTAACACAAGGTATGAATCATAAATAATCAAAAGCTGATTTAGGAGCGAAACGAATGGTGTGAAACTATTGGGGACTAGATGGGCAAAATTTCCCTAAATTCCCATGCGCACATCCAGTTGACAGCTCCAGGGATCAAATCGAAAACAAAATGAAACCTGAGGGGCAAATTTAAAAGAATAAAGAAGACAGAGAACAGGGCCTAATCGAATGGGGTTGCGGAAGAGAGGGAGCATTCGCGTAAATTTCCCTTTGAAGGGACATGCGCAGTAACTCCTACACCAAACGGCGTCATTTTCTTCAAAGTTAAAACCCCTTTTTTGTTTTGCTTCAATCTTAGTTCAGAGAAGAGAAAAAACTGAAACTTTAAAGCTTCTCCCCCTCTCCCTTTCGTCTTCTCCGATTAAAAAAGATTCTCCGGCCGATCGTCGCACCACCACCATGTCCGGTGGCCAACGACCCGTGGAGATGGGATTTTATCCCCGTTCGAAGCCCCGTTCAATGCCACCCTTTTGTTTTGAAAACCCAAGAGAAGAAAACCCCCCTTTTTGCTTTCGATTTCGGCTTCGACGACGGAGAGGAGACTCCGACGACGCGCCCCGGGGTTCAGGTAAGTTTTCTCCTCTCTTTTACTATTATTATTTCGTTGTAAGAGAGAAAAAAATTAAAAGAAAAATAAACAAAAAGAGACTGAAAAAAAATAAGCAAATCACCTTAAGAAATCTATTCTTATTTTCTGATATTCGTTAAAGTTCGTAAAAAACTACAAAGAATAGATCTCGGCTTTTAAAGCCAATTTACAAACTCTTCGATTCTAATTTTTTGTTTGTTTTCCATTTATTGCTGGTGTCTTTTGCATGCTTTCTTTCTCTGCTCATCGTGCTTGTTTCGGTGTTAGGCGACGTGATGATGGCGCACGTGGAGGAGCCAAGGGTCGATACCAAAGGGAGTTGGGGAGGTGGTGGCTGCTGATGTTTTTTCTTTGAAATGGGCTGGTATAGATTGGGTTAGGGTTTAGTAAATTTGGGTTGGTTTATTTTTGTAATTAGGCTTTTGATAGATTGTTATTATTGGGTTTTAATTTGTTTTTTGTTGGGCCAAAATTGGCTACTACAGCTGCCCCTCTTTGCTCGTTGTCGTGTAACGAGAATGGAGCAAAGACTTCAAAATGGCCAATTTTGCCTAGTTTCACTGAATCTTGATTCCTTTGGTGCTTCTGTTCTTCCAATAGTCTCATTCCATTCCTCCGCATCTTCAGGGGTATAGGAATTAGTACTTCAATCTACTTGGCCGTAACTTCCAAGAGATAGGGTTTGATGTGATCTGCTCTACTGCAACTTCAGAGAGATAAGATCTGATTTGTAACTTCAACCTGTTCCACTGCAACTTCAGGGAAATAAGATTGATGTCTTTGATCTACTCCTGTAACTTCAGGAATGCAAGATCTGCTATCTTCAATCTGCTCCACTGCAAACTCAGGGAGACAAGATCTGATGTCTTCGATCTGCTTCGCTCAGGAAGGCAAGATCTGCCGTTCGATCTTGGTCCATTATTGCTTAAGGTGACAAGATCTACAATCTTTGACCTATTCCACTGCTAGTCAGGGAGATAGGAATGGTGGCTTAAATCTGTTCCAATACTGCTTAGGGAGATAAGATTTGCCATTCGATCTTGGTCCACTACTGCTTAGGGTGACAAGATCTACAATCTTCGACCTATTCCACTGCTGGTCAGGGAGATAGGACTGGTGGCTTAAATCTGTTCTACTACTGCTTAGGGAGACAAGATTTGCCGTTCGATCTTGGTCCACTACTGCTTAGGGTGACAAGATTTACAATCTTCGACCTATTCTAATGCTGGTCAAGGAGATAGGACTGGTGGCTTAAATCTATTCCACTACTGCTTAGGGAGACAAGATTTACCGTTCGATCTTGGTCCACTATTGCTTAGGGAAACAAAATCTGTAATTTTTTATATTTCTACACCGTCTTCTGGGGGACTTGTCCTGTAGACTCAATTTCTTATGCTTATGACTATGCCAAATGATTAGGATGCTGTGATCGGAATGAATCTAATGCTCCTAACTAGATGTATTATGGACGACATTTGCCTGAATGCAGAATGTCATGAGAATGATCCCTTTTTTTGTACAACGATTAGGATGCAATGATCGAAATGAATCAAATGCTCCTAATTGGATGTGTATGAATGATATTTTCATGAGAATGATCCCTTTTTATGTTTAAGGTGTCATCACTCATTCTTCATTAAGGCATCATCACTGACGTATTACGCTGTCTTCTTGTTTGGGTGGTATTTTGACCGAAAACCTAAAGAAACAATCGTATTTTGCTCAACTGGTTTGCCCCAATGTAACCTCAAGGTCCATTCCATGGTACCTCTGGGACTTTAAGGCCTATACCATCCTCAGACCCTCTCACTGCAATTCAGGGGGATAGAATCTGGGTCATCTTCAATCCATCCCACATCGACTCAGGGGTAATCAAATTGGTCCGCTACATCTTCCATTCCTTGGGTGTTATGACCGGATGTATATAAATGTCGAATTTCTTTGAGAATAATCCCATTTTAATGCTTGGGTTACTCGTTATTTGTCGAGGCTGTATTACCGATGCAATATCTTGTCTTTTTATTCAACTGATACTTTTGACAAAAAATCTTAACAGGTAGTCTCAAATTAGACTCTTTTCCAACCTTTAGTTCTGATGAGTTCTAAACAATAGACCTGTGTCAGGTTCTCGTATCATTTAGAAACTTTCAAAGTAATATGCGAAACTCCTTTTATGAAAGTGTTATTAGTCCACTAATCGTTATTTCAATGCAAAATGCTTGAAAAAGATCATAATGATGGACGAAACGAAAATTTATTGGGAGCATAGCTCGAAACAAACAAGTTAATCAAAGCTAGCAAATGCAATGAAGAAGAAAGTTTATTAAGAGTTTATTTTGAAAAGAATAAGGTAATCAAAGATAACAAACTCAAAATGGGTAAAATGGAATCTAGGTGCCCCAGATATCGCAGCCTGAGCTTCTCTGTACGAACCTCTTGAGGACCATTTTGAGCTCAATATGTGCTGAGTGGATCTAGAGTACTCTGTTGATGCCCCAAGACTTAACATCTCTCCTTCTTGTTAATTCGGAGAAAGCGAGACTACCGCATGCCCCATTTTCGATCAAAATTTGAGCTGCCCTTTTCGGGTTTTCAACTCAAATCCCTTTTGGTCTCAAGGCGCCCTTTGCGGGTTTTTGCCTTGGCCTCTTTTTTTTCTTTCTTTTCTTTTCCTTTTGTTTTTATCTTTTTTTCTTTTCTTTTCTTCTTCTTCTTTTTTTTTTTGAAATATTTTTTTTATTTGAACTCATAGGATTAGGCAAGTCCTGGTTATCCCTCTTAGTCAAAATCAACACCTTTCTAGAGAAGGCATTCTTTACCCCATACGGTCCTTCCCAGTTTGGCATCCATTTTTCTCAGAAGTTCTTTTGTATGGGAAGGATCCTTTTCAAAACTAGGTCTCCTTCATGGAATTCTTTAGGGCGAACCTTTTCGTCATAATCTTGGATATCTTTCCACCTCTTTTCCTCAATCAGGTTTACTTGATCATATCGAAATTAGATCCAACTTCATCTCTGATAAGACTTGAAGAGAAGGAACCTCAAATTCGATGAGAAAGGCGTTGCCCCGGTGGGGGTCCTAGCAAACGTTCAACAAGTACAGATGCCAATCCTCATGAGCCTCAATCATTTTTCCGCAATCTTCTTCTTCTTTTTTTTTTTATTTTTTTTACCATTCATTTTGAGGCGATACGGTATTTAATCTTGAGCGGACTGCAAGCTTCTGATGTCGCGCTATTGTTCAAATTTTATACATCGTCAGATATGATCTATTTTTGGGATTCTATATCGACATAGAAATCGCTGACTGTCGACTTTGTGACATCGGCATATGAAGTAGCTTCCGCCCACTTGGTGAAGTGATTGACGACCACATAGGTGAATCGATACCCGCCAGAAGCTTTTGGCAAGACTGACCCACTGCGATCCATGCCCCACATGGAGAAAGTCATAGATTCTGCTTATTCTTTGTAAGGTGGGATCTGTTTCTCATCTTATTTTACCATTCTTAACAAATTAGGAAATGATCTACAGTTTCGGTCATCTTCAAAGTCCTGAGATCCCTCTAGACACATATCTTGCTCAAAAGTAGACTCTGAGTCAGTAGCAGCATGGCTCATGTCGTTGATATCTAGGGACCTGTTATAGGTACGAAAGAATATTCAAAGGACAAATAAATTTAAGAATAATTATTTATATGGTATGAACATATTGAAATAAAGGAATAAAAGAATATTTGCTCAAAATGAGATACAAAAATGCATTTTCATTGAAAATATGGATATTGAACAAAAGCCTATTTCACAAAAAGATTCTTATTGCTCCTAGGCTTAGAGCAAGAAGCGTGTTTTGGACATTACTCCGAATTAGCTCTAAAAATACAAGGATCTCCTCTACAGTCCCATTGTTCAAAACACTCCCAAGTATATAAAGGCCGATGCTTGGATAACTTTTATTCCTCGGTTCCCTCTTCGGATACTCCATTGGTGTTCTGATTTCCCGATTTTTAGGCTTCTGATGACTTCTTCAAGGAATCGCAACTCTCTTGCCCTCTCCTTCAATTATCACAATTTACTGCTTCGTTCGGCTCATCGAACTTAACAACCTCTATTTTAATAAACCTTTCGACCAATTTCTTAAATGCATTGCAGTTATTGATTGAGTGACCCGTTATTCCCGCGTGATACTCACATTGAGCATTCGAATCATACCATTTGGGGTATGGGGGTTGTATTGGTTCCATGTAATGTGGAGCCACCACATGTGCATCAAATAGGCTTTGATACAACTCCCTATATGTCATTGGAATTGGTGTAAACTGGAGTTGCTTTGTACTGGATTCTTGTTTTGATGAGCCTTGACGACTAGTGGTCACAGCCCTTGGTTGACCTGCAATGACTGATTTGGAATGCATGCTCAAGCTGTTCACTCCATTTTCCCTATTTTTTGAGGTTGATCTTTTGACACATTCTCCCGCATCTATCTTTCCACTTTTTATGGCATTCTTAATCATTTCTCCAGTCATTACGACATCCGATAAGCTCTTTGTAGCGCTCCTTAGCATATGAGTGATAAACGGGGCCTTCAGTGTATTAATAAAGAGCATGGTCGTCTCTTTCTCTAAAGGTGGTGGTTGGACTTGCGTCGCCACTTCCCTCCATCATTGGGCATACTGCCTAAAGCTCTCACTCGATTTCTTTTCCATATTCTGTAGTATGATTCTGTCGGGTGCTATGTCCGTCACGTGGCCATATTGTTTCATGAAAGCTTGTGCCAAGTCTTTCCATGAACCAATTTGGGCACGGCTTAACTGGTTATACCACTTGACCGCAGATCCGACCAGGCTATCTTGAAAACAGTGGATTAACAGCTGGTCATTGTTGACGTATCCTGTTATCCACCGACAGAACATCGTAATATGAGCTTCAGGGCAGCTAGTCCCATTATACTTCTCAAACTTCGGAGTCTTAAACTTTGGCGGGAGTACCAAGTTAGGGACTAAGCTTAAATCTTTTGCATCGATTTCGCATTGATAATCGGCGTCCTCCATTGCCTTAAACTTCTCTTCCAATAATCAGCATCGGTCCTCAAGTTGTTTTGGCAAATCCCTCCTCGTTTTCTCCATCTCTGCCACATCGTCGAGATCCGGGACAACGGGATTAGTTGGATCATCCCCTGGGTTAAAACCCGAGCCCGTTGGAAAGTTTATCTGTGCCGAAACACCAGCCTGATATTGGGGCCTGAGGGTAACAGGTACTCTTTGTGGATTCTCATCTGGTTGTGGTGAGATGTTTTTCGGGGTAAAACTCGGAGGGTGAGGAGGTTCTTCATTGTCATCACCAGGATTGGTAACAGGGCTCTTTCCTTTGTAGGGTCCTCCGGCCAATAGCTGGGCCAGCTGGTTCATCATGTTCCTTTGGGATTCCAGCATCTCTTGTTGCATTTTTGCTAATTGTTCTTGCACTTGATCTTGCATATCTTTTTGCATCTGTTCTAATCTTTCTAGTCTCTGATCCATTGCTTTCGTCTTGCGACGGGTATTGTAGTGATATGTAGTTAGTGGATTTTGGTTGGTTTCCAGGGTAACTGTCATAATTTTAATTAATCAAGGTCTTTTTATGAAACTTAATGCATATGATGCCATGCAGATGCATGAATGCACAAAGAAAGAAAGGCGTTGATTCTGAATTCAATTCCATTAGAACAACTTTTCTAGAAAACAAATTTCTTTACATAAAACGGATTACACATATGGCCTTGCCCCAATATTCAAAGTGAAGACATTGATCCTTTTCTTCGTATCCAGATGTAAGGTCAAATCTCGCGAACCTTCCGATGGATGTCTCTACTGGCTCCTTTTGCTTGATCTGGGCCACGTCTCATTGCTCACTTATCCTTGCGATGCTCATTAGCTTCTTCAAGAATGTCGGGGCGTGACAGTTCTTGAATAATCTTTGTCGGTTTGAATCCTCGGGCAATGATGCAAAGTCGCGTATCCCTCCACGGACTATCAGCCTTCTCTTGTTGTTTACTCGGACCCTATTCGGACGGCCGTACTATATTCCACAATATTAAGAAATTCGTTTTCTTATGACAAGTTTTTCTATTTAGCAATCAAATATGAATCAACACCTCCTTTCTAAGATGATGCGATGCAATGCAATAAAAACAAAAGAAACACGTTAGCACAGGAGAAACAAACAAAATAGAGTACCTATCCGGGTGACCACTAGGGGTTTGGAATGGCTCTACCTAAGGTGGGCTCTTAAGGCTCACCATATGGGGTTCGGTTCTAAAGAAGGGTACCTGAACCAGCAGATTCCTCAATCCTCACCCATTATAGGCTCATACGGACCGAGTTCGGTTCAGGGGAATACATTTCCCTATGGCCATGCGGAGATGAAAATCTCACGAAGGACATAGGTACGGATGTATCTCGGAAGCAATCCACTAGCCCATGCAGAGGTGAAAACCTCACGGAGGCGTAGTTTCTACTCCCACTTAAGGGTGCGACCACAACGGTCATGCAACGCAATGTGCGCAAGAAAATAACAATCATATGCAATGACACAAACGAATGCAACAAAAGGATCGTAATTTTCAAATTAAATTTTCAAATTGAATTTTCAAATTTTCGAGAAAGGACAGAAAATAATTAATTTACGGCCTGGCTCTCTTTATGTCCCCAGTGGAGTCGCCAAGCTGTCAAAACTATTTTTTTGAAAAACGGGAATCGACTTTGGTTTTGAAAACGAAAATAAAATGGGAGTCGCCACCGATCTTTATTAGGTGTGATCGGATCACCTTTGTTTTAATAAAACATTTTGGTTTACTAAAACGGTGTTTTTGGTCTACGAAATTCGAGAAAATGGGTTCGGGAGTCGGTTACGTGCGAGGAAGGATTAGCACCCTCGTCACGCCCAAAATTGGTACCATTGATTAATTAATGTCTTAACGTCAAAAGTTGAAAAATTTGGACATATTAAAAATACGACCATTTTTTTATTAATGTTAATTTCGCTAAAAACTTGAATGAGTTGGAATAAACATTAAAGACCATCTCATCTCGAGGCAACAAAATGCCACATCCAATAAGTTAGGACACGGCACCCCGAATCCATGAGAATAAGCCTGCCTTTTATTTAAAAGCACGTGTATTTTAATTTTAAAAGAATACTAGGTTATTTAGATTAAACGAGTAAAACCAAAACCCAGTAAGTTAGGGCACGATCTCTCGAATTTCTAAATACGAAATTTAATAAGGGAATCCATAGATCGAGTTAATGCGATAATAGAGGTTTTAATTAGAAAGAAATTTTAATTAATCAACCTAGAGACATTTTCTCTTATTCTTGAAGAGAAATATTAGCATTATTTAGGGATTTTTATGGATCAAGATACTAAGTGAATAAATTGCGTAATTTAGATTGATGATGACAAATGAAAACTAGGTGAATTCTTTCTTAGGTATTGTTTCGCTTCTTGGTTGTTTACTCGATTATTTTCCTAATTTGCTCATTGTCGCGTTCATAGTTAATTAATTTAGCTAATTTTAGTTTTAATCAATCACTCAAATTTATCGGTTAAATAATAAAAAAAGATAGTAATTACTAGTACTTTTAGTTTTTGTGGGAACGATATCTTTGGTCACTGTAGCTATACTATTAATTGATAGGTGCACTTGCCTTAGTCAGATTTTTAGTTGGTTTCGTGGACATCAGGTTTTTGGCGCTATTGCCAGGGACTAAAATATTAGGAAAACTTTATTTCTATTAATTTAGCCATTTTTTATTATTTTTTAATATTTTTGTTTTAAATTTAATTTTACATTCTAATTTGTTTCGTTTGTTTGATTTCGACAGGTTCTTTTGGTTAATGACTAAATGAAACCCTTTGGAACCATTATTTTTTTATAGTGAAATTGAAAAGACTGATGATCTACCATAAATCATACTATTATTTACATCCCTTTTTACCCATAATTATAGCTTGTTTAATAGTAAATCAAAACATTTTATTATATATTTAGGTTGTCATGCATAAAGTAGTAATTTATGCTTTCTAGTAGTTTTATTACATTTTATATATCTAAATAAGGTTACATGGTCTTGTAGGTCATGTCGGGAGCTAAAGATGCTTATTTGGGCCAAAACTGATGCCTATGTCTCGACACCAAGATACTGATGTCTTAACGTTGATGAAAAAAGCTAAAAACAAGTTCTGGAGCAAAATTGTCTTTGATGTCGCAAAATCGACCTTCGTTGATTCTCGACATCAGACTCTGATGTTGCAACACTGCAGGTCTGTGTTGCAACCAACCCCTTGTGCAACCCAAAAACTCCTACACGTTTTAATTATGTTTTGGAGGGAAATTAGGTGTATTTGTCCCAATTGAACTCTAAGGACTTCAAGGATAATTTATACACTTTAATATTCCGAGTTTAGCCTATATAAATGCCATTGTAATCAGTTTAAACAGACAATTTTTAGGGTTTTGATTCTTAGTTTTTTCTTTCATTCTTAGTTTCTACTTAGGTTTTTTTTATGTTCTTGCAATCGGAAAATCCTATTCTGAAGTGAGACTTTTGCGAGGGGAGATTGTTCTGAGACCACAATTTCATCGATGAATCCATGATCATCTCTTTTCCTTAGTCTCTTATTTATATTTCTTTCTTTAACATTGTTAGATGAATGTTTTTGTAAAGATTAGAATCAGTTTGTGTTTTCTACATATTTTGCATGTTTCAATTCTTTAATTTAATTAATTACTTGAATGATAAAGTTTCTTAGCGGATCAGCTGTTTGGGAAAGGAAGAACGTAAAACAAACCCTAGGCCTGACAACCATAGAAGGTCATTTAGGTGGGAATTAGCCCAAAATTGGTATGACCTATCAGTGAACACCTTAACCCCACTGGACTGTGAGGTCGAAAGATAAGTAGTTCTTTGTAATATCCGGGATTTATGGCTTACGCATTAATGCTAAATTATATGAAGGAGCATGCCTATGAGTGTTTTGAATGTGTTTTTATGAATTTTGAGAACTTTAGAATATAGAAGAATGCCTTAGAAAATATTAAATTTTAAGTATTGAAAGGGAATTGAACAAAAGAGGCCTTAAGAGAAATAGTAGGGGAAATTAGACACAAAAAATGCCTTGGTAAAGTGGCATGAAGGCGCCACTTAAAGCTCTGGTAAGTGACGCCATATGCAGTGGGCAAAGGGCTTAGGTTCGAGCAGCAAGGGACGCAAATAGGAGTTTTATTTTGCTGCAAGATTGAGCAATAGTGGACGGCAATGGGGCACTAAGGGATGAGTTTAAGGTTCCTTTTAAAAATTCGTCTAAGTTAAGAGATAATTGTGGATTTATTTTTATTATTTTGAATGAAGTGATAGAGAGAAAAATAAGGGATTTGATAAGTGAAGATGTAGTGGCCGAATGTGGGGCTCTAAGGGTGCATAATCGGTTTTGGGGTTTTGATAGGGGAAGTGTGCCGAAAATTCATAGTTGATAGTTTTGTTTTTCTCTTTTTCTTTCTCCAAGTTCGGTCACTTAGTGCATTAAGGGTCTGCTAATTTTTCTAATCTCTTCCAAACCCATCTTTTCTTTCCTTCCCTTCAACCTTACCCCTTCCTCTTGTAGCCGAATATTTCATGACCATTTGGGAGCCATAGCGAATCTTGAAGGGCCTTATTCTTCTCTCTTTGTCGCAAGTTTTAAAAGCCAAAAGAGTTAGCCAAATCTTTTCTCTTTTAGTCTCTTCAAGCAAACGTTGGTGGTAAGTATTCCTCTTAGCAATCGGTTTTATCTTTTCTTATTTGGTGAGTCGAAATCAAGGGTAGGCCTTGATTTCTAAGGATGGCCGAATATGCTTAAGGCCATATTAATGTGTTTCTTTTGGTTGTAACCAGCGTAAAGGTGTTCTTTTGGGATTTGAGGTACTCAAGGTAAGCAGTATGTATTCGGCCAAGGGCCATTTATTGAGATTAAGTGTCAGAACCGAATCTAACATATACCTATAGGGATCTCGACATCGCCAAGAGCAAGTAGCAATTTCGGGATTTAAGATTCGCAAGGTAAGTGAACCTGAACATTCGGCCAAGTCTATATTTAGTGATTCAAATATGTTTCTTAGTTATTTAGAAGCTGAAACTAACCAAGTCTGGTGATCTAGTATTGGCCGATTACAAGGAAGGAGTGTCACAAAGTTTCGGGATTTGATTAGTAATCAAATCGGCAGCAAGGAACTAAGGATCTAGAGTGTTAGATCGGGATTTTTGGGATTTTAGTGAAAGCATTAAGTAAACCAGGTGTGTACCCCACACTAACTCTTAATAGATTTATGGCATCAATTTAATATATGTGTTATAATAATGTGAAAAGTGGGCAAAGGTACCATGTGATGGTACAAAGTACTCAGGTAAGTAACCTTAACATTATGTTAATAAATGATATGAATAATAATGTGATATGAATATTTGGAATATGGTACATATGTGAATATCAATAAGAATGTGGAATAAGGCATAAGGCATGATATTGCATATTCTGTGTGACATGGGGCATATGGGTTATGTGGAAAGGGGAAGTGATCTGGTGGTTTATACCACAATATCTGAATGTGGTGACTCATGTCACGAAATCTAAATGTGGTGACTTATGTCACAAAATAATGTCTGTGGCTATGCCACAAAATTTATATAAGAGGCGATGAGCAAGTCGTCACAAAGAAGCGCCTTCGATGATGTGTAGCGGATGGAGGGTCGACTTAGTAGTCCCCACGGTGTGATGGTTGGTACGGGTGATGTGTAGCGGATGGTTATCTAGGTATGGGTTCGGGTTTGCATCATTATTTCTATCTGCTATATATATACGTATGATATGATATGATATGCCTGAATCGTTGGGACTTAGTGTTGGTTATACACACTGAGTCTGTTTGACTCACCCCGTTGTGGGATATTTTTTCAGTGACACTCAGTAACGGACCGGGTCGGCAGGAGCTTAGTGGTGGCCATGTTCAACTCAGACTTTATTTTAATTTTGGACTTTTTATTTCTAAGTATTTTGGATTTATTCGGGTTTTGTTTTAATGTAATAAGGCCATAGCTATAAACTGATTATGCATGCATTTTTATTTATTTTATTATGATACAATTTTTATCAATTTAAAGTTTAAGCAACTTTTCTTAAAAATAAATCTTTAAATGTTTTAACACCTAACACAAATGATTTTCAATTTAAATAGTAAACTCTAAAAACTCGACTTTTTCCTTTAACTTATGGTTTTGAAGTATAACAATAAAGTCTTAATAAAGCCTAATCTTCGAGAATAACGATGTTTTCAATTTGAACCCAATCCAAAATTTTCTCCTAAATCACCCAAAGTTTTCCAAAGAAACAAACAAGTTTTGAACAGTTTTACTCCAGGAACATACCAGATCCGGTCAGGGTTCGTGGGCCGGGTGTGGGGTGTTTCATTCTTGCTGACTCTTTATTGTAGTGGAAGATCAGAAGATCCTGCTAGGGTATCGACTAGTTGATTGATTAGAACTCTTCTTCAATAATTAATTTGGTAAGACAATTGGATCTAGGCTAAAAGGAACTCGCATAGTCAAAATAAGGAATAGAAAAAGCCGATATAGGAACCTAGGAGTAGATCTAGGTTTGGTTAGATTTATTTAGTGTATTATTATTATATTGCTTCTTGATTAACACTACCAATTCGTGACTCGAGTAGATAAGTAATTATTTCCTGTAATTGGCTTGATAACAGTTTTCCCCAAACTGCAATCCCTTGGGTACGATCCTCGGAATTCTTACCAAGTGTTTCGTTGTAAACAAACTATATTATAACCTTACCCGTATACTTGTGGACACTACCTCAAATCTATATCTTTAGTTACAGTATTCACACTCTAGACGTTACTACGTTCGGAGGCGGTCAACAGCTCGCAAAAATCAGAGAGAAGTTAGAGAAGTAAGGTAAGATCAACATATTTTAATAGACGACCAAGAGAAAAAGAACATTACTGTGGAGATGGATGATAATCAAAATAATCAGCAGCCTCTTGCACGTCCTGCTCCTCAGACAATGTATGATTGCTAAGCCTACTCTGATAGGGACTGAATCGAGTATTGTCAGACCGATAGTTGTAGTGAATAATTTTGAGATCAAGCCGAATATAATTCAGATGGTGCAATAATATGTTCAGTTTGATGGGTTGCAAGAGGAAGATCCGAATGCTCATTTGGCTAACTTGCTAGAGATTTGCAACATTTTCAATATCAATGATGATACTGATGATGCCATATGCTTACGGTTGTTCCCATTTTCTTTAAGGAGCAAGGCAAAATAATGGTTGAATTCACTTCCACGGGGTTCTATCACGACTTGGGATCAAATGACTGAGAAGTTTTTATTGAAATATTTTCCACCGGATAAAATAACTAAGTTGAGGAATGATATCTCTTCTTTTGTTCAATTTGATATTGAGACTCTTTATGATTTAAGAAAGAGATTTAAGAATTTGCTGAGAAGGTGTTCTCACCATGACCTACCTTTATGGCTCCAAGTTCAAACTTTTTACAATGACTTGAATCCCTCGACTAAATAAATGATTGATGCAGCAAGTGGTGAAACATTAAATAACAAAACACTTAAGTCAGCTCAAGAGTTTATTGAGGAGATGTCACTGAATAATTATCAGTGGCAAGTTATAAGAGTAAAACCCACTAAGGTAGTTGGAGTTTTTTTATATTGGTGCAATTTCTATGTTAGCAAATCAGGTTGAAGCTCTTGGTAAGAAAATTGATGGTTTGAATTTTTCTAAACAGGTGAATCTGGTGATGCAATGTGATACAAATGAAGTGGAGTGACCCCCTTCGGACGTACTAACGTCTAAAGTGTGTATACTGCAACAAAAGATATATAGAAGTGAGGTGGTATCCGCAAGCATACGGGTCAAGTTGTAATATAGTTACAACAGAGTAGGTGAGTACGTTGAGGATCATACCCAAAGGAGACTGGTACTAGATCAATTTCAACCTAAACACCAAAAGATCTAATTAGTACTTGAAATAGCTTATATTATGCAAATATAAATAAAAGGGGTTTTAGGGTTTTTATAAAAATAAAAATATGAAAAATAAATAATTATTGATAAATTGAAAAGTGGAACTACTTATCTTCCAACCTCATAGTCTAGACCAACTTGGGGTGAAGGTGTTCACGGATAGGTCATACCAATTTTGGGTTAATTCTCACCTTGATGACTTCCTAGGGTCGTCAAGCCTAGGGTTTAAGTTTTTCCTTTCCCAAACAGCTGATCCATTAAGTAACCCTACAAAACAGTTAATAGATCGTACCTCTACTCGCTAATCCCCCATAGAGGGATTAGTTCATCATGATTTTCGTAAACAATATAGATTCGATATAAAGCATAAACATGATAATTGAATCGAAAGTATA
The DNA here is from genome assembly GCA_025698515.1 of Gossypium sturtianum. Taxonomy (NCBI): domain Eukaryota; kingdom Viridiplantae; phylum Streptophyta; class Magnoliopsida; order Malvales; family Malvaceae; genus Gossypium; species Gossypium sturtianum. The sequence continues at coordinate 9,338,266 of CM046948.1, forward strand.
AAGTTTAAGAAAAAAACCTTATTTGTATTATGAAGAAGAACAAATCCACAAAGTTTAATTGCATCCACAAATCAGATCTCTCGAGATAAAACAAAGAACAAACTGTAAAGAAATCTAAAACCTAAGAAAAGAGAAACTAAATTGAAATTAAAAGAAAGATTCTAAGTTAAGTAATTCGTGTCCATAACATATGAAAAATGACCCTATTTATAGATTTGAGGTGGCTACTGTCTTTAACCCAAGGTTAGCTGATGTTTTTGAGCTTTAAGTTTGATTGTGCGGACTAAAACACAACCTGCCTTGTATTAATTCCCGTCCAAAGTCGATGTAGCGATACATCAAGACCTGTGTCGTGACATAGAAATCAATATACTCTTCTTCAGGATGTCATCAGGGGTATGTCATGACAGCCTTAGGCTGTGTCGCGAAATCGAAGGCAGTCTCGGAAGTCCTCCATTCTGCTCCCTATATTGCGACATTGAATCTTCCGTGTTACGACATAACGACCAGTATCAGTTTAGCATGCCTTCTAATGGTCTTATGTACACTCACAAAGTTTATTAGCTCACCCTAAGCCTCATTCGACCCCTAAGGTCAATAAAAGACTCAATTTGTACATTTTATTGAATTTAATTAAACTTACTAAAACATAATTAAAACCTAATGATAATACTTGTTTTCAAGCTCCTAAAGTGCAAAAATTAGTTTAATCTAATACACCAAATTACGACAAATCAAACTCCCCCACACTTAAGTCATTGCTTGTCCTCAAACAACACACACAAAAAACAAGAAATGGGAAAGCATTTGGGAGCAAAATAAGCGAAAAACGAGTGAAAACCGAAAAATTGGAGCAAGTTACAGGGTCTATACAGGTTGGACCATTCCACATAGCTTGAACACGCGGCCGTGTGAGCCACACAGGCTTCCACACAACCATGTGGCAGGCCGTGTCGATTTCACGATTTGTATTCTAAACCTACAGAAAAACGTGATTTTTAGGTTTTTTGGACATTCTAAGACCTATATATGAAAGAATAAGAAGATAGGATTAAGCCGTCATAGAATACTCAAGAAAACAACTCAAAAAACACCATTGAAGTGGATTTTGAAGTAGATTTCCGTCACGATTGAAGAGTCCCAGTTGATTTTTTAGGAGATTATCATAATGAGTTTCTTTATTTCTTTCGAATATATTGTCTTTGAGAGTTTTTATTTGCAAGCATGAACTAATTTTCTAAATACCTAGGGGAGATGAACCCTATGATGAATTCTATCTTTTGATTTTTATTTTACGCAATAAAGACTTAGATCTTGTTCTCAATTATGTGTGCTTAATTCTTGGTTTTATATTTCTAGATTATTGGTCCATGTTTGATGTGCTTAAATCAGAGGAGGAATAGACTTTGTTTGAGAGTAGATCTAGCGTAATTGATTGGAGTTGCATGCAATCCTAGAAATAGGATGACATAAATGTACCGAATTAGAGTCAAATTTAATAAGGGAATCCATAGATCGAGTTAATGCGATAATAGAGGTTTTAATTAGAAAGAAATTTTAATTAATCAACCTAGAGACATTTTCTCTTATTCTTGAAGAGAGATATTAGCATTATTTAGGGATTTTTATGGATCAAGATACTAAGTGAATAAATTGCGTAATTTAGATTGATGATGGCAGATGAAATCTAGGTGAATTCTTTCTTAGGTATTGTTGATCCTAAAAAGGATACTTCTAAATTCAACCTTGTTGATCCACCTATGAGGAACACTGTTGGAGTGCCTGTGAATGGATGGGCAGTCATTAGATTCGTCGCTAATAATCCGTAAACACTCTTTTCATCATTTCAATTCTCGCTACTTTTTCTTTCATGAAATAACCATTCATTTTGATTTTTGTTTATAGGAGTGTGGATCATGCACTGTCACCTGGATGTTCATATCAATTGGGGTTTGGCAATGGCTTTCCTTGTCGAAAATGGAGTTGGTGTGCAGACCATCCAACCGCCACCGCCAGATTTGCCCATATGTTAAGAGGTTTCATCAGTTATCATGCTGTAATCAATAAAATTCATAAGCCCAATAACAAGGGTGATTCCATTATCATATTTTTGTTATTAGTATTTTTCTTAATCATTTTCATAGTATTGTAGCATACCAATTCTTCCCTGAAATTGGGAAACTAGTTTAATCCTCTGTTTCATTGGATAGCTTTGTTGTATTCTTTTCATTACAGAGAAACTTCTAATCATAAATTTCGAATCTTTAATTTTCATTTTAATTTTTAAATATCCCTTTACGGATTAAAGAAAATACCGTACCTTAATTAACAAACTCAATTGCGTAATTCATTGAAATTAGATCATCCATTCTTGTAGCCTAACCCAAATTTCCTCTTAATCTATCTATGTTGTGTTGGAATATTTTCAAATATAATTGTTAGTACAAAAACTCCGGTGAGAAAAAATCTCGATCACATAAACGAAACTTGAACAGAAAAAGAAGAAATAGGATAAGGCTCCAAGGCATGTATCAAGCCACTATCTTTAAGGTTATATTCACCCCCACCTATCTTCGGTGTACAAAAGAGTTACAAGCAAATTAACCTCGAGGATACAATGAAGCCGATGACTATTTCCGTTTTACACTGACGAGAATAGTCCACTAAGCACTGAGCAATGTTGTAACACCCCAAACCTAGCCTAGACGTTATGGCCAAAACTAGGGATGTTACAAAGTAGGGTCATGAAATTCGCTTATCATGTTAAAAACCTCAAGAATATTTTTACCAATGAGTCCATATTTTAGGAAAAACATATTGTTATAATCTTTATTGAAATCGTCAATTGCTTGTTCCTTTAAGTAAAAACGAAAATTTACAGCGGAAGTTATATTTGAAAATCGAGCTTGTATTTTCAAAAACATTTGTTTGCGTAAAATCGTGGTTTTGTAAAACGTCGTAGGATATTGTAATCTCCCAAACCCGTCCTAGACGTTATGGCTTGATTGAGAAGGCTACATTAGCCAATGAAATGGCTAAGCTAACTTACGTTACTTTTTAAGACTTTAAATAAACTTATTTTAGAGAAATCGTAGTGGTACTTTGAGTTAGCTTAAAAGCATTCATTCATTAGGTCGTGTATGCTTAGGATTCATTTTATTGTTGATAGTGTTGTTTTAGAAAAACCGTTTACTTGTCGCTCTTCTTTAAAAAAAAACTCGAAGTTAAACTAATTCAGCGGAAAAATCATTTTTCAAGTCATTTTTGAAAAGTAGTTGCCTTATCGATTTGTTTTTCAAAAACAGTTCATTTGCAATGTAGTGGAAACTAGGGAACAATATCAAAATTTACTTAAGCCCGATATCATGCATTATCCGGTTATTATGCTTGAGTAATTTATGCATGCAAAAATCCCCAAAAAAAAGTTACTGATAAACCGTAAAAGTAACATATTTTAATCCCACATTTAGCATACTTTTGGATGATTTATCCTTTGATTTATGTAAAAAGGTGCTCTTAATCCTTTCTTTTCATGTTTTATACTCAGGAAAGCACCGGAGGATGGAAAGAACGAGAAACGGGCTCAAAACGGACCAAATTGGGCCAAAGTGGAAATCGACACGACCTAGACTTTAGCCAACACGGCTGTGTCTCCTTGACAGGCTAGAACACGGCCTGATTACAATTTACACGGGCGTGTGCCATGGCCGTGTCCCTGTCATGGAAAAGAGAAATTTCACTCGGAAAAGGATACTTAGGGGCAAAGAAACCTATTTCAAAAGCCTATATAAACACCCTACGTATAACCTAGAAGAGGGCGGTGAGCTAGGCCAAGGAGCCGAGCCGAAAAGGTCAGATTTGTGGAAAACACTCGAAGATAGCCAGTTGGTTCATCTCAAGAAGCCGGAATCATACTCAAGACGGCGGATCTCTCCATCAATTCCTTCAGGGGGTTTTAGGGATTTCTTATGTTTCATTTTATCTTTTCTTCTGAGATGTTTTCTTTTATTATTATGAACTAAACCCTTCAGATACCAAGGGGATGAAACTTAGATGAATCTTGTTATCGCTTTTTTGAACTATATGATAAATACTTGATTTGTTCTTAATTATGTGTTCTTAATTCTTGTGTTGATATTTCCGGATATTGATTCAAGTTTGATGTGCTTAGGTGGAGGAGCAAAAGTCCCCGCTAAGAGTAGATCTAGCATAATTAAGCGGAGTTGATCGCACGCCTAGAGATAGGGTGACGAGATTTTGCCGGATTAGGGTGAAACCTAATATGGGAGTCCATAGATCGAGTTAATGCAATTCTAGGGGTTTTAATTAGAAAGAGATTTCAATTAATCAACCTAGGGTTAGACGTTATTCGCTTCGAGAGAGGGTTTAATATACATTAGGGAGTCTTACGGATCAAGTCAAGTGAATAAATCGTCTGGTTCAGAGTTAGATAACAAGTGAAGTCTAGGTGGATTCTTCCTAAGGGTATCATTTTAATCAACTGAGTTTTTCCAACAGTATTTCCCCAATTCATTCTTTTTGTCTTTGCGTCTTTAGCTTAGTAATTAGTTAATTTAGATTTAAACAACAACTTCACTTATTTTAGGCTAGATAATAAAAAGAAAGTTAGTATTAGTACTTTTGGTTCCTTTGGGTTCGACAATCCGGTCTTGCCTTAACTATACTACTGTTCGATAGGTGCGCTTGCCTCAAATCGTTATTATAGTTAGTTTCTAGGTTCGATCATTCTCATTATAAATTTTTAAAACTCTGAAATCACAGCGATCAGTTACCAAGCTACAAACCAGAAATAATTAAAAATTACAAGTCAAAACAAATAAAGACTTAATAATACTTAATTAAAAATAATAATTCGAGGTCCAAGTTGATTCTCCGAATGCCGAACCCGGTCCTAATTTTGAGGTTTACCTGAAAAGTTAAACACTATTAGGGGGTGAGCTTATGAAAAGCTCAGTGTGAGTCGAATAATTATTTGAATGGGCAAAAACATCAAATACAGTGAAACATATTAGCATTAACAGAAGAAAATAGAACCATCATAGGAATTTCATTTCATTACATAGCCATTATCAAATTGATGTCAAACGGTGTATGAGCATAGGTTATCATTCATTCGAGTAACAATCATTAATTTTGTAACAGCCCGATTTTGACCCTAATCGAAATAGTGGTTTTGGGATCACAAATCTGAGTCCGAAAAATATTTTAAAATTATTTTGCGTGCTTACTATGTGTGAATTTGCTTGTGTTAAATTTTCGTGTTTTAATTTCGTTGTTTGAGTGTCCGATTAAATAAAAGGACTTAATCGCATAAAATGTAAAAGTTACAAACTATAGTGTAAAGTGCTTAGTTGATAGTGGCTTTTTAATATGGAGTCCTTAAAGGGCAAATAGCCCATTTTCAAGGGTAGTGGACGGCAACATGCCATTATGATATGTTTTTTTTATGTTAAATGTTAGTATTAAAATTTATATATTAATATATATAATAATGTTATATTATAATAAAATGAACATAAAAACAAAGCCATGGTTTTATTTCTCTTTCCATGACCGAATAACAAAACAAAAAAAAGAAAAGAGAAAAGAGAAAAGAGTTAGGGCATTCGGCCATTGTGGGAGTTGATTAAGGTATGTATCTAGCTCGGTTTTTGATAATTTTTACGTTTTTGAGATCGTTGCTATGAGATGCATAAAGCCCAAGTTTTAATTTTTGATTTTGATGAATATTTTGAGTTGAGCCATTGATGATAGCTTGCTGTTTGTGTTGTTTGATGACGAAATATGATATATATATGTGTTAGATTAATAAATTTTGTATTGGAAGTTTTAATGATTTTGAGCATTTAGGGCTAATTTGTAAAAATAGTAAATTGAAGGATCAAATTGCAAAATAAATAAATTGTATGGACTCATATGGATGAGATGAGTATTCGGCATAAGCATAGCAAGGGCAAATTATGCTTACTTTGTGTTTTGTGAATTTTGGACTAAATAGCTAAAAATGTAAAATGTATGGGGTAAAAGTGCAAATTACTTATTCATGTGTTTTTGAGTGAATTTAATTGAATATTGATTAAATAAGTTTAATTTATATCAAATTAGATCAAGAAAAGAGAAAGTCGGATATGGATCGGGGAAAGACAAAAATAGCCGAATAGTTGATTTTACGTTCGCCGATATCCGAGGTAAGTCTATAAGCAAATGGTTGTTCTTAATTTTAATTAAATGTAAATTATTCATGCTGAATTGAAATGTTTATAATTATATTTGCTATTTCCGAATGTGAGGGATTGTATTTGATATGTTCAAGAAATTACTTGAGTGAGTTAGATATATGAAAGATAGTATGAATTTTTTATGAAAGCTTATGACTTAGTATATGTAATTTATGTCCTTAAATCGATTATGTATTTGTGATATTTCGGGCTCTAACACCCCAAACCCGGCCTAGAAGTTAGGCCCGAATCTGGCGTGTCACATTGAAGGAAGTTGAAAAGCTAAGCAATTGTTTAGAAAAGTTTTATCAGATTTTTGAACTCCGAGTTCGTTGTTTGTTTGAGAAAAATGCGATTTGCTAAATGACCGTTTAAAAGTTGTTATTATTTTGAAAAATTGTTTTGTTATGAAAGTTGAACTTGCATCGCTATGTAAACATGATATTTTAGAAAACGATTGCTAATGTTTTAAGAAAACCCCGTATTTATAAGTTTAACAGTTATAAATGAAAACTTAGAAAAAATAAACCAATGGCCTTATTACAAAATATTAACCCAAAATAAATAATCTTAAAATAAGGTAAAAATTGAAATTACTAAATTTCACGAGTAGTATCTCCGATGTATAGCCACCCCTGAGTCCTCCACGGCTCCCAATCCTCTATCGCTGGGAATTACCTGAAACATTTAATAAAAAGAGGGGGTGAGTTTACGAAAACTCAGTGTGTACAACCCTCATCGGTAAGAACATGCATCACAACAATCCGGGCTGAAGCCCATTGCAGTAACGGTAGCAATTGGGCCTTAGCCCAAAATAGCCTCAGTTGAGCCTTAACCCATATCATATGTCACAGCAGATAATGTATGTAATGCGATGCAAACCCATCCCAACCTAATTTTTTCCATCCGCTACACACCACCCATTCCTGCCAAACACACCAGTGGGGATTTCTACAATCGACCCTCGCCGCTACACACCAAGGGTAGCCCGGTTGCGGTGCTACTGAACATTGCACCAAAGCTGCTTAATCACATACATTGGGCTTAAAGCCTCCGGTGGATCCATACCATACGGCCATGCGATCTTGGATCCATACCATACGGCCATGCGATCCTCAAATATTGACACAGAGTCATCAATATATATATGTTAGGCACATAGTCACGGTAAATATGATTGGCACAAAGCCATAATAACAAAGACAAAGCCTTCTGTATTGGCACAAAGCCCATAATTACGACACGGCCCATATTAATGGCACATGCCCTCTGGTAACATTATCGGTGCAAAGATGGTCGCTCGGCTAAAAAGCCTACGGTGGATCCATACCATACGGCCATGCGATCCTCGGATCCATACCATACAACCATGCGATCCTCAAATATTCCTCCGCACTATAATTCCCACCCACCAATATGTCGTGTATGTCATGCTCTCAATCATTACACGTGTATGCAAAATGGACATGCTCAAGAACAATTATTTAAACATGTAATAAAAGCATATCACCATACAACCACGCATAAATTAGACAACCGATTGCACAAGTCGATCATTTACCTACAAGGGCAAATCGGTCATTTTACCCTATAAGGGTATTTCTAAATTCCACCCTACGGTGGGTAGTTCAAGAATTCTACTCATAACCAATCCATGTAAGCAACGCATCTCAAACATAATCAATCATACAATTAACACATACAACGCTAGTACTACCACGAGGGTACAACGATCATTTTGTCGTGTAGGGGTAAAACGGTAATTTTGCAAACCAGGGGTATTTCGGTAATTTTACAAACCAGGGGTATTTCGGCAATTTTGCAAACCGGGGGTATTTCGGTAATTTCACGAACCAGGGGTATTTCGTAATTTTACAAACTAGGGTATTTCAATAATTTTGCAAACTGGGGTATTTCGATAATTTTACAAACCAGTGGGTATTTCAAGATTTTGCACTTAATGGCCTTTCCAACGCCTCACTGTCGCCTCGAAAGGCCACGGATACCTTTTCTTATCGAAACGGTGCAATTGGGCCTAGGGCCATTCTCATCCAAATGGGCCCACACGCCAGTGTGGCCCATTTAGCCCAAATGTAGCCACAGATATTAGATTCACATAGTCTAGTCCAATTTCTACTACACAGTCATACAATTTATTCATATGGGCCCACGGGCCCATTGGGCCCACCTTGGCCCATCATGGCCCAACCTACAAGAATACTCATGGTGGCCTCGACTATCGCGTCGAAGCTCCCACACGTGCGCTTGCACACTCGTGTGGCTACCATTGCCATGTGACCGGCTTTTCGGCATTTGTCGTTCTATAGCTAGAGTAGAGAGAAGTACACACCTGATAAGAATCTGATGCTAATCCGCGCTCCGACCACTCCTGTGCCCAAACGCCCACCAAGGTATCTTAACCCTCCTCATAGACTGCTCTATATATAGCTAGCTTCTCACCTTCCTTCTTTGTATCTTTCCAATGTGCCCTCCGTTAGCAGAGTTTAAATCCAACTCAAACTCTTGCCGCCCCAACTTAGCAAAATAAATACTCCCTTGCTTTCCATGAGATTCGAACCCAGGCTCCCTTGTAGCATAATCCACACCGCTAACCACTTGGCCACAAGCTCCTCTTGTGTCTAAAATCATGCGCAACTAAATATAACCCTATGGCAAAATTCTAGAATCCATTTAAAAAAAGAAACCAAAATGCAAGAGCCAAGACTTGAACCTTGGACCTCCTTCCTTCCTTGTATGCCACCCCTTGTCTCTTATGTGGCGTCACTTTGCCACTACACCACACACTCCACATGTGTCATTTTTTCCAAATTTTATTCTTAAAGCCTACCTACTAACTCTCAGGGTTTTATTCACCTAAAACCAAAATTTCCCTAAAGCCAAAGTTTGAACCCGAGACTTCATAGAAGCCCCCTAACCTTCCAAAATCCCTCACCTACTAGATCCAACTTGCACTAAAGTTGTTCTCTTATTCCCAAAAATTTTAAACGCTCCTACGCCTAAGGCCCATTGGGCCCAATCCTACTAGGCCCAACTTTGGGATGTTACAAATCTACTCTCCTTAAAGAAATTTCGTCCTCGAAATTTCCAAATATAAAACAATCAGCACATCCTAACCTACAACACTACACTCACAAGCACTCTGATTCTAAAACAAGAATACACTTTCTAACTTAAGCTTGCAACCTCTTCACACAACCAAATATCTAATACAGAAGCAAAATGTATATTTAACACTCATACATAAAAATTTTTCATTCAAACATCACATCCAAAACATACAAAGAATAAATACAAATCATTATAGCATATAATAAGTAAGGGGACTTACTGGATTGGTGCCGAGACTCGGTGCCATACTTCCAATAAAGATACTTTTTTTAAACCTAATTTCAAATAACTCTAAAAAAATATTTTCGAACCCATTCCACACCGAGTTTTGCAACCTGTGCTCGATATTATAATTGTAACACCCCAAACCCGCCTAGAAGTTAGGCCCGAATCAGCGTGTCACATTGAAGGAAGTTGAAAAGCTAAGCAATTGTTTAGAAAAGTTTTATCGGATTTTTGAACTCCAAGTTCGTTGTTTGTTTGAGAAAAATACGATTTGCTAAATGACCGTTTAGAAGTTGTTATTATTTTGAAAAACTATTTTGTTATGAAAGTTGAACTTGCATCGTTGCGTAAACATGATGTTTTAGAAAACGATTGCTAATGTTTTAAGAAAACCCCGTATTTATAAGTTTAATAGTTATAAATGAAAACTTAGAAAAAATAAACCAATGGCCTTATTACAAAATATTAACCCAAAATAAATAATCTTAAAATAAGGTAAAAATTGAAATTACTAAATTTCACGAGTAGCATCTCCGATGTATAGCCACCCCCGAGTCCTCCACGGCTCCCAATCCTCTATCATTGGGAATTACCTGAAACATTTAATAAAAAGAGGGTGAGTTTACGAAAACTCAGTCTATACAACCCTCATCTGGTAGAACATGCATCACAACAATCCCGGCCAAGCCCATTACAATGCTGATAGCAATTGGGCCTTAGCCCAAAATAGCCTCAGCTGAGCCTTAACCCATATCATATGTCACAAAGAGATAATGTATGCAATGCGATGCAAACCCAGCCCAACCTAATTTTTTCCATCTCGCTACACACCACCCATTCTCCGCCAAACACACCAGTGGGGATTTCTACAATCGACCCTCACCGCTACACACCAAGGGTAGCCCTGCCATGTACTACCGAACGTTGCACCAAAGCTGCTTAATCACATACATTGGGCTTAAAGCCTCCGGTGGATCTATACCATACGGCCATGCGATCCTGGATCCATACCATACGGTCATGCGATCCTCAAATATTGACACAGAGTCATCAATATATATATGTTAGGCACATAGCCACGGTAAATATGATTGGCACAAAGCCATAATAACAGCACAAAGCCTTCGGTATTGGCACAAAGCCCATAATTACGGCACAAAGCCTTCAGTATTGGCACAAAGCCCATAATTACGTGACGAAGCCCATATTAATGGCACATAGCCCTCGGTAACATTATCGGTGCAAAGATGGTCGCTCGGTGGCTAAAAAAGCTGCGGTGGATCCATACCATACGGCCATGCGATCTTGGATCCATACCATACGGCCATGCGATCCTCAAATCTTCCTCCGTACCATAATTCCCACCCATGCAATATGTCGTGTATGTCATGCTCAATCATTACACGTGTATGCAAAATGGACATGCTCAAGAACAATTATTTAAACATGTAATAAAAGCATATCACCATACAACCACGCACAAATTAGACAACCGATTGCACAAGTCGATCATTTACCTACAAGGGCAAATCACTCATTTTACTATATAAGGGTATTTCTAAATTCCACCCTACGGGGTAGTTCTAATAATTCTACTCATAACCAATCCATGTAAGCAACGCATCTCAAACATAATCAATCATACAATTAACACATACAATGCTAGTACTACCACGAGGGTACAACGATCATTTTGTCGTGTAGGGGTAAAAACGGTAATTTCGCAAACCGGGGTATTTCGGTAATTTTGCAAACCAGGGGTATTTTGGTAATTTTACAAACCAGGGGTATTTTAGCAATTTTTTAAACCGGGGTATTTCAGTAATTTTGTGAACCTGGGGTATTTCGGTAATTTTACAAACTAGGGGTATTTCGATAATTTTGCAAACTGGGGGTATTTCGGTAATTTTACAAACCAGGGGTATTTCAATAATTTTGCACTTAATGGCCTTTCCGACGGCCTACTGTCGCCTCGAGCGACACGGATACCTTTTCTTATCGAAACGGTGCAATTGGGCTTAGGGCCCATTCTCGGCCCAAATGGGCCCACACGCTCGTGTGGGCCATTTAGCCCAAATCTAGCCACAGATATTAGATTCACATAGTCTAGTCCAATTTCTACTACACAGTCATACAATTTATTCATATGGGCCCACGGGCCCATTGGGCCCACCTTGGCCCATCATGGCCCAAGCAGCCTCAACCTACAAGAATACTCATGGTGGCCTCGACTATCGCGTTGAAGCTTCCACACGTGCACTCGCACGCTCGTGTGGCTACCATTGCCATGTGACCGGCTTTTCGGCATTTGCCACTCTACAGCTAGAGTAGAGAGAAGTACACACCTGATAGGAATCTGATGTTAATCCGCGCTCCGACCACTCCTGTGCCCAAACGCCCACCAAGGTGTCTTAACCCTCCTCATAGACTGCTCTATATATAGCTAGCTTCTCACCTTCCTTCTTTGTATCTTTCCGATGTGGGATCCCTCCGTTAGCAGAGTTTAAATCCAACTCAAACTCTTGCCGCCCCAACTTAGCAAAATAAATTCTCCCTTGCTTTCCATAAGATTCAACCTGTGCTCCCTTGTAGCATAATCCACACCGCTAACCACTTGGCCACAAGCTCCTCTTGTGTCTAAAATCATGCGCAACTAAATATAACCCTATGGCAAAATTCTAGAATCCATTTAAAAAAAGAAACCAAAATGCAAGAGCCAAGACTTGAACCTTTGTAACACCCCAAACCCGACCCATTCACTACGACCGAATTTGAAATGCCACTGCAGAACACGTTCGAAAATATTCTTACTTAAGAGTAAAAACCGTTAAAAATTTGTTTCCTTTAATAAAACCTTTTCGTGACTTAAAATATTCTAGGTAAAAATTAAATTATTATGAAAACACCGGATTCAAAACTTTATTATACACACTTAAGAAAATAAAATCATTTGCAAATCAATATTTAAATTGTCAATCCATAGTAAATATAATAATTAAAATTAATGAAAATACTTAAACAACCTTAAATACTTTAATGGGCCTTATTACAATAAAGACTTAATCAAAATACTGAAACTATAAATACTTAATTAATTAAATTATCTTCTCGCATGGGCCACCTCGTATCCACTCCAACCCGGTCCGATCATCATATCACCGCGATGTTTGATAAAATATTTGGGTGAGTCACACGGACTCAATGTGTAATTAATCCACCGAATTCCACCCACATGTTAACCACGTATTAACTCATTTATCGAGATAACAAAATAGCATACTCACATATTAACACATTCTCGGGCTTGGCCCATATTCATATCACATTCATCCAATAGGGTAGTTACCCACAAAATTTCCACATACTTGGGCTTAGCCCATTTCCACACTCGATCCACATATCAACTGGGCTTGGCCCACTTCCACATTAAATACTCATATCACATTAATCCACACATAATATACAATTATGCAAAATGCACCCAACCCAAACCTAGGGTCCATCCTCTACACACCCCCGTATCCAGCCTACCACACACCAGGGGATTATCAAATCACCCTCTCCTTTTTACTCCAAAGGCAATCACTGCCGTCCACGCGCAATTAAGCACAATAATCCACAACGCGACCTAAATCAGCGCCAATCCACGATGTAGCCGTAGCTAACACCAAAACCACGATGGGACACATAGTCACTCATCAACCACGATATGGCACATAGCCGATATCAACCACGATGAAGCACAGAGCTACTCATCAAGCCACGCGAACTAAATCGCAATTAATCCACAACGTGACCTCGATCCAACGTCAATCCACGATGTAGCTCAAGGCTAACATCAAACCACGTACTCGAAGTACACCTGTCCTTTCTTTCGTAACCCACCCATGCACATGCAACATAAAATAATGCCATGATAATGCATGTACATGTTATTTAGCATATTATCACATATTCACATCAATAATCACATTTTATCGATTCGGTACTTTCACGGGATTATCGACATACCCTTGAGGGTATCCATCTCATAACTTTTACTGCACTTGTTAGTACACAATCAACACATACAGATATAGCAAAACCCGGAAAGCAGTGGGTTAATCACACACCGACTTCCTAGCTAAATTTCAACTACTCGAATCTAACACGATCTAGAATCCCGATACTCTGCTTACTTTTGTCGATTAGCCCCTAAAAATCATAATACACAATCGGTCACACTGAAACTTATAAAATGGCCTATGGCCGAAACTATATACCACTTACCCTGCTTACCGAAAATCCCGAATCACCACTTAACTATGAAACTGTCGAAATCCCTTGAGTACTCCAAATCCCGAAACTCCTTTAATGCTTCCACTATCGTTGCTTGCGAAGACTAAAAGAGAATGGATCCCGGCTTTTAGAACTTGCGATAGAAGGAAAAGAATACAGCCTCCTTTGAGATTCGGCTATGGTTATTAATAAAAGAAAAATAAAAAGAAAAGAATGGTCACTTACAAGGTTCGGCTAAGCCTCCCAATAATGGTGAAATATTCGGCTATACTCTTAATGGCAAAGGGGCATTCGGCTTTCAAGAAATAGGAAGGAATTTGGTGTTGAAAGAAAATAAGGAAGAAGAGGAGAAGAGTAGGGGAATTTCGGCACAAAGAAAATTAAAGAAGAAAAAGATATGAAGGATGATTACTCCCCCTTATAAAGAATTCAGCTACTACATCCTTGCTCTTATCAAACTCCAAATCAATCTCCTATTTTATCTCTTCAAACCTCATTCAAAAATAATTTAATTAAACAAATCTTTATCCCTCATATTTCTCTTATCACCTATTAAACTAAAATAAATAAAAATAAAACAATAATTATCTTCTATCTACTAATCTAAACTAAAAATAAATAAATTAACAATTATCCTACTTTTAGCGGAATATTGAAAATAAATATTAACCAAGCTTATCCCCTCCTTTATCACATTATCACACTCCTAAAATAAATAAAATAAAATCTTATTTATCCACTATCTATAGCCAAATATTTAAAAGAAAAACAAGGCTTATCTCTATCTAATTGAAGTCCAAGTGCCGTCCACTTCTTCTCTCTAACGCCAGGATGCAAAATAAAACACCAAACTGCTACCCCCATGGTTCGAACATGGGACCTGATGGAGCAAGCTGCAATAACGCCCCTAGCCACTCTGCCAAGGCGTTTCTTTGTGACATAAACTCCCCACTTATCCTTTTAAGGCCTACCTAATCAAGCTCCCTCTTCTTGACGCAAAAAGTGAAAATAACAAAGACTCCTTATGTCACAACAAGACTCGAACTTGAACTCTCCTGCACCTCCCTTTGCCGCAAGCGTCCCAGCCACTTTTCTGCTGGTTCTTTTGTGTCATCAACTCCCCATATTTTCTTTTAAAACCTCCTTCTCCCTTAACGCCAATCTTGCAAAAATAAAACACACTTATGCTGCGCCCAAGACTCGAACTCCAGACCTGTTATGGCGTTATTTCAAGGCCTTAAGTAGCGCCTTGTAGCCACTTTACCAAGGCCTGCTTTATGCCAAGAACGCCCACAATTTTTCCTTAAGGCTTCCCTGGCCCAATTCCCCTTTTAACGCCAAAAATAAAACTCCCAAGTGCGATTCCTACAGCTCGAACCTCCTCCCCTTGACACTCCACTTGGCGCAAACTCCCCAGCACCTAGGTGGCGTCCCTTGCCACTTTACCACACGGCTACTTGTGTCCTAAACTCCCCAAAACTTTTCTTAAGGGCTCCTTCACCCAGCTCCCCCTTTTATACTTAAAATCCAATATTTTCCCAAAACTTTCACCTACACCCTAGGGTTCTCAAAACCCTTAATACACTTCCAAATACTGCCAAAACCTACTAACTCATGAATTATGCACAAACGCATAACCCCTAATCTAGGATGTTACAACCTTAGACCTCCTTTCTTCCTTGTGGCGTCACCCCCTTGTCTCTTATGTGGCGTCACTTTGCCACTACACCACACACTCCACTTGTGTCATTTTTTCCACATTTTATTCTTAAAGCCTACCTACTAACTCCCAAGGTTTTATTCACCTAAAACCAAAATTTCCCTAAAGCCAAAGTTTGAACCCGGGACTTCATAGAAGCCCCCTAACCTTCCAAAATCCCTCACCTACTAGATCCAACTTGCACTAAAGCCGTTCTCTTATTCCCAAAAATTTTAAACGCTCCTACGCCTAAGGCCCATTGGGCCCAATCCTACTAGGCCCAACTTTGGGATGTTACACGGGCTATAAGCCTAGCAGGCATGGTGCTAGTGAGTTTTATCAGACTATAAGTCTAGCAGGCATGGTGCCGGTGTGATATAACGGGCTATAAGCCTAGCAGGCCTTGTGCCAGAGATTTTTTGTCAGGTTATTACCTAGCAGGCTTTATGCCGGTGAAAAATATCGGGCTATATGCCTAGCAGGCTTTATGCCGGTGATTATGTATAAGTTTGTGTTTTAAAGATTTATGCTGATGTGGTATTTGAGTATGTTATTCAAGTTAAATTGACAGGTATGTATTATCTTGATATCTATGCAAAATAAGGTAAGTAAATATTTTGAAATTTTATGTTAAATCATGGATAATATTAATGATAAGTATATATATAAGTTTAATATGAGAATTCAGTCCTATGATTAAATATATTGAATTCAAAAGAAATGATTCTTCACTGTGTACATATGTGTGATCATATACATTTGGCTTTATAGGTAATGTATAATATGTGGTGTTATATTTATGATATTATGTAATTAGCCAAATAAGAGAGGTAGATATATGAAGTTATTTCTTGTCTTTTGAACTTATGTAAATGAGTGAAAGTATGTCGAATGTGTAATGATATATTACTTTAATAGTTGAGTAAAAAATTGAGAGATTTTACTTATTGAGTATTCGGCCTAGGTGGAAGTCTTGATAAATACATATTATTATGGAATGTTTAAGCTGAGATTAAATATGGTATTGAAATAGTAATTTGATTCAGTTTAAATTTTAAGAGTTGATTATATTGTTGAGTTGTAATTTGCTTAAGGCTTACTAAGCTATGTTAGCTTACTCTGTGTTTTATGTTTATTCTGTTTATAGATTTTGGACTTCAGTTACAGGCTCGGGGATCGTCAGCAAAGTTCACCACACTATTGACTGCTTTTGGTATTTAAATATTCAAACTCGAATTATGGCATGTATAGGCTGAATGGTGTTTTGATGTGATAAACTATAGTTATGTATAAGCCATGCGAAAATGGCTAGTGATGATGTATATATTTATGCACTTTTGGTTTTGGTTTATATATGTGTGATATGTTTGGAAATTCATGATTATGTGTTTGTCTTGATTAATAAAGTAGTATTTAGATCTTATGTGTTATATATAATTGATTTTATTATTCGTGATATATAGGATAGGTTGTTCATTGCATGGATATATTTGACTAAACTTAGTTAAAGTAAATTTATATGTTTTTTTCATGGTATGATCTTTCGTGAAACAGCCATAGTTATTAAAGTTCGGTAATGATAGTAGTATGTGTTTATAATTTGTTTAAATAGTTGGTGCTTAGGTGTGATTTTATGTATTCTATTATTATATGATATGTATGGGATATATATTAAATATTAAAATGAATGTAATCGGTTATTGAGATAAAAAATAGATTACCATGTGAGATGTGGTAACTATTTTAGTTTGAAATAATGATGCTTGTAAGAAAAATGATATTAGCATGTTCACTTTTGGTTTTGATATTTTATAATGTAAAATAAATGTTTGCCTTTGAATATGATATTAACGATCTATTTGAATGTATGAAAGTTAAATATTTTCCAGTAATGCCTCGTAATCCATTCCGGCGACAGATACGGGTTAGGGGTGTTACATTTTTATTGGTATCAGAGCTACGGTTTAGTCGATTCTAGGACTAACGTAGCACGAGTGAGTCTAGCTATACATGCCATAATTTTATATTGCGATAGTGTGATGACTTCTGACATTTGAAAATGTGTTTTTATATAGTAAATGGATCCTGATAGAGCTGTAGCTGATGATGTCGAGAGCGTAGTGCCTAATCCCGCGCATGGGACAGCGCCAGTTGAATCTCGACCTATCTCGAGTAGCCACGAGGGGGAGGCTAAGCAAGCCTTCTATCAAATGATGAACGATTGGTTTACTAAATATATTCAGGCTAATCCGACTGTACAACAACCTCCACCCCTGAATAATCTATCTCCGATACCTATGGTACCCCCGATGATAGATCCGATGAGATTTAACAGGCCCCCTGTAGATAAAATTAGAAAACACGGGACCGAAGAGTTTAAAGCTAATGATGATGATGCTGAACGAGATGAGTTATGGCTTGATAATACTATCTGTGTGTTTGACAAGCTATCATGTACTCCGGATGAATGTTTAAAATGTGCCATATCCTTATTACGAGACACCGCATATCACTGGTGGAATACACTAGTATCGGTGGTTCTGAAAGAGAAAGTGACCTGGAAATTCTTTCAGACTGAATTCCGTAAGAAATACATCAGCCAGAGATTTATCGATCAAAAACGCAAAGAATTTCTAGAATTGAAGCAGGGTCGTATGACTGTAACTGAGTATGAATGAAAATTTGTGAGACTAAGTCGATATGCTCTTGAATGTGTTTCAACCGAAGCTATCATGTGTAAAAGATTCGAAGATGGTTTGAATGAAGACATTAAATTGCTGGTTGGCATACTTGAAATTAAAGAGTTCGTGGTACTTGTTGAGCGAGCTTGTAAAGCGGAAGAGCTTGGGAAGGAGAAAAGAAAAGCTGATTTTGAAGTCAGAGATTTCCGTAAAAGATCATCGAGTAAGACTTTTCAATCAGTATCAAAGAAGTTCAGAGATGATTCTAGTCGATATAAAGCTACTTCAGACATTTCTAGACGAGACCGAGACCGACCTCCTGTGGGTTCATGAGCCACTTCGATTTCCAGTGTTGGCAATGTTCAGCAGAACAGAGTTGAGTGCAAGCATTGTGGTAAATGGCATTCTGGAAGTTGTAGATTACATGATCGGTCATGTTTTAAATGTGGATCGATTGATCATTTTATCCGAGAGTGCCCAATGTTAGCTGAGCAAAACACTGTTCAGAATACGAGACCGAGCAATATGTCAGTGCGAGGCAGACCACCCAGGCATACGGGTAATGTAAGTGGCAGTCAGAGAGGAACAAATGATGCAACGGTTCGATCTGAGGCTCGTGCACCTGCTAGAGCATATACTATACGCGCTCGTGAGGATGCTTTTTCCCCAGGTGTTATTACCGGTACTTTCACTCTTTATGATACTAGTGTTATTGCATTGATTGACACTGGTTCGACTCATTCTTATGTGTGTGAAACATTAGTATCCAGTAAGACTCTGCCTGTTGAGTCTACTGAGTTTGTGATTAGAGTATCAAACCCCCTGGGTTGGTGTGTTCTGGTTGACAAAGTGTGTAAAAATTGCCCGTTGATGATTCAAGATTCATGTTTTCCAGCCGATTTGATGTTGTTACCTTTCGACGAGTTTGATATAATTTTGGGTATGGACTGGTTGACTTTGCACGATGCCATTGTTAATTACAAAAGAAAGACCATTGATTTGAGATGTCAGAACAGTGAAATTATTCAGATTGAATCTAATGATCTGAATGGGTTACCAGCAGTAATATCTTCGATGTTAGCTCTGAAGTATGTGAGAAAAGATTATGAAGCTTACTTTGCTTATGTGCTTGATTCTAAAGTGACAGAAAAGAAGATTGAATCAGTACCTGTTGTATGTGAGTATCCAGATGTGTTCCCTGAAGAATTACTGGGTTTGCCACCTATTCAAGAAGTAGAGTTTGGTATTGAGTTAGTACCGGGGACGACTCTGATTTCGATAACTCCGTATCGGATGGCACCTACTGAATTAAAAGAGTTGAAAGCACAGTTGCAAGAGTTAACAGATAGGGGTTTTGCACGACCGAGTTTCTCTCCCTAGGGTGCACCAGTTTTATTTGTGAAAAAGAAAGATGGAACTATGCGAATGTGTATTGATTACAGCCATTTAAATAAGGTGACTATAAAGAATAAATACCCGTTGCCACGGATTGATGACTTGTTTGATCAGTTGAAAGGGGCTTCAGTGTTTTCAAAGATAGATTTGAGATCGGGTTATTATCAGTTGCGAGTCAGAGATTCTGATGTGCCAAAGACTGCTTTCCCGACGAGGTACGGACACTATGAGTTTTTGGTTATGCCTTTCGGACTTACTAATGCACCTACTATTTTTATGGATTTGATGAATCAAATTTTCAGACAGTATTTGGATCGGTTTGTGGTAGTGTTTATAGATGATATTTTGATATATTCCAGAGATGAAACCGAACATGCTGAGCATTTGAGACTTGTGTTACAAATCTTGCGAGATAAACAGTTGTACACAAAGTTTAGTAAGTGTGAATTACGTTACGTGAAGTCGATTTTAAGGCCATGTTGTTTCAAAGATCGTGTATTCGGGTTGATCTGAATAAAATCTCGGCTATACTTGATTGGAAACCACCAAAAAATGTTTCTGAAATTTGAAGCTTTCTAGGACTTGCTGGTTACTATAGACGGTTTGTGAAAGGTTTCTGTATGATTGCTACACCATTGAAAAAGCTATTACAGAAAGATGTTAAGTTCGAATGGTTCGAGAAGTGTCAAAAAAGTTTTGATCAGTTGAAAGCTCTTTTGACCGAAGCTCCAGTGTTAGTCCAGCCTGAATCGGGTAAAGAATTTGTCATTTATAGTGATGCATCTTTGAGTGGTCTGGGTTGTGTTTTGATGCAAGAAGGAAAAGTCATAGCTTATGCCTCGAGACAGTTGAAGCCACACGAAAGAAACTATCCGACACATGATTTGGAACTACCAGCCATTGTGTTTGCGTTGAAGATTTGGCTTCATTATCTGCTCGGTGAGAAATGTCATGTTTATTCAGATCACAAAAGCCTAAAGTATTTGATGACTCAGAAAGATTTGAATTTGAGACAACGTCGATGGTTAGAGTTGTTGAAAGATTATAAGCTAGTGATTGACTACCATCCGGGAAAAGCTAATGTTGTTGCCGATGCTTTAAGTCAAAAGTCATTATTTGCTCTACGTGCAATGAACGCGCATATGATTATGTCTGATGATGGTTCGATAGTAGCGGAATTAAAGGCAAGACTGTTGTTTGTTCAACAAATTGGTGATGCCCAGAAAGTTGATAAAGATTTGTTGGCAAAACGAGCTCAGTGTGAATTTAATGTTGAATCTGAGTTTCGAATTGATGAGAATGACTGCTTGAAGTTCAAAGATCGAATATGTGTTCCAAGGAATTCAGAGTTGATTCAGATGATTTTGAATGAAGCTCATAGCAGCCGATTATCTGTTCATCCGGGTAGCACGAAAATGTATAACGATCTTAAACAGTTTTATTGGTGGCCTGGTATGAAACGAGACATATCTGACTTTGTTTCGAAATGCTTAGTCTGTCAACAAATAAAAGCCGAGAATCAGGTGACTTCTGGGTTACTTCAGCCAATTATGATACTTGAGTGGAAATGGGATCAAGTCACGATGGATTTTGTATCTGGTCTACCATTGACACCGAGCAAGAAAGATGCAATCTGGGTCATTGTGGATAGATTGACTAAAACTGCTCATTTTGTTCCAATTTGCACTGATTATTCACTTGATAGATTGGCTGAATTATATGTTTCTCAGATTGTGAGATTACATGGTGTGCCTATTTCTATTGTTTCGGACAGAGACCCGAGATTCACATCGCGGTTTTGGAAGAAATTGTAAGATGCTTTAGGTACGAAATTGCATTTTAGCACAGCTTTTCATCCACAAACAGATGGTCAGTCCGAACGGATCATTTAGATACTGGAGGATATGTTGAGATGTTGTATCCTTGAATTCGAAGGTACGTGGGAACAATACTTACCTCTGATTGAATTTGCTTATAATAATAACTTTCAATCTAGTATCAAGATGGCACCCTACGAGGCTTTATACGGTCGTAAATGCCGTACACCATTGTATTGGACCGAGCTCAGTGAAAATAAGATACAAGGGGTTGACTTGATTAAAGAAACTGAACAGAAAGTGGCAGTAATTCGTGTGTAACATCCCCAAACCCGGCCCATTCACTACGACCGAATCTGGTTATGATAGTGAAAATATTTTAGACTTAGAATAAAATAGTAAAAATTTATTTTTTCTTGGAAACCATGTTCTTTTGAAATTATAGCCACATGTTTAATAATTCCATATTTGAATAAGTAAGTTATAAAAATATAACCATCTTCACATAGTGTTTCAAATTCTTCAAACCATAATAAATACTAATAAAATAATAACAAAAATAAATAAGAGTCAAAAGGCCTTTATTACATATTCTATTTTAAAACAAATACTTAAAGTAAGCCTAAAACGTTTAATCTCTTCTTACGCATGGGCCACCATGTGTCCTCTCCGATCCCTGGTCCAAACTACGCGTCACCGAAATGTTAGAAAAATAATGGGGTGAGTCATAATGACTCAGTGCATAATCAAAACACAGATTTCCCGCGTATGGGCTTGGCCCCATACCAAACAATTCACATAGCAAGTCACGCCCATATGTATCTCAGCCCAACCCATTGTCCAACCAACACCAACCTTAGCGGACTCCTCGCCTAAGGCCGTGGATAAACCACCACTGATCACATCGTGATCCATACTCTTACCTTGGCAATTCATCGCACAAGGCCGTGGCCGAGCCACCGATCAACCAAAATGATCTCAACATCAATAATCGTCTCACGGTGACGCACATAGCCATCAACCGCCGAGATGGGCACCAGCCACACCTCCCTTGAGGTAGCACACGCTAACCCTCAAGCGCTAATGTAGCCGGAGCTATCATTAGACCACGTACAACTTGTGTACACTTCCTCCTTCTTCAATCCAATCCCATGCCCATGTGTCAATAAATCATGCAAGAATATCATATAGAGTGAGTATTTATTATTTATCAATACCACATCAAACATATATAAAATATACAAATATCACAACCAATCTTACCATCATCGGTTCACATCACTCAAGCCATTATAATCGGCTTCCACGCATAACACATATGTTTAATAGCTAGCAAGCAAACCGAGAAATAGTGCGATGGTTACGCACCTTAATAGCACAAACGATCCAATCCCGAAGTGCTGCTTGACTAACTCTCTGCCGAAACACCACCTCCTCCTTACCGAGTTCGGTTGCGGAAGCTTGATTGAATACTACAAATCCCCAAAGTGCCTTCACTAACCGATTGCACACCAAGGCCCGAAGAGATCTACTTCCAATATTTGGCAACGTTAAGTTTAAATAATAGAAAGGGATTTTGGCACAGAGGTAAGGTGTAGGTTCGGCTTTGCAAAACTAGAAGACAAAGAAGTGGGTGCTAGGGTGCTTCAAAAGGTGTTGCGGCAATAAGAGAAGTGAGGAGAGTTTATGGTCTAGCAACGAGTGAAATGGATAAGAAAAATGGAAGGAGAAAGGGACTTGAAGTTTCGGCTCAGATGAATAAGTGAGAGAGAGAGGCGTTTTGGTGTGGTTGAGGTATGAGGAGGAAATGAAAATGGAGGCTAAAAGGAAAGGCTAAAATTCGGCAAGGGAGAGAAAGCCAAAATGGTGAATGCCAAGAAATGAGCACCTCCCCTATTTATAACATTCGCCCAAGCTCCAACCTCCCACAAAATCCCTCAAATCTCTCCTAAAATACCTCCTTCCATCCATTCAAAAAGCTTTGAAAAAGTCAAACCTATCTAGCCAAATTCAAAAAAAAGAAGACCAAGTCTTCATCCACCTTTTATCATCCAAAACCGTCCACCACCCCACCAAGATGACGCAAAAACAATGCCCATCTCACTGCTCTTGCGAATCGAACATGAGACCCTTCCAGCTCCCCCTTGAGGCGTCACTTCCCATGCCTTATGTGGCGCCTCCTTGCCAATTTGCCACACCAATCTTAGTGCCTTACTTCCACCAAAACTTCTCTTAAGACCCCTCTATCCAAGCTCTCCCTTTTAGCCCCTAAAACTAAAAATTTTCCAAATCATTCCACCACTACCTAGGGTTCTCAGGACCCCTAAAACTTACCCATCCACACCCTAGAGTGTGCCAACACCCGAGCTAAGCACCAAACGCCTAACCCCTAGAACCAGGGTGTTACAATTCTACCCTCCTTAAAATAATTTCGTCCTCGAAATTACTTGTCTAAACTAACAGTCCAATTCCTCCCACTACGCTATAGTTGCGCAATCTGATCTTAAAGAGCTAACATACCCTCTAGGCACCGTTTCTAAGTTCATACTCAAGGTTCCAACTACTTTACGAGCAACAGATCAAACAATCACCAAAGCGAACAAAACAACAAAGAGTATTCCAGACTTAAGGAACTTACCAGTTGACCCATCAGCACATCATTATCCTCTCTCCGATTTAACCGCATAAACCGACACTGGTTGCCTTGCCTCGCCAGGCCACCATTATCGCGGTCTCTCGCCACACGACCTCGGCCAAACCATTTCCTCTATGGTTCGAACCGCGACCCCTTGTCGCGCTTGCCGACCACCTCTGCTGGTTGCACATAACCTTGGCCTTCGCTTCGAGTCCCATTCGGATTACGGGGACAATCCTTAATCGATGAGACTTGGACTTGCATCCAAGCACTCTCGAACACGATTCCAAAGATTCGCCAACATGGTACCTTCCACACTGCGCACACGGACGATCTGGATTCCTCTCAGTTGTCTTAACAATATGAACAGGAGTCTCAACCCTCGGTCTCTTCTGGACCCTCTCAACCACTTCTGGCGATCCAACACTTCTCTTATCACGGTTCCTTTCCCTATTGAGCCTCTCAGCCTTCTTGACCTCCTCAGCTATTCGAGCTTTCTCCACTAAAACGGCGAAGTCTCTTTCCTGATGCGGAGCAATCAAAACTCGCAACTCATCCCGCAGACCATCTTCAAATCTGACGCATCTCTCATAATCCGTTGCCATGATGCCCCGAGCATACCGGCTCAAACGTAGAAACTCAGCTTCGTACTCCGCTATCGACTTGTTTCCTTGCACCAAGTTAAGGAACGCCTTCCTCTGAGCATCAACATAGCTTGCTCCGACATACTTCCCTTCAAACTTGATCTTAAAATAACCCCAGTCCACTCGATCTGCAGGGGTACTTTCCTTAATAGTGAGCCACCACTGGTAGGCTTCATCCCGCAGTAACGAAACAACACCCTTAAGCTTCTCCTCAGCAGTCAAGTCTAAGTCGTCCATAATCCTTTCAACAGCCTCAAGCCAGTATTCTGCCACGTTCGGAGCTACCCCAGACACTCCTCTGAAGACCTCGGCCCCATTCGCCCTAAGCCTTTCGGGCACTGACTTCCGAGTCCTGTTGCCCCAATTGGCTCCTGCCACTCGTTCGAGCACTCGCAGCACAGCTTGTGACACTGCGTTGTCTCCTCCAGTCTGATCCTGTTGTTCAACCTCAACACGGTGGTGGCGGAGCATCGCTTTACCCATGGCGTGACCCAACCGGTTCGACATCGACATCCCGCTCTACCACGTCCACGAGTATTGCGACCACGCCCCCTAGAACTCATATCTAGCGCCTCGATTTAGTCTGTTTAGAAAGTTTTATGCATTAGAAATTCTTGTTTCACTATTTATCCACGAGCAATTTTATGCAATAAAGTTTCCAAGAGTGGTTCTTTCGATCAATCAAGTTTCCTTCCTACCTGGTAATTTCATCTTTTTCCTATAGGGGTATATCGGTAATAACTCACAGGTCAATTTTTGAAATTAGTTTTCCAACTTAAAGATATTTCAAAATTCACAAAATCTCGAGTCATCTTGAAAATTTTGTTCAGACCGGAGGTATCGCAAAAATTTCAGAAATCAGGGTTATTTTTGTAATTTTTTTTTTTGAAATCATGGGCATTTTCTTAAATTCTCAAAATCGAGATATCACAATATTTCACAAAATAAAATTTTCTGATATTTAGTAAAATAGGAATATTTCAGTAAAAGTTCAGAGAAATTTGAAAACTTAGTACCGAGGGCATTTCGGTAATTTTATCAACCAGGGGTATTTTCGTAAATTTCCGCAACCAAAGTATCTTAATTTTGAAAACTCGAGATTTTGGTATTTTACCAAGTAAAAGCATTTTATCAAAAATTGAGGGTAAAGCGGTAATTTTATAACACAGGCATTTTTGTAATTTTGCCACTAGGGTATTTTGGTAATTTTATAAATTGAGAAAACATCTTTCAAAATCTGATTTAGAGTTTTACAAACCAAAGGGGTAAATTTGACAAAATAAATTTTAAAATGCAAGAAGGTTTTTTTTTAAAAAAATAGCAAGGCTAATTCCTTTTTGGGTTTTAATATTCGGTTTAGCCTATAAACAAGTCCTCTTGGTTAAGGTGAACCGTAGCTACGCACTGTAGGATTCGAGTGGAGAGGAGGTGAGTCACGCGGATCGCTAAGTACCAAGCTCCCACCGAATACCAATCCTAGACATGCGCACACAGGTTGCCACACTTTAACTCGACTTACTTCATAGGTTTGTTTATTAGGCACTTTAAATCTTATGCACGTGTTTGGGTAGACTAGTCCTAGGGTCCAATAGCCCTATCATTCTATTCTACTGAGCCCAACAAAGCCCATAACAGTTCACATAACAAACTACTTCACAAGTCCAAGTACTTACCGTGGACTTGGGCCTGAGGTACAGTGCCATGCCAGACACTAAAAACTTTTTGTAAAAGCCCATTTTTCTAAAAGCCCATTTTCAAAATCTGCTTTAGCCCAAAACCCTCAAAGTCGAGTTTTGAACCGGGCTCGACGATAAAATCAGTAACATCCCCAAACCCGGCCCATTCACTACGACCGAATCTGGGTTATGTTAGTGAAAATATTTTAGACTTAGAATAAAATAGTAAAAATTTATTTTTTCTTGGAAACCATGTTCTTTTGAAATTATAGCCACATGTTTAATAATTCCATATTTGAATAAGTAAGTTATAAAAATATAACCATCTTCACATAGTGTTTCAAATTCTTCAAACCATAATAAATACTAATAAAATAATAACAAAAATAAATAAGAGTCAAAAGGCCTTTATTACATATTCTATTTTAAAACAAATACTTAAAGTAAGCCTAAAACGTTTAATCTCTTCTTCTGCGTGGGCCACCATGTGTCCTCTCCGATCCCGGTCCAAACTACGCGTCACCTGAAATGTTAGAAAAATAATGGGGTGAGTCATAATGACTCGATGCATAATCAAAACACAGATTTCCGCGTATGGGCTTGGCCCCATACCAAACAATTCACATAGCAAGTCATGCCCATATGTATCTCAGCCCAACCCATTGTCCAACCGAACACCAACCTTAGCAGACTCCCTGCCTAAGGCCGTGGATAAACCACCACTGATCACATCGTGATCCATACCCTTACCTTGGCAATTCACTGCACAAGGCCGTGGTGAGCCACCGATCAACCAAAATGATCTCAACATCAATAATCGTCTCACGGTGGCGCACATAGCCATCAACCGCCGAGATGGGCACCGAGCCACACCTCCCTTGAGGTAGCACACAGCTAACCCTCAAGCGCTAATGTAGCTGGAGCTATCATTAGACCACGTACAACTTGTGTACACTTCCTCCTTCTTCAATCCAATCCCATGCCCATGTGTCAATAAATCATGCAAGAATATCATATAGAGTGAGTATTTATTATTTATCAATACCACATCAAACATATATAAAATATACAAATATCACAACCAATCTTACCATCATCGGTTCACATCACTCAAGCCATTATAATCGGCTTCCACGCATAACAAATATGTTTAATAGCTAGCAAGCAAACCGAGAAATAGTGCGATGGTTACGCACCTTAATAGCACAAACGATCCAATCCCGAAGTCTTCGCTTGACTAACTCTCTCGAAAAACACCACCTCCTCCTTACCTAGTTCGGTTGTTTGAAGCTTGACCGAATACTACAAATCCCCAAAGTGCCTTCACTAACCGATTGCACACCAAGGCCCAAGAGATCTACTTCCAATATTTGGCAACGTTAAGTTTAAATAATAGAAAGGGATTTTGGCACAGAGGTAAGGTGTAGGTTCGGCTTTGCAAAACTAGAAGACAAAGAAGTGGGTGCTAGGGTGTTTCAAAAGGTGTTGCGGCAATCGAGAGAAGTGAGGAGAGTTTATGGTCTAGCAACGAGTGAAATGGATAAGAAAAATGGAAGGAGAAAGGGACTTGAAGTTTCGGCTCGGATGAATAAGTGAGAGAGAGAGGCGTTTTGGTGTGGTTGAGGTATGAGGAGGAAATGAAAATGGAGGCTAAAAGGAAAGGCTAAAATTCGGCAAGGAGAGAAAGCCAAAATGGTGAATGCCAAGAAATGAGCACCTCCCCTATTTATAACATTCGGCCAAGCTCCAACCTCCCACAAAAATCCCTCAAATCTCTCCTAAAATACCTCCCTTCCATCCATTCAAAAGCTTTGAAAAAGTCAAACCTATCTAGCCAAATTCAAAAAAAGAAGACCAAGTCTTCATCCACCTTTTTATCATCCAAAACCGTCCCACCACCCCACCAAGATGACGCAAAAACAATGCCCATCTGCTTGCTCTTACGAATCGAACATGAGACCCTTCCAGCCCCCCTGAGGCGTCACTTCCCATGCCTTATGTGGCGCCTCCTTGCCACTTTGCCACACCAA
The DNA here is from genome assembly GCA_025698515.1 of Gossypium sturtianum. Lineage (NCBI taxonomy): Eukaryota > Viridiplantae > Streptophyta > Magnoliopsida > Malvales > Malvaceae > Gossypium > Gossypium sturtianum. The sequence continues at coordinate 9,366,714 of CM046948.1, forward strand.
TCTTAGTGCCTTACTTCCACCAAAACTTCTCTTAAGACCCCTCTATCCAAGCTCTCCTTTTAGCCCCTAAAACTAAAAATTTTCCAAATCATTCCACCACTACCTAGGGTTCTCGGGACCCTAAAACTTACCCATCCACACCCTAGAGTGTGCCAACACCCGAGCTAAGCACCAAACGCCTAACCCCTAGAACCAGGGTGTTACATCGTGATAGTTTGAAAGCTGCATCAGACCGTCAAAAGTCATATTCATATTTGAAACGTAAAGATATTGAGTTTCAGATTGGAGATCAAGTGTTTTTGAAAGTTTCACAGTGGAAGAAAATACTTAGATTCGGTCGCAAAGGCAAGTTGAGTCCGAGATTCATCGGGCCATATGAGATCATAGAACGTATCGGGCCGGTTGCTTATAGATTGCCGTTTCCACCTGAGCTAGAAAAGATCCATAATGTATTCCATGTGTCGATGCTCCGTAGATACCGATCCGACCCTTCACATGTGATTTGTCCGACAGAGGTTGAGATTCAGCCTGATATGACATATGAAGAGGAACCGATTTGTATTCTGGCTCGTGAGATAAAAGAATTAAGAAATAAGAAAATTCTGTTAGTTAAAGTACTGTGGCAAAAGCACGGAGTTGAAGAGGCAACTTGGGAGTCAGAGGATACAATGAAAGAACGTTATCCAAACCTATTCACCAGTAAGATTTTCGGGGACGGAAATCCCTAAGGGGGGAGAGTTGTAACAGCCTGATTTTGACCCTAATCAGAATAGTGGTTTCAGGACCACAAATCCGAGTCCGAAAAATATTTTAAAATTATCTTGAGTGCTTACTATGTGTGAATTTGCTTGTGTTAAATTTTCGTGTTTTAATTTCGTTGTTTGTGTGTCCGATTAAATAAAAGGACTTAATTGCGTAAAATGTAAAAGTTACAAACTATAGTGTAAAGTGCTTAGTTGATAGTGGCTTTTTAATATGGAGTCCTTAAAGGGCAAATAGCCCATTTTCAAGGGTAGTGGACGGCAACATGCCATTATGATATGTTTTTTTTATGTTAAATGTTATTATTAAAATTTATATATTAATATATATAATAATGTTATATTATAATAAAATGAACATAAAAACAAAGCCATAGTTTTATTTCTCTTTCCATGACCGAATAACAAAACAAAAAAAGAAAAGAGAAAAGAGTTAGGGCATTCGGCCATTGTGAGAGTTGATTAAGGTATGTATCTAGCTTGGTTTTTGATAATTTTTACGTTTTTGAGATCGTTGCTATGAGATGCACAAAGCCCATGTTTTAATTTTTTATTTTGATGAATATTTTGAGTTGAGCCATTGATGATAGCTTGTTGTTTGTGTTGTTTGATGATGAAATATGATATATACGTGTTAGATTAATAAATTTTGTATTGGAAGTTTTAATGATTTTGAGCATTTAGGGCTAATTTGTAAAAATAGTAAATTGAAGGATCAATTTGCAAAATAAATAAATTGTATGGACTCATATGGATGAGATGTTATTCGACATAAGCATAGCAAGGGCAAATTATGCTTACTTTGTGTTTTGTGAATTTTGGACTAAATAGCTAAAAATGTAAAATGTATGGGGTAAAAGTGCAAATTACTTATTCATGTGTTTTTGAGTGAATTTAATTGAATATTGATTAAATAAGTTTAATTTATATCAAATTAGATCAAGAAAAGAGAAAGTCGGATTTGGATCGGGGAAAGACAAAAATAGCCGAATAGTTGATTTTACGTTCGCCGATATCCTAGGTAAGTCTATAAGCAAATGGTTGTTCTTAATTTTAATTAAATGTAAATTATTCATGCTGAATTGAAATGTTTATAATTATATTTGCTATTGCCGAATGTGAGAGATTGTATTTGATATGTTCAAGAAATTACTTGAGTGAGTTAGATATATGAAAGATAGTATGAATTTTTGATGAAAGCTTATGACTTAGTATATGTAATTATGTCCTTAAATCGATTATGTATTTGTGATATTTCGGGCTATAAGCCTAGCAAGCATGGTGCTAGTGAGTTTTATCAGACTATAAGTCTAGCAGGCATGGTGCCGGTGTGATATAACTGGCTATAAGCCTAGCAGGCCTTGTGCCGGTGATTTTTGTCAGGTTATTACCTAGCAGGCTTTATGCCGGTGAAAAATATCGGGCTATATGCCTAGCAGGCTTTATGCCAGTGATTATGTATAAGTTTGTGTTTTAAAGATTTATGCTGATGTGGTATTTGAGTATGTTATTCAAGTTAAATGGACAGGTATGTATTACCTTGATATCTATGAAAAATAAGGTAAGTAAATATTTTGAAATTTTATGTTAAATCATGGATAATATTAATGATAAGTATATATATGAGTTTAATATGAGAATTCGGTCCTATGATTAAATATATTGAATTCAAAAGAAATGATTCTTCACTGTGTACATATGTGTGATCATATACATTTGGCTTTATAGGTAATGTATAATATGTGGTGTTATATATATGATATTATGTAATTAGCCAAATAAGAGAGGTAGATATATGAAGTTATTTCTTGTCTTTTGAACTTATGTAAATGAGTGAAAGTATGTCGAATGTGTAATGATATATTACTTTAATAGTTGAGTAAAAACTTGAGAGATTTTACTTATTGAGTATTCGGCCAAGGTGGAAGTCTTGATAAATACATATTATTATGGAATGTTTAAGCTGAGATTAAATATGGCATTGAAATAGTAATTTGATTCAGTTTAAATTTTAAGAGTTGATTACATTATTGAGTTGTAATTTGCTTAAGGCTTACTAAGCTATGTTAGCTTACTCTGTGTTTTATGTTTATTCTGTTTATAGATTTTGGACTTCAGTTACATGCTCGGGGATCATCAGCAAAGTTCACCACACTATCGACTGCTTTTGGTATTTAAATATTCAAACTCGAATTATGGCATGTATAGGCTGAATGGTGTTTTGATGTGATAAACTATAGTTATGTATAAGCCATGCGAAAATGGCTAGTGATGATGTATATATTTATGCACTTTTGGTTTTGGTTTATATATGTGTGATATGTTTAGAAATTCATGATTATGTGTTTGTCTTGATTAATAAAGTAGTATTTGGATCTTATGTGTTATATATAATTGATTTTATTATTCGTGATATATAGGATAGGTTGTTCATTGCATGGATATATTTGACTAAACTTAGTTAAATTAATTTTATATGTTTTTTTTATGGTATGATCTTTCTTGAAACAGCCATAGTTATTAAAGTTCGGTAACGATAGTAGTATGTGTTTATAATTTGTTTAAATAGTTGGTGCTTAGGTGTGATTTTATGTATTCTATTATTATATGATATGTATGGGATATATATATTAAATATTAAAATGAATGTAATCGGTTATTGAGATCAAAAATAGATTATCATGTGAGATGTGGTAACTATTTTAGATTGAAATAATGATGCTTGTAAGAAAAATGATATTAGCATGTTCACTTTTGGTTTTGATATTTTATAATGTAAAATAAATGTTTGCCTTTGAATATGATATTAACGATCTATTTGAATGTATGAAAGTTAAATATTTTCCGGTAATGCCTTGTATTCCATTCCGGCGAAGGATACGGGTTAGGGGTGTTACAAATTTCGATACCATTCAATATAACATAATACACCACATATCATAAATCAATAACATTTGAATATGTCGTGAGCATGATGCAATGCAAAAAGGTTCCTACCCATATCATTCGCTACACACCACGAGTTCCCCAGAACCCGTCATCTGAACTCTAGAACATTATGGGCTTAAGCCCATTGTGTTTAAAACCACCGATAAAAATATGTAGAAAATTCTGCCAGTAAAAATGCAGATAAGCTGCCAGTAAAAATGCGATAAATCGCCATTCCCCTCGGTACTCCAGGTGCAGTGCATTAACTACGAATAGTACGGACTTAATATGCCACCGGTACTCCACAGAACTCCTCCGTCAACCACAAAATCCCAAACCAATGCATATGCAATATGTCACACAATCTCATACATAATCATATCGCAATACTTTTCATATTCATTTGACATGCTCAGCATGTCCTCAATAATAACATATTTTCAGTAAATGGAAACAGTATACCAATCTTTCAAATTACCATTGTGTTGGTATTAATCAATATCGTTCAATTTCACATACTTTACGGATTCTCGTTGTGCATAAATAGCACCCTTTTTAGTACACAATATAACAAATATCTCATGCGTTTAAATCATACATAAGCTTAATATCTCAACACATTATATCATTCATTCAAACATTCTCATATCTCATAACTCAAATATGCAATTACAAACTCAATCAAACATCCATACTATCAAACTAGCAATTTTGCCAACATGTCAATCTTTTAAGGCTCGAAACATACTTGGTTTGGCCACTCACAAAATCAATAATTTGGCTATTAAGAAAATCCAATAAGCAAGATAATTTATCATATATAACATGAAATTTAGCATTTTCAAACAATTTTATGAGTTTAGGACCTACACCTTATTTTTCGCTTCCTCGCAGCACACTAGCGAATCTTCCAATTTTCCTTGATAATTCCTTAAACGAACCTAAACCAAAATTAAGTATAAATTCAATAAATTTACCATTGATCCAGCCCCCAAACACCCACTTATGATTTCAAACCAATCGTTGAAGTTATAACTATTTTATGAATCCAAACTAGTTAGATTCCTTATACTGTATCGATGCAAACCGTACGTACAATCGTTCTTCGCCTTTACGGATGATTTGGGGCATTTGGGTCAGCACCTAATTCAATTATATACTGGAAAATAAGTAGATAATTAATGATTAAATTCCTTCATTTGATCAATTCATAACCTTTACCCAACAACTATGTCGAAATAATAAACTAGTAACCCTTAATTGCACTTACGCTACACGATTTGTGGGATCCGAATGGCCAATCGATCAAGAACGTTTTCCCTAATTGAAATGGGTTTAAAATATGATTAGGAGGGTCCAAGAACTCAAATTAATGGTTTAAAAATATAGGCAAGAACCAAGAAACAACACAGCCCCCTTTCTTGCACATAGGCACTCGCACCACCACCCATGGTGGCCAAAATTGGGGCTGAATTTTAAAACGGTTTGAGATCTCATTAAACTATGGAAAAATACCTTTGAAATAATTTAAAATCCCCCAAATTCAAGATCTGGAAATTTAGGTTTTTAATGAACAAGATTAATTAAGAAATTGAAGAGAGAAGAGACCTTACCCAAGCTAGTCGAGAGAACAAGCAATGACACTTTCTTGGCAATTTTCGGGATCGATCTTGGAGTTCAAGATTTCATATTTGGGGCTACTTTTAATGAGGAAAAATGATAGCAATATGGTGGAAAATATGTTAACAAATCTTGTGGCAAAAAGAAAAAGAAAAAGAAAAAGAAAGAGATGGTAAAACTAGGTGTAGGCCACGACAACAATGGAGGAAAGGAAAAAAAAGATTTCGGCATTTTGGGCCCACACGCCAAAATTGGCCCTGCCCATGTGGCCTACACGGCCTGGCCCATGACCCACACGCCTGTGTGGCATGCCCATGTGGGCCCACACACCCAAATTGGCCTAGGCCGTGTGACCCACACGACCACACACACTCCCGTCACATGGTCGTGTGTCGCACACGGCCGGGCACACGCCCGTGTGGCGTCGACAGGCCACTTTTTTGGTTTTCGCCGAACTTCACTTTCTCACATTTTTGTTACATACCTGGTTTATTTTTTATGCTACAGCAAACTCGAGACCTCTGAACCTTAAAAAAAGTATACCAAACACTGCTTTAGTAATTTAATTTATGAATTCATCAACAATAATCCGACAATGCACCCAATTTACCGTCGACGAAAACCTCCGCTGACACAATTTAGGCAATTGGAGTGAAACCCACTACTTCATAGCCTTATCCTACATAATAATGGTAGCAGAAAATTAGATTCCCTAACTACACCATTACACTTTTATAAAAAGAATAACTCCAAATGACCTTACAGAAACTAAAACCTACAGACGAGTGAAACCCTAATTACCAAAACCGCACGAAGAACACTGAAAATCCGAACACAACGATAAGAATAAAAGGTTGTGGACAAAATTGAAGGGAAACGAAAAAGAAAAGAAATTGCAGAGAAGGGAAAAATGGGGAACGTCAGAAAGAGAGGAATTTTTTTTCTTTAGGAAAAGAAAAATAAAAGAAAAATAAAAATATTAATTAAATATCACTAATTTTCCCTCAACTCCCCACTAGTTCACTAACCAACCTAATCCTACCAAATCCCACACCTCAATCCACATCCAACTACCTCAAAATTTCAACTCCATCGAAACTCTTTTAGAAAACCGTAGAAAGAATTATCATTCATGCTCATACGGAGATTTGAACATGAGACCGCAGGGTAAGCTAACACCTTCCCACTCGAACCAATAGGCTCATTCTAATATGATTTGACTAGCAATAGAATATAAGCCAAACCGCCAAGGATAAGGCTAGGATAATAAATAATAAAATTTTCCAAAGAGTGGGACGTGAACCCAATACATCAAACACACAATCAGAACACTTAGCCACTGAAGCAGATACCCAATTATGATAGAATTCACAAAAACAAAGTTAAATTAGTCAGGGCGTTACAAATGTATTGTAACACCCCAAAGTTCTTGTTTTTTTTTCCTGTTAAAATGTGACACAAATGTGTATCTGCTTCAGTGGTTATGTGTTCTGGGTATGTGTGTGATAAACCATAATTTATACATATTTTTACCCCATGCTTGGCTTATTTTTGGATGTATTTTCATTAGATTTGATGAATTCGATGCTCCTAATCCTTTAATTTCATGTTTTACGCTCAGGATAGCTTAGGGAGTAAAAAAAAGAAATGGGCCAAAAAGGGACAAAATGGGCCGACCTCAGAAATCAACACGGCCTGGACCTCCGCACACGGGCAGACCACACAACCGTGTGTGACGAGCAGAATCCAACACGGCCTAAGCCATCACACACGGAAAGATCACATGGCCGTGTATGATGAGCAGGATTGAACACGGCCTGAACTATTGACCACGGCTGTATCACACGAGCGTGTCTCTGCCGAACCCGATTTGAGTTCTATTCGGAAAAGGCTACTTGTGGGCCAAGAAAGGTGCTCCAAAGCCTATATAAACCCCCTAGGGGAGGACCTAAAGAGAAACACAGAGTGGAAGGCAGGAAATACTCGAAGACAGCCATCGGGAGTAGCTCGAAAGGAGGATCTCCATCAAGACTGAAGATCTCCCATCAAGTTCTTTAGAAGTTTTTGGGTTTTCTTATGTTTTGTAGTTTACCTTATTCTATGATGTTTCCCTCTATCAGTATGAACTAAACTTCCTAAATACCTAGGGAGGATGGAACCTATGACAGATCTCATTATTATTTGATTTATATAATAAATACTTGTTCTTATTCTTAATTGTGAGTTCTTATTCTTGTTTTGATAATTCAAGTTATTGATCCAAGTCGAATATGCTTATTCAGTGGAGAAAAAGTCCCTGTTTAAGAGTAGATCAACACAATTAAGCGGAGTTGATTGCAACCCTAGAAATAGGGCGACGAAAATATTCTGGATTAGACTCAAATCTAATAAGGGAATCCATAGATCGAGTTAATGCGATAATAGGGGTTTTAATTAGAAAGAGATTTCAATTAATCAACCTAGAGTCAATTGTTTTTAGTCTCGAGAGAGATATTAACATAAATTAGAGATTTCTACGGATTAAGTCAAGTGAATAAATCATATGAATCAAAAGTGATAAGTGAAGTCTAGGTGGATTCTTCCTTAGGTATTGCCTCCATCACATAAGTTGTCTAAAAGTATTTTCCCAATTCATTCTCTGTCGTGTTTTAATTAATTAGTTTTAGTTTAAAAAGAAATCACTCCAATTCTTAGGCTAGATAATAAAATAGATAGTAACTACTAGTACTCTTGGTCCTTGTAGATACGATATTACCGGTCTTACCATAACTATACTATATAACGATAGATGCGCTTGCCTTTATTGTGATCATAGTTAGTTAGAGACACATCAAGTTTTTGGCGCCGTTGCCGAGGACTAAGATATTAGGAACGCTAAATTCTTATTACTTTAGCCATTTTATATACTTTTATTTGCAATTTACTTTTTATTTCTATTCACTAATTTTTTCTTTGCTTCTGGTAGGAACTTTTAGTTTATGACTAGAAGGAACCCGTCAGGACCACTACTTTTTGATAGTGAAATTGAAAGTACAGCTCGCAGAAACCGAAGAGAAATAAGGCAAAGTCTACAATACATAGAAGAAGAGCAAGAAGACAAAACTAACACTACTGAAGAGATGGATGATAATAATTCGCTACCTCCTGTGGTTGCCGTAAACTCGGTGAATCAAAATCCTGCTCCTCGTACTATGTATGATTATGCTAAACCTAATTTAATAGGAACTGAATCAAGTATTGTTAGACCTGTTATTGCTGCAAATAATTTTGAACTTAAACCTAACACTATTCAGATGATTAAACAATTTGTTCAGTTTGATGGTTTGCAGGATGAGGATCCAAACAATCACTTGGCAAACTTTCTGGAATTTTGCGACACTTTCAAAATTAATGGCATTTCTGATGATGCCATTCGCCTTCGGTTGTTTCCCTTTTCTTTGAGGAACAAGGCTAAACAGTGGTTGAACTCGTTACCACGAGGATCAATCACTACATGGGACCAAATGACCAAAATTTTTTTACTTAAATATTTTCCGCCGACTAAAACGGCTAAGTTAAGGAATGATATCTCTTCTTTTGTGCAGATGGATTTAGAGACACTTCACGATGCATGGGAGAGATATAAGGATTTACTAAGAAGGTGCCCTCACCATGGGTTACCTTTGTGGCTACAGGTTCAAACCTTTTACAATGGTGTAAACCCCTCAACTAGGCAGTTGATTGATTCAGCCGCCGGTGGAACCCTAAATAACAAGACCCCTGAAGCGGCTTATGAGTTTATAGATGAGATGGCACTGAATAACTATAAGTGGCAAGTTATGAGGACAAAGCCAACAAAAGCCGCCGGAGTTTTCAACCTCGACGTAGTGACCATGCTATCAAACCAGGTAGAACTATTAATTAAAAAGATTGATGGTTTGTATGGTTCATCACAGGTACATCCAGTGATGCAGTGCGATGTAAATGGAGGTGGGTCGAACAATATAGAATACCCACCCTACAACCCTGGCATAGAAAACGAACAGATGAACTATATGGGTAACAATTCTAGACCTCAAAATAACCCTTATAGTAACACTTACAATCCAGGTTGGAGGAACCACCCAAACTTCTCATGGGGTGGTCAAGGAAATCAGAGACAACAACCCCCTTGATCGTTGTTTTATGCGATGTCAAAGTCTTAAAATTTATAATGAGAATGATTGAACCTGGAAACTAACTATGACAATGATTTGAGGCAAGCGCACCTATCGAAGAGTAGTATAGTTAAGGTAAGACCGGAATGTCGAACCCAAAGGAACTAAAAGTACTAATACTAACTTTCTTTTTATTATCTAGCCTAAAATAAAGGGAATTTGTTGTTTAATCTAAATTAACTAACTACTAAACTAAAGACTCTAAGACAAAGAAGAATGAATTTGGAGAAATACTTGTGGGAAAAACTAATTGATTAAGACGATACCCGAGGAAGAATCTACCTAGACTTCACTTGTTATCTAACTCTCAACTGCATTTATTTATTCACTTGATTTGATCCGTAAGATTCCCTAATGTATATTAGCCCCTCTCTCGAGGCGACTAACGTCTAACCCTAAGTTGATTAATTGAAATTTCTTTCTAATTAAAACCCCTAGAATTGCATTAACTCGATCTATGGAATTCCATATTAGGTTTCACCCCAATCCGGCGAAATCTCGCCACCCTATCTCTAGGTGTGCGATCAACTCCACTTAACTATGCTAGTTCTACACTTAGGCAGGGAATTTTGCTCCTCCACCTAAGCACATCAAACTTGAATTAATACCCCGAAAATATTAACACAAGAATTAAGAACACATAATTAAGATCAAGTCAAATATTTATCATATAGTTCAGCAAATGATAACAAGATTCATCTTAGGTTTCATCCCCCTCAGGTATCTGAGGGTTTAGTTCATAACAATAAAAGAAAACATCTCAGAAGAAAAGATAAAGCAAAACATAAGAAATCCCTAAAACCCCCTGAAGGAATTGAAGGAGAGATCCCCCATCTTGAGTATGTTTCCGGCTTCTTGAGATGAATCAACTGGCTTTCTTCGAGTAAATTCCACAATTCTGCCCTCTTTGGCTTAGCTGGACGCCCCGACAGAAGGCTCCTGTCGACTCCCCTTCTAGGTCATACTTAGGGTGTTTATATAAGCTTCGGAATGTGTTTCTTCTCCTCTAAGTATCCTAATTCGAGTGAAATTCCTCTTCTCCACGGTAGGGACACGCCCTTGGCACACGTCCGTGTAAATCGTGGCCAGGTCGTGTTCGGGTCTGATTAGGGAGGCACGGCCGTGTTGCTTGGGCCCAGGCCATGTCGATTTCTTTCTTTGGCCCATTTGGCCCGTTTTAAGCCCGTTTCTCATTCTTTTCATTCTCCGGTGCTTTCTTAAGTATAAAACATGAAAACAAAGGATTAAGAGCACTAAATTACATAATTCAAGGGATAAATCATCCAAAAGTATGCTAAATGTGGGCTTAAAATATGTTACTATTATGGTTTATCAAATACCCCCACACTTAAGCTTTTGCTTGTCCTCAAGCAAAATTCTCAACTCACAATTAAAACAAACTTCCTTGATAATATTCATCGCTAATGTTTCATCATAATTCATAGATAATTCATACATGGATAATTCAACTCAAAGAGTCCTAAAGATTCAAACAATCTAAGTCATGCATTTGTGGCATAAAACATAGGTGTTTCCCCTCATCTGAATAATCACCTCTGGTTTAAAATCGACAAGGATTGACATCCTCACTAAAGATTTACTCAAATCACTCGAAGTGTTTAAGGTTCAAGAAAAAGCACTCATAAGTCAAACATGAAAAGTTAATCCCATAGGCTTGCATGAAAATCAAACCTCCACCACTATAATATGAGATGATACACAAATCAAAAGGTCTTTAATAGGGTTGTAACGGGGCTTGGTTAAAGGTGTGGATAAAGGCTGAATTAGAAGGTTAGAATCGAGATTGACCTGAAAAATTACCTAACTAGAAATAACGAACTGATAATAAATATTTACATCAATTGAAGACTTGAAATACTCTAATACGAGCTTCTTCTTCAATAATTGGAATTTAACGTATAAGCTCACCTAATCACAAAACTAATAATGAATATACTTTGATTGATTTTTTTAGGAACAAATCAAAAATACATAATAAATGATGAGTTTACTATCGAAATAAATAGGCAATCGATCAAATCAAATCTTGATATAAGGGTAGTCAAAAGGAATGGTGATAACAAAAAAAAAACGGTTTTGGGTTAATATTAGTGGGTGAGTCAATAAAAAAGGTTATTAGGATCAACGGGGTTCACTAGGGGTTAATTTTGAAGGTAAGCTTTTTTTGTGGAGTAAGTGGGTTAAATCCTAGGTGCCTTTATCATCTTAGTATATCAAATCAGAGGTGTGGTCTCGACATGTATAATCGGTACAAGTTCTAGAATAACAAGTCAATATTGACACACTCATAATCAATAAAGTGAGCAAGAAAAAGAATATATGCTCTATAAGGCTCAAAATCTCACAAAAATTATGGCTTTTTGATGTCAACCTAGTAAATTTCAAACTTCAAAGTAATATTCAAATTTAGGTATATAACCTAAAAAAAAAATTTAATTTCTGAAAAATAGACTTATCATGCTTGATTCTCTATTATCTTAAAGTTTAAATTATCAATGCACAATTATCAATTACTTAATCCAAAACATATCAATAAAAATCATAAATCAAAGGAAATTTTGTTTTAACAGTAATATGAGAAATTTTACTTAAGAACAAGACATAATTCAGGATTTGAGAATAATGCAAAAAGTTTGGCACTTTTAAGATTCACCTCCCACACTTAAGATGTACATTGCCCTCAATGTACAAATATAGATAAAAATTCATAAAAGATAGGGAGAGATGAAACTTCCTAAATTTGGATGGATTCCTTGCGTTGGAGGTGTGGAAACTTGATTCGGAGGTGAAAGATAAGTTGGAGGAGGCGTCTCTGGTGGTGGTATGGTGGCCATCCACAGTCTCTGCGCTAGATGAAGAAATTGGAGAGCTCGTGAAGAATTAACCAGGACATAATAAGAAAAATTCAAACTATACTAATTATGTATTTAAAGACAAGAAAGATAAAGAGAAAGACCGTAGAAAGTAAAAGACAAGAAAAAGAAAAGACTTATGGACTGAGGAGTCCTTATTGTTGGATAGTTCGCGAGGTGGATGTGACTTCTAAGGCCGCTATGATGTTGGCAGAGGTCGTGGTGGGGTGATTCCCAAGCAGCCTGAATAACCTAAAACCAAGAAACTAAAATAGAACAAACTAAATTAAGCATAAGAGTGCCAAAGAGAAGGAAATTAAAAGAGATGAGAAAAGAAAACTAAAAGCTAAATTGTCTCAAAGACCCTTGGCTTGTCGACTAGATGAAGCGGCCGGCATGAACTTATTTAGATCGGTCTCCCACGGGGAGTCTGTGCTTGGTTCCTTCCGCTTTTTCGACATGGTGTGGCTTGATAGTTGGGGAAAGATTAGAGAAGAAAAGTGTGGAAGGGGGAGAAATCTGAAGAATAGGATGGGAGAAAGGAGATGGGGAGTAGGTGAGAAGAAGGAGGGGGTGGTTTAAATAGAATTTTGAGGTCTGGTACTCCCCCACGCTCGTGTACCAGGGGCGTGTTGGGTCACACAGCCATATTGTACGGCCGTGTTGTGCTATGTTCGTTTCTCCCACGCCCATGTTCAGGTCACCACGCCCATGTATGATCTAAAAGTGTCAACCACGGTCGTATTGCACGGCCATGGCAAGTTAGTTGGAGCCCGTGTGACTTCCCTCAGTGTCGGCCACAGCCATATCGCACGGTCGTGGCAAATTGTAGTTGTCTGTGATCTGGGAATCTTTCGTCATTGGCTCGTACTACCTCTGCTATATCAGTACGAAAATTTGTAGTGTCCACACGGCCACAGCCACGGCCGTGTGCAAGGCCGTGTGGTATGAAAATCTGCACTTTGGTTAGTTTAAAATTAAATGCTGAAAAGGAAAAATTAAAGTAAAAATGTAAAAATTAATGGAGTTAGTACTCGGGTTGCCTCTCGAGAAGCGCTCGTTTAAAGTCTTAAGCTAGACTTACCTCTCATTCGCCTAATCATGGTGGTTTGAAAAGTTGAACAACCTTCCTCATGCTATCTGTCTTATTATCAGTGTATAATTCAAGTCGAGTAGCGTTTATTTTAAAAGTGCCAAATATAGGATTACTTACCTCGACTGTTCCGTATGGGAAAACATTGATTACCTTAAAAGGGAGTTCTTTGTTTGTATTAGAGTCAGGAAAAGATATTCGAGGGTCTACTTTATCTAACAATTCCTGATCTCCAATTTTGGACTTGTCTGTCTCGTAGAGTGGCATTGGTTCTTCTTCATGTATCCCTAGTTTTTCCTTGAAATGCGTCTTCCACTCGTCTAGGTCATCAACTTGAAGCCTTCGATCCTCATGAGTTATTTCCTTATTGTTATGAGATGTAGGATCTGGCTCAGGTGTGTAGTTCTGTGGTACTTCCTAGAAAGAAGGTTTAACCGAATGGTCATTAATAGAATTTATTTTCTCACCTTGGTTGCTCGATGTCCTAGCTGCGTCGAGATCCTGAAGACTGATTGATTCGTCACCAACACGGAGTATTAATTCACCTGTACCCACATCAATTTTAGTTCTGACAGTTGCTAAAAAGGGTCTTCCTAAGATTAAGGGGATACTATTGTCCTCATCCATGTCTAAAACTACAAAGTCTACTGGGAATACGAATTTATCAATCTTTACTAACACATCTTCGATTATACCCCTAGGAATTCGAATAGTTTTATCAGCTAATTGAATGCTCATCCTAGTTTGTTTGGGTTTCCCTAGACCTAGTTGTTTAAACATTTTATAAGGCATGACATTTATGCTTGCCCCTAAATCAGCTAACGCATTATCAATAGATAAACTACCAATTAAGCATGGAATTGTAAAACTCCCTGGATCTTTTAATTTTCATGGTAGTTTATTTTGTAGAATTGCTGAGCACATTGCGTTTAGCTCCACATGCGATGTTTCGTCTATCCTTCGCTTGTTTGTCAAAAGCTCTTTTAAAAATTTCCTAGAATCTGGCATCTGCGAAAGAGCTTCAAGTAATGGTAAGTTAATATGTAATTTCTTTAAAAGTTTAAGAAACTTACCAAACTGTTCCTCTGTGTCGTCTCTCTTTATTGCTTCGGGATATGGTATGCGAGGTTGGTACTCTTTGATTACCAGTTTGGGCTTATTATTACTTACCTCAACCTTACCTTCTTTGACCACATTCTCTTGCTTTAAATTGGGCTCATCTAACCCTTTACTTTCTTAAGCTGTTATGGCTTGGACTTGCTCCTTTGGGTTTGTCCCAGTGTTGCTTGGTAGGCTTCCTTGTGGTCTTTCAGAGATCTCCTTAGCCAAGTTGCCCTAACTGATTCTCAATCCTTTGAATCGATACTTGTTGATTTTTAATTGTTGTTTCTGTGGCTGCTATGAAATTTGTCAGCATCTCCTCAAGGTTCGGCTTCTTTTCCTGTGGGTAGGGTGTTGTTGGAAGTTTTGAGGTGGTTGTTGCCTTTGATTTCCTTGACCACCCCATGAGAAATTGGGGTGGTTCTTCCAACCTGGATTATAAGTATTACTATAAGGGTTATTGTTAGATCTAAAGTTGTTACCCATATAGTTCATCTGTTCGCTCTCTGTGCCCGGATGGTAGGGTGGGTACTCAGGATTTGCCACGCCTCCACTTGCGTCGCACTGCATGACCGGATGTACCTGCGAAGAACACAGACCATCAATCTTTTTATTTAGCACCTCTACCTGATTTGATAGCATGGTTACTGCGTCGAGGTTGAAAACTCCGTTTACTTTTGTTGGCCTTGTCATTTTAACTTGCCACTGGTAGTTATTCAATGACATCTCTTCTATAAACTCGTAGGCTGCTTCAGGAGTTTTGTTATTCAGAGTTCCACCGGCGGCTAAATCAATTAATTGCCTTGTGAAGGGGTTCACACCGTTGTAAAAAGTTTGGACCTGCAGCCACAAGGATAATCCATGGTGTGGGCACCTTCTCAACAAATCTTTGTATCTCTCCCATGCATCGTAAAGTGTCTCTAAATCCATCTGCACAAAAGAAGAGATATCATTCCTTAACTTGGCCGTTTTGGCCGGCGGAAAATATTTCAATAAAAATTTTTCGGTCATTTGATCCCATGTAGTGATTGACCCTAGTGGAAGAGAATGCAACCACTGTTTGGCTTTATTCCTCAAAGAAAAGGGAAACAACCGAAGATGTATGGCATCATCAGTAACACCATTTATTTTGAAGGTGTCATAGAACTCTAAAAAATTCGCTAAATGTGTGTTAGGATCCTCATCCTGCAAACCATCAAACTGAACAAACTGTTGTATCATCTGTATAGTGTTAGGTTTCAATTGAAATTATTTGCAAAGAAATAGATGAGGTCTAACAATACTTGACTCTGGGTTTATTAAATTAGGTTTAGCATAATCATACATAGTTCGAGGGGCATGATTTTTGGCCATCTCTGGAGGTGGCAGATTGTTCTCAGCCATCTCTTTGGTGGTATTAACTTTGTCTTCTTTCTCTTCTTGTATGTAGTTTAGGCTTCGCCTTATCTCTCTATACGATTTCTGCGAGCGGTACCTTAAATATCACTATCGTAAAGTAGGGGTCCTGTCGGGTTCCTTCTAGTCATAAACTAGAGGTACCTGAAAGGAACAAAAGAAAGAAAATTAGAAAATTTAAACTAAGAAATAATTGCGAAAAAAAATAAAAAATAAAAAATGGCTAAAGTAATAAAAATTGAGCTTTCTTAATATTTTAGTTCCCCGGCAACGGCGCCAAAAACTTGATCGTTGTCTTATCCGATGTCAAAGTCTTAAAATTTATAATGAGAATGATCGAACCTGGAAACTAACTATGACAACGATTTGAGGCAAGCGCACCTATCAAACAGTAGTATAGTTAAGGTAAGACCGGAATGTCGAACCCAAAGGAACTAAAAGTACTAATACTAACTTTCTTTTTATTATCTAGCCTAAAATAAAGGGAATTTGTTGTTTAATCTAAATTAACTAACTATTAAACTAAAGACTCTAAGACAAAGAAGAATGAATTTGGAGAAATACTTGTGGGAAAAACCAATTGATTAAGACGATACCTGAGGAAGAATCTACCTAGACTTCACTTGTTATCTAACTCTAAACTAAAGACCCTAATGTATATTAGCCCCTCTCTCGAGGCGACTAACGTCTAACCCTAAGTTGATTAATTGAAATCTCTTTCTAATTAAAACCCCTAGAATTGCATTAACTCGATCTATGGAATTCCATATTAGGTTTCACCCTAATCTGGCAAAATCTCGTCAGCCTATCTCTAGGCGTGCGATCAACTCTGTTTAACTATGCTAGATCTACTCTTAGGCAGGGACTTTTGCTCCTCCACCTAAGCACATCAAACTTGAATTAATACCCCGAAAATATTAACACAAGAATTAAGAATACATAATTAAGAACAAGTCAAATATTTATCATATAGTTCAGCAAACGATAACAAGATTCATCTTAGGTTTCATCCCCCTCAGGTATCTGAGGGTTTAGTTCATAACGATAAAAAAAAACATCTCAGAAAAAAAGATAAAACAAAACATAAGAAATCCCTAAAACCCCCTGAAGGAATTGAAGGAGAGATCCCCCGTCTTGAGTATGTTTCTGGCTTCTTTAGATGAATCAACTGGCTTTCTTCGAGTAAATTCCATAATTCTGCCCTCTTTGGCTTAGCTGGACACCCCGACAGAAGGCTTCTGTCGACTCCCCTTCCAGGTCATACTTAGGGTGTTTATATAGGCTTCGGAATGTGTTTCTTCACCTCTAAGTATCCTAATTCGAGTGAAATTCCTCTTCTCCACGGCAAGGACACGCCCTTGGCACACGCCCGTGTGAATCGTGGCCAGGCCGTGTTCGGGTCTGATTAGGGAGGCACGGCCATGTTGCTTGGGCCCAGGCCGTGTTAATTTCTTTCTTTGGCCCATTTGGTTGTTTTAAGCCCGTTTCTCGTTCTTTTCATTCTCCGATGCTTTCCTGAGTATAAAACATGAAAACAAAGGATTAAGAGCACCAAATTACATAATTCAAGGGATAAATCATCCAAAACTATGCTAAATGTGGGCTTAAAATATGTTACTATTATGGTTTATCACCCCTCCAGGCTTTCAATAGCAACCCTACCCACAAGAGAAGAAGCTGAACCTTGAGGAGATGCTAACAAAATTTATCGCGGTGTCAGAAACTCGTTTCCAAAATACCAAAACAACACTAAAAAATCAGAAAGTGTCAATTCAAGGGCTCGAGAACCAAATAGTTTACCTTGCCAAGTTGTTCTCAGAAAGACCACAAGGTAGCTTGCCAAGCAACACTGAGCCTAACCCAAGGGAACAACTCCATGCCATCACGGTGTGCGACGAAGAAGGGTTAGTAGAATCTGAATCTGAACCGAGGCAAGAACCTGTGGTAAGTAAAGGTGAGGATAGGGAAATCCAAAATACAAAAAAATCGGTAAGTAAAGAGTATGTACCTCGTGTACCATACCCTAACGCGACGAAGAAAGACCATACTAATGAGCAATTTGGTAAATTTCTTAAACTCTTAAAAAATTACATATTAACTTACCGTTTATCGAAGCTCTTTCGCAGATGCCCAAATCAATCAAATTTTTAAAGGAGCTTCTAGCAAACAAATAGAAGTTAGACGATGCATCGCACGTGGAGCTAAACGCAGTCTGCTCAGCCATTCTACAGAATAAACTGCCCGATAAATTAAAGGATCCAGGGAGTTTTACTATTTCTTGGTTAATTGGTAGTTTAGATGCTAACAATGCTTTAGCTGATTTAGGGGCGAGTATTAACGTCATGTCCTATAAGATGTTTAAGCAACTAGGTCTTGCGAAACCTAAACAAACTAGGATGAGCATTCAACTAGCAGATAAAACTATTAGATTTCCTAGGGGAATTGTCGAGGATGTGCCTGTAAAAATTGATAAATTTATATTCCAGTTGACTTTGTTGTTCTAGATATGGATGAGGACAGTGACGCACCGTTAATCTTAGGATGACCCTTTTTAGCAACTGCTAATACTAGAATTGATGTTGGTACAGGTGAGCTCACACTTCGTGTAGGTGACAAAACGATCACTCTTCAGGCTCGTGACTCGGTTAGGACATCGAGTAATAGAGGTGAGTACATAAATTCTATTAATAACCATTCGGTTCAATCTTCTCTTCAGGAAGCACCTCGAAAGTACACAAATGAGCAACTTCCTAATTCTCGTGCCAACAATGAAATAACTCATGAGGAGCGGAGGCTTCAGATCGATGAACTAGATGAATGTCGAACACAGTCTAAGGAGAAATTGAAAGTACACGATAAACCAAAGCAGAGCCATGACGAGCCTAAGAATAAAATGAATCGAATTAAGGTTGGAGACCGAGTTCTAATGGATAATGCATATCCTCGTGTTGCCACTTCTGAACCTAATGGAACAACCCCTTTCACGGTACTTAATATTTTCCCATACGGTACAGTCGAGGTAACTCATTCCAAATTCGGCACCTTCAAGGTAAATGTTACTTGTCTAAAACCTTATTTTAACAAAACTAATAGCAGGAATGGGGACTTTCAACTCCTCAAACCACCATGATCATGCGAATAAAAGGTAAGTCTAGCTTAGGACTTTAAACAAGCGCTTCTCGGGAGGCAACCCGAGCACTAACCTCATTAATATCCAGATTTTTGATTTTTAGCACCTAACTAAAAACTAACCATATTAATAGGCGCAGGTTTCCCTACCCACACGGCCTTGCACACAGGCGTGACCGTGGCTGTGTAGCGACCACGAATAGGCACAAGGGCGTAGCGGCGACCGTACGGGCCAAGGACAATTTTTTTCCCAGAACAAGGGCTGCGATAATCCAACACGGGCGTGCCTTAAAATCGTGGGCAATACTGAGTAAGTGACACGGGCGTGCGACACGCCCGTGCCTAGAAGTCGTGGTTGAAACTGAATGAGTCACACGTGCATGTGACACACCCGTGCCTATAAGCCATGGTCGATACTGATCAATCAACATGGGCGTGAAATCCTCAACACGGGCGTGGGAGGACCTTTGAGTCCATTTATTTTTTCTTTTTCTTTTATTTTAAATTTTGAACTCTCTCTCTTTATCTTTCTTGTCTTAAATTTTTATTAGTATATTTTGATTTCTTTATATCTCTGGCTGTCTATTATCGAGTAACCATAACAACGACCATTAATAAAACTCCCTAAAACTTTACTGATGACTCCGCAATTTCAAAAGGTTCAAGGTGCTACTAAGGAACGACCAAACTACCGGAGTATTCTCCCCCACCTTCACCTTTGCCTAGTTTATCAGGCTTCTTTTCACTTTCTAAGGATTTCATCCATAATTCAGGAAGTTTCACTTCTCTCCCTCTCTTACGATATTCTCATTATCTTATCATTATCTATTTTTGTACATTGAGGACAATGTACATCTTAAGTGTGGGAGGTTATTTAAGTATATCATTATTAGAAAATCCCTGAATTATTTCTTGTTCTTAAGTAAATTTTCTCATATTATTAATTAGAATAAAACTTCTATTGACTTATGATTTTCATTGATATGTTTTGGATTAAGTCATAGGTAATTGTGCATTGATGGTTTAAACTTTAAGACATTAGAGAATCAAGCATGATAAGTCTATTTTCAGAATTAAATTTTTTTAGGTTGTTTCCTTAAATCTAAATATTACTTTGACGTTTGAAATTTGCAAGGTTGACATCAAAAACCATGATTCTTGTGAGATTTTAAGCCTTTAGAGCATACATTTTTCTTGCTCACTTTATTGATTATGAGTGTGTCAATATTGATTTGTTATTCTAGAACTTGCTTCGATTATACATGTCGAGACCACACCTTTGATTTGATATACTAAGATGATAAAGGCACCTAGGTTTTAACCCACTTATTCCATTAAAAGCCTACCTTCATTATTAATCCCTAGTGAACCCCTTTAATCCTAATCAATCGTTTCTTGATATACCACTAATATTAACCCGAAACCCAGTTATTTGATTTGTTATTCCCATTTTCTTGACTCCCCTTTTGTCGAGATTTGATTTGATCAGTTGCCTAACTACATTCTTTATTTCAGTGGTTAAATTCATCTTATATCAAATACTTGTTTTTTTTAAAAAAAAGTTGGAAATCTATTCATTATTAGTTCTTTGTTATTTGAGCTTAAGCAGTTAATTTCACATTTTGAGAAGGAGCTCGTGTTATTTTTCAAATGTAATTATTCAGTGTTAGTCCATTTTTCTAGTTATGTGAATTGTCAATTCGATCTCGATTCTAACCCTCTAATTCAGCCTTTATCCACACCTTTAACCCAAGCCCCGTTACAACCCTTTTTAGGACCTTTTGATTTGTGTATCATCTCATTTTATAGTGGTGGAGATTTGATTTTCATGCAAGCCTATGGGATTAACTTTTCATGTTTGACTTTTGAGTGCTTAATTTAAACCTTAAACACTTTGAGTGATTTGAGTGAATCTTTAGTGAGGATGTCAATTCTTGTCAATTTTGAATTAAATGTGATTATTTAGGTAAGGGGAAACACCTATGTTTTCGTGCTATAAAAATTATGACTTGGATTGTTTGAATCTTTAGCAATCTTTTAGTTAAATTATCAATGTATGAATTACCTAGGAATTATGATGAGACATTATTGATGAGAATTATGAATTGAGGAAGTTAATTTTAATTGTGAGTTTAGGATTTTGCTTGAGGACAAGCAAAGGTTTAAGTGTGGGGATATTTGATAAACCATAATTTATACATATTTTTACCCCATGCTTGGCTTATTTTTGGATGTATTTTCATTAGATTTGATGAATTAGATGCTCCTAATCCTTTAATTTCATGTTTTACGCTTAGGAGAGCTTAGGGAGTCGAAAAGAATGAGAAACGGGCCAAAAAGGGACAAAATGGGCTGACCTCGGAAATCAACACGGCCTGGACCTCCACACATGGGCAGACCACACGGCCGTGTGTGACGAACAGAATCCAACACGGCCTAAGCCATCACACACGGGAAGATCACACGGCCGTGTATGATGAGCAGGATTGAACATGGCCTGGACTATCGACCACGGCCGTATCACACGGGCGTGTCCCTGTCAAACCCGAGCTGAGTTCTATTTGGAAAAGGCTACTTGTGGGCCAAGAAATGTGCTCCAAAGCCTATATAAACACCCTAGGGAATGACCTAAAGAGACACACAGAGTGGAAGGCAAGAAATACTCGAAGACAGCCATCGAGAGCAGCTCGGAAGGAGGATCTCCATCAAGACTGAAGATCTCCCATCAAGTTCTTTAGAAGTTTTTGGGTTTTCTTATATTTTGTAGTTTTCCTTATTCCATGATGTTGATCGCTGTGAATCAGAGCTTTAAAATTTATAAAAAGAATGATCGAACCTGGAGACTAACTCTGACAACGATTAAAGACAAGTGTACCTATCGAACAGTAGTATAGCTTAGGCAAGACCAGATTATCGAACCCAAATGAACTAAAAATACTAATACTAACTTTCTTTTTATTATTTAACCTAAAATAAGTGAAGTTGCTTTTAATCTAAAATTAACGAACTACTAAGCTAAGAACACAAAGACGAAAAAAAGACTCAAATTGGGGAGATAACTTTCTTAAAAAACTCAGTTGATTTAGATGATACCTCGTGAAGAATCCACCTAGACTTCACTTGTTATCTATCACCTGAACCATATGATTTTATTTACTTAGTTTGATCCGTAAGACTCCCTAACGTATATTAAACCCTCTCTCAAGGCGAATAATGTCTAACCCTAGGTTAATTAGTGGAACTCTCGTTCTCTTATAATAACCCACTAGAATAGCAAGAGAATCGATCTATGGACTCCCATATTAGGTTTCACCCTAATCCGGCAAAAATCTCGCCACCCTATCTCTAGGCGCATGCGATCAACTCCGCTTAATTATGCTAGATCTACTCTTAGCGTGGTCTATTCCTCCTCCACCTAAGCACATTAAATTTGGATAAAGCTCACATAATTAAGAAAAAACTAAGTATTTATCATATAATTTAGAAAATAATAACAAGATTCATCATAGGTTTCATCCCCTTCAGGTATCTGAAGGATTTAGTTCATAACTAAATAAGAAAACATCTCAAGAGAAAAGATAAAACAAAACATAAGAAATCCCTAAAACTCCCTGAAGGAATTAAAGGAGAGATCCGCCATCTTGAGTAGAATCCCAGCTTCTTGAGATGGATCAACTAGCTATCTTCGATTAATTCCCACAAATTTGACCTTTTCGGCTTGGCTCCTTGGCCTAGCTAACCGCCCCTTTTCAGCTGACCCTTAGGGGGTTTATATAGGCTCTTGGAATACATTTCTTTCTCCCTAAGTATCCAAATCCAAGTGAAATTTCTCTTTTCAGCGACAGGGACACGGCCATGGCACACGCCCGTGTGGATCGTGGCCAGGCCATTCTCGGACTTCTTTAATGAGACACGACTGTGTGAATCGAGGGAAGACCGTGTTCTGGATGATTAATGAGGCACGGCCGTGTGGGCTAAGGTCTAGGCCGTGTTGATTTCTTCTTTGGCCTATTTTTGCCCGTTTTGAGCCCGTTTCTCGTTCTTTTTATCCTTGGGTGCTTTCCTGAGTATAAGACATGAAAAGAAAGGATTAAGAGCACCTTTTTACATAAAATAAGGGATAATTCATCCAAAAGCGTACTAAATGTGAGATTAAAATATGTTACTATTTCAGTTTATCAAATACCCCCACACTTAAGCTTTTGCTTGTCCTCAAGCAAAATTCTCAACTTACAATTAAAACGAACTTTCTATAATTCATAATTTCTATCAACAATGTTTTATCATAATTCATAGATAATTTACACATGGATAATTCAACTTAAAGAGTTCTAAAAATTCAAACAATCTAAGTCATAGATTTTGTAGCTCGAAAATATAGGTGTCTCCCCTTATCTAAATAATTACCTTTAATTCGAAATCGACAAGGATTGACATCCTCACAAAAGATCCACTCAAATCACTCAAAGTGTTTAAGGTTCAAAATTTAAGCACTCAAAAGTCGAACATGAAAAGTTAATCCCATAGGCTTGCCTGAAAATCAAGTCTCCACCACTATAATATGAGATGATGCACAAATCAAAAGGTCTTTAACAGGGTTGTAACGGGGCTTGGGTTAAAGGTGTGGAATAAGGCTGAATTAAAAGGTTAGAATCGAGACTGAATTGACAAATTACCTAACTAGAAAAAATGAACTGATAAATAATTACATGAATTGAAACTTTGAAGCTAATAATACGAGCTTCTTCTTCAATATTTGGAATTCAAACGTATAAGCTCACTTAATCACATAACTAATAAAAACTAATAATGAATATACTTCGTTTTCTTTAGGAACAAACTAAGTAATAATAAAGAACTTTAACAACTGAAGTATAGAACATAGTTAGGCAACTGCTCAAAATCAAATCTCGATAAAAAGGGAGTCAAGGAATGGTGATACAAATATACAAAGGGTTTTGGGTTAATATTGGTGGGTGAGTCAATAAAAAGTTTTGTTAGGAACAAAGGGGTTCACTAGGGGTTAATTGTGAAGGTAGGCTTTTTAATGGAGTTAGTGGGTTAAAACCTAAATGCCTTAATCATCTCTGTATATCAAATCATAGGTGTGGTCTCGATATGCATAAACGAGGCAAGTTCTAGAATAACAAATCAATGTTGACACACTCATAATCAATAAGGTGAGTAAGAAAAAGGATATATGCTCTTATAAGGCTCAAAATCTCACAAAAATTATGGGTATTTTGATATCAACCTCATAAATTTCAAATTTCAAGATAATATTCAGATTTAGTTCAACAACCTAGAAAATTTTAATTTTGAAAAATAGACTTATCATGCTTGATTCTTTAGTGTCTTAAAATTTAATTATCAATGCACAATTATCAATGACTTAATCTAAAACATATCAATAAAAATCATAAATCATGGAAATTTCATCCTAATTAGTAATATGAGAAATTTACTTAAAAACAAGACTAAATTCAGGATTTTGAGAACAATGCAAAAAGTTTGGTACCTAATTTCAGAAATTTGAGAATAATGAAAAAAGTTAGGCACCTTTTTAGGTTGTTCACCCCCCACACTTAAGATGTACATTACCCTCAATGTACAAAGATAGATAATATAAATGTAATGTTCAGATCAGAAGATATGGGGATAAGTGAAACTCCCTGAATTATGGCTGAAATCCTTGAGTTGGCAGTGGTCGTGGTAAAAGATAAGTTGGAGGGCCGGTGGTTGCCCACGAGTTCTGCGCTAGATGAAGAAATTGGGAAACTTGTGGAGGATTAGCCAGGATTTATTTAGACAAATTTAAAATAAACTAAATATATAATTAAAGACAAGAAAGGTAAAGAGAAAGAAAATAGAAATTGAATTAAACTAATGCTAAAAGATAAAGGGGCTTGAGAATCCTTATTGGTAGGTGGTTCATGAGGTGGGTGTGATTTCTACTACTGTGGTGGTGGTCAAGGTGGTTGAGGTGGTGTGATTCCCAAGCACACTTTTAGAATCGACACTAAGAAACTAAGATAAAATAAACTAAATTAAGCAGAAGAGAAGTAAAGATAAGGAAAATAAAGGAGAAGATAAAAATAGAATAATAGATAATTAGTCTCAAAGACCCTTGGCTTGGCGAGTGATTGAAGCGGCCGGCATGAACTTATTTGAATCAGTCTCCTTTGAGGAGACTATGATTGGCCTTTTACGCTTCTTTGCCTTGGATATGATGTTGTTGTAGCTCAAGAGTCTAAGGATTTATTAGGAAAAGGGAAAAGGAAAGAGGGAGAAAAGAAAGAAAGAATGAGAGTGGGTTGAGAAGAGAAAGTAGAGGGGCATGGTGTTTAAATAAAATTTCAAGTCTGGCAGTTTCCCACGCCCGTGGGTTGAGGGTGTGTCGATTCACACGGCCGCCTCGCACGACCGTGTTCTAGGGCGTGTTGGTTACCCCACGCTTGTGTCTAGCCTGTGTTCGATAAGTTAGTATGTTGGCACGGGTTTAAGGCACGGACGTGTTCAGCCCGTGGTTGGTAAGTCAGTAGCTTCACACGGTTATGGGGCACGGCCGTGCCACTTTGTCGGTGCCCATGGGGGAGTGGTTGAGTCCGTGAGTTCTAAATTTAGTTGCTCTGACTTGTACCGTCCTACCATGTTAGTACCAAGATTCTTGAGGTACACACGGCCACAGACCACGCCAGTGTGTGTGGGCCGTATGGCACAGGTTCAGCACTCTTGTTAGTTTAAAGCTAGATATTATAAAGAAAGGATAATATAGAGTAAGAAAAAAAATAAAAAGTTAATGGGGTTAGTGCTCGGGTTGCCTCCTGAGAAGCGCTCGTTTATAGTCTTAAGCTAGACTCTCCTCTCGTTTGCATTGTCAGGGTGGTTTGAGGAGTTGGAAGTCCTTCCTCAGGCTATCATTTGTTTCCTCGTGAAAAAATTTAAGCCGAGATGCGTTTACAGTAAAATTTCCAAAAATAGGGTTGCTTACCTCGACTGTTCTGTATGGGAAAACACTGGTTACCCTAAAAGGTATTTCTTTGTTTGTGTTAGGGTCCAGAGGAGATATTCGAGGATCTGCTTTATCTAACAGTATTTGATCTCCTATTTTGAAGTGATTTGTTGTTCCTATGAGCTCTTCTGGAGGCTCTTTCTATTTTACCTTGTGTGGTTCCGGTTCTTCGTCGTGTAACCCTAATTTTTCCTTGAAGTGTGTCTTCCACTCGTCTAGATCATCGAACTGAATCCCTCCATCTTCATGAACTACTTCCTTGTTGGGTTGGGGTTTAGGGTCGGGTTCAGTTGTATTCTTTGGTGGTGCTTCCTGAAAATAGGGGTTAACCGAATGGTTATCAGTAGAATTTACGTTCTCACCTTGATTATTCGATGTTCTAGCCGAGTCGAGAGCCTTGATGGTGACTGTCTCATTACCTACACAAAGTATGAGTTCTCCCGCATCAACATCAATTTTAGTTCGGCAGCTTGCTAAAAGGGTCTTCCTAAAATTAGGGGACCAAATTATCCTCATCCATGTCTAAGACAACAAAATCTATTGGGAAAACGAATCATCAATTTTTACAAGAACATCTTCGATAATACCCTAGGAATTCTAATGCAGTTTTATCACCTAATTGAATACTCATCCTAGTTTGTTTGGGTTTCCCTAGACCTAATTGTTTAAACAATTTGTAAGGCATGACATTTATGCTTGCCCCTAAATCAGCTAGCGCATTATGAATAGTTAGTTTACGAATTAAACATGGAATTGTAAAACTCCCTGGATCTTTTAACTTTTGTGGTAGTCTATTTTGTAACATTGCTGAGCATACTGCGTTTAATTCCACGTGTGATGCCTCGTCTATCCTTCGCTTGTTCGTCAAAAGTTCTCTTAAAAATTTTCTAGAATCTGGCATCTGTGAAAGAGCTTCAAGTAACGGTAAGTTAATATGTAATTTCTTTAAAAGTATAAGAAACTTACCGAACTGTTCCTCTGTGTCGTCTCTCGTTAACGCTTCGGGATATGGTATGCGAGGTTGGTACTCCTTGATTACCGATTTTGGCTTTTCTTGTGTTACCTCAGCTTTACCTTTTTCTACCTCGTTTCCTTGTATTGGACTGGTTTCGTCTAATCCTTCACTTTCTTGAGCTGTTATGGCTTGGATTTGCTCCTTTAGATTGATCTCAGTGTTGCTTGGTAGACGCCCTTGCTGTCGTTCAGACATCAGCTTGGCAACCTGTCCCACTGACTTAGTGACTTCCCCTACTTGATTCTAGATTGCTTTAATCGATGCTTGTTGGTCAATAAGTGTTGTCTCAGTTTTTTGGCAATGGGCTTCAGTAGCTGCCATGAATTTTGCCAATATCTCTTCGAGGTTCGGCTTATTCTCTTATGGATAAGGCTGATTTTGGAAATTTTGAGGAGGCTGTTGTCTTTGATTTCCTTGATTTCCTTGTCCTCCCCACGAAAAATTTGGGTGGTTCCTCCAACCTGGATTATAAGTGTTACTATAAGGGTTATTATTTGATCTAAAATTATTACCTATATAGTTCATTTGTTCGCTCTCTGTGCCCGGTTGGTAGGGTGGGTACTCAAGATTCGCCATAGTTCCACTTGTGTCGCACTGCATGACTGGATGTACCTGCGAAGAACACAAACTATCAAGCTTCTTATTCATCAACTCTACCTAATTTGATAGCATGGTTACTACGTCGAGGTTGTAAACTCTGGTTGTTTTTGTTGGCCTTGTTCTTGTAACTTGCCACTGATAGTTATTCAGCGAAATCTCTTCTATAAATTCGTAGGCTGCTTCAGGAGTTTTATTATTTAGAGTTCCACCAGCGGCTGAGTCGATTAGTTGCCTCGTTGAGGGGTTTACACTGTTATAGAAAGTTTGGACTTGGAGCCACAAGGGTAAACCATGGTGCGGACACCTTCTCAAGAGATCTTTATATCTTTCCTATGCATCGTATAATGTCTCTAAATCCATCTGCACAAAAGAAGATATATCATTGCGTAATTTGGCCGTTTTGGCTTATGGGAAATATTTTAATAAGAATTTTTCGGTCATTTGATCCCATGTAGTGATTGACCGTGGTAATGAGTTTAACCACTGCTTTGGCTTTATTCCTTAATGAAAAGGGAAATAATCAAGACGTATGGCATCATTAGAAACGCCATTTATTTTAAAGGTATCACGTAACTCTAAAAAGTTGGCTATATGAGTATTCGATCTTCGTCCCGTAAACCATCAAATTGAACAAACTGTTGAATCATTTGTATAGTGTTAGGCTTTAATTCAAAATTATTAGCAGCTATAGCAGAGCCTAACAATACTAGATTCACTCTCTGTTAAATGCGGTTTAGCATAATCATACATAGTACGCGAGCATTATTTTCTCACCACATCTTATGGTGGAAGATTATTTTCGCCCATCCCTTTAGTAGGATTGGATCTGTCTTCTCGCTCTTCTTCTTTGTAATTTAGGGCTCTCCTAATTTCTCTCATGATTTCTCCAAGCAAAGAGCTTCAATATCACCGTCGTATTCTAAAGGTCCTCTCGGGTTCCTTCTAGTCATAAACTAGAGGTACCTGCTAGGAAAAAAAGAAAAATTTAGAAAAATTAAAATTAAAACTAAAAGTAAAAATAAATTGTGGAAAATAAAAATTGGCTAAAGTAATAAAAATAGAGCTTTCATAATATTTTAGTTCCCCGGCAACGGCGCCAAAAACTTGATCGCTGTGAATCAGAGCTTTAAACTTTATAAAAAGAATGATCGAACCTGGAAACTAACTCTGACAATGATTAAAGGCAAGTGTACCTATCGAATAGTAGTATAGCTTAGGCAAGACCGGATTATCGAACCCAAAGGATGTAACACCCAAAACCCGGTCAACACACCACAACCGAATCTGGCATGTTACAGAGTGAAAACATTTTGAATAAAACAAGTTTGCCGATTAATTTCTATTGTAAAACTCCTTTATCGTTTTAAGGTTTAGAAAACCTCGTATAAAGTGATGTTGAAATTGTTTTGGTGTTGCTTTAAAACCCGGAGAATCTCTTTTGCTGGAAAATCCGTTTGCTGTTTCTAGTTTTGGAAAACCTTTAGATACTTTTTAAAATCCGAGTGAGTTGAGCATAGTCAAGTTTAAAACCATTTGCATTTGAAGTTGGTTGAAAAATTAAATTTGAAAATCATCTAAGTTACCTTTGTAATCATTTTGTGAATGATGTTACCCGATGGTAGCGTTTGAAAATCTCGTTAAAGAGTATAGATTTGAAAACATCGATTTAATCCCTAAGCACTTTAGCAAATCAAGTTATTAATCACATGCATAAGATAATTAAAATAAAATCAAGCAATTAAAAACCCAAAATAATACTTAGCGGCCTTATTACAAAACCAAAACCAAAATTTAAAGGAAATATAACCCTAATAGTAATTTAAAAATAAACCCAAAATTTAGATGCATGGCCACCTCGAGTCCTCCACGGCTCCATATCCGCGATCTATGCCTTATCTGCAAAATATAAGGGAAGGGGTGAGTCACCGAGACTCAGTGTATAAATCCCCAACCTGATAGTGCAAGCACTTACGCAAATCATCGATAAAACATGCAAATCATGCAACCCCAAAACCTAACCGTCCGATATCCTTTATCTACCCCGTGGTCAAAACCACCGTGGTCAAAACCACCGTGACCGAAGTCACAATATATAAGTGTGGTCAAAACCACTTGGTGACCGTAGTCACAAATCAAGTGATGGGGCCAACCCATCGTGTGGTCAAAACCACCGATGACAATCCCGTAATCAACATGTGGGGCCAACCCACTGTGGTACCAAACCACCGGGACGAGTCACAATATCCATATGTGGTCAAAACCACTGTGGTCAAAACCACCGGGACTTAGTCACAAATATAGTATCAAAAGCGGGCCAACCCGCCGTGTGGTCAAAACCATGGTGATACCCAAATCATCCTTCCCCTCCTCTCATCAATCCCATCATCATGTCCATATTAATCGTGACATAATATCATGTTATGATGCAAATAACCCACAAAGATACCATTATACAGTTGACATGATAACACATATATCGAGATCCGTATAACAGGACTTACCCGAGTCCATGCTCATGCCCACAAGGCAAAATCACCGATTTCAATGGCCATTCAAATTTTTAACAAGAAACACAATGAACATATAATACTAAAGAAGTGTGTAAGCGCTACACACCGACTACTTGTAGATCTAAGCGAAATCCCAAACATTTGCCTTCACCTTTCCTACAATCGGCCAACACCATACTTTTAAGACTAAAGCCATTTGGCTTAATCACAAAATCCCAAGATATATCGCCCGAAGGTAGCACTTACCTTAACGCCGATTTGGTTTCCAACCAAATCCCAAGATCCACCAGATTCGGCTACACTTCTCCCTACAATCGCCAAGTACCACTATCATTGGATTAAAGCCTTCGATATTAACCACAAATGTAAGATGTTAAAACCGTAAAACACTTATCCCCTTACTCATCGATGCATTCGGCCTCCAATCACCAAAGTTCGGCACACCCTAGTGATGTTAGGGGTTTCTGCTACCAATATAGAACAAGAATAGAGTTTCGCACTTGGATCTAAAATCAAATGGAGAACTAGCAGAGAGGTGGGATTTTGATATTACCCAAATCACCAAAGAAGAGAAGAAGAACTACACTTACTGTGAGATTCGGCTATATCCCAAAAGATAGAATAGTTTTCTGCTTTTCAAAGGGATTAGCACTCGTGAGAAGAGAAGAAAATAAACTAAGGGTATTCGACCAAACTCTTTGAAAGAAGAGAAGAGGACTCAACAAGGTTTCAACTTTTCAAGATGGAAGAGATGGAAGAAGAGAATGGAACCAAGATTCGGCTTAAGTGATGGATTGATTTCGGGAAAAGATGGAGAAGAGAAGTGAAATAGGAAGGGATAGATTCGACAATGGGTTTAAGAAAAGAGAAAGATGAAGTAGAAAGAAATGGAGAAAAAGATGTGAGGGTCAAGTTTCGGCTTTGAGCAAAATAGGGAGAGGAATAAGTGAACAAAGATAGATGGTTTCGGCAAAGTAAGGAGGTTTCGGCTCTTCAAAGGGATGGCAAGGTTTGGTTCGGCCAAGTACCACAGTTGGCGAAAGAGAAAAATGCCAAATGAGGTTTCGGTTTTGACACCAATCTAAAATGAAGAAGCCTTCTATGCTAGCCGAAAATGCACCCTTACTTGGCTATGGAGATTCGGCACACCTAGCTTCCCAAACCAATTACACCTCCTCCCCCCACAGTCCATAATTCGGCCAACACCTTAAGACTCTCCTGTCCACTCATTCAAATTGGTTTGAATGAGTCAAGCTCCACAATTTTCTCCTCTCCATCCATTTCAAATCGATGATCCAATCCTCATCCATTAAAGAGAGTCCCACCCGAGCACACCTCTTCCTTGCTTCGCATGAAAAGAATAAGCAGAAGGGATTTCTGCAGCTCGAACCCAAGCTCTCCTTCCCTGCATGTGGCGTCACCTTCCTGGCACCTTAGTGCGCCTCCTTTGCCATTTTACCACCAAGCCATTTATGTCTATACCCTCCGACAATTTCTTTTAACCCCTAACTCTCTTAGCTTCTCTCTCTAAGTACCAAAACAAAAAAATTAGCTATGACTCGTGCCTAACCCAAGTCATGCCTCGACCCCAAAACATGCTAAACTAGCACAACCAACATAATATCACATGCAATAACACACAAAATGCAGAGACCCCGATTTAAGAGTGTTACAGTTCTACCCCCTTAAAAATAATTTCGCCTCGAAATTACCCCGGTCGAAGAGTTGAGGGTATTGCTGCCGCATCACATCCTCCTGGTTCCCACGTGGCTTCCTCCGTACCATGGTTTCGCCATAATACTTTCACCCAGGGAACTGACTTCCTATGCAGAACCTTAACATCCCGATCCAAAACTGCACTCGGTTCCTCCTCGAAAGACAAGTCCGAGCTCACCTCTACCTCCTCAACTGGCACAACATGTGACGGATCTGATCGATAGCGTCTAAGCATTGAGACATGGAACACGTCGTGAATCTGACTTAACTCTGCGGGTAACTCGAGCTGATAAGCTACTGGTCCCACTCGCTTCAACACCGTATATGGCCCAATAAACCTAGGGCTTAGCTTGCCCTTTCGCCCAAATCTCAACACTTTCTTCCACGGCGATACCTTCAGGAAGACCTTGTCACCCACTACATACTCTATATCCTTGCGCTTAAGATCAGCGTAAGACTTCTGCCTGTCCGATGCTTCCTTTAGACGAGCCTGAATTACGTTAACCTTATCCTCTGTTTCTGCCACCAATTCCGGACCCAACATCTGCCGTTCACCCAATTCTGTCCAACACGTCAGAGTACGACATTTCCGTCCATATAGTGCCTCATATGGTGCCATCTGAATACTCGCTTGATAATTGTTGTTATAAGCGAACTCTGCCAATGGCAAATACTCCTCCCAACTACCGCTAAAATCCAGAACGCAACCCCTTAACATATCTTCCAAAATCTGGATTACCCTCTCAGACTGTCCATCAGACTGCGGATGAAAAGCCGTGCTGAAATCCAACCTCGTACCCAATGCCTGATGTAAAGCTTTCCAGAACCTCGACGTGAACCTGGGATCCCTATCCGAAATAATTGACACTGGCACTCCATGCAACCTTACTATCTCTGCCACATACAACTTGGCTAACTTCTGGAGCGAATAGTCAACTCGGACTGGTATGAAATGAGCCGATTTAGTCAGACGATCCACAATTACCCAAACTGAGTCTTTCTTGCTAGGCGTAAGGGGTAGCCCACTGACAAAATCCATCGTAATCCTTTCCCACTTCCACTGCGGGATCTTTACCGGCCGCAATGATCCCGACGGTAATTGATGCTCACCAGAACTTGCCGGCATGTCGACACTTGCCCACAAACTCAAGTTACTTCTCGCTTAAGACCGGCCACCGAAATGTTCCTCAAATCACGATACATCTTATCGCCTCCCGGATGCATAGCGTATGGGCTGCTATGAGCTTCTGAAGAATCCATTGCCTCAACTCAACGCCCTTGGGCATACATACTTTCCCTTGAAAACACAATGACTCCATCACTACCCAAGTCAGAACCCTCCAATTCACCACCTTGCACTTGCAACCTCCGAGCACTTAGAACCTCATCCACCACCGCAAGCCCTTAACTCGATCAATCCACGTCGGCTTTACTTGTAATTCGCCAAAAGACTCCCGTCGTCATATAGACTAAGGTGAGCAAACATCGCTCTCAGGTCTGCTACCACCTTACGGCTCAACGCATCAGCTACTACGTTAGCCTTACCCGGATGGTACTCAATCGAGCAGTCGTAGTCCTTCAACAACTCGAACCACCTTCGCTGCCTCAAATTTAAATCTTTCGAGTCAAGAGGTACTTGGACTCTTGTGATCCATGTAGACTATCGACTTTTCCCCATACAAGTAATGCCTCCAAATCTTCAAGGCGAAAACCACTGCAGACTAACTCCAAGTCATGTGTCGAGTAGTTACCTCATGAGGCCTTAATTGCCGAGACGCATAAGCGACCACCTTTCCATCTTGCATCAAGAAACACCCTAAGCCAAGATGCGATGCATCACAAGAGACCGTGAATTCCTTTCCCGCCTCAGCCGAATCAACACCGAGCTTCAATGTAATCTTCTTTAACTTGTCGAAACTTTCTTACTGTTTTTCAGACCACACAAACGGAACCCCTTTTTTCAACAACTTAGTCAGCGGTGCTGCAATCAAGGAGAAACCCTCCACGAACCTTCTGTAGTATCCTGCCTAACCCAAAAAACTCCGAATCTCTGCAACCAACTTAGGTGGTTTCCAATCCAACACTACTTCGATCTTCCGAGGATCCACCCTAATCCCCTCAGCCGACACCACATGACCCAAGAAAGTTACCTCCTTAAGCCAGAATTCGCACTTACTAAACTTAGCGAATAGTTGCTTCTCCCTCAAAATCTGTAAAACCACCCGTAGATGCGCATCATGCTCCTCCTCAGATTTCGAGTACACTAAAATGTCGTCTATAAACACTACGACGAACCGATCCAAATACGGCTGAAACACCCGATTCATCATGTCCATGAATGCTGCCGGCGTATTGGTCAACCCGAATGGCATCACCAGAAACTCGTAATGCCCATACCGAGTACGAAACGTCGTCTTATGAATATCAGCCTCCTTCACCTTGAGTTGATGATACCCCGACCTAAGATCTATCTTAGAGAATACCGATGCACCCTTAAGCTGATCAAACAAGTCGTCTATCCTGGGCAACGGATACTTGTTTTTGATCGTCAACTTATTCAGCTGGCGGTAGTCTATACACATCCGCATAGTATCGCTCTTTCTTCTTAACAAAAGCACAGTGTGCTCCCAAGGTGATACACTCAACGGATGAAGCCTCCGCCCAAAGAACTCCTGAATCGAGCCTTTAACTCCACCAATTCTTTCGGCGCCATTCTACACGGGGCAATAGACACCTGGCGCGGTTCCGGTAACAAGTCTATACTGAACTCAACCTCGCGGTCGAGGAGAAACCCGGAAGTTCCTCCGAAATACATCAAAGAAATTCCCTCACGGTTTGGACATTCTCTACAAACCGCATCATTGGCTTCCAAAGCACGGACATGCACCATAAATGCCTTACAACCTTTCTCACCATTTTCTCCGCCTTCAAATAAGATACCACATTGGATAGGTAATCTCTCCTATTACCTATCATCACCACCTCTTCGCCTTCCATTGTCTTCAACACCATGCGCTTAGTCACAAGAATCCAAACCGGCCCGGTACTTCACTAACCAATCCATCCCGAGAATCGATCAAACTCCTCAAACGGCAGCTCCATCAAGTCGACTAAAAACACGACCCCTTGAAGTTCTAGGGTACATCCCTATATAGTTTATTTACTTCTACAGAGTGACCTAGAGGGCTTATTACTGTCATCTCCCTAGAAGTAATCTCAAAGTCTAAGTTCATAGTTTCCACTATACTACTGGCAACATACGAGTGCGTCGAACCAACATCTATCAAAGCAGTATAAGGCGCCTAAAAATTAAGAACGTCACCGGCATGACGTCCGGCAAGCGCCGCCTCCTCTCGACGCCTCGCTGCGTAGACCAATCCAGGCTGTCTCACCTCTGAGCTCCCAGCACCTCTGCCCGGTGCTCCGCGGCCTCGTCCAGAACCATTACCTCCCCTGCCCGAACCGCGACCCCTCTGTGGCTGTTGACCATCCCTCCTAAACTGTGTACGA
Organism: Gossypium sturtianum; assembly: GCA_025698515.1. Taxonomy (NCBI): domain Eukaryota; kingdom Viridiplantae; phylum Streptophyta; class Magnoliopsida; order Malvales; family Malvaceae; genus Gossypium; species Gossypium sturtianum. The sequence continues at coordinate 9,402,173 of CM046948.1, forward strand.
CCTTGACCCTCAGACTGAAATCTAGCTGACCCCTGCGAACAATCCCTTACCCGGTGCCCTATTGACCCACACTCGAAGCACCCTCTGTTTCCGGTCCAACATTTCCCCGTGTGAGACTTCCCACATCGAGCACACCGTGGCGGCCACTGAGTAGCAGTAGTAGCAGGCCTCGCCGCTTGATTCGACCCACCATACCTAGCCCTTTTCTCACTGATTCTGACACTCGATGACCCGTAACTCCTCTTATTCTAACTCCTATCCTGGTTCCGTCTCACTGACTTTTTTACCTCCTCAGCAACCTTGGCCTTCTGTACTAAGACCGCAAATTTTCTCTCCTGCTGTGGAGCAGTCAATATCCACACTCATCTCTCAACCCATCCTCAACCGACACAGCGCTCATGTTCCGTGCCCACAATACCTCGTGCATACCGACTTAACCAAGAAATTTCGCCTCATATTCCGATCATCGACTTATTTCCTGAACCAAATTCAGAACGCCTTACGCCGCGCATCGATGTAACTAGCCCCAACGTATTTCCTCCGATAGGTCGCCTAAAGAAATCCCAAGTGATGTCGTCCGCCATTGCTCCATCCCTAATCGCGAGAGCCACCACCGATATGACTCATCTCGGAGAAGAGATACTATACCCTTCAGCTTCTCCTCGTCGTAAAGTCCAGTCGCCCATGATACGCTCTGTCGCTTCTAGCCAATACTCCGCCGTATTGGGAGCCACACCAGATACACCTCTGAATACCTCTACGCCATTAGCCCGGAGTCATTCGGACACAGATTTCCTAGCTCCCGTTCCAACGCCTGCACCCGCGACTCTCTCCAGAACCCGCAGCATTGCCTGTAACACTGCGTCATCACCACCCGTCTGATCTTAAAATTCTGCGCCCACAGCTGGCGGTGGTGGTACCTCATTTTCTGACCCATGTCCAGACCCTACCGATTCTGACACTGTCATCCTACCTCTACCTCGTCCACGTGTATTCCGCCCACGTCCTCGTGTACTCATGACTATCGTTCACGAATTGATCTGATTTAAAAGTTTTATATGTTAGACCTATTCCACTATTATTAAAGCACAGTCTTATGAATAGTTTAGTACGGGGATTGTTTCCGTAGGTTCACACACAACCCTAAGGTTTCAGTCTCTAAAGTGATTCCCTATTAGTCATAGCATCATCATTACAAGCATATAAACAATAGTTAGGGGTACTTACCTGGGCGGATCGGTGCCGGAGACTCGGTGCCATGCTTTCCCAACCATAAATAAATAAAAAAAACCTTTCATAACCCATTCTAAAATCATTTTGGGTCTTGGGCCCACAGTCGAGCTTTTGAACTTGGCTCTGATACCAAAATTGTAACACCCCAAACCCGGTCAACACACCACAACCGAATCTGGCATGTTACAGAGTGAAAACATTTTGAATAAAACAAGTTTGCCGATTAATTTCTATTGTAAAACTCCTTTATCGTTTTAAGGTTTAGAAAACCTCGTATAAAGTGATGTTGAAATTGTTTTGGTGTTGCTTTAAAACCCGGAGAATCTCTTTTGCTGGAAAATCCGTTTGCTGTTTCTAGTTTTGGAAAACCTTTAGATACTTTTTAAAATCCGAGTGAGTTGAGCATAGTCAAGTTTAAAACCATTTGCATTTGAAGTTGGTTGAAAATTTAAATTTGAAAATCATCTAAGTTACCTTTGTAATCATTTTGTGAATGATGTTACCCGATGGTAGTGTTTGAAAATCTCGTTAAAGAGTATAGATTTGAAAACATCGATTTAATCTCGGTTACTTTAGCAAATCAAGTTATTAATCACATGCATAAGATAATTAAAATAAAATCAAGCAATTAAAAACCCAAAATAATACTTAGCGGCCTTATTACAAAACCAAAACCAAAATTTAAAGGAAATATAACCCTGAATAGTAATTTAAAAATAAACCCAAAATTTAGATGCATGGCCACCTCGAGTCCTCCCCGGCTCCATATCCGCGATCTATGCCTCATCTGCAAAATATAAGGGAAGGGGTGAGTCACCGAGACTCAGTGTATAAATCCCCAACCTGATAGTGCAAGCACTTACGCAAATCATCAGTAAAACATGCAAATCATGCAACCCCAAAACCTAACCGTCTGATCTCCTTTATCTACCCCGTGTGGTCAAAACCACTGGTGGTCAAAACCATCGTGACCGAAGTCACAAATATATAAGTGTGGTCAAAACCACCGTGACCGTAGTCACAAATCAAGTGATGGGGCCAACCCATCGTGTGGTCAAAACCCACGATGACAATCCCGTGATCGACATGTGGGGCCAACCCACTATGGTACCAAACCACTGGAATGAGTCACAATATCCATATGTGGTCAAAACCACTGGTGGTCAAAACCACTTTGGGACTTAGTCACAAATATAGTATCAAAAGCGGGCCAACCCGCCGTCCGAAGTCAAAACCACTAGTGATACCAAATCATCCTTCCCCTCCTCTCATCAATCCCATCATCATGTCCATATTAATCGTGGCATAATATCATGTTATGATGCAAATAACCCATAGCATACCATTATACAAAGTGACATGATAACACATATATCGAGATCTCGTATAACAGGGACTTACCTTGTCCACGCTCATGCCCACAAGGCAAAATCACTGATTTCAATGGCCATTCGGCTTTTAACAGTAAACACAATGAACATATAATACTAATGAAGTGTGTAAGAGTTACACACCTGACTACTTGTAGATCTAAGCGAAATCCCGAAACGTTTGCCTTCACCTTTCCTACAATCGGCCAACACCATACTTTTAAGACTAAAGCCATTCGGCTTAATCACAAAATCCCGAAGATATGTCACCCGAAGGTAGCACTTACCTTAACGCCGATTTGGAATCCAACCAAATCCCGAAGATCCACTGTATTCGGCTACACTTCTCCCTACAATCAGCCAAGTACCACTATCATTGGATTAAAGCCTTCGATATTAACCACAACAGAAGATGTTGAAACCGTAAAACACTTACCCCCTTACCTTACTGACAGATTCGGCCTCCAATCACCAAAGTTTGACACACCCTAGTGATGTTAGGGGTTTCGGCTACCAATATAGAACAAGAATAGAGTTTCAGACTTGGATCTAAAATCAAATGGAGAACTAGCAGAGAGGTGGGATTTTGATATTACCCAAATCAGTTAAGAAGAGAAGAAAAACTACACTTACCAGGAGATTCGGCTATATCCCAAAAGATAGAATAGTTTTCGGCTTTTCAAAGGGATTAGCACTCGTGAGAAGAGAAGAAAATAAATTAAGGGTATTCGGCCAAACTCTTTGAAAGAAGAGAAGAGGACTCAACAAGGTTTCGACTTTTCAAGATGGAAGAGATGGAAGAAGAGAATGGAACCAAGATTCGGCTTAAGTGATGGATTGCTTTCGGGAAACGATAGAGAAAAGAAGTGAAATAGGAAGGGATAGATTCGGCAATGGGTTTAAGAAAAGAGAAAGATGAAGTAGAAAGAAATGGAGAAGAAGATGTGAGGGTCAAGTTTCGGCTTTGAGCAAAATAGGGAGAGGAATAAGTGAACAAAGATGGATGGTTTCAAAAAGTAAGGAGGTTTCGGCTCTTCAAAGGGATGGCAAGGTTTGGTTCGGCCAAGTACCACAGTTGGCGAAAGAGAAAAATGCCAAATGAGGTTTCAGTTTTGACACCAATCGAAAATGAAGAAGCCTTCTATGCTAGCCAAAAATGCACCCTTACTTGGCTATGGAGATTCGGCACACCTAGCTTCCCAAACCGATTACACCTCCTCCCCCACACCCCCATAATTCGGCCAACACCTCAAGACTCTCCTGTCCACTCATTCAAATTGGTTTGAATGAGTCAAGCTCCACAATTTTCTCCTCTCCATCCATTTTAAATCTGATGATCCAATCCTCATCCATTCAAGAGAGTCCCACCTGAGCACACCTCTTCCTTGCTTCTGGCGTGAAAAAGAATAAGCAAAAAGGGATTTCTGGAGCTCGAACCCAAGCTCTCCTTCCCTGCATGTGGCGTCACCTTCCTGGCACCTTAGTGGCGCCTCCTTTGCCACTTTACCACCAAGCCGTTTGTGTCTGAACCCTCCGACAATTTCTTTTAACCCCTAACTCTCTTAGCTTCCTCTCTCTAAGTACCAAAAACAAAAAATTAGCCATGACTCAGGCCTAACCCGAAGTCAGGCCTGGACCCCAAAACATGCTAAACTAGCACAACCAACATAATATCACATGCAATAACACACAAAATGTAGAGACCCCAATTTAAGAGTGTTATAAAGGAACTAAAAGTACTAATACTAACTTTCTTTTTATTATTTAACCTAAAATAAGTGAAGTTGCTTTTAATCTAAAATTAACGAACTACTAAGCTAAGAACACAAAGACGAAAAAAAGACTAAAATTGGGGAGATAACTTTCAGAAAAACTCAGTTGATTTAGATGATACCCTCAGGAAGAATCCACCTAGACTTCACTTGTTATCTATCACTGAACCATATGATTTTATTTACTTAGTTTGATCCGTAAGACTCCCTAACGTATATTAAACCCTCTCTCGAGGCGAATAACGTCTAACCCTAGGTTAATAAGTGGAACTCTTGTTCTCTTATAATAACCCCCTAGAATAGCAGTAAATCGATCTATGGACTCCCATATTAGGTTTCACCCTAATTCGGCAAAATCTCGTCACCCTATCTCTAGGCGTGCGATCAACTCCGCTTAATTATGCTAGATCTAATCTTAGGCAGTGTCTATTCCTCCTCCCCCTAAGCACATTAAATTTGGATAAAGCTCACATAATTAAGAACAAACTAAGTATTTATCATATAATTTAGAAAATAATAACAAGATTCATCATAGGTTTCATCCCCTTCAAGTATCTGAAGGATTTAGTTCATAACTAAATAAGAAAACATCTCAAGAGAAAAGATAAAACAAAACATAAGAAATCCCTAAAACTCCCTGAAGGAATTGAAGGAGAGATCCGCTGTCTTGAGTAGAATCCCGGCTTCTTGAGATGGATCAACTGGCTATCTTCGAGTGATTCCCACAAATCTGACCTTTTCGGCTTGGCTCCTTGGCCTAGCTAACCGCTCCTTTTCAGCTGACTCTTAGGGGGTTTATATAGGCTCTTGGAATACGTTTCTTTCTCCCTAAGTATCCAAATCTGAGTGAAATTGCTCTTTTCAGCGACAGAGACACGGCCATGGCACTCGCCCGTGTGGATCGTGGCCAGGCCGTACTCGGACTTCTTTAATGAGACATGGCCATGTGAATCGAGGGAAGACCGTGTTCTAGATGGTCAGTGAGGCACGGCCGTGTGGGCTAAGGTCCAGGCCATGTCGATTTCTTCTTTGGCCCATTTTTGTCTGTTTTGAGCCCGTTTCTCGTTCTTTTTATCCTTGGGTGCTTTCCTGAGTATAAGACATGAAAAGAAAGGATTAAGAGCACCTTTTTACATAAAATAAGGGATAATTCATCCAAAAGCGTACTAAATGTGAGATTAAAATATGTTACTATTTCGGTTTATCAGATGTTTCCCTTTATCAGTATGAACTAAACTCCCTAAATACCTAGGGAGGATGAAACATATGACAGATCTTATTATTATTTGATTTATAAGATAAATACTTGTTCTTATTCTTAATTGTGAGTTCTTATTCTTGTTTTGATAATTCAGGTTATTGATCCAAGTCGAATGTGCTTATTCAGTGGAGCAAAAGTCCCTATTTAAGAGTAGATCAACAAAATTAAGCGGAGTTGATTGTAACCCTAGAAATAGGGCGACGAAAATCTACCGGATTAGAGTCAAATCTAATAAGGGAATCCATAGATCGAGTTAATGCGATAATAGGGGTTTTAATTAGAAAGAGATTTCAATTAATCAGCCTAGAGTCAGTTGTTTCTAGTCTCAAGAGAGATATTAACATAAATCAGGGATTTCTACGGATTAAGTCAAGTGAATAAATCATATGAATCAAAAGTGATAAGTGAAGTCTTGGTGGATTCTTCCTTAGGTATTGCCTCCATCACATAAGTTGTCTAAAAGTATTTTCCAAATTCATTCTCTGTCGTGTTTTAATTAATTAGTTTTAGTTTAAAAAGAAATCACTCCAATTCTTAGGCTAGATAATAAAAGAGATAGTAACTACTAGTACTCTTGGTCCTTGTGGATACGATATTACCGGTCTTACCATAACTATACTATATAACGATAGGTGCGCTTGCCTTTATTGTGATCATAGTTAATTAGAGACACATCAGTGTGAGAGGTCCCAAGTTCAAGCCCTATCTCTAGCAAATTTTGGTATTTTCTTGACTTTAGCCTTATACTTGCTCAGTGGGATTATATTAAATTATTTGTAAAACCATATCAGAATGGGCCTGCGGGTCTGGTGGTTAAGTTGAGTGTTATTTTGCTGAAGGTCTTGTGTTCGAATCCCTACACGAGCATAGGAGTTTATTTTTGTTTGTTTGACAAAGAGAGTTTCGGTCAAATAGGACTTCTGAGTAGTGAGTTAGTGGAGATAATTGAGGGGTTGGGAAGTTATCAGGTTTTATTTTTGTTTTTGTTTTAATCTTTTTTTTTGAAATTTCGGCTTCCCTTTCCCAAAATTCTGACGTTCTTTAAAATTCCATTTTCTTCTCTACTGTTTCTTTCCTCTACTCTTTCGATTTTTGTTTTGCCTCCTTCTTGTTAAACGATTGAATTTGCTCATTTGATAAGTGTCATTTTGTCTCTATCTTATCGTTCCATAGTTGGTTTTCTGAAAGAGGAATTGTTTGTTTTTGGTTCTTTTGATTAGGTGAAGATCAAGCAGCAATTAGTGCTTCTGCAGAGATTTGAACGTTTGGGATTTTGGTTCGTTGTCGGTAAGTAACCGAGTTTACTATTTGATGTTCTAAGGTTTCGTTATGAAATATTCCCAGGTTAGTTTCGTTTGTGTTACTAAATTCAGACTTTGATAATGTCGATTATAGGTTCTGGGGATCTCAAGATTACAATATCGGTGAAAACGAACTAGGTGTGTACCCAAAATATAGAAATTGAGCTTTCAGCAAAAGCTGAAAAAGGCCACTGTCGATGCCACACTGGCGTGTGGTCACCCGTGTGGTAGGCCGTGTGCGACAACACGGTCGTGTGATCGACGAATGCCAGGCCATGCGTAAGACACGACCGTGTGATGGTCGGAGTGTGGCCGTGTGATCCACACGGGCTAAGCCAATCTGGGCGTGTAGGCTACACGGGCAAACCACATGGGTGTGTGGGCCCATTTAGCTAAAATGCTTCCTAGGGTTGCACGGGTCGCCCAAGTCGACTTTCAACCTACAGTAGGGTCGGTAAGCGCTACTTAGACCTAAATCGTGTGATCTGATTATACTGTATGTATTGAGCATGTTAAATTTATGCATGTTTACTAATTTGTATGTATGACTGATGACTAAATTGTAGCATCTTAGCATGTAATTTTGTATGTCTGCATTGAGCATGTTTACTTGCATCTGCATTGGGGTGGGATGATTGATTATTGGAGGAAGTGTATTGAAAGGCTTTCATGCCTATTATCTGGCAGCTTAGTTGCAATATTAGTGATATATGTGCCGCATTCGATACGACTTGGTGTGTAGGGCTGGGTGGGTGTTTTAAACCCCACATGGTGTGTAGGGATAGACGGAGATGGTGTGTAGGGGCTGGTAGGTAGGATACTAATTTTTGTTACTATGTGCATACTGTATCTGAGATGGGCCAAGGCCCTAATTTACATCTGAAACTATCTCTGAATTGGCTAAGTCTTAAACTGTATCTGAATCTGTAATGGGCTTAGGCCCTAGACTGCATTTGACTAATAACTGTTGTGTCTGTATGCATGCCTTCTGTGGGGATTACACACTGAGTTTACGTAAACTCACCCCTTTCTGTTTTATCTATACAGGTAATCCTCAGACTTAGACGGATCAGTACGGCAGAGGACTCAACGGTGACCACATGACTATTGAACTGAGTTAATTCAATTTAAGGTTTTTAATTTCTATTATTTTTGGGGTATTTTTATGTAATTTGGACTTTTGGACTGTTTGCCTTTACTTTGGATTTTAACCGTTTTCATGGAGTTTTAAACTGCAAACTCAACAAAAACTCGGTTTAATTAAAAACAACGTTTTCCTAAACGCACACAATTTTCTTTAAATATCACGGTTTTAAAAGCTTCCGCTACAGAATATGTTTTTAAACGAATCAAATTAATGAGAAAATGATTTTGTAATTGACGAGAGATATATAGAAGATAATAAACGAAAACAGTTTTAACTTGATAAATTCAATTTCAAATCCCATTCCATGTAACATCGCCAGATTCGGCCATAACGTCTAGGCCGGGTTTGGGGTGTTAAATTTAGTGGATCAGAGCCAGGTTACAAAACTCAGCTATGGATTTCGGGTTTTAAAACTTAGTTTTTAAAGAAATAATTTGACTGAGAATATGGTACACTGAGTCTCCGTCGCCGATCCTGTATGTATTCTGATAAAATGTTATGATAGTTATTCTGAAAACACTCTAGTTAGTGTATACTGAAATTGTAGTGAAACTAAAACTGATAGAGACTGTACTTGCGAAAAACAATCTCTGAATTTATGATACTGCTTACATAAAACATTTGCTTATAAATACTGAAACTGTAACTAATTCATAAAATTCATAATACAGATAAATTCGAATAGACATGAGCGTACGAGGTATCCGTGGATGTGGTACTCGAGGCCGAGGAGAGGCCATAGGGGGGCTCGAGCTGAGTACTCTTCTCTGGGCAGCATGCCAAATCTGGACACGAGTGAGACACATCTGTCACCTGCTACTGAGACTGGGTCTCAGAGTCGATCGGCTGGGGACGACGCACTGTCCCAAGCCATGCTGAGGATATTAGATAGGGTTGCTGGCCCCAATTCTGGATCTAGGGGACGAGGGTCGGTAACTAAGCGACTCTGGTCTAATGGAGCTGAGTTGTTTAGGGGTGTCACAAGAGTCGCCCCTAATGTGGCTGAGTATTGGTGAGAGGTCACAGAGAGAATTATGGACAATCTGGACTGCACCCTCGAGCAGAAATTGAAGGGTGCAGTCTTGTTGCTTCGTGATGAGGCCTATCAGTGGCAGCTGACTGTTAAGGAGGGCACTCAGGCCGAACGTCTGTCACGGGAGTTCTTTAAGTCGGCCTTCCAAGGAAAGTATGTGGGAGCAAGTTACATTGATGCTCGTAAGCGTGAGTTTCTGAACCTCACTCAATGAGACCGATCAGTGGCTGAGTATGAGGCCAAATTTCTGAGACTGAGCCGCTATGCGGAGGTATGGTGGCGACTGAATATAAGAGATGTGTCCGTTTTGAGGATAGTCTCAGGGATAATCTGAGGGTACTGATAGCTCCGCAGAGGGAGCGAGAGTTCTCCGTTCTGGTAGAGAAGGCGAAGATCACCGAAGAAGTTAAGTGTGCTGAGTGCCAAAACAGAGATCGTGAGAGGGGTAAGAACAAGAGGGATTCGGAGCTCTCGAGTTCGATACAGAGGCCTAAGAAAATGGCCAAGACTGATGGGCCAGTTAGAGCTGGGCCCCCTGTTGCTCTTACTGGATTGTAGCTATGTGGAGGCTGTGGTAGACGCCATCAGGGCGAGTATTGGAGGAGGACTGGGGCATGTTTGAGGTGTGGGTCGTTAGAGCACCACATTTTAAAGTGTCCGTTGAGGGTCGATTAGGTGCAAGCTCCGGGTTCTGGTACTGCGTAACCACCGAGGGTAGTTCAGTAGCCACCGAGGGGCTGTGGTCAGGCTAAAAGTGGTAACGGTATGGGCCGTGGATAGAGAGCACCAGTCAGAGGTGCTGGACAGACTGAGGCGAGGCAGCCTACTCTTGTTTATGCTGCTCGTCGCCGAGAGGACAAGGATACTCCAGATGTCATTACCGGTACGTTCTTTATTTATGAAGTACCTTACTTTGCTTTGATAGACATAGGTTCCACACATTCCTATGTACATAGCACTATGTCTGAAAACTTGGGTATTGTGGTTGAAAGTACTTCCAGTGAGGTGACTGTACTGAGTCCACTGGGGCAATCGGTTCAGGTTAGCAAACTGTATAGAGATGTTCCGCTAGAGGTTTAAGGGTCAGTATTTCTGGCTAATCTGATGGAGCTTCTGTTTGGGGAGTTCGAATTAATTCTGGATATGGACTGGTTGGTCAAGCACCGTGACAGTCTAGACTGTGTGACCAAGAGGGTCGTCTTAAGAACCGAGGAGGATGATGAGGTAGTCATGATTGGAGAACATCGAAATTATTTGACTAGTGTGATCTCTGCACTGGTGGCTGAGAAATTGGTTCGTAAGGGATTTGAGGCGTTCTTGGCCTATATTAGTGTTTCCGGTTCTGGGGAATCTACTATTAAAGATATCAGGACTATAAGGGATTTTTCGAATGTCTTTCCTGAGGAGCTACCGGGATTGCCTCCGAACTGGAAGGTTAAGTTTGGGATCGAGCTTCTTCCGGGTACAGCTCCGGTGTCCATCGCTCCCTACCGCATGGCATCCAAAGAGCTTACATAGCTTAAGGCTCAACTGTAGGAACTTTTGGACCGTGGTTTCATCCGTCCTAGTGTGTCTCCGTGGGAAGCACCAATTTTTTTTTTGTGAAGAAGAAGGATAGGACCATGAGGATGTGCATTGACTATCGGCAGTTGAACAAGCTGACCATTAAGAATAAGTATTCGCTTCCGAGAATTGACGACTTGTTTGACCAGTTCAGAGGGGCTTCGGTATTCTCTAAGATAAATCTTCGTTCAGGGTACCATCAGTTGAGGGTTAAGGAGGTGGATTTGCATAAGACCGTATTTAGGACTCGGTATGGTCACTACGAGTTCCTAGTTACGCCTTTTGGGTTGACGAATGCACCGGCCGCATTTATGGATATGATGAATCGGGTATTTCAGCCTTACTTGGATCAATTTGTTGTGGTATTCATCGACGACATATTGGTTTATTCTAAGACTGAGGATGAGCATGACGAGCACCTTAGAGTGGTTCTTCAGACTTTGAAGGAGAAGCAGCTCTATGCTAAATTTAGCAAGTGCGAATTTTGGTTACGAGAGGTAACATTTCTGGGACACGTGGTTTCTGCTGAAGGGATCCGTGTCGATCCTTGAAAGATAGAGGCTGTACTGGATTGGAAACAGCCCAAGAACGTGTCTAAGATCTGCAGTTTTCTGGGTTTGGCAGGTTATTATCGTCGGTTTGTTGAGGGATTCTCATTGATTACTGCACCATTGACTAAGCTTCTGCGTAAGGGTGTGCCGTTTGTCTAGACTGATGCACAGCAAGAGAGCTTTGAGAAGCTCAAGTCTTTTTTGACTCAGGCCCCTATTCTAATACAGCTTGAATTCGACAAGGAGTTTGTAGTGTACAGCGATGTGTCACATGTGGGCTTGGGTTATGTTCCGATGCAGGATGCTAAGGTGGTAGCATATGCGTCTCGTCAGCTGAAGACATGTGAGGCAAACTATCCGACCCATGACTTGGAACTGGCCGCCGTAGTCTTTGCTTTGAAAATCTAGAGGCACTACCTGTATGGTGAGAGGTGTATTATTTACACCGATCACAAAAGCCTCAAGTACGTCCTTACTCAGAAGGAGTTGAACCTTAGACAGCTTCGATGGATTGAGTTACTCAAGGATTACGACTGCACGATAGAGTATCATCCTGGTAAGGCCAATAAAGTGGACGATGCTCTAAGTCGTAGGGCGATGTCTGATTTGAGGGTGATTTGTGCTCGCCTTAGTCTTTTTGATGATGGGAGCCTGTTAGCCAAGTTGCAGGTTAAGCCGACTTGGATTTAGCAGATTCGAGAAAATAAGTTAGTGGATGAGACTCTAGGCGTATGGTTCTGTCAGGTAGAGAGTGGTACTACGACCAATTTTGGGTTAAACAGTGAGGGTGTGTTGTGTTTCCGAGGACAGATTTGTGTGCCGAATGATTCTGATCTGAGGCAGTCTATTCTGAGGGAGGCACATAGTAGCCCTGATGCTATGCATCCCGATGGTAATAAGATGTACCACGACCTCCGTGAGTTGTACTGGTGGTCGGGTTTGAAGCGTGAAGTTAACAATTTTGTTGCTCGTTGTTTGACTTGTCAACAGGTTAAGGCTGAGCATCAGTTGCTTTCAGGTTTGTTGTAATCGGTTAAGATTCCGCTATAGAAGTGGGAACGATGGACTTCGTTAGTGTGTTGCCTCTAACACCCAAAAAGAAGGATTCTGTTTGGGTCATCGCGGATTGATTGACCAAGTCTACGCACTTCATTCTGTTTAGGACCGACTATTCTCTTCGAAAGTTGGCGAAGCTCTACGTTTCTAAGATAGTGAGACTGCATGGGGTACCGGTCTCAATCATTTCTGATAGGGATCCTCGCTTCACATCTCGGTTCTAGAAAAAGTTACATGAGGCTCTGGGTTTGAGATTGGACTTCAGTACTGTGTTCCATCCTCAGACCGATGGTCAATCTGAGATTGTGATTCAGATACTGGAGGATATGTTGAGGAGTTGTGTTATCAATTTCCGAGGCAGTTGGGAGGATTATCTACTGATAAACCGAAATAGTAACATATTTTAAGCCCACATTTAGTATGCTTTTGGATGAATTATCCCTTATTTTATGTAATTTGGTGCTCTTAATCCTTTCTTTTCATGATATATACACTCAGGAAAGCACTAGGGGATGAAAAGAACGCAAAACGGGCTTAAAACGGGACAAATGGGCCAAAGCATGAAATCGAAACGACCTGGACCAAAGATCACACGGCCGTGCCTCACTGATCATCTAGAACACGGTCTAACCCCGACTCACACGGCCGTGTCTCATTAAAGAAATCCGAAAACGGCCTGGCCACGATTTACACGGGCGTGTGCCATGGCCGTGCCTCTGCCGTGGAGAAGAGCAATTTCATTCGGGAAAGGATACTTAGGGAGAAAGAAACGTATTTCAAAATCCTATAAATACACCCTAAGTATGACCTGAAAAGGGGAGCCCAAAGCCATCGTCTAGGGGCGTCGTGCTAGGCCAGAGAAGGCAGATTTGTGGGGATTCACTCAGGGATTGCCAGTTGATCCATCTCAAGAAGCCAGAATTATACTCAAGACGGAGGATCTCCTCTTCAATTCCTTCAGGGGGTTTTAGGGATTTCTTATGTTTTGTTTTATCTTTTCTCTTGAGATGTTTTCCTTTATTGTTATGAACTAAACCCTTCGGATTCCCGAAGGGGATGAAACCTATTATGAATCTTTCTATTTGATTATTTGAATTATATGATAAATACTTAGTTTGTTCTTAATTATGTGAGCTTAATCCAAATTTAATGTGCTTAGGTGGAGGAGGAATAGACCCTACCTAAGAGTAGATCCAACATAATTAAGCGGAGTTGATCGCACGCTTAGAGATAGGGTGACGAGATTTTGCCGGATTAGGGTGAAACCTAATATGGGAATCCATAGATCGATTTACTGCTATTCTAGGGGATTATTATAAGAGAATGAGAGTTCCACTAATTAACCTAGGGTTAGACGTTATTCGCCTCGGGAGAGGGTTTAATTTACGTTAGGAAGTCTTACGGATCAAACTAAGTGAATAAATTGTATGGTTCAAGGTTAGATAACAAGTGAAGTCTAGGTGGATTCTTCCCGAGGGTATCGTCTGAATCAACTGAGTTTTTCCCAAAGTTATTTTCCAAATTCATTCTTCTTTGTCTTAGAGTCTTTAGTTTAGTAGTTAATTAATTTAGATTAATAAACAACTTCACTTATTTTAGGCTAAATAATAAAAAGAAAGTTAGTATTAGTACTTTTAGTTCTTTTGGGTTCGATAATCTGGTCTTGCCTAAACTATACTACTGTTCGATAGGTGCACTTGCCTTTAATCGTTGTCAGAGTTAGTTTCCAGGTTCGATCATTCTTTTATAAATTTTAAAACTCTGATTTATAGCGATCAAGTTTTTGGCGCCGTTGCCGGGGAACTAAAATATTAAGAAAACTCTATTTTTATTACTTTAGCCATTATTTTTATTTTTCGCAATTTATTTTTAGTTTTTATTTTAATTTTGCTAAACTTTCTTTCTTTCTTTTCCCAGCAGGTACCTCTAGTTTATGACTAGAAGGAACCCGAGAGGACCTTTAGAATACGACAGTGACATTGAAGCTACCGCTCAGAGAAATCGCAGAGAAATTAGGCGAGCCCTAAATTACCAAGGAGAGCGAGAAGACAGATCCAATCCTACTGAAGGGATGGACGAAAATAATCTTCCACCACAAGATGTGGGAGAAAATAATGCTCCTCGTACTATGTTTGATTATGCTAAACCTCATTTAACAGGAGCCGAATCTAGTATTGTTAGGCCTGCTATAGCTGCTAATAATTTTGAATTAAAGCCTAACACTATACAAATGATTCAACAGTTTGTTCAAGTTGATGGTTTGCAGGACAAAGATCCAAACACTCATATAGCTAATTTTTTAGAGTTATGTGATACCTTCAAAATAAATGGCGTTTCTGATGATGCCATACGACTTCGATTATTTCCCTTTCCATTAAAGAATAAAGCTAAATAGTGGTTAAACTCGTTACCACGAGGGTCAATCACTACATGGGAACAAATGACCAAAAATTTTTTATTAAAATATTTCCCACCGGCCAAATTACGTAATGATATCTCTTCTTTTGTGCAGATGGATTTAGAAACATTATACGACGCATGGGAGAGATACAAAGATTTCTTGAGGAGATGCCCACACCACGATTTACCTTTGTGGTTCCAAGTCTAAAATTTTTATAACGGTGTGAATCCTTCAACGAGGAAATTAATTGATTTAGCCACCGGTGGAACTTTGAACAATAAAACTCCAGAGGCAGCCTACGAGTTTATAGAAGAGATGTCACTGAATAACTATCAGTGGCAAGTTACAAGGACCAGGCCAACAAAAACAACCGGAGTTTACAAATTCGACACAGTAACCATGCTATCAAATCAGGTAGAGTTGATGAATAAGAAGATTGATAGTTTGTGTTCTTCGCAGGTACATCCAGTCATGCAGTGCGACGCAAGTGGAACTGTGGCGAATCTTGAGTACCCACCCTACTAACCAAAGAGCGAACAGATGAACTATATAGGTAACAATTTCAGATCTAATAATAACCCATATAGTAATACTTATAATCCAGGTTGGAGGAACCACCCAAATTTTTCATGGGGAGGACAAGGAAATCAGGGAAAACAAAGGTAACAACCTCCTAAAAATTTCCAAAATCAGCCCTATCTGCAAGAGAAGAAGCCGAATCTTGAAGAGACGCTGAACAAATTCATAGCATCAGCAGAGGCTCGCTTCCAAAAGACTGAGACAACATTAGATAATCAACAAACATCGATCAAAACGATCGAGAGTCAAGTTGGGGAACTTATTAAGTCAATTGAACAACTTACTGAGATGGTTTCCGAAATTCGATCAGCGGTTTTCTCTAAAGAAACAGAACAGGTAAAGACAGTTACACTAAGAATTGGAAAGGAGCTAGTCGAACCAGAGAAAAGAATGCCACCTATAGATGACAAAGCAAAGGATATGAGAATTGATGATGTAATTGTAGTACATAAAGAAAGTAAACCACCAATCCCATATCCAGCAAGGTTGAAGAAAGAATGATTAGACTCCCAATATGGTAAGTTTCTCGAGCTTTTTAAACAAATACATATTAACTTACCTTTTGTCGGGCCATTTCACGAATGTTGACGCGTACCTAAATTCTTGAAAGAACTCCCGACGAATAAAAAAGAAGCTTGAAGAAATATCAATGGTGGAGCTTAATGAAGAATGTTCACCATCCTCCAAAACAAGTTACCAACCAAATTAAAAGACCCAGGAAGTTTTACTATTCCTTGTTTAATTGGCAGTTTAAATGTTAAGAAAGCATTAGCTGATCTAGGTGCCAGTATTAATTTAATGCCTTATAAGATGTTTAAACGACTAGATCTCGGGAACCAAAACCAACTAGGATGAGTATTCAGAGAAGGTGATAGATCTATTAAATATCCTAGAGGAGTTATCGAAGACGTCTTGGTAAAAATTTATAAATTTATTTTTCCCGTTGATTTTGTTGTGCTTGACATGGATGAAGACATTGAGGTCCCCTTAGTTCTAGGGCGCCCTTTTTTAGCTACTGCTAGGGCTGTTATTGATGTAGGTGATGGTAAACTTTCATTAAGGATAGGCGATGAGGAAATTATTGTTCAAATTTATGATGCCATGAAATATTCTAGAGAACAAGATGATTCATGTTATTTTGTTGATACCAATGACCATCTCATTCAAAACTCATTACAGGAAATCCTGCATGATGACACGATGGAACTGTGTCTCACTCAAGAAGAGGGGGAAGAAGATGAAGCTTCCGAGCTAAAATTATCATCAAAACAAACGGAAAAAGAAAGCATCGAATTTGATGTTGATTTCAAACAAAAACCCTCTGTTGATGAACCACCCAATTTAGAATTAAAACAACTGCCAAAGCACCTAGAGTATGCATTCCTTGGGGAAAATTCTATGTTACAAGTAATTATCTCTTCAGAATTAGAACCCAAGGTAAAAGAAGAGTTGATACAGGTACTGAGAGAGCATAAAAAAGCCATAGCTTGGAAAATCTCTGACATTAAGGGAATAAGCCCAATATTTTGTACCCACAAAATTTTAATGGAAGATGAGTACAAGCCATGTGTGCAACCACAAAGACGACTAAATCCCAACGTAAAAGAAGTCATGAAAGCTGAGGTAATTAAACTTCTAGATGCTGGAATAATCTATCCTATTTCTGACAGCAAGTGGGTAAGTCCTGTGCAGGTTGTTCCGAAGAAAGGGGGCATGACAGTGGTGGCTAACGAAAGGAATGAACTAATTCCCACCAGACGATCCACGAGTTGGAGAGTTTGTATCGACTACAGAAAGCTGAATGACGCCACTAGAAAAGATCACTTTCCTTTGCCTTTCATTGATCAAATGTTAGAAAGACTATCAGGGCATATGTACTACTACTTCCTAGACAGACTCTCTGGCTATTTCCAAATCCCAATAGCACCTGAAGATCAAGAGAAGACAATGTTCACATGCTCATACGGTATGTTTGCCTATCGTAGAATGCCTTTCGGATTATGTAACGCTCCTGCTACTTTTCAGCGATGCATGTTAGCAATCTTCGATGAACTCGTCGAAGATATTATGGAGGTATTTATGGATGATTTCTCTGTATACGGTAATTCTTTCCATCTTTGCCTTAAAAATTTAAAATGAGTCTTAATGAGATGTGAGGAAACGAACCTTGTTTTAAACTAGGAAAAATGTCACTTTATGGTATAGGAGGGGATTGTACTAGGTCATAAAATTTCTAGTAAGGGGATCGAGGTAGATAAAGCAAAGATTAAAGCTATCGAAAAATTACCTCCCCCTAGTTTAGTTAAGGCTATTAGAAGCTTTTTAGGGCATGCAGGATTCTATAGAAGGTTCATTAAAGATTTTTCTAAAATAGCCAAGCCTTTAACAAAATTACTAGAAAAAGATGTTCCTTGTAATTTTGATCAGGAATGTTTAGATGCATTTAATATCCTTAAGGATAAACTAATAAATGCTCCGATTATGATTGCACCTGATTGGAATTTACCATTTGAACTAATGTGTGATGCAAGTGATTTCATGTGAGGTGCGCCTGACAACGAAGAGGCAAGCATTTTTAGCCAATCTATTATGCTAGCAGAACTTTGACACCCGCACAAGAAAATTACACCACCACAGAGAAAGAACTGCTAGCTGTAGTCTTTACCTTTGACAAATTTAGACAATATTTATTATTATATAAAGTTGTTATTTACACTAATCATTCAGCCCTTCGTTATCTACTAACTAAACCCGATGCAAAACCACGACTCATAAGATGGATTTTACTTTTACAGGAATTTGATTTGGAAATACAGGATAAGAAAGGAGCTGAGAACCTTGCGGCAGATCACCTCTCTAGGCTTGAAAACCACCATATTGAAGAGTTAAATGAAGATGAGATAAATGATTCATTCCCAGAAGAACAACTCTTTTCGATAACTCATTCCGAGGTACCATGGTTTACAGATATTGCGAATTATTTAGCCGCTAACATCTTACCAAAAAGGCTAACACATCACCAAAAGAAGCGATTCTTTGCTGATGCAAAAAACTATTTTTGAGAAGACCCCTTTCTTTTCCGAATATGTACAGATCAGGTAATTCGACGATGTGTTACAAGAACAGAAGCAAGCAAAATCATGGAACATTGTCATTCAGGACCATCAGGAGGACACTACAGTGGCATCAAGACAGCACATAAAATACTCGAATCAGGTTTTTACTGGCCCACTCTATTTAAGGATGCCAACAGATACGTTACCTCGTGTGATAAATGCCAGAGAATAGGTAATATTTCTAAACGTGATAAAATGCCCCAAACATATATGCTATCATGCGAAATATTTGATGTATGGGGTATTGATTTTATGGGACCATTCCCTAGTTCATTTGGAAATAAATACATCCTAGTAGCAGTTGATTACATGTCAAAATGGGTAGAAGCAGAAGCCTTACCTACCAATGACGCTAGGGTAGTAGTGAAATTTCTCAAGAAACTATTTTCTCGATTTGAGACACCTAGAGCCATCATTAGTGATAGGGGTACTCATTTCTGCAATACTCAATTTGAAAAAGTTCTAAAAAAATATGGAGTACACCACAGGACAGCTACCCCTTATCACCCTCAAACTAGTGGGCAAGCTAAAGTAGCAAACCGAGAACTTAAGCGCATCCTAGAAAAGACGGTTGGATCAAATAGAAAATATTGGGCAATAAAAGTAGATGATGCCTTATGGGCCTATAGAACAACATTCAAAACACCCTTAGGGACATCCCCATACAAACTTGTATACGGGAAAAGCTGTCATCTACCACTCGAGCTAGAACATAAAGCTTTTTGGGCTATAAAATTTTTAAAATATGATCTTAAAGTTGCAGGAAGGAAAAGAATGATGCAGATGAACGAGCTAGACGAGTGGAGAACTGAAGCCTACGAGAACTCAAAACTATACAAGGAGGTAACAAAGCGACGCCATGATGCCCGTCTAAAGAAATCGAAACAATTCAAAGTGGGGGACTTGGTCCTGTTATACAACTCAAGGCTTAAATTATTTCCAGGGAAACTGAAATCAAGGTGGTCCAACCCATTCATGATCAAAAAATTTTTTCCATATGGCACATTCGAGGTAACTCACCCCATTAAGGGCACATTCAAGGTAAATGGTCACCGACTCAAAATCTATAATAGTGAAGATTTTAGAGATATGAAAGAGGAGTTTCAGCTCCGTGAGCCTTCTTTTAGAAATGAAAACAGGGTAAGTCTAGCTTAAGACTATAAACGAGCGCTTCTCGGGAGGCAACCCGAGCACTAATTCACTAACAAATTTTATTCTTATCATTGTTTTTATTTTTATTTTTATTTTTATTTTTTAGCGTCTAACCCCCTACTAAATTAGTCTAATAAAAGCGTAGGTCTTAGACCACATGGCTTTACACACGGGCGTGCCCATGGCCGTGTGGAAAATAGGGGACGAACCATGGGCGTGCCAGTAGTCGTGTACAAACAGAGAAGAATTTCTTTTCCTAACACGGGTTGCGATACAAGTCCACGCCCGTGCCACCAACCCGTGTGAGGTTACTGACTTGTCGAGCACGGGTAAGACACGCCCTTGCCACCAAACCGTGCCAACATACTGACTTGTCAACACGGGTAGAACACGCCCGTTCTACATGACCGTGTGAAGAAAAACACGGGCATGCCCTGTTACCCACGGCCGTGGCAAAATACCTAAATGCGCCCAAAAATTTAAAAATCACGAAAAACACAAGCGTATTAAAACCAAGCACGGGCGTGGCCTCTGTGTAACACCCCAAACCCGGTCAACACCCCACGACCGAATCTGGTATGTTACGAGGGAAAAACGTATTTGAGTGGTTAGGTTTTTCACTTAAAAGTTTGACGAAAACTCTTTGAGAAGTTTTGGACTTGTAGAAATCTTGGGCATGATTGTTGAAAACTTCATGTGTCATTTTGAAAACTCGGAAATTAAGAAGTTAAGCAAGTTTATTTCATTTAGAAGTTCACGTTGTATCTTTTTGTTACAAAACGTTTAGACTTAGTAGAAAATCGAGTTTAGGTTTAAAAATTATTTGAGTTTCCTTAACACCAAATCATAGTGTGATACCCGATGGTATAGTTTAAAACACATTGCGTTATAGTTTTGAAATCGTTGTCTTTCCAAGTTTTAGCAGATTTAACTCAAGTAATTTATCAAGGCATATTTAAAAAAAAATCTACTTTAAGCATAACCATAGAAAAACATAAATTTAAAGGCCATTTACAATCCAAAATAAAACCAAATAGTAATAAATAAGCTAAAGTACCAAATTTTTATAAAGTCTGAGCAAATCTTTATTTAAGCATGGCATGAGCACCTCGAGTCCATCCCGACTCCATGTCCGCGTCTAAGTGTCACCTGAAATGTCAAAGGAGAGGGTGAGTCGCAAGACTCAGTGCATAAATCCCGCTCCCGATAATACAGCATGCTAACACACATCATATCATGGCAATATAATTAATGCACCCCGATCCTAACCATCCATATCACCTTTCTACCCCGTGGTACCAAACCACCGGGTGGTGCCAAACCACCGTGACCCAAAGTCACAATATCCATAAGTGTGGTGCCAAACCACTTTGGTGACCCAAAGTCACGAATAATCCAATGATGGGGCCAACCCATCGTGTGATACCAAATCACTAGCGACAATCCAGTATCTCACAAGTGGGGCCAACCCACGGTGGTGTCAAACCACGAGGGACGCAGTCGCAATGAGGTGCCAAACCTCTCGTGTCCCAAAGACACAAGTGTGATACCAAATCACCGTGACCGTAGTCACAAATCCGATGATGGGGCCTACCCATCGTGTGATACCAAATCACCGGCGTCAATCCCGTATAATCAATCAGGGGCCAACCCACCGTGGTACTAAGCCACTGGGGCGAGACGCCGAGGTGCCAAACCTCTGGTGACCCAAAGTCACAAAATGTCATCTGTGGTACCAAACCACCGAGGTGCCAAACCTCCGTGTCCCAAAAGACACAAGTGTCCCAAAGACACGGATATCATACTCACCCTCCTCTCAATCACCCAACAACATATCATACTAATGCAAATGACATAAATCATACAATCATGTTAACATGCTCAAAATAGCATCTCATCATATTTTCATCATAACTCATGATATCTCATACATCATTACAGATTTCGTAATAAAACGGACTTACCCGTATCCGTGCTTATACCTCATCGGTACCAAATCCATCAATCATATTGTTTCACTTTAATAAGTAATCAGGTTATTAATCATATTACTAAACGTATGTGTTAGTTTACACACCGTAAATCGCAAATCTAATCCCAAAGAGCCCGTCTAAAACCCTCGATCACCTCGACAACTTTGATCCTAAAATCGCCAACCAAGGGGTTAGCACACATATCATTCGCCATAACCATTTAAACCAAAAAGGGTTTATCAATTAACCCTCACCTTGCAATCGTTGGGTTTCCTACCAAACCCGAACCACAATGGTTCCTCCTTCAACAATCGGCTACACCTTAAAAAGAGAACGATTAATCCTTTGAACCCTTAGACTTAATCGAAACTAAACAAATAAACTAATAATAATAGTACCAATCACTTACCACTACTTACCAAACAGCTTAATCGAAAGAAGAAGGCTCCACTTGTCTCCTTCAACAAACCGTATGTCCTATAATGAAGTCGATTACACAATAGATTAGCTTTCTTTCAACAAATGCCCAAAGTCATCCTTAGCCTTACCAAAATCGATAGAGCACAAGAGGGAAAAGGAAAAGAATATTCGGCTAGCACTTACCTTATTCCAACCCGATTGAACACTACACAAGAGAGGTCCACCCCACTCTAATATTCGGCCAAGAGAGAACTACTAGGTTCGGCTCAAGAGTTTTTGAAATAGAAGAAAAATAAAATGGATAGAGGGAGAGTACTTACGGTTCAAAAGAAAAAGAAACGAAAGAAGGTATTTTGGAGGATGGGGTTTCAGCTAAGAAGATTTCAAGAAGAAAAAAAGAAAGTATAGGAAGAAGAGAGAAGTAAGTTTCTGAAACACACAATATGAAGAGAAAAGAAAGAAAACAAGGCACATTCGGCTACCAAGAAAATTGAGAGGGACAAAACAAATTCGGCAAGGCTATAGGGGTTTGGTCTTTCGGTTCAAAAAAATGAAGAAAAAAAAATGAGAGAGAAAGTTCACTTGTAATTCAACTAACAAAAGACAAAAGAAAACCTTTCCTTTGACACAAAAATGACCGAATATGCACAAAATTCCAAATGAATTTCTATGGCACTACCCCACACCCACACTACCAAGTCACTCCCCCAAACTCTCCTAAAATTCGCCACATCCCCACAAACACTCCACACCACTCAATTCAAACTAGTTGAACTAGTCTCCCTCCTCAAATTACTCTCCACCCAACATTCCACCATTTGACCAAGTCTTAGGCGAGTTTGAACCGCCTACAACTCCTCCCCCTCCATGCCACAAAATGGAAGCCAAAATGTGGGATCTCCACAAATAACACAAGACCTCCACCCTTACACTTGACGCCAACCACAAGCTCCAAGTGGCGCCTTGCTTTGCCACTTTGCTAGCTCACCCTTTGTGCTCAAAAACACCAAATAATACTCATATATCCCACTCCTCAGCTCCCTTACTTAGGCCTAAAAACAAAAATTTTCCCACCTACTCGTGCATACCCCTAGCCTACAATTAAGTCCCAAAACCACACAAACAACAACATAGCAAGCCAATAACATGCAAACAATGCCACCACAAAATAGCCCCTAACCCGGGATATTACACTCTGCCCGTGCCTCTTACCCCTATTTAAGAGACTCAACCGCTTATCTTCCCCAACCCTAACCCTAGATCAATTTTCTCAACCCCTTTCCCCCAAAATCCGGCCACCATCAACCATATTGTAACCCCCAAAACCCCTCCACTGTTCCCCCTCTCAAATACCCATACAATAACGCAACCATGCCCATGTCGAATAAAACCCACGCCCTCGCCACCACCAGAAAACACAGAACACGCCCCTGCTCAACCCGTGCTCCACCGTTCACACTACAACACGGCC
The DNA here is from genome assembly GCA_025698515.1 of Gossypium sturtianum. Taxonomy (NCBI): domain Eukaryota; kingdom Viridiplantae; phylum Streptophyta; class Magnoliopsida; order Malvales; family Malvaceae; genus Gossypium; species Gossypium sturtianum. The sequence goes on from CM046948.1 coordinate 9,425,572, forward strand.
AAAACCATCACTGGTTCCCTTTATCACTTTACTTGCATCTATTTACTAATTGTTTAATTTATATCTCATGCTATTTTGTTACTTTACTAATTAGAACTAGGATCTCTTGAACCTTAGGAACAATTATAGTTGAATGTTTGCTTGTGATGTTACATTAGTATAAATATTCATTTAGTTTTTCTTCCCCTATTTGTGTTAATTATTCTTTAAAGTTATCTCTTGCAAAACTCACTTGATTGCCTTATTGAAATATTTGCATTAGATATTTGAAATAAAAATACGATTGAATTGCATTTGAAAACATTTTACTTGAATATTACCAATTTTCAGGTAAAATGACGACGTCAAAAGGAAAGCAAACAGCAGCCCGCACTTCTAAGAAACGAAAGGGACCGGGCTCATCTTCCGTAAGCGCTTCCACCAAAGTGCGCCATTAATTTCTATGTTTTCCTAAGGGAATCCAAGAGGATCGATTTAAGGCACTACGAGAACGACCACTCGGAATCGATAGGCGTATCGATTAGACCACTTTAAAGCAAGTCGGCCTCGCAGACGATGTTCGAGCCTTGCTCACCACTGACTCGTGGGATAAATTCTTCACAATCATAGAGCCGACATATTTGGAATTCACATTAGAACTCTGTTCTACTTTCCAACTACAGACTGTGATGGCAAATTTCGATGATCCAGGAACAATACAATTTCGTCTCAGAGGTACCATACGACAACTCAACGTTCCACAATTTGGAGCCGCACTGGGACTGTACACCGACGAATTTATAGAAGAGCATGACCTCTCCGAACTACACCGCCATATTCATTGCACCCCTGCAAGTTGTTGGTACGAGATAGGAAAAGGCCCTTACGATCCCAGCCATTCCAAAGCGACAGCTATGACCCCACCTCTGATGTACATCCACTCCATTTTGGCCCACACAATTACAGGAAGACGCGAAAGCACCAGCGTGATGAATACACACGACGCCTACTACTTATTCTGTATGTCAAACGGACACATTTTTGACCTCACCTACTTTATTGCCTGTGCGATTCAGCACCAGACAGAGTCACACAAGAAAGGGATTCTTTCGATGGGCCCTTATATCACAAGATTAGCCCGACACTTTGGCCTCCTAGAAACCGATGCCCAGAGCTCTTCCCTCACACTGATTGGGCAAATGGCACCTCAGGGCAATCAGACGGTGCTGCATATGAGGATGATTAAACACCGTCGTGGGACTGATCCTCCCCAATACCGATTAGCCCATTCCACTGACACAGAAGAACCCGAGGACATTACTGACGATGTCCCACAGGAGGCACCAGTCCCAACCCAACGACCCTCTCATACAGCAGTTTCACTATCAGATCTCTCGGCACGCTTTACACAGTTTGAGCGGTATTGCACTCAGCAGTTCACTTACACAGCGCGACGGTTTGATGGGATTGAGGCTACCCTCCAATAGATATGCCAGCACCTTCACATCTCATCAGCAGAACCACCACAGGACCCGGCCAATGACGAGGACCTTTAAGTCATTTTATCTAATCTTTGTTTGCATTTTTAATGCTATTTTTATCTATCTTTACTTGTCTTAAGTTGAACTTTTTCTATATGCATTACAATTTTTTATGATTATAATTGGCTAACTAACCTTCGAGTATGCCTAACAATTATTTACACTGCCAAATTATCTAACTGATGACTTTGCAGTCTCAACCACGCACTCCTTATACACAAACAAATCACTAGGAGTAATTCACTAAATACATAAGTCATCCTTTACCACATCCTTCATCTCAAGGAATCCATCCAAAAATTCAGGAAGTGTTACTTTCCCCTTCTCTTTTGATTTAGTATTACATGATTTGTTACATAACTTTGTACATTGAGGGCAATGTACATCTTAAGTGTGGGGGGGGGGTAACAGTACTTAAACTCTTTGCATTATTCTCAAATCCCTGAATTTAGTCTTGTTTTTAAGTAATTTTCTCATATTACTAATTAGGATGAAATTTCTGATGATTTATGATTTTTATTGATATGTTTTAGATTAAGTCGTTGATAATTGTGCATTGATAATTAAATTCTAAGAATACTAGAGAATCAAGCATGATAAGTCTATTTTTCAGAAATTAAAAATTTACTAGGTTGTCAAACTGAGTTTAAATATTATCTTGAAGTTTGAAATTTACGAGGTTGACATCAAAATACCCATAATTTTTGTGAGTTTTTGAGGCTTATAGAGCATAAATTCTTTTTCTTGCTCACTTTATTAATTATGAGTATGTCAACATTGATCTGTTATTCTAGAACTTGCATAGATTATACATGTCGAGACCACATTTTTTTTATTTGATATATAGAGATGATAAAGGCACCTGGGATCTAACCCACTTACTCCATTTAAAAAGCCTACCTTCATAATTAACCCCTAGTGAACTCCTTTTAACCCTAACAACCCTATTTATTGACATAACCGCTAATATTAACCCAGAACCCCTTTGTTTTTGTTATCACCATTCCTTTTGATTACCCTTATATCGAGATTTGATTTGATTAATAGCCTAACTATGTTTTTATTTCAGTAATTTACCTTTTATTATGTATTTATGATTGTTCTAATTAAAAAAAAGAGACGAAGTATATTCATTATTAGTTATGTGATTAAACGAGCTTATACATTTATTTAAATTCCAAATATCGAAGAAGAAGCCCGTAGTGTTAGTATTATTAGTTTTCAATTGATGTAAATTATTAGTTCATTAGTTCTTAGTTAGGTAATTTGTCAATTCAATCTCGATTCTAACCCTCTAATTTAGCCTTATTCCACACCTTAACCCTAGCCCCGTTACAACCCTAATAAAGACCTTTTGATTTGTGTTTCATCTCATATTTCAGTGGTGGAGATTTGATTTTCATGCAAGCCTATGGGATTAACTCTTCATGTTTGACTTTTGAGTGCCTAAATTCTGAACCTTAAACACTTTGAGTGATTTGAGTGAATCTTTTGTGAGGATGTAAATCCTTGTTGATTTCAAATTAAAGGTAATTATTTAGATAAGGGGAGACACCTATGTTTTCGAGCTACAAAATCTATGACTTATAATGTTTGAATTTTTAGGACTATTTGAGTTGAATTATCTATGTATAAATTATCTCTGAATTATGATGAGACACTATCAATAGGAATTATGAATTATAAGAAGTTCGTTTTAATTGTAAGTTGAGAATTTTGCTTGAGGACAAGCAAAAGCTTAAGTGTTGGGGTATTTGATAAACCGAAACAGTAACATATTTTAGGCCAACATTTAGTACACTTTTGGATGAATTATCCCTTATTTTATGTAATTTGGTGCTCTTAATCCTTTCTTTTCATGATATATACACTCAGGAAAGCACTAGGGGATGAAAAGAACACAAAACGGGCTTAAAACGGGACAAATGGGCCAAAGCATGAAATCGACACGGCCTGGACCAAAGATCACACGGTCGTGCCTCACTGATCATCTAGAACACGGTCTAACCCCGACTCACACGGTCGTGTCTCATTAAAGAAATCCAAACTCGGCCTGGCCACGATTTACACGAGCGTGTGCCATGGCCGTGCCTCTGCCGTGGAGAAGAGCAATTTCATTCAGGAAAGGATACTTAGGGAGAAAGAAACGTATTTCAAAAGCCTATAAATACACCCTAAGTATGACCTGAAAAGGGGAGCCCAAAGCCATCGTCTAGGGGCGTCGTGCTAGGCCAAAAAAGGCAGATTTGTGGGGATTCACTCAGGGGTAGCCAGTTGATCCATCTCAAGAAGCCAGAGTTATACTCAAGACGGAGGATCTCCTCTTCAATTCCTTCAGAGGGTTTTAGGGATTTTTTATGTTTTGTTTTATCTTTTCTCTTGAGATGTTTTCCTTTATTGTTATGAACTAAACCCTTCGGATACCCGAAGGGGATGAAACCTATGATGAATCTTGTTATTTGATTATTTGAATTATATGATAAATACTTAGTTTGTTCTTAATTATGTGAGCTTAATACAAATTTAATGTGCTTAGGTGTAACACCCTAAATTAGGGGTTGTTGAGAATTTAATTATTTTAAATATTTTCCCATGTGTGTGCTTGAAGAGTTAAATTCTAGGATTTATTTGACATGTTTAAGGGTCTAAAAATAACCCGAGCTAGGCCTGACCCAGTGTTAAAAATTTATTTTTAAAGTGTGTACAAGGAAGGAGCTAGGTAACGATAGGGCTTAAATAAAATTTAAGGAAATTTGACACAAGGTTGTAATTGGTGTGTTGGCTTGATGACTTAAGGGCTTGCAAGGGAGGTCTTGGGTTCGAATCTTGGAAAGGGGAGAATTTATTTTGTTTTTATTTTTGGGCGTTGAATGAAGGGGGCCAAAAATATGAAGGCCTTAAAAATAATTGGGGAAGGTTCGTAGCATGAAAGTCCAGTGAGTAAGAGTGGCCTGGGGCGCCACTTGAGGGAGAGAAGTCTCGGGTTTGAGGAACGAAGGGAACGTTTCTATTTTGGGTTTTGCGTTAAAGGCAGAAGGGCCGAGAGGTAGGCTTAAAATTAAAAGATAAGGTTCTATAGCAAGAAAGTCGGATGGGAGAGTTGGCCCGGGGCGTTGGAGGGGCTCACAACATAAACGTCCCTGGTTCAAATCTAGGAGGTAGCAAAATGAGTTTTTCCTTTTTATTTTTGCTGCTAACGTGGGTGAAGAGTTGGCCTGCACATGGGTGCTTATTCGGCTAGTTGATGGGCACATGGGCATTGGAAATTTGGGATAAGCTTAGCATTTGTTTTGATTTTTTTTAATTTGAAAAGGTGATAAAAGATAGGATAATAAAGATATTAGTTGATTTTTATCTTGGATTATTATAGAATTATTATTTGATTAATCAAAGTATTTGAATATTTCTAAATGGGTGGCTAGGAGTGGTCCAAGGTAATTGTTGGAGTTTGAACTCCTTGTTGCTAGGAGTAGACGGCAAGTAAGAGGGGGAGTGCCGAAATCATTCAGCCATATTTTTCTTTTCTTTCACAAGTTGCTGGCCGAATTTCCCTTAGGCAAATTACTCAAAATTTTCCAAAGACCTTTTCTTTCACATAGCCGAAAACCACCATTAATCCCCTACTCCTTTTCTTTCTCCTTCTTCCGCCTCCATTAGCCAAACCCCTATCACCTTGTTGCCGAAACTCCCTTACACCATTGCTCAAAATTATTAGAAAATTTCAGCATCTCTTTTGTTTTCTCTTAACCAAATACACCCCTTGGAAGTGCCGAAACTCCTTCTCCTGTTGGTGTAGTCATGGCCGAATTTTGAAGCAAGGGGTAGGTATGTCGAAACTCCTCTCCCATATTTTTTTTTCTCTCTGTCGATTTGGTTAGTTGGAAAGCCGAATTAATCCAGTGATTAATCAGTGGGGGAATCGATTATGTTTAGGTGCCGGGACCTCAAGGTATACGATTCAAGTCCCATTCCCTGTCAAGTAATTTTGGTAAGGATCTATTCTTTTTGGGATTCAATTAAGCCAAGGGCTACTAATCATGATGATGGCCGATTGTAGGAAGTGAAGCGATTTAGAACCAAAGTGCGAAGTGAGTACTTAGAGGCAAATAGGTGAGGTTTGGGTTCAATTGGTAACCCTTTAGATTTATTTGATATGGCCGAATAGGCCATAGTACTAATCCCATAGTTGGCCAATATAGGTACAAAGTGAGATCTAGGGTGGCCGACTTCTCTTTCGGGATTTAGACTTCTCATCGACATCGTGTGTACATACACACTTATAGCGATTAATGGTTGTGTTAAATATATGTTGCCTGTAAACTCGCTTGATATAGATACGGATCTAGTACCTCAAGGGTACAAGCGAGGATTCCTGTGTAAGTCTCTGTTATCTGAGATTATTATGCTTTTGGGAAGCATGGTTCATATGTTACATGTGATAAATGTATGAGATCTATTCATGATTATTTGACTATTGTGGGTTAAATGAGTGGAGGGGGCAAGATATTTTGTGTTGACGAGCACCAAGTGTTTTGGTAACACATCTGTGACTACGGTCACCGTGAGGTTTGGTACCTCCAGAGGTTTGGTACCTCATAGCGACTCGTCCCCTGTGGTTAACACCACCGTGGGTTGGCCCCACTTGAGATATGGGATCGTCTCGCGGTGATTTGGTATCACACGATGGGTTGGCCCCATCAATCGATTGTGTCTACGGACACCGTGAGGTTTGGCACCTCCAAAGATTTGGCATCACATCTCAGACTATATGTCACCAAAGGGTTTGGCACCACCAAAGTGTTTTGGTAACACATTGTGACTACGGTCACCAAAGGGTTTGGTACCACATGGGGTAGACAAAGGCGTTTGGTTGGCTAGGTTGAGGGCACATAATATTCTCGCATATTAAGCTCAAGTTATATGTTGTGTATGGAAATGTTTTTTTAAAGCGGGGAAGGGTTACATATCGAGTCTTGGTGACTCACCCTCTCCTTTAACATTTTTCAGTGACTCGTAGATGGCGGTTGAGGAGCCGGTTGGACTCGAGGTGGCCATGCAGTGGACTTGAATAAATTGAACTTTAAACTTAGCTATTTTATTTTATTATTGGTTTATTTTTATTTTGGATGTAATAAGGCCTCCATATACTTTACTTTTGTTATTTCTTATATGTTGGATACTTTGTTTTAAACTATATTATTAAAATTAAATTAAAATCACATGTTTTTCTTAAATTAACACGAAAATGTTTTATCGTGCCATCGGGCACATTTGAAATTTGTATAATAACCGGACTCAATTAAATTTCCAGATTAAATCTATGTATGGTTTCGGCAAGATAACCAAAAACGAGAAGTTTTCAACAAAACCTAAACTGGTTTTAAAATGGTTTCAAAAAGTTTCTCTCCGTAACAAACCAAATTCGGTCGTAATGTTTGGGCCGGGTTCGGGTTGTTACATTAGGTGAAGGAGGAATAGACCCTGTCTAAGAGTAGATCCAACATAATTAAGCGGAGTTGATCGCACGCCTAGAGATAGGGTGACGAGATTTTGCCGAATTAGGGTGAAACCTAATATGGGATTCCACAGATCGATTTACTGCTATTCTAGGGGGTTATTATAAGAGAACGAGAGTTCTACTAATTAACCTAGGGTTAGACGTTATTCGCCTCGAGAGAGGGTTTAATATACGTTAGGGAGTCTTACGGATCAAACTAAGTGAATAAATCGTATGGTTCAAGGTTAGATAACAAGTGAAGTCTAGGTGGATTCTTCCCAAGGGTATCGTCTAAATCAACTGAGTTTTTCCCAAAGTTATTTTCCAAATTCATTCTTCTTTGTCTTAGAGTCTTTATTTTAGTAGTTAATTAATTTAGATTAATAAACAACTTCACTTATTTTAGGCTAAATAATAAAAAGAAAGTTAGTATTAGTACTTTTAGTTCCTTTGGGTTCGATAATTCGGTCTTGCCTAAACTATACTACTGTTCGATAGGTGCACTTGCCTTTAATCATTGTCAGAGTTAGTTTCCAGGTTCGATCATTCTTTTATAAATTTTAAAACTCTGATTTACAGCGATCATCTACCGTTGGCTGAGTTCGCCTACAATAACAGTTTCCAAGCAAGTATTCAGATGGCACCTTACGAGGCACTGTATGGTCGTAAGTGTCGTACTCCGTTGTGTTGGACTGAGTTGGGCGAACGGCTAGTTTTTGTTCCTAAGTTGGTTTTTGAGATTGAGGATAAGGTTTGATTGATTCGGGATCATCTGAAAGCGGCTTCTGACAGACATAAATTGTATGCAGATCTGAACAGGTGTGAGATTCAGTATTCGGTAGGGGACTTCATGTTTCTTAAGGTCTCTCCGTGGAAGAAAGTCTTGAGGTTCGGTCGCAATGGCAAGTTGAGCCTTAGGTTCATCGGGCCATATCAAATTCTGAAGTGAGTGGGATCAGTCGCTTATCAATTGGAGTTACCTCCAGAGCTAGACCGCATTCATGACGTATTCCACATCTCGATGTTGAGGCGTTACCGCTCTGATCCTACTCATATTGTCCCTGTTGAGGAGATTGAGGTTAGGCCAGACTTGACATTCGAGGAGGAGCCGGTTCAGATTCTGGATCGCGATGTAAAGGTTCTTCGGAAGAAGTATATTCCTTTAGTGATGGTGCTGTGGCGGAATCATAGCACTGAGGAGACCACGTGAGAGCTTGAGGATGCGATGCGTCGGTAGTATCCTCATCTGTTCTGATCAGGTAAATTTCGAGGCCGAAATTTTCTTTTAGGGGGTAGAGTTGTAACGCCCCAAAGTTCTTGTTTTTGTTTCTGTTAAAATGTGACACAAATGTGTATTTGCTTCAGTGGTTATGTGTTCTGAGGTATGTGTGAGAGGTCCTAAGTTTAAGCCCTATCTCTGGAAAATTTTGGTATTTTTCTGACTTAAGCCTTATACTTGCTCAGTGGCCTTATATTAAATTATTTCTAAAACCATATCAGAATAGGCCTGCTAGTCTGATGGTTAAGTTGAGTGTTATTTTGCTGAAGGTCTTGTGTTTGAATCTCTGCGCGAGCATGTGAGTTTATTTTTGTTTGTTTGACCGAGAGAGTTTCGGTCAAACAGGAATTCTGAGTAGTGGGTTAGTGGAGATAATTAAGGGGTTGGGAAGTTATCAGGTTTTATTTATGTTTTTGTTTTATTCTTTTTTTTTAAATTTCGGCTTCCATTTCCCAAAATTTTGACGTTATTCAAAATTCCCTTTTCTTTTCTACTGTTTCCTTCCTCTACTCTTTTGATTTCCGTTTTGCCTCCTTCTTGTTCAACGATTGAATTCGCTCTTTCGGTAAGTGTCATTTTGTCTCTATCTTATCGTTCCATAGTCAGTTTTCTGAAAGAGGGCTGTTTGTTTTTGGTTCTTTTGATTAGGTGAAGATCAAGCCGCAATTAGTGCTTCTGCAGTGATTTGAACATTTGGGATTTCGGTTCGTTGTCGGTAAGTGACCGAGTTCACTATTTGATGTTCTAAGGTTTCGTTATGAAATATTCCCGGGTTATTTTCGTTTGTGTTACTAAATTTAGACTTTGATAAAGTCGATTATAGGTTTTGGAGATCTTGGGATTGCAATATCGATGAAAACAAACCAGATGTGTACCCGAAACATAGAAATCGAGTTTTCAACAAAAGCCGAAAGAGGCCACTGTCGATGTCACACGGGCGTGTGGTCACCCGTGTGGTAGGTCGTGTGCAACAAAATGGCCGTGTGGTCGACGAAGGCTAGGCCGTGTGCAAGACACGGCCGTATGATGGCTGGAGTGTGGCCGTGTGGGCCACACGGGCTAAACTAAACTGGGCGTGTGGTCCATACGGGCACGCCACATGGGCTAAACTGAACTGGGCGTGTGATAACTGGGCCAGTCCGTGTGATCCACACGGGCAAGGCCAATCTGGGCGTGTGGGCCACACGGGCCTGTGGGCCCACACAGGCAAGCCACATGGGCATGTGGGCCCATTTAGCTAAAATGTTTCCTAGGGTAACACGGGTCGCCCAAGTCGACTGTGAACCTACTTTAGGGTCGGTAAGTGCTACTTAGACCCTAAATCGTATGATCTGATTATAGTGTATGTATTGAGCATGTTAAATTTATGCATGTTTACTGATCTGTATGTATGACTGATGACTGAATTGTACCATGTAAGCATGTAATTCGGTATGTCTGGATTAAGCATGTTTAGTTGCATCTGCATTGGGGTAGGATGATTGATTATTGGAGGAAGTGTATTAAAAGGCTTTCATGCCTATTATCTGGAGCTCAGCTGCAATATTACTGATATATGTGCCGCATTCGGTACGAGTTGGTGTGTAGGGCTGGGTGGGTGTTTTAAACCCCACATGGTGTGTAGGGATGGTCGGAGATGGTGTGTAGAGGCTGGTAGGTAGGATACTGATTTCTGTTGCTATATGCATATTGTATCTAAGATGGGCCAAGGCCCTAATTTACATCTAAAACTATCTCTGAATGGGCTAAGGCCTAAACTGTATCTAAATCTGTAATGGGCTTAGCCCCTAGACTGCATTTGACTAATAACTGTTGTGTGTCTGTATGCATTCCTTCTGTGGGGATTACACACTGAGTTTACGTAAACTCACCCCTTTCTATTTTATCTATACAGGTAATCCCCAGACTTAGACGAATCAGTGCGGCGGAGGACTCAACGGTGACCACATGACTATTGAACTGAGTTAATTCCATTTAAGGTTTTTAATTTCTATTATTTTTGGGGTATTTTTTATGTATTTTGGACTTTTGGACTGTTTGCCTTTACTTTGGATTTTAACCGCTTTCATGGATTTTTAAACTGCAAACTCAACAAAAACTCGGTTTAATTAAAAACAACGTTTTCCTAAACGCACACGATCTTCTTTATATATCTCGATTTTAAAAGCTTCCTCTACAGAATATGTTTTTAAACGAATCAAATTAACGAGAAAATGATTTTGTAATTGATGAGAGATAGATAGAAGATAATAAACGGAAACGGTTTTAACTTGATAAATTCGATTTCAAATCCCATTCCATGTAACATCGCCAGATTCGGCCATAACGTCTAGGCCAGGTTTGGGGTGTTACATGTACAACAAGAAACTTAATTTCTAGAAAGGATTTCTACAGTAATACTTTATAGAATAATCTAATAATATTACTGATGTGCGATGTCAGAGTCTTAAAAATTTATATAAAGAATGATCAAGCCTGGAAACTAACTGTGACAACGATTGAGCCAAGTGCATGATCGCTGTGATATCAAAGTCTTAAAATTTATAATGAGAATGATCGAACCTAGAAACTAACTATGACAACGATTTGAGGCAAGCGCACCTATCGAACAGTAGTATAGTTAAGGCAAGACCGGGATGTCGAACCCAAAGGAACCAAAAGTACTAATACTAACTTTCTTTTTATTATCTAGCCTAAAATAAGTGAAGTTGATATTTAATCTAAATTTAACTAACTACTAAGCTAAAGACGCAAAGACAAAAAGAATGAATTGGGGAAATACTGTTGGAAAAACTCAGTTGATTAAGACGATACCCTTAGGAAGAATCCACCTAGACTTCACTTGTTATCTAACTCTCAACTGACGATTTATTCACTTGACTTGATCCGTAAGACTCCCTAATGTATATTAAACCCTCTCTCGAAGCGAATAACGTCTAACCCTAGGTTGATTAATCGAAATCTCTTTCTAATTAAAACCCCTAGAATTGCATTAACTCGATCTATGGACTCCCATATTAGGTTTCACCCTAATCCGGCAAAATCTCGTCACCCTATCTCTAGGCGTGCGATCAACTCCGCTTAATTATGCTAGATCTACTCTTAAGCAGGGACTTTTGCTCCTCCACCTAAGCACATCAAACTTGAATCAATATCCCGAAAATATCAACACAATAATTAAGAACACATAATTAAGAACAAATCAAGTATTTATCATATAGTTCAAAGAAACGATAACAAGATTCATCTAAGTTTGATCCCCTTCTGTATCTCAAGGGTTTAGTTCATAACAATAAAAGAAAACATCTCAGAAGAAAAGATGAAACAAAACATAGGAAATCCCTAAAACCCCCTGAAGGAATTGAAGGAGAGATCCGCCGTCTTGAGTAGAATTCTGGCTTCTTGAGATGGATCAACTAGCTATCTTCGAGTGTTTCCCACAAATCTGACCTTTTCGGCTCAGCTCCTTGGCCTAGCTCACCGCCCCCCTTCTAGGTTATACGTAGGGTGTTTATATAGGCTTTTGAAATAGGTTTCTTTGCCTCTAAGTATCCTTTTCCGAGTGAAATTGCTCTTTTCCACGACAGGGACACGACCATGGCACACGCCCGTGTGAATCGTCTTTAGGCTGTGTTCTGACTGTCAAGGAGACACGGTCGTGTTGGCTTAAGTCCAGGCCGTGTTGATTTTCACTTTGGCCCAATTTGGTTCGTTTTGAGCCCATTTCTCGTTCTTTTCATCCTCTGGTGCTTTCCTGAGTATAAAACATGAAAAGAAAGGATTAAGAGCATCTTTTTACATAAATCAAAGGATAAATCATCCAAAAGTATGCTAAATGTGGGATTAAAATATGTTACTTTTACGGTTTATCACATACCCCCACACTTAATCTTTTGCTTGTCCTCAAGCAAAATTCTCAAATTACAATTAAAACAAACTTTCCATGATTCAATATTCCTATCAACAATGTCTCATCATAATTCATAGATAATTTATACATGGATATTTTAACTCAAAGAGTCCTAAAGATTCACACAGTATAAGTCGTACATTTGTAGCACAAAACATAGGTGTTTCCCCTCATCTAAATAATTACCTCTGATCCAAAACCTACAAGGATTGACATCCTCACAAAAGATTCACTCAAATCACTTGAAGTGTTTAAGGTTCAGAATTAAGCACTCAAATGTCAAACCTGAAAAGTTAATCCCATAGGCTTGCATGAAAATCAAATCTCCACCACTATAATATGAGATGATGCACAAATCAAAAGGTCTTTGAAAGGGTTGTAACGTGGCTTGGGTTAAGGTGTGGATAAAGGCTGAATTAGAGGGTTAGAATCGAGATTGAATTGACAAATTACCTAACTAGAAAAAATGAACTGATAAATAAATAATTACATGAATTGAAACTTTGAAACTAATAATACGAGCTTCTTCTTCAATAAATAGACTTCAACTGTATAAGCTCGCTTTTCATCATACTAATATTGAGTATACTTCAATTTTTTTTAAAGAACAAATCAAGTAATAATAAAGAACTTTAACAACTGAAATAAAGAACATAGTTAGGCAACTGATCAAATCAAATCTCAACAAAAAAGGGTAGTCAAAAGGAATGGTGATAACAAATACAAAGGGTTTTAGGTTAATATTAGTGGGTGAGTCAATAAATAGGGTTGTTAGGATCAACAGGGTTCACTAGGGGTTAATTGTGAAGGTAGGCTTTTTAGTGGAGTAAGTGGGTTTAAACCTAGGTGCCTTCATTATCTCTGTATATAAAATCAAAAAGTGTGGTCTTGACATGTATAATCGATGCAAGTTCTAGAATAACAGTTCAATGTTGACACACTCATAATCAAAAAGTGAGCACGAAAAGATATATGCTCTAAAGGGCTCAAAATCTCACAAAAATTATGGGTATTTCGATATCAACCTCGTAAATTTCAAATTTCAAAGTAATATTCAAATTCACGTTAACAACCTAGAAAAATTTTTAATTCTGAAAAATAGACTTATCATGCTTGATTCTCTAGTATCTTAGAATTTAATTATCAATGCACAATTATCAATGACTTAATCTAAAACATATCAATAAAGATCATGAATCATAGGAATTTCATTCTAATGATATGATAAACTGAAATAGTAACATATTTTAATCCCACATTTAGTATGCTTTTGGATGATTTATCCCTTGATTTATGTAAAAAGGTGCTCTTAATCCTTTCTTTTCATGTCTTATACCCAGGAAAGCACCCAAGGATAAAAAGAACGAGAAACGGGCTCAAAACGGACCAAAATGGGCCAAAGAAGAAATCGACACGGCCTGGACCTTAGCCCACACGGCCGTGCCTTACTGACCATCTAGAACACGGTCTTCCCTCGATTCACACGGTCGTGCCTCATTAAAGAAGTCCGAGCACGGCCTGGCCACGATCCACACGGGCGTGTGCCATGGCCGTGTCCCTGTCACTGGAAAGAGCAATTTCACTCGGATTTGGATACTTAGGGAGAAAGAAACGTATTCCAAGAGCCTATATAAACCCCCTAAGGGTCAGCTAAAAGGGGGGCGGTTAGCTAGGCCAAGGAGCCAAGCCGAAAAGGTCAGAGTTGTGGGAATCACTCGAAGGTAGCCAGTTGATCCATCTCAAGAAGTCAGGATTCTACTCAAGACGGCGGATCTCTCCTTCAATTCCTTCAGGGGGTTTTAGGGATTTCTTATGTTTTGTTTTATCTTTTCTCTTGAGATGTTTTCTTATTTAGTTATGAACTAATTCCTTCAGATACCTGAAGGGGATGAAACCTATGATGAATCTTGTTATTATTTTCTAAATTATATGATAAATACTTAGTTTGTTCTTAATTATGTGAGCTTTATCCAAATTTAATGTGCTTGGGTGGAGGAGGAATAGGCCCTGCCTAAGAGGAGATCTAGCATAATAAAGCGGAGTTGATCGCACGCCTAGAGATAGGGTGACGAGATTTTTTTGGATTAGGGTGAAACCTAATATGGGAGCCCATAGATCGATTACTGTTATTCTAGGGGGTTATTATAAGAGAACGAGAGTTCCACTAATTAACCTAGGGTTAGACGTTATTCGCCTCGAGAGAGGGTTTAATATATGTTAGGGAGTCTTACGGATCAAACTAAGTAAATCAAATCATATGGTTCAGTGATAGATAACAAGTGAAGTCTAGGTGGATTCTTCCTGAGGGTATCATCTAAATCAACTGAGTTTTTCTAAAAGTTATCTCCCCAATTTTAGTTTTTTTTTCGTCTTTGTGTCCTTAGCTTAGTAGTTCGTTAATTTTAGATTAAAAGCAACTTCACTTATTTTAGGTTAAATAATAAAAAGAAAGTTAGTATTAGTACTTTTAGTTCCTTTGGGTTCGATAATCCGGTCTTGCCTAAGCTATACTACTGTTCGATAGGTACACTTGCCTTTAATCGTTATCAGAGTTAGTTTCCAGGTTCGATCGTTCTTTTTATAAAATTTAAAGCTCTGATTCACAGCGATCAAGTTTTTGGCGCCGTTGCCGGGGAACTAAAATATTAAGAAAGCTCTATTTTTATTACTTTAGCCATTTTTTTATTGCAATCTATTTTCTTTATTATTTTATTATTTTATTTTTATTTTTTTTACTTTGCTAATTTTTCCTCCATTTGTTTTTTACGGATAATTTTAGTTTATAAAGAAGATGTCATTGAATAACTATCAGTGGCAAGTTACAAGGACAAGGCCAACCAAAGCAGCCAGTGTCTTCAACCTCGATGTGGTCACCAGGTTATCTAACCAGCTAGAGATGATGAATAAAAAGTTTGATGATTTGTATAGTCTCTCGCAGGTACACCCAATAATGCAACATGACTCAAATCTTGGAGGCGTGGCGAATCCTGAGTACCCACCCTACGGATATGGCATGGAGAACGAACAAGTCCACTATATGGGTGACTATGCTAGACCTCAAAATAATTTTTATGATAACACTTATGATGTAGGTTGGAGGTAAGATCCCAATTTCTCGTGGGATGATCAAAATAGCCAAAGATCGGAACTTCCTCCAGATTTTCAACAACCACCTTACCAACAGGAAGATGAGTCGAACCTTGAAGAGACGCTAAACAATTTCATGGTAGCCACAGAGGCTCGTCTCCAAAAAACTGAGACAACATTTGATAACCAACAAACATCGATCAAAGCGATCGAGAACCAATTTGGGGAACTTACTAAGCAAATTGAGCAACTTACAAAGTCAGTTTTTGAAATACGATCAGAAAGCTTGCCAAGCAACACTGAAACTAACCCAAAAGAGCAAATTCAAGCCGTAACAGCTCATGACAGTGAAAGGTTAGTGGAATCTGACCCAAGGCAAGAGCCTGTGGTAAGTGAAGGTAAGGTTGAGGTAAGCCATGATTTACCAAACCCGGTAAATACAGAGTACCAAGTTCGTGTGCCATACACCAGTACGATAAAGAAAGACCACACAGAGGAACAACTCGGTAAGTCTCTTAAACTTTCAAAGAAATTTCATATTAACTTGTCGTTTCTAGAAGCTCTTTCTTAGATGCCAGATCCCAGACCTCGTGTCGATAAAGAAAAAATTCATGAGGAACGAAGGCTTTGGATCGATGAACTAGATGAATGGAAGACACACTTCAAGGAGAGGCTAAGAACACACGAAGCAAAAATGAGGCAACTCCACGATGAACCTAATAATGGGACAACCCAGCTTAATATAGGAGATCAGGTACTCAAAATCTTCCCAGATGGAACAGTCGAGGTAACACATTCTAATTTCGGCACTTTTGAGAAAAACATTACTCGATTTAAATTTTATATCAATAACCGAATTGATCACATGAGAAAGGATTTTCACCTCCTCAAACCACCATGACCATACGAATGAGAGGTAAAGTCTAGCTTAAGACTATAAATGAGCGCTTCTCGGGAGGCAACCCGAGCACTAACCCCACTAATTTTTACATTTTTTATTTTTTACTTTTATTTTTCCTTTTAGCACCTAATTATAAACTAACCAAAGTACAGATTTCCATACCACACGGCCTTGCACACGGCCGTGGCCGTGGCCGTGTGGCCACCACAGAAAGGTACAAGGGCGGGGGCAACCACCAGATCCATAAGTTCTATTTAACCCCTTTCTTCCTTTTTCTTTTCCAGTTGTCTTTCTTCTTTCATTTTCCTTATTTACTTTTATTTTCATTTTCATTTTCATTTTATTTTTCTTTATTATTTTCTTCTTATTCTTCATGCCATTTATATTTAGCTTAGGATACAATAAAATCAGGACGGCTGCTTCGAGGATTTAATCTCAAATGGTTCGAGGCGCTTCCCCAATCCTATCCAAATTCTTCTCATTGACTTCATCCAATATTCAGGAAGTTTCACTTCTCTCCCTATCTTATGATTTTGTTATTAAAATTCTATTATCTATCTTTGTACATTGAGGGCGATGTACATCTTAAGTGTGGGGGGTTAACTATAGTATTATTTGAAAATCCCTGAATTATGCCTTGTTCTTAAGTAATTTTCTCATATTATGATTAGAATAAAATTTCCTTTGATTTATGATTCTTGTTGATATGTTTTGGATTAGGTCATTGATAATTGTGCATTGATGATTAAAATTTAAGAATACTAGAGAATCAAGCATGATAAGTCTATTTTTCAAAATTAAAAATTTCTAGGTTGTTGAACTAAATTTGAATATTACTTTGAAGTTTGAAATTTACGAGGTTGATATAAAAAATACCCATAATTTTTGTGAGATTTTGAGCCTTATAGAGCATATATTCTTTTTCTTGCTCACTTTTTTTATTATGAGTGTGTCAACATTGATTTGTTATTCTAGAACTTGCCTCGTTTATGCATATCGAGACCACACCTATGATTTGATATACAGAGATGATTAATGCATTTAGCTTTTAACCCACTAACTCCATTAAAAAAGCCTACCTTCACAATTAACCCCTAGTGAACCCCTTTTAATCCTAACAACCATTTTTATTGATATAACCACTAATATTAACCCAAAAACCTTTGTATTTGTTATCACCATTCCTTTTGACTACCTTTTTGTCGAGACTTGATTTTGAGCAGTTACCTAACTATGTTCTATATTTTAGTTGTAAAAAGTTCTTTCCTATTTTTATTTAGTTTGTTCTTAAAAAAAAATCAATCAATCAAAGAATATTCAGTATTAGTACGATGAAAGGTGAGCTTGTACAGTTAAAGTCTATTTATTGAAGAAGAAGCTCGTATTATTAGTTTAAAAGTTTCAATCCATTTTGTAATTATTCAGTTTACTGTTTCTAGTTAGGTAATTTATCAATTCAATCTCGATTCTAACCTTTTAATTCAGCCTTTATCCACACCTTAACCCTAGCCCTGTTACAACCCTGTCAAAGACCTTTTGATTTGTGCATCATCTCATATTATAGTGGTGGAGACTTGATTTTCAGGCAAGCCTATGGGATTAACTTTTCATGTTCGACTTTTGAGTGCCTAAATTTTGAACCTTAAACACTTTGAGTGATTTGAGTGGATCTTTTGTGAGGATGTCAAACCTTGTCGATTTTGAATTAAAGGTAATTATTTAGATAAGGGGAGACACCTATATTTTTGAGCTACAAAAATCTATAACTTAGATTGTTTGAATTTTTAGAACTCTTTAAGTTGAATTATCCATGTATAAATTATCTATGAATTATGATAAAACATTGTTGATAGGAATTATGAATTATAGGAAGTTCATTTTAATTGTAAGTTGAGAATTTTGCTTGAGGACAAGCAAAAGCTTAAGTGTAGGGGTATTTGATAAACTGAAATAGTAACATATTTTAATCCCACATTTAGTATGCTTTTGGATGATTTATCCCTTGATTTATGTAAAAAGGTGCTCTTAATCCTTTCTTTTCATGTCTTATACCCAGGAAAGCACCCAAGGATAAAAAGAACGAGAAACGAGCTCAAAACGGACAAAAATGGGCCAAAGAAGAAATCGACACGGCCTGGACCTTAGCCCACACGGCCGTGCCTCACTGACCATCTAGAACACGGTCTTCCCTCGATTCACACGGCCGTGCCTCATTAAAGAAGTCTGAGCACGGCCTGGCCACGATCCACACGGGCGTGTGCCATGGCCGTGTCCCTGTCACTGAAAAGAGTAATTTCACTCGGATTTGGATACTTAGGGTGAAACAAACGTATTCCAAGAGCCTATATAAACCCTCTAAGGGTCAGCTGAAAGGGGGGCGGTTAGCTAGGCCAAGGAGCCAAGCCGAAAAGGTCAGAGTTGTAGGAATCACTCGAACGTAGCCAGTTGATCCATCTCAAGAAGTCGGGATTCTAATCAAGACGATGGATCTCTCCTTCAATTCCTTCAGAGGGTTTTAGGGATTTCTTATGTTTTGTTTTATCTTTTCTCTTGAGATGTTTTCTTATTTAGTTATGAGCTAATTCCTTCAGATACCTGAAGGGGATGAAACCTATGATGAATCTTGTTATTATTTTCTAAATTATATGATAAATACTTAGTTTTTTCTTAATTATGTGAGCTTTATCCAAATTTAATGTGCTTGGGTGGAGGAGGAATAGACCCTGCCTAAGAGGAGATCTAGCATAATTAAGCGGAGTTGATCGCATGCCTAGAGATAGGGTGATGAGATTTTACCGGATTAGGGTGAAACCTAATATGGGAGTCCATAGATTGATTTACTGCTATTCTAGGGGGTTATTATAAGAGAACGAGAGTTCTACTAATTAACCTAGGGTTAGACGTTATTCGCCCCGAGAGAGGATTTAATATACGTTAGGGAGTCTTACGGATCAAACTAAGTAAATAAAATCATATGGTTCAGTGATAGATAACAAGTGAAGTCTAGGTGGATTCTTCCTGAGGGTATCATCTAAATCAACTGAGTTTTTCTAAAAGTTATCTCCCAAATTTTAGTTTTCTTTTCGTCTTTGTGTCCTTAGCTTAGTAGTTCGTTAATTTTAGATTAAAAGCAACTTCACTTATTTTAGGTTAAATAATAAAAAGAAAGTTAGTATTAGTACTTTTAGTTCCTTTGGGTTCGATAATCTGGTCTTGCCTAAGCTATACTACTCTTCGATAGGTACACTTGCCTTTAATCGTTTTCAGAGTTAGTTTCCAGGTTCGATCATTCTTTTTATAAATTTTAAAGCTCTGATTCACAGTGATCATGATAATAAGAGAAATTTACTTTAGAACGAGGCATAATTCAGGGATTTTCAAATAATACTATAGTTAACCCCCCCACACTTATGATGTACATTGTCCTCAATGTACAAAGATAGATAATATCAAAATAATCATAAAATCGTAAGATGGGGAGAGAAGTGAAACTTCCTGAATTTTGGATGAAGCCAATGAAAAGAAACTGGATAGGATTGGAGGTGAACATGGGGAAGCGTCTCGAACTGTTTGAAATTGAGTCCTCGAAGCAGCCGTCCTGATTTTATTGTATCCTAAGCTAAATCTAAATGGTACGAAGAATAAGAAGAAGATAATAAAGAAAATAAGTAAAAATAAAAATAAAAATAAAATAAAAATAAAAATAAAAGTAAATAAAGGAAAATGAAAGAAGAAAGATAACGAGAAATGGAAGGGAAGAAGGGGGTTAAATAGAAATTATGGATCAGTAGTGGCCCCGCCCTTGTACCTTCTTCTTGTGGTGGCCACATACCACGACACGGCCGTGTGTGCAAGGCCGTGTGGTATGGAAATATGTACTTTGGTTAGTTTATGGTTAGGTGCTAAAAGGAAAAATAAAAGTAAAAAAAAATAAAAAATGTAAAAATTAATGGGGTTAGTGGTCGGGTTGCCTCCCGAGAAGCGCTTGTTTATAGTCTTAAGCTAGACTTTACCTCTCATTCGTATGGTCTTGGTGGTTTGAGGAGGTGAAAATCCTTTCTCATGCGATCAATTCAGTTATTGATATAAAATTTAAGTCGAGTAATGTTTTCCGCAAAGTGCCGAAATTAGAATGTGTTACCTCGACCGCTTCCATCCGGGAAGATTTTGAGTACCGATCTCTCTATCTTAAGGGGTTGTCCCATTATTAAGTTAAATCGTCGTGGAGTTGCCTCGTTTTTGCTTCGTGTGTTTTCAGTCTCTCCTTGAAGTGTGTCTTCTATTCGTCTAGTTCATCGATCCAGAGCCTTCGTTCCTCATGAATTTCTTCTTTATCGACACGAGGTCTAGGATCTGGCATCTGCGAAAGAGCTTCTAGAAATGGCAAGTTAATATGAAATTTCTTTGAAATTTTAAGAGACTTACTGAGTTGTTCCTCTGTGTGGTCTTTCTTTGTCCCATCGGGGTGTGGTACACGGGGTTGGTACTCTGTAATTACCGGGTTTGGTAAATCATGGCTTACCTCAACCTTACCTTCACTTACCACAGGCTCTTGCCTTGGGTCAGATTCCACTAACCTTTCACTATCATGAGCTGTTACGGCTTGAATTTGCTCTTTTGGGTTAGTTTCAGTGTTGTTTGGTAGACGCCCTTGCGGTCGTTTGGAAATTAACTTTGCAAGTTGTCCAACTGACTTAGTAAGTTGTCCAACTGTCTTAGTGAGTTCCCCAACTTGGCTCTCGATCCCTTTAATTGATGCCTATTAATTCTTAAGGGTGGTCTCAGTGTCTTGGAGACGGTTATCTGTAGCTGCCATGAATTTTGTCAGCATCTCCTCGAGGTTCGACTCCTCTTCCTGTTGGTAAGGTGGTTGGTTAAAATTTGGAGGAAGTTTCGGTCCTTGGCTACTTTGATCATCCCACGAGAAATTAGGATGGTACCTCCAACCTGCGTTATAAGTGTCACTATAAAAATTATTTTGAGGTCTAGAATAGTTACCCATATAGTGGACTTGTTCGTTCTCTATGCCATATCTGTAGGGTGGGTACTCAAGATTCGCCACACCTCCGCTTGTTTCGTACTGCATGACTGGATGTATCTGCGAAGAACACAAATCATCAAACTTTTTATTTAACATCTCTAACTGGTTTGATAGCCTGGTTATTGGGTTGAGGTTGTAGATATCGGCTGCTTTTGTTGGCTTTGTCCTCATAACTTGCCACTGATAGTTATTCAGCGCCATCTCCTCTATCTGCCAAAATGAAATAAAAGAAAATTTAGCAAAGTAAAATAATAATAATAATAATAATAATAATGGCTAAAGTAATAAAAATAGAGCTTTCTTAATATTTTAGTTCCCCGGCAACGGCGCCAAAAACTTGATCTCTGTGATGTCAAAGTTTTAAAATTTATAATGAGAATGATCGAACCTAGAAACTAACTATGACAACGATTTGAGGCAAGTGCACCTATCGAACAGTAGTATAGTTAAGGCAAGACCGGGATGTCGAACCCAAAGGAACCAAAAGTACTAATACTAACTTTCTTTTTATTATCTAGCCTAAAATAAGTGAAGTTGTTATTTAATCTAAATTTAACTAACTACTAAGCTAAAGACGCAAAGACAAAAAGAATGAATTGGGGAAATACTATTGGAAAAACACAGTTGATTAAGACGATACCCTTAGGAAGAATCCACCTAGACTTCACTTGTTATCTAACTCTGAACTAGACGATTTATTCACTTGACTTGATCCGTAAGACTCCCTAATGTATATTAAACCCTCTCTTGAAGCGAATAACGTCTAACCCTAGGTTGATTAATCGAAATCTCTTTCTAATTAAAACCCCTAGATGTAACATCCTAAAATTAGGGGTTCTGCAATTTGCACTATTTCTTGCATTTGGCTAGTGATGCTTGTTGTTTTGGTGTGTTTTGGGGTCCTGGGGAGGCTCGGGTTCTAGCCGGTGCTTTGGAAAAATTTTGTCTTTTGGGCACTTTAGGGGGAGAGCTAGTGGATGCAGGCCTTAAGAGTGTTTGGTTGCAATGTTATATCACAAGAGAGGCATGTGGCCTAGTGGTTGGCGTCACAAGGGAGCATTGAAGGGGGAGTGGGTTCGAATTCCACATGTTGCATTTTGGGAGGTTTTTTTTTGTGCCAGGAAAGGGGAAGTGGTGGAGTTGGCGTTGGACTCTTCTAGGAAGAATTTGAAGTGGTCAAATAATTCAAATGGTGGATGGAGAGGGCTTGGTGAGAAAATCTAGGAGCAAATCATGGGATTGAGGTGTGAGGGAGAGTTTGGCCGAATGTGGGAACTTGGGAAGGGGTGAAAATTTGGCTAGGGGGTGTTAGGTGGTGTAATCAGTTTTAGCTAGTAGGGGAGAGTGCCGAAACTTCTTTTAGTTCTCTAGACATTTCTTTCTTGGCATTTTTCGGTCATAGGTTGTGGGAGTGTCGAATTTTGCAAAAGCTCTTTGGGATTCTTTTCTTTTCTCTCTTTCGGGTTTTCATTTCTTTGCTTGTGCTAAATTTCCTGTACTCTTTTTCTCCATCTTTTCCTCCCTCTTTGGTATTAGCCAAAACTGGAGTGATTCTTTCTCCCATCATTCTTTTTCTTTCTACTATTTTTTCTTTTATTCTCTCATAGCCGAAACCTGCTTTTCTTTCACTATTTTTCTATTTTTTTCCCTTAGGCCGAATTCCTTTTGTTCATCTCCTACAAGTTTCACCATAATCAAATCTTCCTTGTTACCCCTTTCTAAATCGATTTCTTTCTTGTGTGTTCATCCTAGTCGAACTTGGGTTGCTTCTATTATTTTTGCCAGTTCCGAATTGCCTTGGGTTCCATTCGGCTTCTCTCTGTTCAAGGTAATGTTCTTTTCTTTGATTTCTTTGCCATCGGTTCTTGTTCTCTTTCTTTCTATCTTGTTCATTCTAAAAGCCGAAAGTCTCTCTGTCTCTTCTTTCTAAGGCCAAATCTATTGGTACGATTCCTCAGTAGCCAAGGTAAGGGGTTCCTCTTTTGTTCTTTGTAATCAGCTGCTATTCGTTTTACTCTACCATAATCAAACCCCTTGTTGGGGCAACCGCTGTTTTCACTATAGTACTGTACTGATCAAGACTCTTATCATGGATATGAGTGCTAGCCGATCCAAGGAGGCTGCGGTTAAGGAGCCTGAGGGGAGTGTACTCGTAGTCTCTAATCCGTCATTCAAATGTCGTGCGGTGTCGGCGGTTCGTGATTTTCTGCCGGGTTGTGGTAGAGAGCCGACATCTGTTTGGGATAGGCAAATCGCAGTTGTTCCCGCTAGTGATAGTGTCGACGATATAGAGTGTTTAGTTCTTCGCGTAATCAGGTGTGTAATGCTTACACCTTCTTTTATTACTTTGCATTAATAACTGTGTTGGCTGAAAGCCAAAACAACGTTATCAACAGTTGAGATACCCTTGTGGGTAAGGTCGGAGACACCAGGTAAGTACCTTTATGATTCTATCTTTCGAATAACATGGCCTAAATATATGCGTGATTTGATTATCTGTTGTACATTGGGAATATGATTGCATTCATCACAATATGATAATATGTTGCATGGGCTCTGGGATATGATATTGTAAGGGGAAGTGTAATTCAGTGACTCTGTCACAGTGGTTTGGTACCACAGTGGTTTGGCACCACATATATTTATCAGTGACTGTCACAGTGGTTTGGTACCACTGTGAGCTGGCCCTACATATATTTATCAGTGACTGTCATAGTGGTTTGGTACCACAGTGGGTTGGCCCTACATATTTTTTATCAGTGACTCTGTCACAGTGGTTTGGTACCACAGTGGCTTGGTGCCATAGGTGTTTGGCGGGTTCAGGTGATGTAGATGATGGAATACTAGGTTGGGCTAGGTTGCATTGCATACACTTTTTGATATTCCATATTGTGAGGCCTAGGGCCCAATGTGCATCTGTGGGCTTAAGGCCAGATTGCGTTCGTAAGGGGAATTACACACTGAGTCTCGGTGACTCACCCCTCTGCTTAATTTTGCAGGTAACCCCTAGTTGAAGATTTGGAGCCGAGGAGAACTTAAGGTGGCCATGCAGTACTTATTCCGTAAATTTCGTTCCTTTATTGTAAACTTACTTTTAATTTGGGAATTTATTTTATAATAAGGCCTCTGAGATTTTATAATTTGGTTTTCAACTTATTACGGTAATTTAGGTTATATGAAACGTTAAATTGGGAATTTTCTAAACAAAATGAAAACAAGCATTTCTTTTAATAATGACACACTGCTAATAAGCAAACAAATAATTAAACTCAAAATTTTCCTAAAACGTCACAAACTATTTTTTAGCGTCAGGTTTATGTAATCCTCTAACTTCGGCTTTCGTATCACAAAACCCGTATTCGATTATTAGTTCTTTTAAATAAAAGTTGGTAAGAAACCCTTAAACAGAATTTTATTTTCAAGATAGAAATGCAAAACGAAAAGTTTTCTAAATTGTGATGTTTCTGTAAAATTTTGAAACTATCTTTCCATGTGACATACCAGATTCGGTCGTAACATTTAGACCGGGTTTGGGGTGTTACAATTATGGTATCAGAGCCTAGGTTGCAAAACTCAGCTGTGGAATGGGTTCAAAAATGTTTTTAAAGTTGGTTTGAAATATGGTTTAGAAAAATACATGTTTTCTGGAAGTATGGCACCCGAGTCTCCGGCACCAATTCGTACTGTAAGTTTTCTGACTATTGTTTGATTTCTTATGAAAAGATTATATTATGTTTTGGTTGATGGTTTTAAGAGATTCAATTTTAGAGATTGAGACCTTTAGAAATATGTTTTGCGAAAAACTACTTCTAATTCTATTTTCAAAAGACTATCCGGTAATAAACAATGGAAGATATACTAATTCATAAAATTTTAATCAGATTAAGTCGATTCCATAATCATGAGCGCTAGAGGACGTGGACTTGGTTTACGCGGTCGTGGTAGAGGCCGAGGTATTGAGGCTGGACCCTCGGAATCAGGGCATGGACCGGAAGACGAAGTACCATCACCACCAGTAGCGGAAGCAGGGTCTCAAGACCGATCTGGTGGGGACGATGCTTTGTCCCAAGCTATGCTGCGTGTTGTGGAGCGGGTTGCTGTAGCAAGCACAGGATTAGTAGCTCGAAAATCTATTCTTGAGCGACTTCGAGCAAATGGGGCCGAGATATTTAGAGGTATTTTTGGGGTGGCTCCCAACATAGCAGAGTACTGGTTGGAAGTGGTTGAACGAATCATGGAAGATCTTGACTGTACCGCAGAGGAAAAGTTGAAAGGAGTAGTGTCTCTCCTTAGAGATGAGGCATAGCAGTGGTGGCTCACGGTAAGGGATGGTGCATCAGCGGACCGTATTACCTAGGACTTCTTTAAGACAGCGTTCCAGGGAAAGTATGTTGGGGCAAGTTATGTGGATGCTCAAAGGAAGGCATTTTTAAAGTTGGTCCAGGGGAATAAGTCGGTGGCTGAGTATGGGGCGGAGTTCCTGCGTTTAAGCCGCTATGCTCGGGGTATCGTTGCAACTGATTACGAGCGATGTGTTCAGTTTGAGGATGGTCTGAGGGACGAATTGCGAGTACTGATAGCTCCGTAACGGGGAAAGAGAGTTTGCTATTCTGGTTGAGAAGGCAAAGATAGCTGAAGAGGTAAAGCGGTTTGAGAGGTAGAATCGGGATAAGGATGGGGGTAGGAATAAGAGGAATTTTGGGTCGTCAGGACCTTCTGAGGGTTTCCAAAAGAGGCCTATTGCGGTTGGTCGGTCTCAACCGTGTGCTCGATGTGGGAATTTTCATTCGGGGGAGTGTTGGGTAGGTAATAGAGGATGCTTCAGGTGTGGATCTATGGATCATCGGATAAGGGACTGTCCATAAGAGCGAGGAGGGAGACGCGGCGATGGAGTCGAGGATATGCATTCGGAAGAGGTGGGCGCAGCTACCGAGAGGTCGTGGTCCCGCGAGAGGGAGGAAATGGATTTGGTCGAGGCGTGGAGCACCGGCGAGAGGTGCCGGGAATGCAGATGCAAGATAGCCTGGGTTGGTTTATGCAGCTAGACGTCGAGAGGATGGCGATGCACCGGACGTCATAACCGGTACACTCCTTATTTTTGGTGTGCCATTTACAGATTTGATAGATATTGGGTCTACACATTCATATGTTGCTAGTACTATGTCTGAGACTTTGAGTATAGAATCAGAGGTTGCTTCTAGTAAAGTGACTGTGATTAGCCCTTTAGGACAATCTGTAGTGGTGAACAAACTATTTAGGAGTGTGCCTTTAGAAGTGCAAGGGATTATTTTCCCGGCTGATTTGATGGAATTGCCGTTCGACGAGTTTGACTTGATTTTAGGCATGGACTAGTTAGTTAAGTATAGAGCAAACTTGGATTGTGCTGCTAAGCGTATGATATTGAAGACTCCCGAAGATGAGGAGGTGCTGGTAGTAGGTGAGAGAAGGAATTACCTATCCAATGTGGTGTTTCCGTTAAAGGCTGAAAGGATGGTGCGAAAAGGGTGTGAGGCGTTCTTAGCTTTCATCAGTGCTTTGGAGGCCAAAGAATTGTCTGTAAGGGATGTTAGAACGGTGAAAGAGTTCTCGAATGTCTTTCCAGAAGAGCTTCCAGGGTTACCTCCGGATCGTGAGGTGGAGTTCGGCATTGATCTACTTCCGGGAACAGCTTCGGTGTCCGTTGTCCCATATAGAATGGTGCCGAAGGAGCTGGTAGAGCTTAAAGCTCAGATTCAGGAATTGTTGGACTGTGGTTTTATCCGGCCAAGTGTGTCTCCGTGGGGAGCGCTGGTGTTGTTCGTTAAGAAAAAAGACGGGTTGATGCGGATGTGCATTGACTATAGGCAATTGAACAAGTTGACGATTAAGAACAAATACCCGTTGCCAAGGATTGACGACTGCTCGATCACCGCGCGGGCGCGCTTGGTCTTCTCGAAGATAGACTTGAGGTCGGGGTGTCATCAGTTAAAGGTCAAGGAGGTGGATATTCATAAGACTGCTTTTCGAACTCATTATGGTCACTACAAATTCTTGGTGATGCCGTGCGGGTTGGCGAATGCACCAGCTGCGTTTATGGATATGATGAACCGGGTATTCCAACCCTACCTGGATCGGTTTGTCGTAGTGTTCATAGACGATATCTTGGTATATTCGAGAACTGAGGAGGAGCATGATTCACATTTTCGGATAGTTCTGCAGATTTTGAGAGAGAAACAACTGTATGCCAAATTCAGCAAGTGTGAATTTTGGTTGAGGGAAGTTACCTTTTTGGGACATGTTGTGTCTGCCGAGGGGATTAGGGTTGATCCCCGAAAGATTGAAGTTGTTTTGGATTGGAAACCGCCGAAGTCAGTAGCAAAAATTTGAAGTTTCCTTGGGTTAGCTGGGTACTACAGAAGGTTCGTTGAGGGATTCTCGTTGATTGCTGCACCATTAACCAAGTTGTTACGGAAAGGGGTACCATTTGTTTGGGCTGTTAAGCAACAGGACAGCTTTGAGAAGCTAAAGAGGATTATGACTGAGGCACCAGTGTTGATTCAGCCTGAGGTTGGGAAGGAGTTTGTCGTCTATTACGATGCATCACACACAGGGTTGGGATGTGTGCTACTGCAAGAAGGGAAGGTGGTAGCGTATGCGTCCCGGCAATTAAGACCGCATGAAGTGAATTATCCCACTCATGATTTGGAGTTGGCGGCGGTAGTGTTCGCTCTGAAGATTTGAAGACACTAGTTGTATGGGGAGAAGTCAATTATCTACACCGATCATAAGAGCCTGAAATATCTCCTTACCCAGAAGGAGTTGAATTTAATGCAGCGAAGGTGGATTGAATTGTTGAAAGACTACGACTGCTCGATCGAGTATCACCCAGGTAAAGCCAATGTAGTGGCGGATGTGTTGAGCCGTAAGGTAATATCGGAATTAAGGGCAATGTCTGCTCATCTCAGTTTGTATGAAGATGGAAACTTGTTAGCTGAACTTCAAGTGAAGCCATCATGGGTAAGTCAGATTAAAGAGAAGCAGTTGTCAGCTGAATTGTTAAGTTCCCGACTTCAGCAAGTGGAAGGTGGTAAGACGGAAGATTTTGGTCTGAGCAGTGAAGGGGTATTGTGCTTTCGTGGAAAGGTTTGTATGCCGAAGGATGCTGAATTGAGACAGATGATTCTGCGGGAGACGCATAGTAGCCCATATGCTATGCATCCCGCTGGAAGTAAGATGTACCGAGATTTGCGTGAATAGTTTTGGTGGCCTGGTCTGAAGCAAGATGTTACTGAGTTTGTGAGTAAGTGTTTGACGTGTCAACAGGTGAAGGCAGAGCATCAGTTTCCTTCGGGGTTGTTACATCTAGTGAAGATTCCATTTTGGAAGTGGGAGAGGATAACGATGGATTTTGTTAGTGGGCTACCTCTTACGCCTACTAGGAAAGATTCGGTGTGGGTAATTGTCGATCGGTTGACGAAGTCCGCTCACTTCATACCAGTTCGTGTTGATTACTCACTACAGAAGTTAGCCAAGCTGTATGTAGCAGAGATTGTGAGGTTACATGGGGTACCAGTGTCTATCCTATCAGACAGAGGCCCTAGGTTTACATCGCAATTCTGGAAGGCGTTTCATAAAGCGTTGGGTACAAGATTGGATTTTAGCACGGCGTTTCATCCACAGTCTGATGGTCAGTCAGAGAGGGTAATCCAGATTCTGGAAGACATGTTGAGAGGATGTGTTATCGACTTCAGGGGTAGTTGGGAGGATTTTCTACCGTTGGCAGAGTTTGCGTACAACAATAGCTATCATTCCAGTATTCAGATGGCACCCTACGAAGCGTTGTATGGTCGTAAGTGTCGTACTCCTACCTGCTGGACAGAATTGGGTGAGCGACAGTTGTTGGGTCCGGAATTGGTTTCAGAGACGGAGGAAAAGGTTAAGTTGATTCGGGCTCGGTTGAAGGAAGCTTCCGACAGGCAGAAATCGTATGCAGATCTGAAGCGTAAGGAAATAGAATTTTCGGTGGGTGATCAGGTGTTTCTGAAAGTTTCACCTTGGAAGAAGGTTCTAAGATTTGGACGGAAAGGCAAGTTGAGCCCCAGATTTATTGGGCCTTATCGAGTGTTGAAACGTGTGCGACCAGTAGCTTATCAGCTTGAGTTACCTCCGGAGTTGAATTGGATACATGATGTATTCCATGTTTCGATGTTAAGGCGCTATCATTCAGATCCACCTCACGTAGTGCCGGTGGAGGAAATTGAAGTAAGACCGGATCTATCATTTGAAGAAGAACCAGTGCAGATCTTAGATCGAGATGTTAAGGTGTTGAGAAGGAAGTCGGTTCCGTTGGTTAAAGTTCTATGGCGGAATCACGGTGCAGAGGAAGCCACATGGGAGCCAGAGGATGTGATGCGACAGCAATACCCTCACCTCTTTTGATCAGGTAAATTTCGAGGCCAAAATTTCTTTAAGGGGGGTAGAACTGTAACATCCTAAAATTAGGGGTTTTGCATTTTGCACTATTTCTTGTGTTTGACTAGTGATGCTTGTTGTTTTGGTGTGTTTGGGGGTCCTGGGGAGGCTCGGGTTCGAGCCTGTGCTTTGGAATTTTTTTTTCTTTTGGGCACTTTAGGGGGAGAGCTAGTGGATGCAGGCCTTAAGAGTGTTTGGTTGCAATGTGATGTCACAAGAGAGGCATGTGGCCTAGTGGTTGGCGTCACAAGGGAGCATTGAAGGGGGACTGGGTTCGAATCCCACATGTTGCGTTTTGGGAGGTTTCTTTTTGTGCCAGGAAAGGGGAAGTGGTGGAGTTGGCGTTGGACTCTTCTAGGAAGAATTTGAATTGGTCAAATAATTCAAATGGTGGATGGAGAGGGCTTGGTGGATAAAATCTAGGAGCAAATCATGGGATTGAGGTGTGAGGGAGAGTTTGGTCGAATGTGGGAACTTGGGAAGGGGTGAAAATTCGGCTAGGGGGTGTTAGGTGGTGTAATCGGTTTTAGCTAGTAGGGGAGAGTGCCGAAACTTCCTTTAGTTCTCTAGACATTTCTTTCTTGGCATTTTTCGCTCATAGGTTGTGGGAGTGCCGAATTTTACGAAAACTCTTTGGGATTCTTTTCTTTTCTCTCTTTTGGGTTTTCATTTCTTTGCTTGTGTCGAATTTCCTGTACTCTTTTTCTCCATCTTTTCTTGCCTCTTTGGTATTAGTCGAAACTGGAGAGATTCTTTCTCCCATCATTCTTTTTCTTTCTACTATTTTCTCTTTTATTCTCTCATAGCCGAAACCTGCTTTTCCTTCACTGTTTTTCTATTTTTTTTCCCTTAGGCTGAATTACTTTTGTTCATCTCCTACAAGTTCCACCATAATCGAATCTTCCTTGTTTCCCCTTTCTAAACCGATTTCTTTCTTGTGTGTTCATCCTAGCCGAACTTGGGTTGCTTCTATTATTTCTGCCTGTGCCGAATTGCCTTGGGTTCCATTCGGCTTCTCTCTATTCAAGGTAATGTTCTTTTCTTTGATTTCTTTGCCATCGGTTCTTGTTCTCTTTCTTTCTATCTTGTTCGTTCTAAAAGCCGAAAGTCTCTCTGTCTCTTCTTCCTAAGGCTGAATCCGTTGGTACGATTCCTCAGTAGCCAAGGTAAGGGGTTCCTCTTTTGTTCTTTGTAATCAGTTGCTATTCGTTTTACTCTGCCATAATCAAACCCCTTGTTGGGGCAACCACTGTTTTCACTATAGTACTGTACTGATCAAGATTCTTATCATGGATATGAGTGCTAGCCGATCCAAGGAGGCTGCGGTTAAGGAGCCTGAGGGGAGTGTACTCGTAGTCTCTAATCTGTCATTCAAATGTCGTGCGGTGTCAGCAGTTCGTGATTTTCCGTCGGGTTGTGGTAAAGAGCCGATATCTGTTTGGGATAGGCAAATCGCAGTTGTTCCCGCTAATGAGAGTGTCGACGATATAGAGTGTTTAGTTCTTCGCGTAATCAGGTGTGTAATGCTTACACCTTCTTTTATTACTTTGCATTAATAATCGTGTTTGGTGAAAGTCAAAACGATCAGATCAACAGTTTGAAATACCCTTGTGGGTAAGGTCGAGACACCGGTAAGTACCTTTATGATTCTATCTTTCTAATAACATGGCCTAAATATATGCATGATTTGATTATCCATTGTACATTGGGAATATGATTGCATTCATCACAATATGATAATATGTTGCATGGGCTCTGGATATGATATTGTAAGGGAAGTGTAATTTAGTGACTCATCACGATGGTTTTGGTACCACAGTGGTTTGGCACCACATATATTTATCGATGGATCGTCATAGTGGTTTGGTACCACAAAGGTTGGCCCCACATATATTTATCGATGGATCATCACATGAGTTTGGTACCACAAAGGGTTGGCCCCACATATTTTTATCGATGACTCATCACAGTTGGTTTGGTACCACAGTGGCTTGGTGCCACAGTGTGTTTAGCGGAGTTCGTGATGTAGAGGATGGAATACTAGGTTAAATTGGGTTGCATTGCATACACTTTTTGATATGCCATATTGTGAGGCCTAGGGCCTAATGTGCATCTGTGGGCTTAAGGCCAGATTGCATTAAGGGGAATTACACACTGAGTCTCAGTGAGTCACCCCTCTGCTTAATTTTGCAGGTAACCCCTAGTTGAAGATTTGGAGCCGAGGAGAACTAGAGGTGGCCATGCAGTAGTTCTTCCGTAAATTTTGTTCCTTTATTATAAACTTACTTTTAATTTGGGAATTTGTTTTGTAATAAGGCCTCCGGGATTTTATAATTTGGTTTTCAACTTATTACGGTAATTTAGGTTATATGAAACGTTAAATTGGGAATTTTCTAAACAAAATGAAAACAATCATTTCTTTTAATAATGACACACGGCTAATAAGCAAACGAATAATTAAACTCGGAATTTTCCTAAAACGTCACAAAACTATTTTTCAGCGTCACGTTTATGTAATCCTCTAACTTCGGCTTTCGTATCACAAAACCCGTATTCGATTATTAGTTGTTTTAAACAAAAGTTGGTAAGAAACCCTTAAACAAAATTTTATTTTCAAGATAGAAACGCAAAATGAAAAGTTTTCTAAATTGCGATGTTTCTGTCAAATTTCGAAACTATCTTTCCATATGACATACCAGATTCGGTCGTAACGTTTAGATCGGGTTTGGGGTGTTACACTAGAATTGCATTAACTCGATCTATGGACTCCCATATTAGGTTTCACCCTAATCCGGCAAAATCTCGTCACCCTATCTCTAGGCGTGCGATCAACTCCGCTTAATTATGCTAGATCTACACTTAAGCAGGGACTTCTGCTCCTCCACCTAAGCACATCAAACTTGAATCAATATCCCGGAAATATCAACACAAGAATTAAGAACACATAATTAAGAACAAATCAAGTATTTATCATATAGTTCAGCAAACGATAACAAGATTCATCTAAGTTTCATCCCCTTCAGGTATCTGAAGGGTTTTGTTCATAACAATAAAAGAAAACATCTCAGAAGAAAAAATGAAACAAAACATAAGAAATCTCTAAAACCCCCTGAAGGATTTGAAGGAGAGATCTGCCATCTTGAGTAGAATTCCGGCTTCTTGAGACGGATCAACTGTCTATCTTCGAGTGTTTCCCACAAATCTGACCTTTTCGGCTCGGCTCCTTGGCCTAGCTCACCGCCCCCTTCTAGGTTATACGTACAGTGTTTATATAGGCTTTTGAAATATGTTTCTTTACCCCTAAGTATCCTTTTCCGAGTGAAATTGCTCTTTTCCACGATAGGGACACAGCCATGGCACACGCCCGGGTGAATCGTCTTTAGGCCGTGTTTGGACTATCAAGGAGACACGGCCGTGTTGGCTTAAGTCTAGGCCGTGTTGATTTTCACTTTGGCCCAATTTGGTCCGTTTTGAGCCCATTTCTCGTTCTTTTCATCCTCCGGTGCTTTCCTGAGTATAAAACATGAAAGGAAAGGATTAAGAGCACCTTTTTACATAAATCAAAGGATAAATCATCCAAAAGTATGCTAAATGTGGGATTAAAATATGTTACTTTTACGGTTTATCAGTGCACCTATCGAACAGTAGTATAGCTTAGTGGCAAGACCGGATTGTCGAACCCAAAGGAACCAGAAGTACTAATATTGACTCTCTTTCTATTATTTAGCCTAAGAAACAAGGGAATTTGTTGTTTAATTCTAAAATTAACTAACTACTAAGCTAAAGACTCTAAGATAAAGAGAACGAATTTGGGAAAATACTTGTGAGAAAAACCAATTGACTAAGACAATACCCGAGGAAGAATCCACCTAGACTACACTTGTTATCTAACTCTGAACCAGACGATTTATTCACTTGACTTGATCCGTAGGATTCCATAATGTATATTAATCCCTCTCTCGAGGCGACCAACGTCTAACCCTAGGTTGATTAATTGAAACCTCTTTTGAATTAAAACCCCTAGAATTGCATTAACTCGATCTGTGGACTCCCATATTAGGCTTCACCCTAATCCGGCAAAATTTCGTCACCCTATGTCTAGGCGCGCGAGCAACTCCGCTTAACTATGCTAGATCTACTCTTAGGCAGGGACTTTTGCTCCACCACCTAAGCACATCAATACTTGAATCAATATCCTGGAATATCAAAGCAAGAATTAAGAACACATAATTAAGAACAAATCAAGTATTTATCATATAGTTCAGCAAATGATAACAAGATTCATCTTAGGTTTCATCCCCTCAGTATCTCGAGGTTTAGTTCATAATTATAAAAGAATACATCTCGGAAGAAAAGATAAAACAAAACATAAGAAAAACCCTAAAACCCCCTGAAGGAATTAAAGAGAAGATCCTCTGTCTTGAGTATGACTCCGGCTTCTTGAGATGAATCAACTGGCTTTCTTCGAGTGAATCCCACAATTCTGACCTCTCTGGCTCGACTCCTTGGCCTAGCTGGACGCCCCCTTAAAGTTTGGCCTCTATGGTGTTTATATTAGCTTTTGGAATGGCTTTGTTTGCCTCTAAGTACCCTAATCCGAATAAAATTCTTCTTTGTCACGTCAGGGACACGTCCATGGCACACACCCGTCTGAATCGTGGCCAGGCCGTGTTCAAACCTGCTGAAGGAGCACGGCCGTGTGGTCTTGGGCCCAGGCCGTGTCGATTTCGTGATATGGCCCATTTACTCTGTTTTAGGCCCATTTCTCGTTCTTTTCATCCTCTGGTGCTCTCCTGATTATAAAACATGAAATTAAAGGATTAGGAGCACTAAATTACATAATTCAAGGGATAAATCATCCAAAAGTATGCTAAATGTGGGTTTAAAATATGTTATTATTACGGCTTATCAAATACCCCCACACTTAAGCTTTTGCTTGTCCTCAAGCAAAATTCTCAACTCACAATTAAAAAAACTTCCTCGATTCATAATATTCATCAATAAAATTTTGTCATAATTCATAGATAATTTATACATGGATAATTCAACTCAAAGAGTCCTAAAGATTCAAACAATTTAAGTCATACAATTTTGTAGCATGAAAACGTAGGTGTTTTCCCTCTTCTAAATAATTACCTCTGATTCAAAATCGACAAGGATTGACATCCTCACTAAAGATTCACTCAAATCACTCGAGAAGTTTAAGGTTCAGGAAAAAGCACTCATAAGTCAAACATGAAAAGTTAATCCCATAGGCTTGCATGAAAATCAAATCTCCACCACTGTAATATGAGATGATACACAAATCAAAAGGTCTTTAACAGGGTTGTAACGGGGCTTGGGTTAAAGGTGTGGATAAAGGCTGAATTAGAGAGTTAGTATCGAGACTGAGTTGACAAATTACCTAACTAGAAAGTTGTACTAATACTGAATAATTACATCATGGAAACTTAATACTAATAACATGAGCTTCTTCTAAAGATAATGAAATTAACAGTTTAAGCTCAAATAACATAGAGCTAATAATGAATATACTTCGTTTTTTTTAGAACAAATCAAGTACAATAATAATAAGATAGAATTTAATAATTGAAATAACGATCATAGTTAGGCAACTGATCATATTAAATCTCGATATAAGGGTAGTCAAAAGGAATGGTGATAACAAATACAAGATGGGTTTTGGGTTAATATTAGTGGGTGAGTCAATAAATGGATTGTTAAGATCAAAGGGGTTCACTAGGGGTTAATTGTAAGGGTAGGCTTTTAGTGGAGTAAGTGGGTTAAAACCTAGGTGCCTTTATCATCTTAGTATATCAAATCAAAGGTGTGGTCTCGACATGTATAATCGAAGCAAGTTCTAGAATAACAAATCAATGTTGACACACTCATAATCAATAAAGTGAGCATGAAAAAAAATATCTCTAAAAGGCTCAAGATATCACAAAATTATGGGCTTTTTGACATCAACCTTGTAAATTTCAAATTTCAAGGTAATAACTAGATTCAGGTAGACAACCTAAAAAAAATTTTAATTACGGAAAATAGACTTATAATGCTTGATTCTCTATTATCTTAAAGTTTAATCATCAATGCACAATTAACTATGACTTAATCCAAATCATATCAATGAAAATCATAAATCAAAGGAAATTTCATTCTAATCGTAATATGAGAAAATTACTTAAGAAACAAGATATAATTCAGGATTTGAGAATAATGTAAAAAGTTAGGCACTTTTAAGATTCACCCCCCACACTTAAGATGTACATTGCCCTCAATGTACAAAGATATGTAAAACCAATATACTAGAAAATCAAAAGATAGGGATAGGGGTGAAACACCCTGAATTCTGGATGGCTTCCTTGAGTTGGGAGTGGTCGTGGTGTGGTGGCCACCCACTATTATTGCGCTAGATAAAGAAATTGGGTAGCCCATGAAGAAATAGCCAGGAAATAGTAAGACATATTTAAAATAAACTAATTATGTATTTAAATATAAGAAAGATAAAGAAAAAGTAAATAAAAAGTAAAATAAAATTAAAAGAATAGATAAATGGACTGAAAAGTCCTTATTGTTAGATGGTTCGCGAGGTGGGTGTGATTTCTAAGGCCGTGGTGTGTGATTCCCAAGCAGCCTGAAGAATCGAAAAATAAGAAACTAAAATAAGATACACTAAATTTAGTGGAAGAGAAGTTAAGATAAGGAAAATAAAGGAGAAGAGAAAAGAAAAATAAGAGTTAAATGGCCTCAAAGACCTTTGGCTTGTCGAATAATTGAAGCGGCCGGCATGAACTTATGTAGATCGATCTCACACAGGGAGACTGTGCTTGGATGCTTCCGCTTCTTCGACATAGATGTGGTGGAGATCAAGGGTTTGGGGAAGGACTAAAGAAGAAAAGTATGGAAGGGGAGGGGTCTGAAGAATGTATGGAGGAAGGGGAATGTGAGTAGTTGAGAAGAGGGAGGGGGTGGTTTAAATAGAGTTTTGATGTCTGGTACATCCCCACGCCCGTGTACCATGGGCATGTTGGTTCACACGGTCGTATCGCATGGCCATGTGGTGCTTCGTTCGTTTCTTCCACGCCCATTTCGTGGTCACCATGCCCATGTTTGATAAAACAGTGTCGACCACGGCTGTATCATATGGCCGTGGTGTTTAGTCGAAGCCCGTGTGACTTCCTTTAGTGTCGGCCATGGCCATATCGCACGGTCGTGGCAATTTATAGTCCTCTGTGATCTGGGAATCTTTTGTCATTGGCTCGTACTACCTCTGCTATGTCAGTACGGAAGTCCGTAGTATCCACACGGCCACGGCCATGGCCGTGTGCAAGGCCGTGTGGCATGGAAATTTTTGCCTGATTATAAATAAAAGAAAAGAAATAAAACTATACTTAATTATTAGGGTTAGTGCTCGGGTTGCCTCCCGAGAAGCGCTCGTTTAAAGTCTTAAGTTAGACTTACCTCTCATTAGCATAATCAGGGTGGTTTGAAGAGTTGAACATCCTTCCTCATGCTATCAGTTCTACTATCATGATAAAGTTTGAGTCGAGTAGTGTTTACTTTAAAAGTGCCGAAGATAGGATTACTTACCTCGATTGTTCTGTATGGGAAAATATTGATTACCTTAAAAGAGATTTCTTTGTTTGTATTAGGGTCGGGTAGAACAATTCGAGGGTCTGTTTTATCTAACAATACTTGATCTCCTATTTTGAAGTGATTTGTCGTTCTTATTAGATCGTCTGGTGGTTCCCTCGGTTTTACTTCGTGTATTCCTAATTTTTCCTTGAAATGTGTCTTCCACTCGTCTAGGTCATCAACTTGAAGCCTTCGATCCTCATGAGTTATTTCCTCATTGTTATGAGATGTAGGATCTGGCTCGGGTGTGTAGTTCTGTGGTGCTTCCTGAAAAAAAGGTTTAACCGAATGGTCATTAATAGAATTTAATTTCTCACCTTGATTAATCGATGTCCTAGTTGAGTCGAGAGCCTGAAGACTGATTGATTCGTCACCTGCACGGAGTATTAATTCACCTGTACCCACATCAATTTTAGTTCTGGCAGTTGCTAAAAAGGGTCTCCCTAAAATTAAGGGGGTACTATTGTCCTCATCCATGTCTAAAACAAAAATGTCTACTGGGAATACGAATTTATCAATCTTCATGAGTACACCTTCAATTATACCCCTAGGAATTCGAATAGTTTTATCAGCTAATTGAATGCTCATCCTAGTTTGTTTGGGTTTCCCTAGACCTAGTTGTTTAAACAATTTATAAGGCATAGCATTTATGCTTGCCCCTAAGTCAGCTAAAGCGTTATCAATAGATAAACTACCAATTAAACATGGAATTGTAAAACTCCCTGGATCTTTTAATTTTCGTGGTAGTTCATTTTGTAGAATTGTTGAGCACATTGCATTGAGCTCCACATGCGACGACTCGTCTAATCTCCGTTTGTTTGTCAGAAGCTCTTTTAAAAATTTCCTCGAATCTGGCATCTGTGAGAGAGCTTCAAGAAACGGTAAGTTAATATGTAATTTCTGTAAAAGTTTAAGAAACTTACCGAATTGTTCTTCTGTGTCGTCTTTCTTCAACACATCGGGGTATGGTATACGAGGTTAGTACTCTTTAATTACCGGTTTTGGCTTATCTTGGCTTACCTCCACCTTACCTTCTTCTACCACATTCTCTTGCCTTAAATGGGGCTCATCTAACCTTTCGCTATCTTGAGCTGTTATGGCTTGAATTTGCTCCTTTGGGTTAGTCTCAGCGTTACTTGGTAGGCTTCTTTGTGGTCGTTCTAATATGATCTTGGCGAGTTGCCCTAACTGCTTCTCGATACCTTGAATTGATGCTTGATTATTTTTAAGTGCTGTTTCGGTGTTCTGGAAGCGTGTTTCTGACACCGCAATGAATTTTGTCAGCATTTCCTCAAGGTTCGGCTTCTTTTCCTGTGGGAAGGGCTGTTGTTGGAAGTTTGGAGGGGGTTGTTGCCTTTGATTTCCTTGACCACCCCATGAGAAATTGGGGTGGTTCTTCCAACCTTGGTTGTAAGTATTGCTATAAGGATTATTTTGAGATCTAAAATTATTACTTACATAGTTCATTTGTTCACCTTCTACGCCATGTTCGTAGGGTGGGTACTCAGGATTCGCCACACCTCCACTTGTTTTGCACTGCATAACGGGTTGTACCTGTAAAGAACCACATAGACCATCAACCTTTTTATTTAATATCTCTACCTGATTTGATAGCATGGTTACTGCGTCGAGGTTGAAAACACTAGCAGCTTTCGTGGGCTTTGTCCTCGTGACTTGCCACTAATAGTTATTCAGTGACATCTCCTCTATAAATTCATAAGCTGCTTCAGGTGTTTTATTATTCAAAGTTCCACCGGCGGCTGAATCGATTAATTTCCTTGTTGAAGGGTTTACACCGTTGTAGAAAGTTTGGACCTGTAGCCACAAGGGTAATCCATGGTGTTGGCACCTTCTCAACAGATCTTTGTATCTTTCTCATGCATCATAAAGTGTCTCTAAATCCATCTGCACAAAAGAAGAGATATTATTCCTTAACTTGGCCGTTTTGGCCGGCGAAAAATATTTTAATAAAAAATTTTTGGTCATTTGATCCCATGTAGTGATTGATCCTCGGGGAAGAGAATACAACCACTGTTTGGCTTTATTCCTCAACAAAAAGGGAAACAACCGAAGACGTATGGCATCATCAGTAACGCCATTTATTTTGAAAGTGTCACAAAATTCTAAGAAATTTGCCAAGTGATTATTTGGATCTTCATCCTGCAAACCATCAAACTGAACAAATTGCTGTATCATCTGAATTGTGTTAGGTTTTAGTTCAAAATTATTTGCAGCAATAGCAGGTCTAATGATACTTGACACAGTTCCTGTTAAATTAGGTTTAGCATAATCATACATAGTTCGAGGAGCATGATTTTCGGCCATCTCTGGAGGTAGCGGATTATTCTCAGCCATCTCTTCGGTGGTATTGGTTTCGTCTTCTTGCTCTTCCTCTATGTAATTTAAGCTTCGCCTTATCTCTCTACGATTTCTACGAACGGTACCTTCAATATCACTGTCGTAAATTAAGGGACCTGTCGGGTTCCTTCTTGTCATAAACTAGCGGTACCTGCAAGGAACAAATAAAATAAGAAAAATTAGAAAAGTTAAAAACAAAATAAAAGTAAATTGCAAAAATAGAAAAAATGGCTAAAGTAATAAAAATTGAGCGTTCTTAATATTTTGGTTCCCCGGAAACGGCGCCAAAAACTTGATGTGCGATGTCAGAGTCTTAAAAATTTATATAAAGAATGATCGACCCTGGAAACTAACTGTGACAACGATTGAGGCAAGTGCACCTATCGAACAGTAGTATAGCTTAGTGGCAAGACCGGATTGTCGAACCCAAAGGAACCAGAAGTACTAATACTGACTCTCTTTCTATTATTTAGCCTAAGAAACAAGGGAATTTGTTGTTTAATTCTAAAATTAACTAACTACTAAGCTAAAGACGCTAAGACAAAGAGAACGAATTTGGGAAAATACTTGTGAGAAAAACCAATTGACTAAGACAATACCCGAGGAAGAATCCACCTAGACTTCACTTGTTATCTAACTCTGAACCAGACGATTTATTCACTTGACTTGATCCGTAGGATTCCATAATGTATATTAATCCCTCTCTCGAGGCGACCAACGTCTAACCCTAGGTTGATTAATTGAAATCTCTTTCTAATTAAAACATCTAGAATTGCATTAACTCGATCTGTGGACTCCCATATTAGGTTTCACCCTAATCCGGCAAAATTTTGTCACCCTATGTCTAGGCGCGCGAGCAACTCCGCTTAACTATGCTAGATCTACTCTTAGGCAGGGACTTTTGCTCTACCACCTAAGCACATCAGTATTTGAATCAATATCCTGGAATATCAAAGCAAGAATTAAGAACACATAATTAAGAACAAATCAAGTATTTATCATATAGTTCAAAAATGATAACAAGATTCATCTTAGGTTTCATCCCCTCGTATCCGAGGGTTTAGTTCATAATTATAAAAGAATACATCTCGTAAGAAAAGATAAAACAAAACATAAGAAAAACCCTAAAACCCCCTGAAGGAATTAAAGAGAAGATCCTCTGTCTTGAGTATGACTCCGGCTTCTTGAGATGAATCAACTGGCTTTCTTCGAGTGAATCCCACAATTCTGACCTCTCTGGCTCGGCTCCTTAGCCTAGCTGGACGCCCCCTTAAAGGTTGGCCTCTAGGGTGTTTATATAGGCTTTTGGAATGGCTTTCTTTGCCTCTAAGTACCCTAATCCGAATAAAATTCTTCTTTGTCACGTCAAGGACATGCCCATGGCACACGCCCGTGTGAATCGTGGCAAGGCCATGTTCAAACCTGCTGAAGGAGCACGGCCGTGTGGTCTTGGGCCTAGGCCGTGTCGATTTCGTGATATGGCCCATTTACTCTGTTTTAGGCCCATTTCTTGTTCTTTTCATTCTCTGGTGCTCTCTTGAGTATAAAACATGAATTTAAAGGATTAGGAGCACCAAATTACATAATTCAAGGGATAAATCATCCAAAAGTATGCTAAATGTGGGTTTAAAATATGTTATTATTACGGTTTATCAATTAGAAAATGGAAGAAGGAAAGAAAGAATTTTAGAATTTGTTGGTGTAATTTCCAAATGAAATCTCATTCCTATTTATAGGAATTTTCATGTCTCTTCATAGAGACATCTTTCAATAGGTGTCTTTTTGAATAAATAAATAATAATTCATTTAATTTTATAACTATTCAAGTAATATTATTTGAATAGTTATACTTCTTTTTCGGAAATCAAATGATATA
Organism: Gossypium sturtianum; assembly: GCA_025698515.1. Classification (NCBI taxonomy): domain Eukaryota; kingdom Viridiplantae; phylum Streptophyta; class Magnoliopsida; order Malvales; family Malvaceae; genus Gossypium; species Gossypium sturtianum. The sequence goes on from CM046948.1 coordinate 9,467,130, forward strand.
ACTTTTGACCAATAACCAAAAGATTTATCTTTTGATTAATTACACTCATTCATTTATAATTATTGGAACACTATAAATATTTGAAAATGTTCCAAAAATTTGTTCTAATTATTGAAATAAAAAGACAATTACTTGTCAATTTACTCTAATCAATTTTATATCATTTTAAATACTAAACAAGTAACCTTTCTTAGAACAACACTAAGAATAATACTAAAAGGCGATCCTATCTATCTCGTAAAACAAAAGATAAGCAAATATCATTGAGTAAGAAAGGATTGAAAAACGCTTTTAAATCTCACAATTCTATAAAACAAAGCTTTTGTCTATGTCTTTGGCTAGGAAACTAAATTTAGTTACTCGTAATTAACGAAATGTGCCGTAAATTTTATTGTAAACTCAAGAAAAGAAAATAATATTCAGGTTAAGTTTTTGTTAATGCCAAAAATAATCTTTTATATGAGAAGGCCTGTATTCCAACCAATCTTTTATAGTGATAATACAAAATAAAAATATTTAACATAATGAAAATCCTAACAATAACAAATAACATCTATGCATACAGAAAGAATAAACTTATGGAAAGGGACGATCAGGCACAGGTGGAACGGCACGATGGAAGATGGACCAATACCGACAGAATAGAAAAATCCTCCATCGGTGAATTGGTGACACTGTTGGATGAATTCGGCAGTAAAACTTAAAAATTAGTTGGATTGCTACTTAACTTTTGTAAATTATTGTATATGTAACTAATCACCTAGTTTAGATTTTGACTTTTATTTGATGTAGGTTCATCTCTAAACTGAAACATCCTTAAAATTGGAAGTTTTAGCCGAAAGAAAGTCAGTGTCGCGACATCACCCCAAGGAGTCGCGACATAGCAAACAGTTTCCTTTAGATCTTCAAACTACAGGGTGTGTCGCGACATTGAACCTCGGTGTCGTGACATAGGTAGGTCTTCCAGGGATGTCGCGACACGGAACCCTTGCGTCGCGACATCGCTGTAATTTTCTACAGGGTCAACTTGGCCAAATCGCACAACCTGGAGGAATAATCTTCACTTAACTCGATTTTTAACCTTTTAAAACCCTATTTTATAACCTAAAACAATACCTACTTCTAATTAAAACACACCTTAACCCCTGATCCCCCAAACTCTCTTAAATCCCTAAAAACCTTTTAAACCTTAAATCCCCAATTTCTTAAACATTCTATTTATTCTTGCCAAATTCTTCAACCATATTCGGAGAAACAAGGAATGGAAACATCATGGAAAAGCAAGGAATTCAAACGAACTTCAATTATATGTTAAAGGTTAAGGGTTCCTAACTTCAACTTTTTACTTTTCCATTGAATTGTTGCTTAGTAGTTGATCGTTGTATTTCAGAGTTTTAAATTTATAATGATCGATCCTGGAACTAACTATGACAACGATTGAGGCAAGTGCACCTATCGAACAGTAGTATAGCTTAGGCAAGACCGGATTGTATAACCCAAAGGAACTAAAAGTACTAATACTAACATTCTTTCTATTATTTAGCCTAAAATAAGTGAAGTTGTTTATTAATCTAAATTAACTAATTACTAAGCTAAAGACGCAAAGACAAAAAGAATGAATTGGGGAAATACTTGGGAAAAACTTAGTTGATTAAGACGATACCCTTAGGAAGAATCCACCTAGACTTCACCTGTTATCTAACACTGAACCAGACGATTTGTTCACTTTACTTGATCCGTAAGACTCCCTAATGTACATTAGAACCTCTCTCGAAGCGAATAATGACTAACCCTAGGTTGATTAATTGAAATCTCTTTCTAATTAAAACCCCTAGAATCGCATTAACTCGATCTATGGACTCCCATATTAGGTTTCACCCTAATCCGGCAACGTTTCGTCACCCTATCTCTAGGTGCGCGAACAACTCCGCTGTAATTATGCTAGATCTATGAATAGGCAGGGACTTTTGCTCCACCACCTAAGCACATCATACTTGAATCTATATCCGCAAAATATCAACACAAGAATTAAGCACACATAATTAAGAACAAATCAAGTATTTATCATATAGTTCAGAAAATAATAACAAGATTCATCTAGGTTTCGTCCCCCTCAGGTATCTGAGGGTTTAGTTCATAATAATAAAGAAAAACATCTCAGAAGAAAAGATAAAACAAAACATAAGAAATCCCTAAAACCCCCTGAAGGAATTGAAGAGGAGATCCCCCGTCTTGAGTAGAATTTCGGCTTCTTGAGATGGATCAACTGGCTATCCCTTGAGAGTTTCTCCACAAATCTGACCTTTTCGGCTCGGCTCCTTGGCCTAGCCAACCACCCTCTTCTAGGTTATACTTAGGGTCTTTATATAGGCTTTTGAAATAGGTTTCTTTGCCCCTAAGTATCCTTTTCCGAGTGAAATTACTCTCCTCCACGGCAGGGGCACGGCCATGGCACACGTCCGTGTGAATCGTGGCCAGGCCGTGTTGGACTCCGTTAGTGAGACATGGCCGTGTAGATCAACATCAAGCCGTGTTCTAGTATATTTGAGAAGGCACGGTCGTGTGGGCTTTAGTCCAGGCCGTGTCGATCTCTTCTTTGGCCCATTTTGGTCCGTTTTGAGCCCGTTTCTCGTTCTTTTTATCCTTGGGTGCTTTCCTGAGTATAAAACATGAAAAGAAAGGATTAAGAGCACCTTTTTACATAAATCAAGGGATAAATCATCCAAAAGTATGCTAAATGTGGGATTAAAATATGTTACTATTTCGGTTTATCAAATACCCCCACACTTAAGCTTTTGCTTGTCCTCAAGCAAAGTTCTCAACTTACAATTAAAATGAACTTTCCATGATTCAATATTCCTATCAACAATGTTTCATCATAATTCATAGATAATTTATACATGGTTAATTCAATTCAAAGAGTCCTAAGAATTCAAACAATCTAAGTCATAGATTTGTAGCTCGAAAATATAGGCGTCTCCCCTTATCTAAATAATTACCTTTAATTCAAAACTGACAAGGATTGACATCCTCACTAGAGATTCACTCAAATCACTCAAAGTGTTTAAGGTTCAGGAAAAAGCGCTCAAAAGTCGAACATGAAAAGTTAATCCCATAGGCTTGCCTGAAAATCAAATCTCCACCACTATAATATGAGATGATGCACAAATCAAAAGGTCTTTGTCAGGGTTGTAACAAGTGTAACACCCCAAACCCGGTCAATACGCCATGACCGAATCTGGCATGCCACGAAGGAAAACGTTTTGAAGAAAAACAAGTTAACGATTAAATTTTAGTGAAAAACTTTTTGTTGTTCTAAATTCGTAGAAAATTAAGTTGAAAACTGATATTTTATTCTATGTTTGTAGAAATCCAGTATAATAAGTTAAAAACTGATAATTTACTTTGAAATTCCATAAATAAGTCTTTAATACTTATTTTCAGATCCATATATTAGAAAACCTTTTATAATTTTAAAAGAAACCCAAGCGATTATTTTGAAAACCGTTTCTAATTGAAACTTGGAAACTTAAGTTTTGGAAAAATAGTATGAGTTATCTAAAACACTTAAATTGTTAAAAATTTATCAAATGATTTATATTAACCGATGGCAACGTTTTGAAAACCATTGCATTTTGTAGTTTAGAAAACTTTGTGCTCAAATTATTATATCAACCATGTATTTTATAAGCCATGTTAAAATCAAATCCAAAGCATATAAATAATCCATAAAATAAATAACATAATTAAAGAGGCCTTATTACAATTTCAAATAGAGATGAAAAACCAACTTAAATAAAATATAATACCCAAACCAAAATCCGTGTAAATAGAATTTTTATTGCATTGCCTCCTCGAGTCTATTCGGCTCCTCATTCGCGGTTTACGAATCACCTGAAAAGATAAGGGAGAAGGTGAGTCACCAAGACTCAGTGCATAATCCTTCCCCCGGTTGATGCAACATACTTACACAATTATAACCAAGCAATGTATATATATATGATGCACCCAACCTAGCCATCCATAACCCCTTTTCTACCCCGTGTGGTACCAAACCACTGGTGGTGCCAAACCACTGGTGACCAAAGTCACGATATTCAATATTGTGATACCAAATCACTGGTGACCCAAAGTCACAAATAATCAAGTTGTGGGGCCAACCCACTTGTGATACCAAATCACTAGCGACAATCCCATATCTTAAAAGTGGGGCCAACCCACGGTGGTGTTAATCCACAGGGACGAGTCGCTATGAGGTGCCAAACCTCTGTGTGTCCCAAAGACACAAATGTGATACCAAATCACTTTGGAGATGCCAAACCTCCGGTGTCCAAGACACGAATATCAATCTTCCCCCTCCTCTCATATTGCCCATACCAATGCAATATTTGTACAAATCATGTCAACATACTTTATTATGAAACACATAACAAATATATCATAAATCGTAGATCATGATTTCAATCCACATGTATTAACAACATATAGAAACGAACTTACCCAAATCCTCATTCATACCATCATAGTATCATATCAAGATCTCTTCGTTTTCCACTTTGATAATATGATTAGTAAATTGAAATTATATATACATATACATAACCGAGTTATAAAGTGTGTAAGGTACACACCTGACACTACCGCAAGTACTAAAATCCGAAGACCTGATCTACCGCACTAGATCACCTTGTCCTACAATCGGCCAATATTTAAATTTTAAACAAAAGCCATTCGGCCATACCACTAAATCCCAATGAGTTATCACTTGAAATACCAAGTCTTACCTAAAGCTTACCCAAAACGATTTGACAAAGAAACGAGGCTTAGATTGATTGCTTCCAACGTCCCGAGGAGCCTAAAAGAAATCGGTTTCTAAGAATGATTAGAACCTTGCAACAATTGTCCAAAATTCGGCCTTTGTCCATAAGAGGAACAACATAGAAACAATAAAAAGACTAAGGAAAAATGGCCATAACACTTACCTATCTTCCAAAACCGTTTGAAGAAAACCAAATGAAGTCCTACCCTTGAAGAAATTCGGCCAAGACAAATCAAATAGGATATGAGAGTTTCGGCTATGATTTTGAAAGAAAACAATTGATATTCGGCTCAAAAGAGATGAAGAATTAGTATGGCAAAGAAGAAAAGAAAAAAAAATTAAAAGGGAAGAAGGATGATTCGGCTTTAGCAACTAATGAAAGAAAAATCAAAGGGAAAGGGAAGAAAGAGATTCGCCAAGAAGAAAGTAAAAGAAATGTTGTGATTTTGAACAATATTCAAAAGAAAGAAAAGAGAAAAATGGGATTAAGAGATTCACCAACACCTATTTTACCAAAGAAGAAAAGTGCACAAAATGCACAAAGTTCAAATGTAGTTTCGGTTTCAAAAGGAAAAATGAGAGAAAGAGAATGGTATTTGGTTCAACACAAAAATGAGAGCTAAAATCCAAAGCAAATTTGCACAAAAATGCCTAGGTACATTCGTCCCAAAGAAGGAGTTTTTGGAGAGAAAAGAAACAAATGCCAAAAGGTGCACAAATGCTAAAGTTGGCCAACTATCCTTCCCCAAACCTCCTATCAATATTCGGCCACCCCTAGCCATACATGCCGTCCACATACATGCACTAAAGGCCTTGGAATAGTTTCCAAAACATCTCCCTTAAGCCAAGCCTTGAAATCCTCTACATTCCCAAAGTTGAAGAAATTTTATCCCCAAAATCTAGCAATTCTATCCCTTATTTCATGCTTACCATAACCTTAAGTCTTCTTGCCATAAAAGAAAATTGTCCATCTTATCCATATATATAGTTGACCGACACTTAATGCTAGGATGTACAAAAATAAAATCCTCAATATGCTTTCCATGCTACTCGAACCACTTCCTCAAGCAACCTTTCAAGCTCCTTATCCACTATGCCACTAACTCCTCATGTGCTTTAATTTAACACTTAAATTAACTTAAGTGTCAAGCTCACTTAATCAACTTCACTAAATTTTCCACACTAAAAATTATTCTAGCTTAGCTAATATTTCCAGTGCCTTCACACAAATATACTAAGCACACAATAACAATCATATCCAAGCTAATACTGAGATAACAAGATGATACTCTAATATTTTTAGGATGTTACAATTCTACCCCTTAAGAAAATTTCGTCCTCGAATTATTACCGCTCAAAAGAGTTGAGGGTACTCGCCTCATCGCATCCTCCGGTTCCCACATAGCTTCTTCCACGCCATGATTCCGCCATAAAACCTTCACTAAAGGAACGGACTTCCTACGCAAAACTTTCACATCTCGATCTAGAATCTGCACAGGTTCTTCTTCTATCGTCAAATCTGGACTCACCTCTATTTCTTCTACTACCACGACATGCGATGGATCAGAACGATAGCATCTAAGCATGGAGACATGGAACACATCGTGAATCTGACTCAGCTCTGATGGCAACTCGAGCTGATAGGCTACTGGTCCCACTCGTCTCAACACCTTATACGGTCCAATAAACCTTGGACTTAACTTGCCTTTTTTGCCCAAATCTTAACACTTTCTTCCATGGCGAGACCTTCAGAAAAACCTTGTCACCTATGGCAAACTCTATATCCCTCCGCTTGAGATCGGCATATGACTTCGCGCCTATCCAAGCTTCCTTCGACGAGCTGAATCATCTTAACCTTATCCTCGCCTCTCAGTAACCAACTCTGGTCCTAACATTTGATGCTCACCCAACTCTGTCCAAAGATGTAGGTGTGCGACACCTCCTACCATACAACGCCTCATATGGTGCCATCTTAATGCTTGCTTGGTAACTATTGTTGTATGCGAATTAACTAACGGTAAAAACTCTTCCCAAATGCCTCAAAGTCCAAAACATATCCTCTCAACATATCCTCCAAAATCTGAATAACTCTTTCCGATGCCGTCACGATGTGGATGAAATGTCAGATCGAAATCCAACCGCGTACCCAAAGCTTGATGTAACGCTCTCCAAATCCTCGGCGTAAATCTAGGATCTGCATGCGAGATGATCGACACCGGTACGCCGTGCAACCTCACTATTTCCGCCACATACAACTTAGCTAACTTCCGCGAATAATCCACCCTTACCGGAATAAAATGAGTGACTTAGTCGACGATCCACAATCACCCAAATCGAGTCCTTCTTACTTGGCGTAAGGGTAATCCATCGACAAAGTCCATAGTGATCCTTTCCCACTTCCACTCGTGGAATCTTCACCGGTGAAGTAACCTGCATGACGGCAATCGATGTTCGCGCTTGACTGTGCGACACGTCGGACATTTACCCACAAATTCAGTTACCTCCCGCTTCAGACCTGGCCACCAAAACTGCTCTCTTAAATCCCGATACATCTTGCTACCTCCAGGATGCATAGCGTATGGGTTGTTATGTGCGTCCCGAAGAATCCTTTGTCTCAACTCAACATCCTTTGGCATACAAGCTCTCCCTTTAAAACATAATACTCCATCACTGGACAAACTATAATCCTCTAAACCTCCGTTCTGAACCGCAACCTCCGATCATTTAAACCATCATCCTCTAACTGCTTCTCCTTGATTTGATCTAACCAAGTCGGCTTGACTTGCAATTCAGCCAAAAGACTCCCATCGTCATATAAGCTAAGACGAGCAAACATCGATCTTAAGTCAGTCACAACCTTACGGCTCAACGCTGCGCGCCACCACATTAGCCTTGCCTGGATGATACTCAATCGAATGATCGTAGTCCTTTAACAACTCAATCCATCTACGCGCCTCAAGTTCAAATCCTTCCGAGTCAAAAGATACTTAAGACTCTTGTGATCCGTGTAGACTATCGACTTCTCTCCATACAAATAGTGTCTCCAAATCTTCAAAGCAAAAACCACCACGACTAATTCCAAGTCATGCGTCGGATAGTTAACTTCATGTGGTCTCAACTGCCGAGATGCATAAGCCACTACCTTCCCTTCCCGCATCAAAGACACATCCCAAACCAAGATATGATGCATCACGATGAAACCGTGAATTCCTTGCACGCCTCGAAGTTGAATCAAAATCGAGCTTCACGAATCTTCTTCAACTTGTCGAAACTTTCTTGCTGCTTCTCGGTCCACACAAATGGAACTCCTTTCCTCAATAACTTAGTCATAGGTGCTTTGCTATTAAAGAAAATCCTCTACAAATCTTGGTAATACCCCGCTGGACCTAGAAAACTCCGAATCTCGACCACCGACTTAGGTCGCTTCCAATCCAACACTTGCCTCAATCTTCCGAGGATCCATTCTAATCCCACCTCGGTGATACTACGTGACCCAAGAAAGTCACCTCCTAAGCCGAACTCGCACTTACTAAATTTGGCATAAAGTCGCTTTTCCTCGAAATCGCGCAGCACACTACTCGCAAATGCGCATCATGCTCCTCCTCCGACTTTGAGTATACCAAAATATCATCTATAAATACTACGACAAAGTGATCCAAAATCTACTGGAATACCCAATTCATCATGTCCATGAATGCTGCCGGTGCGTTAGTCAACCCAAACGGCATTACCAAAAATTCGTAGTGCCCATACCGAGTGCGAAATGCCGTCTTATGGATATCAGCCTCTTTCACCTTCAGCTGATGATATCCAGACCTTAAATCAATCTTGGAGAAAATTGCTGCCCCCTTAAGGCGATCAAACAAATCATCTATCCTCGGCAAAGGATACTTATTTTTGATCGCCGACTTATTCAAAGCTCGCGATAGTCTATACACATCCGCATCGAACCATCCTTCTTCTTGACAAAAGTACCGGCGTTCCCAAGGCGAAACACTTGGTCGGATAAAACCTCGATCCAACAATCCCTGAATCTGAGCCTTCAATTCCACTAATTCTTTCGGCGCCATCCTATACGGAGTAATAGACACTGGCGTAGTTCCGGTAATGAGATCTATACCAAATTCAACTTCACGATCCGGAGGCAATCCGGAAGTTCTTCCGAAATACGTCAACATATTCCTTTACCGCTTCGGACATTCCCCACGATAGTCTCCTTAGCCTCCAACGCACACACACATGAACCACAAATGCCTCACACCCTTCCTTCGACCAACTTCACGACTTTCAACGTAGATACCACGTTGGATAGATAATCTCTTCTATTACCTATCATAACCACCTCTTTGCCCTCAGCTATCTCCAAAACCATCCGCTTAGCAGCGCAATCCAAACTTGCTTGATACTTGACCAACCACCATCCCAAGAATTAGATCAAACTCCCCAAATGGCGGTTCCATCGGATCGGCTACAAACGCTACCCCTTGGAGTTCTAGGGTACATCCTATATCTGACTTATTTACTTCTACGGGGTGACCTAGAGGATAAATCTTTGTCATCTTCCTAGAAGTAGTCTTAGAGTCTAGATTCATAGTCTCTACTATGCTACTAGCAACATACGAATGTGTCGAACCCACATCTATTAAAGCCGTATATGGTACACCAAAGATTAAGAACGTACCGGTTATAACATCTGGTGCGTCGCCCTCCTCTCGACGTCTTGCTGCATACACCAAACAAGGCTGTCTTGCCTCGATCTTTGCGCACCTCTACCCGAAGCTTCGCGGCCTCGACGGGAACCATTACCTCCTCTACCATTACCACGACCTCTGCGTGGTGACGGCCCCTCATTTACGAATCCGAGCACGACCTTGACCCTCGATCGATTCCCGGCTAGCTTACGTGGATAATCCTCACACGATGATCCAAATGAGCCACACTCAAAACATCCTTTCCTCCGGTCCAACATTCGCCCCAATGAGATTTCCCACATCCGGTTACACTGTCTTTGTCCTCGATTAGCGATAACGAGGCCTCCCAGATTAATTCGGCCCACTCGCCTAACCTCTTACGAGAATTATCGACCTGGATGATCCAAAACCTCTCTTATGTTTATTCTTGTCGTGCCTCGCCTTACCGATTCCTTTATCCCTTCACTATCTTAGTCTTTTCAACTAGCGCAGCGAAAACTCTCGCTCCCGATGTGGAGCAATCGGCAATCTCACTCGTCCCTCAATCCATCTTGAATGGACACATCGCTCGTGCTCGAAGCCACGATACCTCCAAAGATACCGCTCAATCTTAAAAATTCTTCCTCATATTACGATACGGACTTACTCCCCGAACCAAACTCGAGAAATGCCTTACGCTGCGCATCACTGTAACTCGACCCAACATTCTGATACGCTGCCTTAAAATAATCCCAAGTGAGATCCTCCGCTACAGCACTATTCCGCACCGTGAGCCACCACTGATATGACTCATCCCGAAGAAACGACACTATCCCTTTCAGCTTTTCCTCAGCACTCAGATCCAAGTCATCCATGATTCGTTTCATCGCCTCTAACCAATACTCTGCCGTACTGGGAGCCACACCTGAAATACCTCAAAATACCTCAGCTCCATTGGCTCGAAGTCGCTCAGATACGGATTTCTAAATTCCCGCGCCTCCACCTATTCTAGCTACCCTCTCAAGAACTCGCAACATCGCCTGAGACACTGCGTCATCCCCCGTTTGATCCTGATGCTCAACTCCAACCGGTGGTGGTGGGGTGGTGGTACCTCATTCTCGGATCCTTGACTGGACCTCACCGCTCGCATACGACCATCCTACCCCGACCACGTCCACGAGTAATACGACCCACCTTGAGTACTCATGTCTAAAGTCTCGACTTATCCGATTTAAAAGCGTTATGCATTAGTCATTATTCCACTTTCTTTAAAACACGCTTTATGAATAATTTTAATAAGAAGTTATTTCATGAGTACATTCAACCTATAGTTTGGGTCTCTAGAGTAGTTTCTACTACTAATCAGTCATGCCATCATCATTATAATCATATCATCAAAAGCAACAGTTTGAGATACTTACGCGGGCGGATCGGTGCCGGAGACTCGGTGCCATGCCTTTCCAACCATATAATTTTAAACAAAAACATTTTAAGACCACACTTTAAATCATTTTGGGGCACGGGCCCACAGCCGAGCTTTTGAACTTGGCTCTGATACCAATTTGTAACACCCCAAACCCGGTCAATACGCCATGACCGAATCTGGCATGCCACGAAGGAAAACGTTTTGAAGAAAAACAAGTTAACGATTAAATTTTAGTGAAAAACTTTTTGTTATTCTAAATTCATAGAAAATTAAGTTGAAAACTGATATTTTATTCTATGTTTGTAGAAATCCAGTATAATAAGTTAAAAACTGATAATTTACTTTGAAATTCCGTAAATAAGTCTTTAATACTTAGTTGCAGATCCATAGATTAGAAAACCTTTTATAATTTTAAAAGAAACCCAAGCGATTATTTTGAAAACCGTTTCTAATTGAAACTTGGAAACTTAAGTTTTGGAAAAATAGTATGAGTTATCTAAAACACTTAAATTGTTAAAAATTTATCAAATGATTTATATTAACCGATGGTAACGTTTTGAAAACCATTGCATTTTGTAGTTTAGAAAACTTTGTGCTCAAATTATTATATCAACCATGTATTTTATAAGCCATGTTAAAATCAAATCCAAAGCATATAAATAATCCATAAAATAAATAACATAATTAAAGAGGCCTTATTACAATTTCAAATAGAGATGAAAAACCAACTTAAATAAAATATAATACCCAAACCAAAATCCGTGTAAATCGAATTTTTATTGCATGGCCTCCTCGAGTCTATCCATTTGCTCATCCGCGGTTTACGAATCACTGAAAAGATAAGGAGAAGGTGAGTCACCAAGACTCGATGCATAATCCTTCCCGGTTGATGCAACATACTTACACAATTATAACCAAGCAATGTATATATATATGATGCACCCAACCTAGCCATCCATAACCCCTTTTCTACCCCGTGTGGTACCAAACCACCGGTGGTGCCAAACCACCGTGACCAAAGTCACGATATTCAATATTGTGATACTAAATCACCGGTGACCCAAAGTCACAAATAATCAAGTTGTGGGGCCAACCCACTTGTGATACCAAATCATCGGGCGACAATCCCATATCTTAAAAGTGGGGCCAACCCACGCGTGGTGTTAATCCACGGGGGCGAGTCGCTATGAGGTGCCAAACCACCGGTGTCCCAAAGACACAAATGTGATACCAAATCACCGGAGGTGCCAAACCTCGGTGTCCAAGACACGAATATCAATCTTCCCCCTCCTCTCATATTGCCCATACCAATGCAATATTTGTACAAATCATGTCAACATACTTTATTATGAAACACATAACAAATATATCATAAATCGTAGATCATGATTTCAATCCACATGTATTAACAACATATAGAAACGGACTTACCCAAATCCTCATTCATACCATCATAGTATCATATCAAGATCTCTTCGTTTTCCACTTTGATAATATGATTAGTAAATTGAAATTATATATACATATACATAACCGAGTTATAAAGTGTGTAAGGTACACACCTGACACTACCGCAAGTACTAAAATCTGAAGACCTGATCTACCGCACAAGATCACCTTGTCCTACAATCGGCCAATATTTAAATTATAAACAAAGGCCATTCGACCATACCACTAAATCCCAATGAGTTATCACTTGAAATACCAAGTCTTACCTAAAGCTTACCCAAAATGATTTGACAAAGAAATGAGGCTTAGATTGATTGCTTCCAACGTCCCGAGGAGCCTAAAAGAAGTCGGTTTCTAAGAATGATTAGAACCTTGCAACAATTGTCCAAAATTCGGCCTTTGTCCACAAGAGGAACAACATAGAAACAATAAAAAGACTAAGGAAAAACGGCCATAACACTTACCTATCTTCCAAAATCGTTTGAAGAAAACCAAATGAAGTCCTACCCTTGAAGAAATTCGGCCAAGACAAATCAAATAGGATATGAGAGTTTCGGCTATGATTTTGAAAGAAAACAATTGATATTCTGCTCAAAAGAGATGAAGAATTAGTATGGCAAAGAAGAAAAGAAAAAAAAATGAAAATGGAAGAAGGATGATTCGGCTTTAGCAACTAATGAAAGAAAAATCAAGGGGAAAGGGGAAGAAAGAGATTCGGCCAAGAAGAAAGTAAAAGAAATGTTGTGATTTTGAACAATATTCAAAAGAAATAAAAGAGAGAAAATGGGATTAAGAGATTCAGCCAACACCTATTTTACCAAAGAAGAAAAGTGCACAAAAATGCACAAAGTTCAAATGTAGTTTCTGTTTCAAAAGGAAAAATGAGAGAAAGAGAATGGTATTTGGTTCAACACAAAAATGAGAGCTAAAATCCAAAGCAAATTTGCACAAAAATGCCTAGGTACATTCGGCCAAAGAAGGAGTTTTTGGAGAGAAAAGAAACAAATGCCAAAAGGTGCACAAATGCTAAAGTTGGCCAACTATCCTTCCCCAAACCTCCTATCAATATTCGGCCACCCCCTAGCCATACATGCCGTCCACATACATGCACTAAAGGCCTTGGAATAGTTTCCAAAACATCTCCCTTAAGCCAAGCCTTGAAATCCTCTACATTCCCAAAGTTGAAGAAATTTTATCCCCAAAATCTAGCAATTCTATCCCTTATTTCATGCTTACCATAACCTTAAGTCTTCTTGCCATAAAAGAAAATTGTCCATCTTATCCATATATATAGTTGACCGACACTTAATGCTAGGATGTACAAAAATAAAATCCTCAATATGCTTTCCATGCTACTCGAACCACTTCCTCAAGCAACCTTTCAAGCTCCTTATCCACTATGCCACTAACTCCTCATGTGCTTTAATTTAACACTTAAATTAACTTAAGTGTCAAGCTCACTTAATCCACTTCACTAAATTTTCCACACTAAAAATTATTCTAGCTTAGCTAATATTTCCAAGCCTTCACACAAATATACTAAGCACACAATAACAATCATATCCGAGCTAATACAGATAACAAGATGATACTCTAATATTTTTAGGATGTTACAACGGGGCTAGGGTTAAGGTGTAGATAGAGGCTGAATTAGAAGGTTAGAATTGAGATCGACCTAAAAAATTACCTAACTAGAAACAACGAACTGAAAAATAAATAATTACATGAGTTGAAACTTTGAAACTAATAATACGAGCTTCTTCTTCAATAATTGGAATTCAAACGTATAAGCTCACTTAATCACAAAACTAGTAATGAATAACGACTATACTTCGATTTTTTTTCAAGAACAAATCATAAATACATAACGAAGGATAAATTACTGAAATAAAAACATAGTTAGGCTATTAATCAAATCAAATCTCGATATAAGGGTCGTCAAAAGGAATGGGGAAAACAAAAAAAAAAGGGTTTCTAGGTTAATATTAGTGGTTATGTCAATAAAAAGGGTTGTTAGGATTAAAAGGGGTTCACTAGGGGTTAATTGTGAAGGTAGGCTTTTAATGGAGTTAGTGGGTTAAAACCTAGATGCCTTAATCATCTCTGTATATCAAATCATAGGTGTGGTCTCGATATGTATAAACGAGGCAAGTTCTAGAATAACAAATCAATGTTGACATACTCATAATTAATAAAGTGAGCATGAAAAATAATATATGCTCTATAAGGCTCAAAAACTCACAAAAATTATGGGTATTTTTGACATCAACCTCGTAAATTTTAAACTTCAAAGTAATATTTAAACTCAGTTCAACAACCTAGCAAATTTTAATTGAAAAAAAAATGGACTTATCATGCTTGATTCTTTAGTATCTTAAAATTTAATTATCAATGCACAATTATCATGACTTAATCTAAAACATATCAATAAAAATAATAAATCATTAGAAATTTCATCCTAATTAGTATTATGAGGAATTTACTTAAAAACAAGACTAAATTCAGGATTTGAGAATAATGCAAAAAGTTTGGTACCTAATTTCAGGAATTTGAGAATAATGAAAAAAAATTAGGCACCTTTTTAGGTTGTTCACCCCCCCACACTTAAGATGTACATTGCCCTCAATGTACAAATTTAGATATATAGACAATAATACTAAAGTCATAAGATATGGGGAGAAGTGAAACTTCCTGAATTTTGGATGGATTCCTTGAGTCGGAGGTGAAAGATAAGTTGGAGGGGCCAGTCTGGATGACGATCCTGCGCTAGATGAAGAAACTGGGTAGCTCATGCAGGATTAGCCAGGGATTATTAAGACACAATAATTAAAACTATACTAATAAAATTAAAGAAAAGCATGCTAAAGTGAACTAAATTGAAAATTAAAATAAAATTAAAAGAAAAATTAATGGACCGTAGTGTCCTTATTGTTGGATGGTTCGCGAGGTGGGTGTAACCTCTAAGGTTGTGGTGAGGAGGTGGTGGCGGTCGTGTGTGATTCCCAAGCAGCCTTTAGAACCTAATATTAAAAAACTAAGATAAAATAATGTAAATTAAGCAGAAGAGAAGTAAAGATAAGAAAATTGAAGCAAAAGAGAAGAACGAAATAAAAACTAAATGGCCTCAAATATCCTTGGCTCATCGAGTGATTGAAGCGGCCGGCATGAACTTATGTAGATCGGTCTCCGTGAGGGAGACTGTGCTTGGCTTCTTCCGTTTCTTTGGCATTATTTTGGTGTAGCTCAAGGGTATAGAGAAAAGGGGTAGGAAAAAAAATGAAAAGTTGAAGGTTGAAAGTTAGTAGGAGAAGAGGGAAGGGAGGGGGGTTAAATAGATTTTAAACCTGGTACAATCCCACGCCTGTTCTCCTTAGGCGTGTCGATTCACACGGCCGCCTCGCACGACCGTGTGTCTAGGTGTGTTGGTTCACCCACGCCCGTTTTATAGATTGCCACGCCCGTTGGTGATAAGTCAGTGTCGTCCACGGCCACGTCACATGGCCGTGGCTTTCTGTCGGTGCCCGTGGGGCGGTGGTTGGAGTCCGTGACTTCAAATATTTGATTCTCTCTGACTTGTACCCTCTCTACCATGTCAGTACGACGATCCGGGGCATCCACACGGCCACGGCCATGGCCGTGTGCTAGGCTGTGTGGCCTGGAAATCTGCACTTTTTGGTTAGTTTAAAGCTAGATACTATAAAGAAAGGATAAAATAGAATAAATAAGAAAAAATAAAAAATGTAAAAGTTAATGGGGTTAGTGCTCGGGTTGCCTCCCGAAAAGCGCTCGTTTATAGTCTTAAGCTAGACTTTACCTCTCATTTTATGGTCATGGTGGTTTGAGGAGGTGAAAATCCTTCCTCATGCTATCAGTTTTATCCTCGTGAAAAAGTTTAAGTCGAGATGCGTTTATAGTAAAAGTACCAAAAATAGGATTACTTACCTCGACTGTTCCGTATGGGAAAACACTGGTTACCCTAAAAGGTATTTCTTTGTTTGTGTTAGGGTCCGGAGGAGATATTCGAGGATCTGCCTTATCTAACAATACCTGGTCTCCGATTTTGAAGTGGTTTGTTGTTCCTATGAGCTCTTCTGGGGGCTCCTTCAGTTTTACCTTGTGTGGTTCCGGTTCTTCGTTGTGTATCCTTAATTTTTCGTTGAAGTGTGTCTTCCACTCGTCTAGATCATCGATCTGAATCCTTCGATCTTCATGAACTACTTCCTTGTTGGCATGGGTTTTAGGATCAGTTTCAGTTGTATTCTTTTGTGGTGCTTCCTGAAAATAAGGGTTAACCGAATGGTTATTAGTAGAATTTACGTTCTCACCTTGATTACTCGATGTTCTGGCTGAGTCGAGAGCCTTGAGGGTGACCGTCTCATTACCTACACGAAGTATGAGTTCTCCTGCATCAACATCAATTTTAGTCCTGGCAGTTGCTAAAAAGGGTCTTTCTAAAATTAAGGGAATCGAATTATCCTCATCCATGTCTAAGACAACAAAATCTACTTGGAAAACGAATTTGTCAATTTTTACAAGAACATATTCGATAATACCCCTAGGAATTCTAATAGTTTTATCAGCTAATTGAATGCTCAGCCTAGTTTGTTTGGGTTTCCCTAGACCTAATTGTTTATACAATTTATAAGGCATGACATTTATGCTTGCCCCTAAATCATGGAATTGTAAAACTCCCTGGATCTTTTAGCTTTTGTGGTAGTCTATTCTGTAGCATTGCTGAGCATACTGCGTTTAATTCCACATGTGGATCCTCGTTTAATTTGCATTTGTTCATCAAGAGATGTTTTAAAAATTTCCTCGAATCTGGCATCTGTGAAAGAGCTTCAAGTAGCGGTAAGTTAATATGTAATTTCTTTAAAAGTTTAAGAAACTTACCGAACTGTTCCTCTGTGTCGTCTCTCGTTAATGCTTTGGGATATGGTATGCGAGGTTGGTACTCCTTGATTACCGGTTTTGGTTTTTCTTGTGTTACCTCAATGATCGTTGTGATGTCAGAGTTTTAAAATTTATAAAGAGAATGATCGAACCTGGAAACTAACTATGACAATGATAGAGGCAAGTGCACCTATCGAACAGTAGTATAGCTTAGCCAAGACCGGATTGTCGAACCCAAAGGAACTAAAAGTACTAATACTAACTTTCTTTCTATTATTTAGCCTAAAATAAGTGAAGTTGTTTATTAATCTAAATTAACTAATTACCAAGCTAAAGACGCGAAGACGAAAAGAATGAATTGGGGAAATACTTGGGAAAAATTCAGTTGGTTAAGATGATACCCTTAGGAAGAATCCACCTACACTTCACTTGTTATCTAACACTGAACCAGACGATTTATTCACTTGACTTGATCCGTAGGACTCCCTAATGTACATTAGACCCTCTCTCGAAGCGAATAACGACTAACCCTAGGTTGATTAATTGAAATCTCTTTCTAATTAAAACCCCTGGAATCACATTAACTCGATCTATGGATTCCAATATTAGGTTTCACCCTAATCCGGCAATGCTTCGTCACCCTATCTCTAGGCGCGCGAACAACTCCGCTGTAATTATGCTAGATCTATGAATAGGCAGGGACTTTTGCTCCACCACCTAAGCACATCATACTTGAATTAATATCCGCGAAATATCAACACAAGAATTAAGCACACATAATTAAGAACAAATCGAGTATTTATCATATAGTTCAGAAAACAATAACAAGATTCATCTAGGTTTCATCCCCCTTCAGGTATCTGAAGGGTTTAGTTCATAATAATAAAGAAAAACATCTCAGAAGAAAAGATAAAACAAAATATAAGAAATCCTTAAAACCCCCTGAAGGAATTGAAGAGGAGATCTTCCGTCTTGAGTAGAATTCCGGCTTCTGGAGATGGATCAACTGGCTATCCCTTGAGAGTTTCCTACAAATCTAACCTTTTCGGCTCGGCTCCTTGGCCTAGCTAACCACCCTCCTCTTGGTTATACTAAGGGTCTTTATATAGGCTTTTGAAATAGGTTTCTTTGCTCCTAAGTATCCTTTTTCGAGTGAAATTACTCTCCTCCACGGTAGGGGCACGGCTATGGCACACGCCCGTGTGAATCGTGGCCAGGCCGTGTTGGACTCTGTTAGTGAGGCACGGCCATGTAGATCAACATCGGGCCGTGTTCTAGTGTATTTGAGAAGGCACGACCGTGTGGGCTTTAGTCCAGGCCATGTTGATTTCTTCTTTGACCCATTTTGGTCGGTTTTGAGCCCGTTTCTCATTCTTTTTATTCTTGGGTGCTTTCCTGAGTATAAGACATGAAAAGAAAGGATTAAGAGCACCTTTTTACATAAATCAAGGGATAAATCATCCAAAAGTATGCTAAATGTGGGATTAAAATATGTTACTATTTCGGTTTATCAAATACCCCCACACTTAAGCTTTTGCTTGTCCTCAAGCAAAATTCTCAACTTACAATTAAAACGAACTTTCTATAATTCATAATTCCTATCAACAATGTTTCATCATAATTCATAGATAATTTATACATGGATAATTCAATTCAAAGAGTCCTAAGGATTCAAACAATCTAAGTCATAGATTTGTAGCTCGAAAATATAGGCGTCTCCCCTTATCTAAATAATTACCTTTAATTCAAAACCGACAAGGATTGACATCCTCACAAAAGATTCACTCAAATCACTCAAAGTGTTTAAGGTTCAGGAAAAAGCGCTCAAAAGCCGAACATGAAAAGTTAATCCCATAGGCTTGCCTGAAAATCAAATGTCCACCACTATAATATGAGATGATGCACAAATCAAAAGGTCTTTAATTAGGGTTGTAACGGAGCTAGGGTTAAGGTGTGGATAGAGGCTGAATTAGAAGGTTAGAATCGAGATTGAATTGATAAAATACCTAACTAGAAACAATAAACTGAATAATTACATAATGGATTGAAACTTTAAACTAATAATACGAGCTTCTTCTTCAATATTTGGAATTCAAACGTATAAGCTCACTTAATCACAAAACTAGTAATGAATAACGACTATACTTCGATTTTCTTTTTTTTCAGAAAAATCATAAATACATAACAAAGGATAAATTACTGAAATAAAAACATAGTTAGGCTATTAATCAAATCAAATCTCGATATAAGGGTCATCAAAAGGAATGGGGATAACAAAAATAAAGGGTTTCTGGGTTAATATTAGTGGTTATGTCAATAAAAAGGGTTGTTAGGATTAAAAAGGGTTCACTAGGGGTTAATTGTGAAGGTAGGCTTTTAATGGAGTTAGTGGGTTAAAACCTAGGTGCCTTAATCATCTCTGTATATAAAATCATAGGTGTGGTCTCGATATGTATAAACGAGGCAAGTTCTAGAATAACAAATCAATGTTGACATACTCATAATCAATAAAGTGAGCATGAAAAAGAATATATGCTCTATAAGGCTCAAAAACTCACAAAAATTATGGGTATTTTTTATATCAATCTCGTAAATTTCAAACTTCAAAGTAATATTTAAACTCAATTCGACAACCTAGAAAATTTTAATTGAAAAAAAATGGACTTATCATGCTTGATTCTTTAGTATCCTAAAATTTGATTATCAACGCACAATTATCAATGACTTAATCTAAAACATATCAATAAAAATCCTAAATCATTAGAAATTTCATCTTAATTAGTAATATGAGAAATTTACCTAAAGAAACAAGATTAAATTCAGGATTTTGAGAATAATGAAAATTTTTGGCACCTAATTTCAGGAATTTGAGAATAATGAAAAAAAGTTAGACACCTTTTTAGGTTGTTCACCCCCCCACACTTAATATGTTGATCGCTGTGAATCAGAGTTTTAAAATTTATAAAAGAATGATCGAACCTGGAAACTAACTCTGACAACGATTAAAGGCAAGTGCACCTATCGAACAGTAGTATAGCTTAGGCAAGACCGGATTATCGAACCCAAAGGAACTAAAAGTACTAATACTAACTTTCTTTTTATTATTTAGCCTAAAATAAGTGAAGTTGTTTATTAATCTAAATTAATTAACTACTAAACTAAAGACTTTAAGACAAAGAAGAATGAATTTGGAAAATGACTTGGGAAAAACTCAGTTGATTTAGACGATACCCTAGGAAGAATCCACCTAGACTTCACTTGTTATCTATCACTGAACCATATGATTTTATTTACTTAGTTTGATCCGTAAGACTCCCTAACGTATATTAAACCCTCTCTCGAGGCGAATAACGTCTAACCCTAGGTTAATTAGTGGAACTCTCGTTCTCTTATAATACCCCCCTAGAATAGCAGTAAATCGATCTATGGATTCCCATATTAGGTTTCACCCTAATCCGACAAAATCTCGTCACCCTATCTCTAGGCGTGCGATCAACTCCGCTTAATTATGTTGGATCTACTCTTAGGTGGTCTATTCCTCCTCCACCTAAGCACATTAAATTTGGATTAAGCTCACATAATTAAGAACAAACTAAGTATTTATCATATAATTCAAATAATCAAATAACAAGATTCATCATAGGTTTCATCCTTCTGGTATCCGAAGGGTTTAGTTCATAACAATAAAGGAAAACATCTCAAGAGAAAAGATAAAACAAAACATAAGAAATCCCTAAAACCCCTGAAGGAATTGAAGAGGAGATCCTCCGTCTTGAGTATAATTAAAGCTTCTTGAGATGGATCAACTGGTTATCCCCGAGTGAATCCCCACAAATCGCCTTCTACGGCCTAGCACGACGCCCTAGACGATGGCTTTGGGCTCCCCCCTTTCAGGTCATACTTAGGGTGTATTTATAGGCTTTTGAAATATGTTTCTTTCTCCCTAAGTATCCTTTCCCGAATGAAATTGCTCTTCTCCACGGCAGAGGCACGGCCATGGCGCACGCCCGTGTAAATCGTGGACAGGCCGTGTTTAGATTCCTTTAATGAGACACGACCGTATGAGTCGAGGTTAGACCGTGTTCTAGATGATTAGTGAGGCACGACCTTGTGATCTTTGGTCCAGGCCGTGTCAATTTCATGCTTTGGCCCATTTGTCCCGTTTTAAGCCCGTTTTGTGTTCTTTTCATCCCCTGGTGCTTTCCTGAGTATATATCATGAAAAGAAAGTATTAAGAGCACCAAATTACATAAAATAAGGGATAATTCATCCAAAACCATACTAAATGTGGGCCTAAAATATGTTACTATTTCAGTTTATCAGATGTACATTGCCCTCAATGTACAAAGTTAGATAATATAAATATAATGTTCAGATCAGAAGATATGGGGATAAGTGGAACTCCCTGAATTATGGATGAAATCCTTGAGTTGGATGAATGATCGTATGTCTGTCGAGTTTTAAAATTTATAAAGAGAATGATCAAACCTGGAAACTAACTCTGACAACGATTGAGGCAAGTGCACCTATCGAACAGTAGTATAGCTTAGGCAAGACCGGATTGTCGAACCCAAAGGAACTAAAAATACTAATACTAACTTTCTTTCTATTATTTAGCCTAAGAATTAAGCGAATGGTTGTTTAATCTAAATTAATTAACTACTAAACTTAAAGACTCTAAGACAAAGAAGAATGAATTTAGGAGAATAACTTGAGGAAAAACCAATTAATTAAGATGACACCCAAGGAAGAATCCACCTAAACTTCACTTGTTATCTAACTCTGAACCAGGCGATTTATTCATTTGATTTGATCCGTAGGATTCCCTAATTTATATTAAACCCTCTCTCAGGCGAATAACGTCTAACCCTAGGTTGATTAATTGAAATCTCTTTATAATTAAAACCCCTAGAATTGCATTAACTCGATCTATGGACTCCCATATTAGGTTTCACCCTAATCCGGCAACGCCTCGTCACTCTATCTCTAGGTGCGTGATCAACTCTGCTTAACTATGCTAGATATACTCTTAGGCAGGGACTTTTGCTCCTCCACCTAAGCACATCAAACTTGAATCGATATCCGCAAAATATCAACACAAGAATTAAGAACACATAATTAAGAACAAATCAAATATTTATCATATAGTTCAGTAAATGATAACAAGATTCATCTAAGTTTCATCCCCCTCAGGTATCTGAGGGTTTAGTTCATAACAATAAAAGAAAACACCTCAGAAGAAAAGATAAAACAAAACATAAGAAATCCCTAAAACCCCCGAAAGGAATTGAAAAGGAGATCCTCCGTCTTGAGTATAATTTCAGCTTCTTGAGATGGATCAACTGGCTATCCCTGAGTGAATCCCCACAAATCTGCCTTCTCTGGCCTAGCAAAACGCCCCTAAACGATGGCTTTGGGCCTCCCCTTTTTAGGTCATACTTAGGGTGTATTTATAGGCTTTTGAAATAGGTTTCTTTGCCCCTAAGTATCCTTTCTCGAATGAAATTGCTCTTCTCCACGGCAGAGGCACGGCCATGGCACACGTCCGTGTGAATCGTGGTCAGGCCGTGTTCGGACTTCTAATGAGGACACACCCATGTAGATCGATATCAGGTCGTGTTCTAGTATATTGAGGAGGCACGGCCCTATGAGCTTTAGTCCAGGTCGTGTCGATTTCATCCTTGGCCCATTTTGGTCCGTTTTGAGCCCGTTTCTCGTTCTTTTTATTCTTGGGTGCTTTCCTGAGTATAAGACATGAAAAGAAAGGATTAAGAGCACCTTTTTAGATAAATAAAGGGATAATTCATCCAAAAGTATGCTAAATGTGGACCTAAAATGTGTTACTATTTCGGTTTATCAAATACCCCCACACTTAAGCTTTTGCTTGTCCTCAAGCAAAATTCTCAACTTACAATTAAAATGAACTTTCAATAATTCATAATTCCTATCAACAATGTCTTATCACAATTCATAAATAATTTATACATGGATAATTCAATTCAAAGAGTCCTAAGGATTCAAACAATCTAAGTCATAGATTTGTAGCTCGAAAATATAGGCGTCTCTCCTTATCTAAATAATTACCTTTAATTCAAAACTTGACAAGGATTGACATCCTCACTAGAGATTCACTCAAATCACTCAAAGTGTTTAAGGTTCAGGAAAAAGCGCTCAAAAGTCGAACATGAAAAGTTAATCCCATAGGCTTGCCTAAAAATCAAATCTCCACCACTATAATATGAGATGATGTACAAATCAAAAGGTCTTTGTCAGAGTTGTAACGGGGCTTGGGTTAAAGGTGTGAATAAAGGCTGAATTAGAAGGTTAGAATCGAGATTGAATTGATAAAATACCTAACTAGAAACAATAAACTGAATAAAAGTAATTACATCAACTGAAAGCTAATAATACTAATAATATGAGCTTCTTCTTCAATATTTGGAATTCAAACGTATAAGCTCACTTAATCACATAACTAATAATGAATAATGAATATACTTCGATTGATTTTTTTTTAAGAACAAATCAAGTAATAATAAAGAACTTTAACAACTGAAATATAGAACATAGTTAGGCAACTGCTCAAAATCAAATATCGACAAAAAGGGAGTCAAGGAATGGTGATAACAAATATACAAAGGGTTTTGGGTTAATATTAGCGGTTATGTCAATAAAAAGGGTTTGTTAGGATTAAAAGGGGTTCACTAGGGGTTAATTGTGAAGGTAGGCTTTTAATGGAGTTAGTGGGTTAAAACCTAGGTGCCTTAATCATCTCTGTATATCAAATCATAGGTGTGGTCTCGATATGCATAAACGAGGGAAGTTCTAGAATAACAAATCAATGTTGACATACTCATAATCAATAAAGTGAGCATGAAAAAGAATATATGCTCTATAAGGCTCAAAATCTCACAAAAATTATGGGTATTTTGACATTAAACTCGTAAATTTCAAACTTCAAAGTAATATTTAAACTTAGTTCAACAACCTAGCAAATTTTAATTGAAAAAAAATGGAATTATCATGCTTGATTCTTTAGTATCTTAAAATTTAATTATCAATGCACAATTATCAATGACTTAATCTAAAACATATTAATGAAAATCATAAATCAAAGGAAATTTCTTTCTAATCATAATATGAGAAACTTACTTTAAGACAAGGCATAATTCAAGGATTTTCAAATAATACTATAGTTAACCCCCCCACACTTAAGATGTACATTGCCCTCAATGTACAAAGATAGATAATAGCAAAATAATAATAAAATCATAAGATAGGGAGAGAAGTGAAACTTCCTGAATTTTGGATGGAGTCAATGAAAAGAAACCGGATAGGAATTGAGTGGAGGTGAATGTGGGGAAGCATCTTGAACCGTTTGAAATTGAATCCTCAAAGTAGCCGGTCTGATTTTATTGTATCCTAAGCTAAATCTAAATGGTATGAAGAATAAGAAGAAAATAATAAAGAAAATAAAAATAAAAATAAAAATAAAAATAAAAATAAAAATAAAAGTAAATAATGGAAAATTAAAATAAGAATAAAAGTAAATAATGGAAAATGAAAGAAGAAAGACAACTGAACAAGAAAAAGGAAGAAGGGTGGTCAAAATAGAGATTATGGATCTGGTGGTTACCCCCGCCCTTGTACCTTCCTGTGATGGCCACATGGCCACGGCCACGGCCGTGTGTAAGGCCGTGTGGTCTGGAAATCTTCACTTTGGTTAGTTTATAGTTAGGTGCTAAAAAGGAAAAATAAAAGTAAAAGAAGAATTAAAAATGTAAAAATTGATGGGGTTAGTGCTCGGGTTGCCTCCCGAGAAGCGCTCGTTTATAGTCTTAAGCTAGACTTTACCTCTCATTCGTATGGTCATGGTGGTTTGAGGTGGTGAAAATCCTTTCTCATGCGATCAATTCGGTTGTGGATATAAAGTTTAAGTCGAGTAGTGTTTACCTTAGAAGTGCTGAATTTAGGATTAGTTACCTCGACTGTTCCATCTGGGAAGATTTTGAGTACCTGATCTCTTATCTTAAGCTGGGTTGTCCCATCGTTAAGTTTCTCGTGGAGTTGCCTCGTTTTTGCTTCGTGTATTTCTTTGAAGTGCATCTTCCACTCGTCTAGTTCATTGATCCGAAGCTTTCGTTCCTCATGAATTTCTTCTTTATTGACACGAGGTCTAGGATCTGGCATCTGCGAAAGAGTTTAAAGAAACGACAAGTTAATAAGAAACTTTTTTAGAGGTTTAAGAAATTTATCGAATTATTCCTCTGTGTGGTCTTTCTTTATCGCTTTGGGGTATGGCATATGAGCTTGGTACTCTGTAATTACCGGGTTTGGTAAATCATGGCTTACCTCAACCTTACCTTCACTTACTACAGGCTCTTGCCTTGGGTCAGATTCTACTAACCTTTCACTATCATGAGCTGTTACAGCTTGAATTTGCTCTTTTGAGTTAGTTTCAGTGTTTCTTGGTAGACGCCTTTGCGGTCATTCGGGAATTATCTTTGCGAGTTGTCCAACTGTGTTAGTAAGTTGTCCAACTGTCTTAGTGAGTTCCCCAACTTGGCTCTCGATCCCTTTAATTGATGCCTGTTGATTCTTAAGGGGGGTCTTAGTGTCTTGGAGACGGTTATCTATGGCTGCCATGAATTTTGTTAGCATCTCCTCGAGGTTCGATTCCTCTTCCTGTTGGTAAGGTGGTTGTTGAAAATTTGGAGGAAGTTCCGGTCCTTGGCTACTTTGATCATCCCACGAGAAATTTGGATGGTACCTCCAACCTGCATTATAAGTGTCATTATAAAAATTATTTTGAGGTCTAGAATAGTTACCCATATAGTGGACTTGTTCGTTCTCTATGCCATATCCATAGGGTGGGTACTCAAGATTCGCCATGCCTCCGCTTGTTTCGTACTGCATGACTGGATGTATCTTCGAAGAACACAAATCATCAAACTTTTTATTTAACATCTCTAACTAGTTTGATAGCCTGGTTATTGGGTCGAGGTTGTAGATATCGGCTGCTTTTGTTGGCTTTGTCCTCATAACTTGCCACTGATAGTTATTCAGTGCCATCTCCTCTATCTGCCAAAATCAAATAAAAGAAAATTTAGCAAAGTAAAAAAATAAAAATAAAAATAAAAATAAAAATAAAAATAATAATAATAATGGCTAAAGTAATAAAAAAGAGTTTTCTTAATATTTTAGTTCCCCGGCAACGGCGCCAAAAACTTGATCGTATGTCTGTCGAGTTTTAAAATTTATAAAGAGAATGATCGAACCTGGAAACTAACTCTGACAACGATTAAGGCAAGTGCACCACCTATCGAACAGTAGTATAGCTTAGGCAAGACCGAATTGTCGAACCTAAAGGAACTAAAAGTACTAATACTAACTTTCTTTCTATTATTTAGCCTAAGAATTAAGCGAATGGTTGTTTAATCTAAATTAATTAACTACTAAACTTAAAGACTCTAAGACAAAGAAGAATGAATTTAGGAGAATAACTTAAGGAAAAACCAATTAATTAAGACGGCACCCAAGGAAGAATCCACCTAAACTTCACTTGTTATCTAACTCTGAACCAGACGATTTATTCATTTGACTTGATCCGTAGGATTCCCTAATTTATATTAAACCCTCTCTCGAGGCGAATAACGTCTAACCTTAGGTTGATTAATTGAAATCTCTTTCTAATTAAAACCCATAGAATTGCATTAGCTCGATCTATGGACTCCCATATTAGGTTTCACCCTAATCCGACAACGCCTCGTCACCCTATCTCTAGGCGCGCGGTAAACTCCGCTTAACTATGCTAGATCTACTCTTAGGCAGGGACTTTTGCTCCTCCACCTAAGCACATCAAACTTGAATCGATATCCGCAAAATATCAACACAAGAATTAAGAACACATAATTAAGAACAAATCAAATATTTATCATATAGTTCAGTAAACGATAACAAGATTCATCTAAGTTTCATCCCCCTCAGGTATCTGAGGGTTTAGTTCATAAGAATAAAAGAAAACATCTCAGAAAGAAAAGATAAAACAAAACTTAAGAAATCCCTAAAACCCCTGAAGGAATTGAAGAGGAGATCCTCCGTCTTGAGTATGATTCCGGCTTCTTGAGATGGATCAACTGGCTATCCCTGAGTGAATCCCCACAAATCTGCCTTCTCTGGCCTAGCAAGACGCCCCTAAACGATGGCTTTGGGCCTCCCCTTTTTAGGTCATACTTAAGGTGTATTTATAGGCTTTTGAAATAGGTTTCTTTGCCCCTAAGTATCCTTTTTCGAATGAAATTGCTCTTCTCCACGGCAGAGGCACGGCCATGGCACATGCCCGTGTTAATCGTGGTCAGGCCGTGTTCGGACTTCTAATGAGGACACGCCCGTGTAGATTGATATCAGGCCGTGTTCTAGTATATTGAGGAGGCACAGCCGTGTGAGCTTTAGTCCAGGTCGTGTCGATTTCATCCTTGGCCCATTTTGGTCCGTTTTGAGCCCTTTTCTCGTTCTTTTTATTCTTGGGTGCTTTCCTGAGTATAAGACATGAAAAGAAAGGATTAAGAGCACCTTTTTACATAAATCAAGGGATAATTCATCCAAAAGTATGCTAAATGTGGCCCTAAAATGTGTTACTATTTTTGTTTATCAATGAACGATATGTTAGAGGGGTCGGTCTGGATGACAATTGTAACACCCTAAAAAAATTGAGTATCATCTTGTTACTTATGTTAGCTCGAGTATGATTATTATTATGTGCTTAGTATAGTTTTATGAAGGCTTGGAATCATTAGCTAAGCTAGAATGATTTCTAGTATTGAAAATATAGTGAAGTGGATTAGATGAACTTGACACTTAAGTTAATTTAAGTGTTAAATTCTAACACAAGAGGAGTTAGTGGCATAGTGGATAAGGCGCATGAAAGGTTGCTTGAGGGAAGTGGTTCGAGTAACATGGAAGGCATATTAAGGATTTTATTTTTTTTATGCATCCTAGCATTAAGTGTCGGTCAACTATTCATATGGATAAGATGGACAATTTTCTTTTTATGGCAAGAAGACTTAAGGTTATGGTAAGCATGAAATAAGGGATAGAATTGCTAGATTTTGGGGATAAAATTTCTTCAACTTTGGGAATGTAGAGGATTTCAAGGCTTGGCTTAAGGGTGTTGTTTTGGAAACTCTCCTATGGCCATTAGTGCATGAATGTGGACGGCATGTGTGGCTAGGGGGTGGCCGAATGTTGATAGGAAGTTTGAGGGGGAATAGTTGGCCAACTTTAGCATTTTGTGCATCATTTGGCATTTTTCTCTTCCTCTCCAAAAACTCCCTCTTTGGCCAAATGTATCTTAGGCATTTTGGTGCAATTTTGCTTTTGATTTAGCTCTCATTTGTGTTTGAACCAAAATCTAAATTCTTCCTCTCATTTCCCTTTTGAAACCGAAACCACAATTTGCATTTTTGTGCACTTTTCTTTTCGGCAAACTAGGTGTTTGGCCGAACCTCTTTCTCCCATCTCTCTCTTTTCTTTCTTTTGATACTTGCTCAAAAACCACATTTCCTTTTTCACTTCCTCTTGGCCGAATCTTCCTCCTTCCCAAATCCCATCTCTTTCATTTTT
Organism: Gossypium sturtianum; assembly: GCA_025698515.1. Classification (NCBI taxonomy): domain Eukaryota; kingdom Viridiplantae; phylum Streptophyta; class Magnoliopsida; order Malvales; family Malvaceae; genus Gossypium; species Gossypium sturtianum. Next base: position 9,496,009 of record CM046948.1, read on the forward strand.
TTTCAAAGTTAGAAACATCCATTACCATTCTATTTTCATTTTCTATTTTCTTCTTTCTTCCATTTTCGAATCATCCTTCTCCTATTTCACTTTCACTTTTATTTTTCCTTTCTTTTTACTCCACCATAGCCGAATCTTCTTTCTCTCTTTTGGTGTTATATTGGCCGAATATCATCAAGGGTAGATAATCTTTGGGTTTTCTTCAATCGGTTTTGGAAGATAGGTAAGTGTTCATGGCCGTATTTCCGTTATTTCCTTCTCCTTTCTAAGTCATTTTCTTGTGGACAAAGGCCGAATCCTTGGGCATTTGTTTGCAAGGTTCTAACCATTATTTAGGAACCGACTTTTTTCCTTTAGGCTCTTTGGGACGTTGGAAGCAATCGATCTAAGCCATTCCATTAGCAATCGAAGTTGGTAAGTCAAGTGGTAAGATTCATGTCGATTCATTATTCTTTTTGAGGATAAAGACTAAGGCTATTGGGATTAAGATGTGATGTTGGCGAATGGATTTTTGCTTATAGTTTTGTGGTATGGCCGAATGTAGGACAAGGTGATCTAGTGCGGTAGATCGGATCTTCGGAAGCTAGTATTTGCGTTAGTTAAAGGTGTGTACCTTACACACTTTATAATTCGGTATATATATATATATGTGTGTGTTAATAACTATTCATGTTGTTAAAGCCGAAAACTATGAGATCTTGAAATGATACCTTGATGGGTATGAGCAAGGATACGAGTAAGTCCGTTTCAATATGATGTTGATATATGTTGTTAATACCACGATCTACGATATATATTGGTTATATGTTTATATCAAAGTATAATGACATGATTTGTTATCTATTGCATTGGTATGGGCGATATGAGAGGAGGGGGAAGATTTATATCCGTGTCTTTGGGGCACCAGAGGTTTGGCACCTCCAGTGGTTTGGTACCACATATTTTGTGTCATTGGGACACCAGAGGTTTTGCACCTCATAGCGACTCGTCCCAATGGTTTCACACCACCGTGGGTTGGCCCCACATTTGATGTATTGGGATCGTCGCCAGTGATTTGGTATCACACGTGGGTTGGCCCCACAACATGATTATTCGTGACTTGGGTCACCAAAGATTTGGCATCACATTATTGGATATCGTGACTTTGGGTCACCAATGGTTTTGGCACCACCAAAGTGGTTTGGTACCACACGGGGTAGAAAAGGAGTTTTGGATGGCTAGGCTGGGTGCATTATATATATATATATATTGCTTGGTTATAATTTGTGTAAGTATATGGCAATTACCCGGAGAGGGATTATGCACTGAGTCTTGGTGACTCACCCTCTCCTTATTTTTTTTTTCAGTGATTCAGTAAAATCGAGGATGAGGAGCCGGATGAACTCGAGGAGGCCATGCAATAAAATTTGGTTTTACATGAACTTCCATTTAGGTACTTTATTTTAATTGTTTTCATCTTTTTATGGATTTGTAATAAGGCCTCTTTAATTATATTTTTGGATTATTTATATGCTTTGGATTTGTTTTAAATATGGCTTATAAATTACATGGTTGATATAATAATTTGAGCACCAAGTTTTCTAAACTACTAAACGCGATGGTTTTTAAAACGTTACCATCGGGTAACATAAATCAATTGATAGTATTTAACAACTTAAGTATTTTTGATAACTCATACTATTTTCCAAAACTCCAGTTTCCAAATTTCTATTAGATACGGTTTTCAACCTAATCGCTTTAGTTTCTTTTCAATTTATAAAAGGTTTACAAATCTAAGCTGCAACTAAGTTTTAAAGATTTATTTTCGATTTCAAAGTAAATTATCGCTTTTAATTTATTATACACCGATTTCTACGAACTTAGAACAACAAAGAGTTTTTCACTAAAATTTAATCGGTAACTCGTTTTTCCTCAAAACGTTTTCCCCTGTGAATACCAAATTCGGTCGTGGCGTATTGACCGGGTTTGGGGTGTTACAAATTGGTATCAGAGCCAAGTTCAAAAACTCGACTGTGGGCCCGAGGCCCAAAATGATTTAAAGTATGGTCTTAAAATGTTTTGTTTAAAATTATATGGTTGGAAAGGCATGGCACCGAGTCTCCGGCACCGATCCGCCTGGGTAAGTATCTCAAACTGTTGCTTTTGATGATATGATTATAATGATGATGGCATGACTGGTTAGTAGTAGAAACTACTTTAGAGACCCAAACTATAGGTTGAATGTACTCGCGAAACAACTTCTTATTAAAATTATTCATAAAACTGTGTTTTAAAGAAAGTGGAATAATGACTAATGCATAACGCTTTTAAATCGAGATAAGTCGAGACTTTAGACATGAGTACTCGAGGTCGGGGTCGTATTACTCGTGGACGTGGTCGGGTAGGATGGTCGTATGCGAGCCGGTGAGGTCCGGTCAAGGATCCGAAAATGAGGTACCACTATCCCCACCACCAGCGGTTGGAGTTGAGCATCGAGGATCAAGCGGGGATGACGTAGTGTCTCGTGCGATCTTGCGAGTTCTTGAGAGGTAGCCGGAATAGGTGGAGGCACGAGAATTCGTAAATCCGTGATCGGCGACTTTGAGCCAATGGAGCCGAGGTATTTCGAGGTGTTTCGTGTGGCTCCCGAAGACGCGCATTATTGGTTAGAGGCGACGGAACGAATCATGGATGACTTGGATCCGAGTCTTGAGGAAAAGCCAAAAGGGATAGTGTCGCTTCTTCGGGATGAGTCATATCGGTGGTGGCTCACGGTGCGAGAATAGTCTTTGCGGCGGAGGATCTCACTTGGGATTATTTTAAGGCGTATGTATCGGAAGAAATATGTTGGGTCTAGTTACATTGATGCACAGCGTAAGGCATTTACGAGTTTGGTCCAGGAAGTAAGTCCGTGACGAATATGAGGCGAAATTTTTAAGATTGAGCCAGGTATCTTTGGAGGTATCGTGGCTTCGAACACACAGCGATGTATCCGGTTCAAGATGGATTGAGGGACGAGCCGAGATTGCTGATTGCTCCACATCGGAGCGAGAGTTTGCTTTGCGCTAGTTGAAAAGACTAAGATAGTTTGAAGGGATAAAGGAATCAGTAAGGCGCGAGGCACGACAAGAATAAACATAAGAGAGGTTTTGGATCATCCGGGTCACCGATAATTCTCGAGAAGAGGTTAGCGAGTGGGCGAATCAATCTGGGAGGCTTGTTACGCGCTAATCGGGGACCAAAGACAAAGGTGTAACCGGCGTGGGAAATCTCATTGGGGCGAATGTTGGACCGGAGGGAAAGGATGTTTTGAGTGTGGCTCATTTGGATCATCGTGTGAGGGATTGTCCACGTAAGCTAGTCGAGAATCGATCGAGGGTCAAGGTCGTGCTCGGGCCTCGAAATGAGGACCGCCACCGCAGAGGTCGTGGTAATGGTAGAGGAGGTAATGGTTCGAGTCGAGGCCGCGGAGCATCTGGCGGAGAGTGCTGGCAACACCGAGGCAAGACACCTGGTTTGGTGTATCAATGAGAGATCGTCGAGAGGAGGGCAATGCACCTGGACGTTATAACCGGTACATTCTTAATCTTTGGTGTACCATATACGGCTTTGATAGATGTGGGTTCGACACATTTGTATGTTGCTAGTAGCATAGTAGAGACTATGAATCTAGACTCGAGACTACTTCTAGGAAGATGATGATGACTTAGCCCTCCAGGTCACTCTGTAGAAGTAAATAAGTCAGATATAGAGATGTACCCCTAGAACTCCAAGGGGTAATGTTTGTAGGCGATCTGATGGAACTGCCGTTTGAGGAGTTCGATCTGATTCTTGGGATGGACCGGGTTGGTCAAGTATCAAGCAAGTTTGGATTGTTGCTAAACGCATGGTTTTGAAGGCACCGAGGGCAAAGAGGTGGTTATGATAGGTAATAGAAGAGATTATCTATCCAACGTGGTATCTGCGTTGAAAGTCGTGAAGTTGGTCGGGAAGAGGTGTGAGGCATTTGTGGTTCATGTGTGTGCGTTGGAGGCTAAGGAGTCTCTTGTGGGAATGTCCGAACGGTAAAGGAATATGTTGACGTATTTCGGAAAGAACTTCCGGATTGCCTCCGGATCGTGAAGTTGAATTTAGTATAGATCACATTGCAGCATCAGCTGCGCGGTGTCTATTGCTCCGTATAGGATGGCACCGAAGGAATTAGGGAATTGAAGGCTCAAATTCAAGAGTTGTTGGACCGAGGTTTTATCCGACCAAGTGTTTCGCCTTGGGGAGCAACGGTACTTTTTTGTCAAGAAGAAGGATGGATCGATGCGGATGTGTATAGACTATCGCCGATTGAATAAGTGACGATAAAAACAAGTATCCTTTGCCGAGGATAGATGACTTGGTTGATCGGCTTAAAGAGGCAAATGGTTTTCTCAAGATTGATTTAAGGTCCGGATATCATCACCAAAGGTGAAAGAGGTGATATCCATAAGACGACATTTCGCGCACTTCGGTATGGGCACTCACGAGTTTACGTAATGCCGTTTGGGTTGACTAACGCGCGCCGCGGCATTCATGGACATGATGAATCGGGTATTCCAAAGATTTTGGACCGGTTTGTTGTGGTATTTATAGATGATATTTTGGTATACTCCAAGTCGGAGGAGGAGCATGATGCGCATTTGCGAGTAGTGTTGCGATTTTGAGGAAAAGCACTCTATGCAAATTTTAGTAAGTCGAGTTTTGGCTTAGGAGGTGACTTTCTTGGGTCACGTAGTATCACCGAGGGATTAGAGTGGATCCTCGAAAGATTGAGGCGATGTTGGATTGGAAGCCGCCTAAGTCGGTGGTGAGATTCGGAGTTTCCTAGGTCCAGCGGGTATTACCAAGATTTGTGGAAGGATTTTCTTTGATAGCAAAGACCTATGACTAAGTTATTGAGGAAAGGAATTCCATTTGTGTGGACCGAGAAGCGACAAGGAAGTTTTGACAAGTTGAAGAAGATTCGACCAAGCTCGGTTTGATTCAACTTTGAGGCGAGCAAGGAATTCACGGTTTCTTGTGATGCATCACATACCGGTTTGGGATGTGTCTTGATCTGAGAAGGGAAGGTAGTGGCTTATGCATCTCGACGATTGAGACCACATGAAGTTAACTATCCAACGCATGACTTGGAATTAGCTGCGATGGTTTTTGCTTTGAAGATATGGAGACACTATTTGTATGGAGAGAAGTCGATAGTCTACACGGATCACAAGAGTCTTAAGTATCTTTTAACTCGTAAGGATTTGAACTTGAGGCGGCGTAGATGGATAGAGTTGTTGAAGGACTACGATCGTTCGATTGAGTATCATCCGGGCAAGGCTAACGTGGTGGCGACGCGTTGAGCCGAAAGGTTGTATCGGACCTAAGATCGATGTTTGCTCATCTTAGCTTATATGATGATGGGAGTCTTTTGGTTGAATTGCAAGTCAAGCCGACTTGGTTAGAAGCAGATCAAGGAGAAACAGATTAGAGGATGATGGTTTGAATGATCGGAGGTTACAGTTCGTAATGGTGGTTTAGAGGATTATAGTTTGTCCAAGGATGGAGTATTGTGTTTTAAAGGAAGAGCTTGTATGCCAAAGGATGTTGAGTTGAGGCAAAGGATTCTTCGACGCACATAGCAGCCCATACGCTATGCATCCCGGAGGTAGCAAGATGTATCGGGATTTAAGAGAGCGCTTTTGGTGGCAGTGTGCAGGCGTGAGAATAACGGAGTTTGTGGGTAAATGTCCGACGTGCAAGCCAGTCAAGGCGGAACATCGATTCTTTATGCAGGTTACTTCGCATTGAAGATTCCACGATGGAAGTGGGAAAGGATCACTATGGACTTTGTTAGTGGATTACCCCTTACACCAAGTAAGAAAGACTCGGTTTGGGTGATTGTGGATCGTCGACTAAGTTAGCTCATTTTATTCCGGTAAGGGTGGATTACTCGCCTGAGAAGTTAGCTAAGTTGTATGTGGCGGAGATAGTAAGGTTGCACGGTGTACAAAGTTGTGTCGATCATCTCGATGCAGATCCTAGATTTAGTCGAGGTTTTGGAGAGCGTTACATCGGGCTTTGGGTGCGCGGTTGGATTTTAGTACCGCATTTCATCCACGATCGACGGCGATCGGAGAGAGTTATCTGATTTTAGAGGATATGTTGAGAGGTTGTGTATTGGACTTGAGAGGTAGGAAGAGTTTTACCATTAGCGAGTTCGCATACAACAATAGTTATCGAGCAAGCATTAAGATGGCACCATATGAGGCGTTGTATGGTAGGAGGTGTCGCACACCTACATCTTTGGACCGAGTTGAGTGAGCGTCAAATGTTAGGACGAGTTGGTTGCGAAAACCGAAGATAAGGTGAAGTTGATTCAAGCTCGGTTGAAGGAAGCTTGGATAGGCGAAGTCATATGCCGATCTCAAGCGGAGGGATATAGAATTTTCCGTGGGTGACAAAGTTTTTCCGAAAGTCTCGCCATGGAAGAAAGTGTTAAGATTTGGGAGAAAAGGCAAGTTAAATCCAAGGTTTATTGGGCGTATAAGGTGTTGAGACGAGTGGGACCAGAGCCTATCACTCGAGTTGCCATCGAGTGAGTCGATTCACGATGTGTTCCATGTCTCCATGCTTAGACGCTATCGTTCGATCCATCGCATGTTGTGGCGATGAGAGAAATAGAGGTGAGTCCAGATCGACGGTAGAAGAAGAACTCATGCGATTCTAGACCGAGATGTGAAAGTTTTGCGTAGGAAGTCAGTTCCTTTAGTGAAGGTTTTATGGCGGAACCATGGCGTAGAAGAAGCTACGTGGGAACCGGAGGATGCGATGAGGTAGCAGTACCCTCAACTCTTTTGAGCGGTAATTTCGAGGACGAAATTTTCTTAAGGGGGTAGAATTGTAACATCCTAAAAAAATTGAGTATCATCTTGTTACTTGTGTTAGCTCGAGTATGATTATTATTATGTGCTTAGTATAGTTTTATGAAGGCTTGGAATTATTAGCTAAGCTAGAATGATTTCTAGTATTGAAAATATAGTGAAGTGGATTAGATGAACTTGACACTTAAGTTAATTTAAGTGTTAAATTCTAACACAAGAGGAGTTAGTGGCATAGTGGATAAGGCGCATGAAAGGTTGCTTGAGGAAGTGGTTCGAGTAGCATGGAAGGCATATTAAGGATTTTATTTTTTTTATGCATCCTAGCATTAAGTGTCGGTCAACTATTCATATGGATAAGATGGACAATTTTCTTTTTATGGCAAGAAGACTTAAGGTTATGGTAAGCATGAAATAAGGGATAGAATTGCTAGATTTTGGGGATAAAATTTCTTCAACTTTGGGAATGTAGAGGATTTCAAGGCTTGGCTTAAGGGTGTTGTTTTGGAAACTCTCCTATGGCCATTAGTGCATGAATATGGACGGCATGTGTGGCTAGGGGGGTGGCCGAATGTTGATAGGAAGTTTGGGGGAATAGTTGGCCAACTTTAGCATTTTGTGCATCATTTGGCATTTTCTCTTCCTCTCCAAAAACTCCCTCTTTGGCCGAATGTATCTTAGGCATTTTGGTGCAATTTTGCTTTTGCTTTAGCTCTCATTTGTGTTTGAACCAAAATCTAAATTCTTCCTCTCATTTCCCTTTTGAAACCAAAAACCACAATTTGCATTTTGTGCACTTTTCTTTTAAGCAAACTAGGTGTTTGGCCGAACCTCTTTCTCCCATCTCTCTCTTTTCTTTCTTTTGATACTTGCTCAAAAATCACATTTCCTTTTCACTTCCTCTTGGCCGAATCTTCCTCCTTCCCAAATCCCATCTCTTTCATTTTTTTTTCAAAGTTAGAAACATCCATTACCATTCTATTTTCATTTTCTATTTTCTTCTTTCTTCCATTTTCGAATCATCCTTCTCCTATTTCACTTTTACTTTTATTTTTCCTTTCTTTTTACTCCACCATAGCCGAATCTTCTTTCTCTCTTTTGGTGTTATATTGGCCGAATATCATCAAGGGTAGATAATCTTTGGGTTTTCTTCAATCGGTTTTGGAAGATAGGTAAGTGTTCATGGCCGTATTTCCATTATTTCCTTCTCCTTTCTAAGTCGTTTTCTTGTGGACAAAGGCTGAATCCTTGGGCATTTGTTTGCAAGGTTCTAACCATTATTTAGGAACCGATTTTTTTCCTTTAGGCTCTTTGGGACGTTGGAAGCAATCGATCTAAGCCATTCCATTAGCAATCGAAGTTGGTAAGTCAAGTGGTAAGATTCATGTCGATTCATTATTCTTTTTGAGGATAAAGACTAAGGCTATTGGGATTAAGATGTGATGTTGGCCGAATGGATTTTTGCTTATAGTTTTGTGGTATGGCCGAATGTAGGACAAGGTGATCTAGTGCGGTAGATCGGATCTTCGGAAGCTAGTATTTGCGTTAGTGAAAGGTGTGTACCTTACACACTTTATAATTCGGTATATATATATATGTGTGTGTGTGTTAATAACTATTCATGTTGTTAAAGCCGAAAACTATGAGATCTTGAAATGATACCTTGATGGGTATGAGCAAGGATACGGGTAAGTCCGTTTCAATATGATGTTGATATATGTTGTTAATATCACGATCTACGATATATATTGGTTATATGTTTATATCAAAGTATAATGACATGATTTGTTATCTATTGCATTGGTATGGGCGATATGAAAGGAGGGGGAAGATTGATATCCGTGTCTTTGGGACACCAGAGGTTTGGCACCTCCAAAGGTTTGGTACCACATATTTCGTGTCTTTGGGACACCGAGGTTTGGCACCTCATAGCGACTCGTCCCGGTGGTTTCACACCACCGTGGGTTGTCCCCACATTTGATGTATTGGGATCGTCGCGGTGATTTGGTATCACACGTGGGTTGGCCCCACAACATGATTATTCGTGACTTGGGTCACCAAAGTGATTTGGCATCACATTATTGGATATCGTGACTTTGGGTCACCAAAGGTTTTGGTACCACACTGGGTAGAAAAGGAGTTTTGGATGGCTAGGTTGGGTGCATTATATATATATATTGCTTGGTTATAATTTGTGTAAGTATGTGGCATTTACCCGAGAGGGATTATGCACTTTGAGTCTTGGTGACTCACCTTCTCCTTATTTTTTTTCGTGATTCGTTCGTAAAATCGCGGATGAGGAGCCGGATGAACTCGAGGAGGCCATGCAATAAAATTTGGTTTTACATGAACTTCCATTTGGGTACTTTATTTTAATTGCTTTTCATCTTTTTATGGATTTGTAATAAGGCCTCTTTAATTATATTTTTGGATTATTTATATGCTTTGGATTTGTTTTAAATATGGCTTATAAATTACATGGTTGATATAATAATTTGAGCACCAAGTTTTCTAAACTACTAAACGCGATGGTTTTTTAAAACGTTACCATCGGGTAACATAAATCAATTGATAGTATTTAACAACTTAAGTATTTTTGATAACTCATACTATTTTCCAAAACTCCAGTTTCCAAATTTCTATTAGATGCGGTTTTCAACCTAATCGCTTTAGTTTCTTTTCAATTTATAAAAGGTTTACAAATCTAAGTCAGTAACTAAGTTTTAAAGATTTATTTTCGGATTTCAAAGTAAATTATCGCTTTTAATTTATTATACACCGATTTCTACGAACTTAGAACAACAAAGAGTTTTTCACTAAAATTTAATCAGTAACTCGTTTTTCCTCAAAACGTTTTCCCCTGTGACATACCAAATTCGGTCGTGGCGTATTGACTGGGTTTGGGGTGTTACAATGATCCTGCGCTAGATTAAGAAATTGGGTAGCTCGTGGAGGATTATAAAGGATATAATAGTAATAATTAAAACTATACTAATTAAAGAATTAAAGAAAAGCAAGCTAAAGTGAAGAAAAATAAAAATTGAAATAAAATTAAAAGAAAAGATGGATGGACCGTAGAGTCCTTATTGTTGGCTATGATTTCTAAGGCTGGGGATAAGGTGGTGGTAGTGGTGTGATTCTCTAGTAGCCTTTAGAACCTAAAACCAAGAAACTAAGATAAAATAAACTAGATTAAGCATAATAGTGTTAAAGAGAAGGAAAATAAAGGAGAAGATAAAAATAAAAGGACAGATAATTGGTCTTAAAGACCCTTGGCTTGGCGAGTGATTGAAGCGGCCGGCATGAACTTATATAAATTGGTCTCCCTTTGAGGAGATTTTTCTTGGCTTCTTCCGCTTCTTTGGCATTGTTTTGGTGTAGCTCAAGGGTATAGAGAAAAGGAGTAGGAAAAAAAAATGAAAAGTTGAAAGTTTAAAGTTAGTAGGAGAAGAGGGAAGGGAGGGGGGTTAAATAGATTTTTAAACCTGGTACAATCCCACGCCTGTGCTCCTTAGGCGTGTCGATTCACACAGCCGCCTCGCACGGCCGTGTGTCTAGGTGTGTTGATTCACCCATGCCCGTTTTACAGATTGCCAGGCCCGTTGGTGATAAGTCAGTGTCGTCCACGGCCGCTGTAACATCCCAAAATAGGGGTTATTTGTGATTGAATTATTTTTCTTGTATTTGAATTTCTGTGATATTATTCGTGATGATATAAGGCTTAATTAGGGGTCTTGAGTAAGCTCGGTTTAGTAGAATAATTCTTAGTAAGGCTTATTTAAAGAAGAGGATTAAATGAGCTTAGCACTTAAGTTAATTTAAGTAGCAATAAGTGACACAAGATGAGTGCATGGCAAGTTGGTAATGGCGCATGGAGTTTAACTTGAGGGGAGAGGTTCGAATCCCTTAAATAGCATTGGGACAACTTTTATTTTTGCTTTGGTATGGTAAGTGTCGGCCAAGGATAATTAAGATAAGGGTTGACCATGTTAATTTTTGGTTAGTAGACTATAGGTTTAAGGCAAGTGTTAACATATGGAAGGGAATCAAGTAATTAAGGAAAATATGGAGACATGGGGCTAGTATCAAGGATTATGTTTTGGAAACAAAATCATGGCCTTTATGCCATGAACTTGGACGGCAATGTGGCTAAGGGGGATTTGGCCGAATATGCTAGTGTTGGTAAGGCTTGGGAAGAATTTTTGGTCATTTCTTTCATTTGGTGCAAAAGTACAAAACAATTCTCTCTCAAACTCTTTTCTTGTTAGCCGAATTTCACCTTTTGATAAGCCTAATACTTTTTGACCATTTGGTCATTTTTGGCTCATTTTCTATTTCTCCTTTTCATTCTCTCAAAACTGAAACTTGAGTATTTTCTTCAACCATTGCCAAACACTTATCTCTTTTGTCCATTTTCTTCTTTCTTTCTTAGCCGAATCTCCTATACCATAATATTCTATCTATTTCTTTCTTTTCTCTTCTCAAAAGCACTTAGCCAAAACTATTAGTTCACTTTCTTACTTCATCTTTTTCCATACAAGTTGAACCTTGGTTGATTGTGTTGAGCAAATCATAGCCGAATCCACTCTCTTGGGTATACCAGAATTTTCTTCTCCTATCTTGATCAACTTTGGCGAATTTTGAAGGTAAGATAGTTATCATCGGGACTTCTCTAGAAATCGGTTTTGTAAAGTGGTAAGGGATTATTTCAAAGGATTACTCTTTTAAGTTTTCGTTTAAGCCAAGGCTAATAAACCTTATTGATGATGGTTGATTGTAGGGAAGTGAGGCCGATTCTTTTAGGAGTGTGTTGGATAAGTGTTCAAGGCTTTGGGTAAGATTTTAGGTTCACAAGGAACCTTTCTCAATTATTTTGGTTTGGCCGAATAGGCCATGGTTCTAATATTCATTTTTGGCCGAATATAGGGGCAAGAATACTTGTGTGGCCGATTTGTCTATTCGGGATTTAGAACTCTTTTTGGTGCAGTGTGTATACATACACATCTTATAACTTTTTAATATGCTAAGTGTTATTTTATGCCTAAACGTTTTGTGTAGACATGGATGAAATACCTTCATGGTATTAACAAGGATTTGGGTAAGTTCCTATTACTATGTGATTATTATTTGATGCTTTTGGGAAGCATGACACATTTGGTATGTGTATTATTTGATATATGGCTTATGATAAATCGATTGGATGTTGTTAAATAAATCTATCAACATGATTTGTGGTACATGCATAAAAATGATTGTTATGGGTTGATGAGAGGAGGGGGCAGTGATATTCGTGTCGACGGACACCAGTGTTTTGGTAACACATCGTGACTACGGTCACCGAGAGGTTTGGTACCTCCGGAGGTTTGGCACCTCATAGCGACTTGTCCCTGTGGTTAATACCACCGTGGGTTGGCCCCACTTTGAGATATGGGATTGTCTGCCAGTGATTTGGTATCACACGATGGGTTGGCCCCATCATCTATTTGTGACTTCGGTCACCAGTGTTTTGGTAACACAATTGTGTCTTCTGGACACGGAGATTTGGTATCTCCAAAGGATTTGGTATCACATTTGTGACTATACGTCACCGGTGGTTTGGCACCACCGGTGGTTTGGTACCACAAGGGGTAGAAAAAGGCGTATGGATGGTTAGGTTGGGTGCATTTAAACTTATGCATGTTAATTGGTTATAATTTGTGTATGTTATTACATTAAATCGGGGAAGGGTTACACATTGAGTCTTGGTGACTCACCTTCTCCTTTAATTTTTCAGTGACTCGTAGATCGCGGATGAGGAGCCGGATGGACTCGAGGTGGCCATGCGAAGGAGAGATTTTTAATAAATGAATTTTGGATTTTATCTATTTTTCTGTTGGGTTTATGTTGCTTAATTGTAATAAGGCCTCCTAGGATTATTTTATTATTGCTGCATGTTTTGAATGTTTTGTTTAAACTATTTGATGATGTTAAAACGGATGCACATGTTTTCTCAAATTAAACGCAAAATGTTTTTAAAGTACCATCGGGTACATTTGAAACTGTAACAACCTAACTTAGTATATTTTTAAATGACATTAAGTAATGCTTTCTTCATAACACCTCAATTGTTTTAAATCAAAACAATATCTTTTATCAAAATTTAAAACGACTTAACAAGGGATTTTCAAAGGTTTTTCCTCCGTAGCATACCAAATTCGGTCGTAATGTTTGGGCTGGGTTTGGGGTGTTACAAAAATTGGTATCAGAGCCCAGTTCAAAGCTTGGCTGTGGGGGCCCAAGGCCCAAAAATGTTTTGGTGGGTCTATTTGAAATATTATGGTTTTGAATAAGCATGGCACTTTGAGTCTCCACCCGATCCGCCTGTAAGTACCACTAACATTTTGTATGAATTATTTACTGTAGAAGGGTAGGAAGCATGGGACGTAGATAGTGATAGTATTTTAAACTTTAGGACTAGTTTACTCCAAACAAAGACATAAGACTTTAAGAGCCTAATTAAACCAACCTACGACCAAGTCGCCGAGTTAGGGTGTGTGGTAACCTTGGTGCGCATGTCTAGGACTGGATCCGGAAGAGCTTGGTACTTAAGCGGTCCTTGTGACTCACCTCCTCTTCGCGGGATTCCTACCTGTGCGTAGCTTCTGTTCACCCTAACCAAGAGGACTCGGTCATAGGCAAAATCCTAAATAAAACCCGAAAGGGATTAGCCATGTTTTAAGGAAAACTTCTTGGTTTAAAATCATTAAATTATTTTTAGATGGTAGGACAAATTTATCTTCAAAATTTTCAAAATATTCTTGATTGACAAAATTACAAAAATACCCTTTAGGAAAAAAAATGACGAAAATACCCCAGGTTAGAAATCGACAAGAATGCCCAAGAGTGCATAGGTATGAAAGGTATAGGGAATGGATGTATTATTCATGTAAACCAAGATAGAAGACTTAAAACCTTGTTTGATCGAAAGAATCTCTATTAAACTCTTTTCATAAAATTTCTTCGCGGATAATCAAGTGAAACATGTACTAATTCATAAAAATTTCCTAATCGATTAAAGCGCGATAGTTAGAATGAGCTTTAGAGGACGTGGCCGGCGTGGGCGTGGAAGGGGTAGGATGGCCGTGACGAACTGTCGGGTCGGGTCAAGGATCCGAGAATGAGATACCGCCACCACCACCCCCAACCTTTGGAGTGAAGAGCAGATCGGGGATCGGGTGGCGACGCCAGTGTCACAAGCGATGCTACGGGTTCTGGAAAGGGTAGCTGGAATTGGTGGAAGTGGAGGAGCTCGGAAGTCGGTTCTGAGAGACTTCGAGCTAACGGAGCTGAATTTTTCCGAGGTGTGTGCAGTGTAGCGCCCAATACTGGTGAGTATTGGTGGAATCGACCGAAAGAATCATGGATGAGATAGATTTGACAAATGAGGAGAAACCGAAGGAGCGGTGTCGCTTCTCAAGGATGAGTCATATCGATGGTGGCTCACGGTCCGAGATGGTGCTACGGCAGATGATCTCACTTGGGAGTACTTCAAAGTGCATATCGGAAGAAGTATGTTGGATCAAGCTACATTGACGCTCAAAGGAAAGCTTTTCCGGGTTAGTGCAAGGGAATAAGTCTGTCTCGAGTATGAAGCGGAATTCCTAAGGTCGAGTCGTTATGCTCGGGGAATAGTGGCATCGGAACATGATCGTTGTGTTCGCTTTTGAAGACGGACTTAGAGACGAGTTAAAGTCACTGATTGCTCCACAAAGATGAAGAACGTGAGTTTGCCGTCTTGGTGGAGAAGGCCAAGGTAGCCAAGGAATCAAGGAGTCCGCGAGGCAAAGTTATGATAGGAGCAAGTCAAGAGAGGCTTTGGATCGTGCCGGTCGGTGGTAATGTTCGAAAAAGATTTAGGCAGAGTGGGTCAAATCGGCGAGGAGGTCCACAACTAATCAAAGACCGCCCGGTGTAACCGCTGTGGAAAGTTTCATTGGGGTGAATGTTGGACCGGAGGGAAAGGATGTTTCGAGTGTGGTTCGCTAGAACATCGTGTGAGGGACTCGTCCGTAAGCAAGCTAGGAATCGATCAAGGTCAAGGTCGTGCCTGGTTCGAGAAAGGAGGGACCAGCACCGCAGAGGTCGTGGTTATGGTAGAGGTGGTTATGGCTCTAGTGGAGGTCGCGGAGCGGTGGCGCGGTATTGGCAACACGGAGGCTAGGCGCCTGGTTTGGTGTATCTTCGCGAGGCGTCGTGAGAAAGGAGACGCACCGGACGTCATAATCGATGCGTTTTTAATTTTTGGTGTTCCATATACTGCCTTGATAGATGTGGGTTCGACGCACTCTTACGTTGCTAGTAGTATAGTTGAGACCATGAGTTTAGTTCCCGAGACTGCTTCTAAGAGGATGACTGTACTTAGTCCTTTAGGTCACTCTGTAGAAGTAGATAAGCTGTATAGAGATATACCCCTAGAACTCCAAGGGGTAGTGTTTGTAGTGATCCGATGGAACTGCCGTTTGAGGAGTTTGATCGATTCTTGGGATGGACCGGTTGGTCAAGTACCAAGCAAGTTTGGATTGTGCCGCTAAGCGCATGGTTTTGAAGACGGTTGAAGGTGAAGAAGTGGTCATGATAGGTAATAGGAGAGATTATCTATCCAACGTGGTATCTGCGTTGAAAGCAGTAAAGATGGTCAGGAAGGGCTGTGAGGCGTTCGTAGTTCATGTGTGTGCTTTGGAAGCTAAGGAGTCTTCTGTGGGAAATGTTCAAATCGTAAAGGAATTTGCCGACGTATTTCTGAAGAACTTCCGATTGCCTCCGGATCGTGAAGTCGAATTTGGTATAGATCTGTTTTACGAAAGGCGGCGCCGGTGTCTATAGCTCCGTATAGGATGGCACGGAAGGAATTGTTGGAATTGAAGGCTCGAGATACAAGAGTTGTTGGATCGAGGTTTCATTCGACCAAGTGTTTCACCTTGGGGAGCGCCGGTACTTTTGTCAAGAAGAAGGATGGTACGATGCGGATGTGTATAGACTACCGCTTGATTGAATAAGTCGACGATTAAAAACAAGTATCCTTTGCCGAGGATAGATGACTTGTTTGATCACCAAAGGAAAAGAAAGCTGCGGTTTTCTCTAAGATTGATTTAAGGTCCGGATATCATCAATCAAGGTGAAAGAGGCTGATATCCATAAGACGGCATTTCGTACTCGGTATGGACACTACGAGTTCCTGGTGATGCCGTTTGGTTTGACTAATGCACCAGCAGCTTTCATGGACATGATGAATAGGGTATTTATTCACTTGACTTGATCCGTAGGACTCCCTAATGTACATTAGACCCTCTCTCGAAGCGAATAACGACTAACCCTAGGTTGATTAATTGAAATCTCTTTCTAATTAAAACCCCTAGAATCGCATTAACTCGATCTATGGACTCCCATATTAGGTTTCACCCTAATCCGGCAACACTTCGTCACCCTATCTCTAGGCGCGTGAACAACTCTGCTGTAATTATGCTAGATCTATGAATAGGCAGGGACTTTTGCTCCACCACCTAAGCACATCATACTTGAATCAATATCCGCGAAATATCAACACAAGAATTAAGCACACATAATTAAGAACAAATCAAGTATTTATTATATAGTTTAGAAAATAATAACAAGATTCATCTAGGTTTCATCCCCCTCAGGTATCTGAGGGTTTAGTTCATAATAATAAAGAAAAACATCTCAGAAGAAAAGATAAAACAAAATATAAGAAATCCCTAAAACCCCCTGAAGGAATTGAAGAGGAGATCCTCCGTCTTGAGTAGAATTCCGGCTTCTTGAGATGGATCAACTGGCTATCCCTTGAGAGTTTCTCCACAAATCTGACCTTTTCGGCTCGGCTCCTTGGCCTAGCTAACCGCCCTCTTCTAGGTTATACTTAGGGTCTTTATATAGGCTTTTGAAATAGGTTTCTTTGCCCCTAAGTATCCTTTTCCGAGTGAAATTACTCTCTTCCACGGCAGGGGCACGGCCATGGCACACGTTCGTCTGAATCATGGCCTGGCCGTGTTGGACTCTGTTAGTGAGGCACGGTCGTGTAGATCAACATCAGGCCGTGTTCTAGTATATTTGAGAAGGCACGGCCGTGTGGGCTTTAGTCCAGGCCGTGTCGATCTCTTCTTTGGCCCATTTTGGTCTGTTTTCATCCCGTTTCTCGTTCTTTTTATCCTTGGGTGCTTTCCTGAGTATAAAACATGAAAAGAAAGGATTAAGAGCACCTTTTTACATAAATCAAGGGATAAATCATCCAAAAGTATGCTAAATGTGGGATTAAAATATGTTACTATTTCAGTTTATCAGTAGTGTATTAGGATATCATACCTCCTAGAAAAGCTAGAAGAACCAATGAATTTGAACCATCAACGGATCCAAAACCCCCTAAATTCAATAACTTGAATATTGGGAAATATATTACTGAACTATAAGGAAAAACCTGTAACACCCCATACCCGAGTCCGAGGCTTAGACTGGATATGAGACATTACTATACTTAAACTTTAGTAAACATGCACTTACGGGCTATGAAATTTTGTTCTGAATTAAAAACTTCTCTTTGTTAGTCAAATCATACATTTCACGGGCCTACGAGGCCTTAAACACGTATCTAAGGACTTTCGAAACTTAATCAAAAAGTTTTCTTTGAAACAGGGCCACACGCCCATGTGGTTTGGGACACGCCCGTGTACCCCTTTGTCACGCCCATGTCTTCCAACCGTGGTCGACAATGACTATATTCACACGGCCTTGACACGCCCGTGGACTTAAACCGTGTGCTATTCCTTGATATACTGTCTTATTCATACGGCCTGGGGCACACGCCCATGTTCTGACCATGTGTCATACACGGCTTAAACAAACGGTCGTGGTGTTTGCCCGTGGCCTATTCTGACTTCAATAATAAAGATGCAGGGTACACACGGCCTAGACACACGCCCGTGTGTCTAACCGTGTGGGCACTTAGAGGCTATTTACCAAGCCATTTGCCACCCTGAAATAAAGATCATACTCATACTCAAATTCAATAATTCAATTAATGAAACACCCCACACCCGGCCCACGAGCCTGAACCGGATCTGGTATGTTCCTTAAGTAAACCGGTTTCAAAATTATTTGTTTCTTAGAGAAAATTTGTGTATTTTCAGGAAAATTTCGTTTTGGGTTGGGCTTAGATTAAAAACCCATTTATTTAATTTTATAAATCCAATTTAATTAAGGTGACAAAAGAATTTTTGAGTTCATTTTTAAGAAAAATAATTTTGTACTTACTTACATCCAAATTAGTTCGTGACATAATATCTAATAGTAAAGCAAAAAAAAAAATAAAGAAATTCACTTGGGTCTTATGGCCTTATTACATCAATCAAAACCCAAAAATAATAAAATTTAAGTACTTAATATAAATAATACCCCCAAATAATAAAAGTCTTTCCTTGCTATGCATGGCCACCTTTAGCTCCTGCCGACCCGGTCCATTCTCGCTCATCTCTGAAAATATTCCCCAACGAGTGAGTCAACAGACTCAATGTGTACACAAACTAACATTCAACAATTCAGGCATACATGTTCATATCAAAGACATATTCATAAAAAAATGATGCAACCCAAACCCAAGCCTATTTGTCCATCCGCTACACACCACCCGTGCACTCGCCAATCACACCGTGGGGACTACTAAGTCAACCCTCCATCCGCTACACACCATCGAAGCGATCATTTGCGATCGACGTGCTCATCGCCCATATAATTTGTGTCATTAGACACCATATTCAAATAATGTAACCGGGTTACTAAATTCGAGATAATGTAACCGAAGTTACCATATTCAAATTTTGTGACCGTAGTCACCATATTCCGCTGGTGAGACCAAGTCAACACCTTCTTCCCCTTTCACATAGATCCCGAATGCCCCAAATATTTTATGACATATATAACATACTTATTTTCTCATTCATGATACTATTCACATGTTCAAAATATATCATATTCATAATCCTATCAGAGGTAGGAAACGTGCACTGGTACTTCTTACCACATTTATGGTACTTAGCCATATTCACATTCTTATGCATATTCATATATTAAAAATAATTGCCATATGATATATCGAAAGTTAGTGTGAGTACACACCGATTTGCTTAATAGATTCCTTGAGATCCCGAAAATCCCGATCTAGGCTTTAGATCATCTGTTAATTCCTATATTCGCCCATCATATATAAACATATTAATAACCTTTTCGATTTTAAAACCAAATCCTACTAGGAATGGTATTACTAACACTTACCTTGTTTGCCGATTTGATTGATAATCAAATCCAAAGATTTGTGTTCTTCCCTTGAAATCGGCTAACCATTAAATCCATTGATTTGATTAGTCTCTGATTAAAACAAATAGATCTAGACATTTAAGAAAGAACCTTGGCGATTATAACCACTTACCTTAAGATGAGATCTCAAAAATCGGTTCCTTGCTCCCTTTAGTGATATCAAAATTCCTATAATTCATATGTTAGATCTAACATATAAAACGTAACCTTCACCAAATATATATTTATCTTACCTTAGATCCTTGATCCTTGTTTTCAACAATTGTAGAAACTCGAGAGACCCCTTGCAGATTCGGCCAAAAAACAAGAATAGGGATTAGACCCTTCTCTTTCTCGGCAACTAGCAAAGAAAAGAATTTGAATAGCTTAACCTTACCTTTAATGCCTTTAGCCGATTGCTTCCTTGCCTAGGGTCACGGGATTCGGCTATGGAGTTTTAATCAGGGATCAAAAGAAAAGGTTTTGGCTTGACAGATGAAGAAAAGAGAAGAAGAAAAGATGAAAAGAAAATTCGCAGAGAGAAGGTTTAGCTAGGGATTTTCTAGCAGAGCTTAAAACAGATGGGAGATTAACCTTAACTCTCCTCCTTTAGCCGAAATTATCGGGCCAAGAGTCCTTGACTTGGCCACCACTCTTCCTTTGTGATAATATCCTTTCTTTTATTTAAAAATAAAAGTGTTTAATCCATTATTTATCTCCTCAATAATCATATTAAAATTAATCCTATATTTATCACTTATTATTCACATATTTGTGAAAATAAAACACTTCCTTGTTCTAGAAACCAAAGGTCAGTCCACCTCAGCCTTCAGAAGCAAAAATATAACCTTCATTATTTGCTTCCCAATTGACTCGAACTCAGGCCCAACACCTTGCATGTGGCGCCATTTCTAGAGGCCCTAAGTGGCATCTTGTGCCACTTTTCCAAGCCTTGTTTGTGTGTCAAATTTTACCAACTTTTACTTTTAAGGCCCCTTGCCTTAATTTCCTATTCTAAACTTTAAAACTCATCATTTTAGGGTCATTTCCAAGTTTCCTAAAATTTTCGATCGGCTCTGTAACTTGCCATTTTTCTCACATTTCCAGGTTTCCAGAAATGTTTACTTTCCATTTTTGAAACATTTCCAAAAATGTTCAGGTTTCCAAAATGTTCAGGTTTCCAAAATGTTCAGGTTTCCAAAATGTTCATTTCCATTTCCATGCATTTCTAGGTTTCCAAAATTATCAAAAATTTATTCATAATGCTTAAGACTTGTCATTTCATACAATTAAACTGAAAATGCATAGGCCCTTTCCAGGATGTTACAATTAAACCCAACTTTCATGAATAATACTACATACTTCATTGATATCTATACACATACATACTTAGTCAACTTTGGCCAATCACATAGCCATATACAAAAGAATAATAACTTGATAGTCTATACAATGGCCCTTCTTAAAACATGTTCTCAAAATGAATGCTTCCTATACATGCCATACTTAGTAAAATAACTTGACTATACCCAAAATAGCGATTGATAGTGTGTTATGAGCTCCGACTCCAACGATCCACAAGTTAGCTTGGCGGGACTACATAGAAAGAAAGAATTAAAGACGTAAGCATTTAACTTAGTAAGTTTACATGTAAAGCATATATCAATATACTTGCTTAATATAAACCATTTGACATAACAATGGTATCATAAATTCCAGCTATAGAGCTTACTTACTCATACTGATTCTTACATGTCTCATGATACTTGCTATTCTCATACTTGTAAGGTAAACAAGGTATCTCAGATCACTTGATCACATTGATCAAAGATACTTTAATACTGAAAATCATGATCTCTAATTCATCATTCATAACATAAATAATACTCAATTTCAACTTGATAATAGCTTTGCTTACTTAGCTTTCTTGCCATCTCATTTTAACTTTACTCATTTTGCCCAATGAATTTCTGTGAATAACCGAGGATACTAAATCTCATCCCTCTTAACTTGATGCCAAAGCCATATCCTAGATACGGTCTTACATGGAATTTCTCATCTCGGTTTTGAGGCCATGTCTTTACATGGACTTATACGAAGTCTTTACTCGTGAACTGGTCAATGCCAAGCTTTGGTTGGGACTTACATGAAATTTCTTTCTCTTGATAGCTTTTCAATGCCAAGACTTGTCTTGGACTTACATGACAATTGTTCAATGCCAAGCTTTCCTTGGACTTACATGATAACTCTGTTCAATGCCAAGCTTGCCTTGGACTTACATGATAACTCTGTTCAATTCCAAGCTTGCCTTGGACTTACATGATAACTCTGTTCAATGCCAAGCTTGCCTTGGACTTACATGATAACTCTGCTTGATTGCCGATGCCATGCCTTGGCTTGGTCTTATACGGACTTTCTTATCTCATGTGGTGGATCGAGTATCCTAGGAAATTCATCTTCAGTCAGGACTTACTCATACTTAATCTCATTGATTTCTTTGTTTAACATAGGATTAAGCATTCCGTCGAAATAATGTACATTATACTAATCAATTCAATAATAGATATCATAGAGCTTAGAAATCATACAAACTTACCTCAATATACAAAATGTATGTAGATATGCAATTTAGTCCTCGACTTTGTTCTTGCCTTGGTTTCGATCCGGGCTTCGTTTTTCTTGATCTATAATCATAAATAGACCATTTAATACTCACATTGACTAAATTAACTCTTTAATCATATTTTGGCAAAATTACTATTTTGCCCCTAAACTTTCTCATATTTGCACTTTTGCCCCTAGGCTCGTAAAATGATTTTCATTCAACTTTCTTAAACTTCAAGCTTAGCTAATTCATTTTCTCTACTATAACAATCATCAATTTTCATTATTTCTAGTATGTATGACCAATTTTTATAACTATTACAAATTGGTCCATACTATCATTTTTCATGAAATTCACTAAGGAAAAGATGTTTATCTAACATCAAACTCTCATAATCTTCCATAAAAATCATTTAACATGCATGTCATTCATGGGTAGATTTTTGAACATGCACCTTAGCTCATTTTATAGCTAAAAATAGCTAATTCATAATACGAGAACTTCAAAAATACGAAGAATATTAAAAACGGGGCTAAGATGAACTTACTAGCAAGCTTGAAAAATTGAAGAACCCTAGCTATGGCTTCCTTCAAATTTTCGGCAATAAGGGGAAAAAGATGAATATATTTTTTTCATCTTTTTCCCATTTTAATCATTTAATACCTAAATGACCAAAATGCCCTTCTCTTTAAAAATTTTCAATACACTAACTCTTGTCCAATTTTGTCCAAAAATTATAATTTGGGAAAATTGCTATTTAAGGACTTCTAATTACTATTCTAAAGCTATTTCATACAAAAAGCTTCTAGAAACTCATATTTTGCAACTTTTGCAATTTAGTCCTTTTTGGACCATTCAACCTCAATTAACAAAATTGCTTTATGAAACTTTCACAATAACATGCAAACACGGCATAAACTTTAAAAACTCATAAATTCACCTCGGATTCATGGCCTCGCACCACTATTTCGACTAGGCCCTAAATCGGGCTGTTACAATTCTCCCCCTTAGGGATTTTCGTCCTCGAAAATCTTACCAGCAAAAAGGTTTGGATACTGGTTTCTCATACTCTCTTCTGGTTCCCATGTAGCTTCTTCTATTCCATGTATTTGCCACAATACTTTCACTAGGGCAATACTTTTATTTCTTAGCTGCTTGACTTTTCGAGCTAAAATCTTAACTAGTTCTTCACCATAAGTCATGTCGGGATGAATCTCTATCTCTGACGGGGTAATTACATGTGAAGGATCTGATCGGTAGCGTCGCAACATTGAAACGTGAAACACATCATGTATCTTTTCTAACTCTGACGGCAAAGCCAATCGGTAAGCTACCGGTCGGACTTTCTCAGTAATCTCGTAAGGTCCAATGAAACGTGGACTTAACTTGCCTTTCTGGCAAAATCTGAGAACTTTTCTTCATGGTGACACTTTCAAGAAAACTTTATCCCCGACTTGATACTCTATCTCTTTTCTCTTTAAGTCCGAATAGGATTTCTGTCTGTCTGATGCAGCTTTTAAACATTCTCGTTTCACTTTCACTTTCTCTTGACTTCTCTAACCAAATCACCCGTGAATTTGGTTTTTTAGATTTGTCCAAAATAAAGGCGTTCTGCACTTACGCCCATATAGAGCCTCATAAGGTGCCATCTTTAAGCTCGACTGAAAACTATTATTGTAGGCAAATTCTATCAATGGGAGAAACTTTTCCCAACTGCCTTGAAATTCTAAAATACAACATCTGAGCATATCCTCGAGTATATGAATTAACCTCTCTGACTGACCGTCAGTTTGGGGATGAAAAGCTGTGCTAAAACTCAATCTTGTACCCAAGGCTTCTTGCAGCTTCTTCCAAAATTTGGATGTGAATCTCGAATCTCTATCCGGTATAATCGATAAAGGAACTCCGTGAAGCCTTACTATTTCTGAAACATACAAGTTCACCAACTTGTCGAGTGAGTAATCCACTCGTACAGGTATAAAATGGGCTGACTTCGTGAGTCTATCAACTACAACCCATATAGCATCCTTTTTGCTTGGTGACAACGGTAAACCCGTTACAAAATCCATGGTGATACGGTCTCATTTCCACTCGGGAACCAAGATGGGCTGAAGTAAACCCGAAGGTACTTGGTGTTCAAATTTACTTGTTTGACAAATCAAGCATTTGAAACTAACTCAAAATATCTTTCTTCATTTTCGCCACCAATACTGTTGTTTCAAATCATTATACATCTTTGTACTACCCGGATGTACAGATAAACATCCGTTATGTGCTTCGTGTAATAATCTCTGAATAAGCTCCTCTTTTCTCGGTACAAAAACTCTATCTCTAAACATCAAGTATCCATCAGAATTAATCCGAAAGTCGGATTCAGCATCTGACTCGCACTGAGCTCTCTTGACTTGCAATTCGCTAACTTCTTTCTGAGCCTCAATGATCTCTTGAAGAAACATTGGTCTAGCTCTCAATTTAGCTGGAATAGAACCATCGTCGGATAAAGTTATCCGTGAATTCAATGCTCTTAAAGCAAATAGAGACTTCCTGCTCAAAGCATCGGCAACCACATTCGCCCTTGATAAACCGTAAAAGTAACATATTTTAAGCCCACATTTAATATGCTTTTGGATGATTTAAGACCCAATTTATGTAAAAAGGTGCTCTTAATCCTTTCTTTTCATGTCTTATACTCAGGAAAGCACCCGATGACGAAAAGAACGAGAAACGGGCTTAAACGGACCAAATTGGGCCAAGCCATGAAAATCAAGACGGCACGGACTTCAAGCCACACGGTCGTGCCACCATTCCTACTAGAACACGACCTTACCATGACTTACACGGTCGTGCCTCATTCAACAGTGTCGAACACGGCCTGAAGACTATTCACACGGGCGTGTGCCCTGGCCGTGTCCTTACCGTGGGAAAGAGGAATTTTACTCGGATTTGGATGCTTGGAGGCAAAGAAACACATTCCTAAGTCTACTTAAACTCCCAAATAGGAATTGCACTCAAATTAGGATACTTGAAGGCCAAGTAAAGCATCTCAAAGCCTATATAAACACCCCAGGTAGCAACTTAGAGGGGGAGTTCGACAGAAACCCTCTATCGAGGGGAGCCCAAAGCTATCGTCTAGGGGCGTCGTGCTAGGCTAGAGAAGGCAGATTTGTGCGGATTCACTCAGGGATAGCCAGTTGATCCATCTCAAGAAGCCGGAGTTCTACTCAAGACGGAGGATCTGTCCTTCAATTCCTTCAGGGGGTTTTAGGGATTTCTTATGTTTTGTTTTATCTTTTCTCTTGAGATGTTTTCCTTTATTGTTATGAACTAAACCTTCGGATACCCGAAGGGGATGAAACCTATGATGAATCTTGTTATTTGAATATTTGAATTATATGATAAATACTTAGTTTGTTCTTAATTATGTGAGCTTAATCCAAATTTAATGTGCTTAGGTGGAGGAGGAATAGACCCTGCCTAAGAGTAGATCCAACATAATTAAGCGGAGTTGATCGCATGTGTAACACCCCGAACCCGGCCCATTCACTACGACCGAATTTGAAATGCCACTGCGGAACACGTTCGAAAATATTCTTACTTAAGAGTAAAAATCGTTAAAAATTTGTTTCCTTTAATAAAACCTTTTCGTGACTTAAAATATTCTAGGTAAAAATTAAATTATTATGAAAACACCGGATTCAAAACTTTATTATACACACTTAAGAAAATAAAATCATTTGCAATCAATATTTAAATTTTCAATCCATAATAAATATAATAATTAAACTTAATGAAAAATACTTAAACAACCTTAAATACTTTAATGGGCCTTATTACAATAAAGACTTAATCAAAATACTGAAACTATAAATACTTAATTAATTAAATTATCTTCTGCATGGGCCACCTCGTATCCACTCCAACCCGGTCCGATCATCATATCACCTACGATGTTTGATCAAATATTTGGGTGAGTCACACGGACTCAGTGTGTAATTAATCCACTGAATTCCACCCACATGTTAACCACGTATTAACCCATTTATCAGATAACAAAATAGAATACTCACATATTAACACATTCTGGGCTTGGCCTATATTCATATCACATTCATCCAATAGGGTAGTTACCCACAAAATTTCCACATACTGGGCTTAGCCCATTTTCCACACTGATCCACATATCAACTGGGCTTGGCCTACTTCCACATTAAATACTCATATCACATTAATCCACATATCATATACAATTATGCAAAATGCACCCAACCCAAACCTAGGTCCATCCATTACACCTACCTTAGCAGACTCCCTGCCCAATGCCGTGGCTAATCCACCACCGATCACATCGTGATCCACATATCCTACCTTGGCAGACTTGCTGCTCAAGGTCGTGGCTAAGCCACCGATCCCGTAGGAATCCCACATATCAATCAATCTACGGTGATGCACACAAACTATCAACCGCGAGATGGGCACCTAGCCAACACCTCCCTTGACGTAGCACCTAGCTAACATCAAGCGCTAATGTAGCACAAGGCTAACATTAGACCACGTACATAAATATGTACACCCTGTCCTCCAATATTCATATCCCAAGCCCTTATGCACATAAATATAATTAAAACATCATTTAATAAAATACAAATATAACATAAAAACCCGGAAAACGGTGGGTTAATCACACACCTGTCTATTTAGCGAAATCCCGAACTACTCGAATCTAACACAATCTAGAATCCCGAAACTCTTCTTACTCCCGTCGATTTGCTCCTAAGAACCAAAGTACTCAATCGATCAACCTTTAATATCCAAAATAT
This sequence comes from Gossypium sturtianum, assembly GCA_025698515.1. Taxonomy (NCBI): domain Eukaryota; kingdom Viridiplantae; phylum Streptophyta; class Magnoliopsida; order Malvales; family Malvaceae; genus Gossypium; species Gossypium sturtianum. The sequence continues at coordinate 9,522,642 of CM046948.1, forward strand.
GGCTTATAGCCGAATATCACATAACACTTACCTAACTTACCGAAAATCCCGAGTCACCACTTACTCCTTGAATAGTCGAAGTCCCACTATTACACATTTGCTTTGAAGAGCCTAAAGTAAGTAGTCGACAGCACCCTCCTTTAAAGATTTGGCTTCTGAGAACAACAATGGTGGTTCGGCACTTTATGACCTCAAGAGAAGAAAGGAGAAGGAGAAAGCTATAAGATTCAGCTAAGGCTTTAAATCACAAGAAATATTCGGCTACAAGGGAATTTGGGGTTGGAAGAAATAAAAAGATGAATAAGGGAAAAGTAGAAGAATTTCTAAGACTTAGAAAATTCAAGAAAGAAAGAAATATAAATGGCTTTTGCACAAGAGGAAGAACGGCACCAATGGGAAAAGAGGTACTAAATTTCGGCAATAACCAATATGAAAAAGAAAGGTTTTGAAAGGAGAAATTTAGCACACACTAGCACCATATTTATACCGAAAATTCAAGCTCCTAGAGTCCAACAATCGGCCACCACTTTCCCACTTATCAAATCCCAACTTAAACTCCTATTTTAAAATAATTAATCCAACACCTTATCTCTTATCTATCTATTAAACTAAAATAAAATAACACCTCTATTATCTAAAATAATACACCCATTATCTCTACCTATTCAAAGTAAACAAATAACAAAAATAAAACCAACAATTATCCTTACTCCAGCCGAATTTTAAAAGGATAAGTAAGCTAAATCCTCTTTCAATTAAAAGTCTAATTGTCGTCCATTGCTTCCTTCTCTCCTGCGCCAAAAGCCAAAATTAAAACACCCAACCGGCTGCTCCCACTCCTCGAACTCAATACTGCTTTGGAGCTTCATCACAGTAACGCCCCCCACCACTGTGCCAAGGCGCCTCTTTGTGATATAATTCACCCTGAATTTCTTTTAACACCTCTTTCCCAAGCTCCCTTGTCTCAACGCCAAAAACCAAAATAAAAACATGCTCGCTGCCGCCGTGATTCGAACCAAGGCCCTTGTTGCCGCAAGCCGCATATAGCGCTCCAAGCCACTCTGCCGTGGCGTTTTTATGACATAAACCCGCCAGAAATTCTTTTAAGACCTCCCAAGCTAAGCTCCTACTTGACGCATAAAAATAAAATCCCATTCGCTTCCTCTGCAACTCGAACCTGGCCCTCATTGCCGCAAGCCTCCAAGGCCCCTAAAGTAGCGTCCCAAGCCACTTTACTAAGCCCAAGTTCATGTCCAAAAACGCCTATATTTTTCCCTTAAGGCCTCCCTGGCCTTGCTCCCTCTTACTAACTAAAAATCCAAAATTTTTCCAATGAACTTTCCTACATCCTAGGGTTCTCAAAACCCTTAAAACATATCCAAGCATACCCCAAAGCCTACTAACACCTGAATTATGCATCCAACGCATAACCCCTAATCTAGGATGTTACAGTTCTACCCTCCTAAAAAAAATAATTTCGTCCTCGAAATTACTTACTAACGAATAATCGTACATCTTAACTCACCGCACTACGCTTATGCTGCGCACTCTGATCTTAATAGAACCATCATACTTTCTAGGCACAATCTCTAAGTTCACGTCCCCTAGGACTCATTTCTAACGTCGCTATTTAATCTGATTAAAAAGTTTTATGAATTAGTCCTTGTTTCACTTGATTACCCGCGAAGAAGTTTTATGAAAAGAATCTTAGGAGTGGTTCTTTCGTATTCATACATGCACACAGTCTTTTCATTCATACATACATCCATCAACAATTATGAACTTTCGTTCATTCAGAGAAAGGTTGTAGTTTTCATTGTTATTGTTTTTCCACTACCCAGGGGTATTTTGGTAATAAATCGGGGTCAATTCGAAAATATTTTTCAAATTAAAGGTATTTCAGAATTTACAAATCTCAGGGTTATTTTGTTTTCCAAATCAGAGGTGTTGCAAAAATTTCGTAAATCGAGGTTATTTGGTAATTTTGGAAGTCGAAAGCGATTCAGTAAATTTTCCAAATCAGGTACCTTGTTAATTGTAAAACAGTTTTTTGATATCTTTGTAAAGTAGAAATATTGTAGCAAACGTCGAGGGTATTTTTTGAAAATCTTAAGAACTAAGGGTATTTTAGTAATTTACAATACAGGGGCATTTTTGTAATTTTGTAAATCGGAGATATTTTGGAAAAATTTTCACAATAATCTTTTACTACAATTAAAAGGGTAATTTAGGGATTTTAAAACTAGGGTTTTTATCATGGCTAGTCCCCTTCGGGTTTTAATTATCGGGTTTAGCCCGTGAATAAGTCATCTTGGTTAGGGTGAACGGTTACTACGCACCAGGTAGGATTCGAGTAAAGAGGAGGTGAGTCACTAGGATCGCTTAAATACCAAGCTCTTCTCGAATCCACTCCTAGACATGCGCACAACAGTTGCCACACCCTAGCTCGGCGACTTACTTCACAGGTTTGTTTAATAGTCCTTAAGTCTTATGCATGTGTTTGAGTTCACTAGCCCTAGGGTTCAATAGCCCTAATATTCTAATCCACGAGCCCAAATAAGCCCATAACAGTTCACATAAACAAGTCACTTCAACAATTAGAAGTACTTACACCGTGGACTTCGGGTAGTAGAGATACAGTGCCATGCCAGAATAACCTGAAAAGTTTATGAAAGCCCATACTTTTGAAAAGCCCATCCTTGGAAAAATTATTTTTGGACCCAAAACCCTCAAGGCCGAGTTTTGAACCAGGGCTCTGATACCAATTTGTAACACCCCAAACCCGGCCCATTCACTACGACCGAATTTGAAATGCCACTGCGAACACGTTCAAAATATTCTTACTTAAGAGTAAAAATCGTTAAAAATTTGTTTCCTTTAATAAAACCTTTTAAGTGACTTAAAATATTCTAGGTAAAAATTAAATTATTATGAAAACACCTGATTCAAAACTTTATTATACACACTTAAGAAAATAAAATCATTTGCAATCAATATTTAAATTGTCAATCCATAATAAATATAATAATTAAACTTAATGAAAAATACTTAAACAACCTTAAATACTTTAATGGGCCTTATTACAATAAAGACTTAATCAAAATACTGAAACTATAAATACTTAATTAATTAAATTATCTTCTGCATGGGCCACCTCGTATCCACTCCAACCCGGTCCGATCATCATATCACCTGCGATGTTTGATAAAATATTTGGGTGAGTCACACGGACTCAGTGTGTAATTAATCCACTGAATTCCACCCACATGTTAACCACGTATTAACCCATTTATCAGATAACAAAATAGCATACTCACATATTAACACATTCTGGGCTTGGCCCATATTCATATCACATTCATCCAATAGGGTAGTTACCCACAAAATTTCCACATACTGGGCTTAGCCCATTTTCCACACTGATCCACATATCAACTGGCTTGGCCCACTTCGACATTAAATACTCATATCACATTAATCCACATATCATATACAATTATGCAAAATGCACCCAACCCAAACCTAGGTCCATCCATTACACCTACCTTAGCAGACTCCCTGCCCAAGGCCGTGGCTAATCCACCACCGATCACATCGTGATCCACATATCCTACCTTGGCAGACTTGCTACTCAAGGCCGTGGCTAAGCCACCGATCCCGTAGGGAATCCCACATATCAATCAATCTACGGTGATGCACACACTATCAACCGCCGAGATGGGCACCTAGCCAACACCTCCCTTGACGTAGCACCTAGCTAACATCAAGCGCTAATGTAGCACAAGGCTAACATTAGACCACGTACATAAATATGTACACCCTGTCCTCCAATATTCATATCCCAAGCCCTTATGCACATAAATATAATTAAAACATCATTTAATAAAATACAAATATAACATAAAAACCCGGAAAATGGTGGGTTAATCACACACCTGTCTATTTAGCGAAATCCCGAACTACTCGAATCTAACACAATCTAGAATCCCGAAAGTCTTCTTACTCCCGCCGATTTGCTCCTAAGAACCAAAGTACTCAATCGATCAACCCTTAATATCCAAAATATGGCTTATAGTCGAATATCACATAACACTTACCTAACTTACCGAAAATCCCGAATCACCACTTACTCCTTGAATAGTCGAAGTCCCACTATTACACGCTTTGCTTTGAAGAGCCTAAAGTAAGTAGTCGACAACACCCTCCTTTAAAGATTCGAACTTTCGAGAACAACAATGGTGGTTCGGCACTTTATGATCTCAAGAGAAGAAAGGAGAAGGAGAAAGCTATAAGATTCACTAAGGCTTTGAATCACAAGAAATATTCGGCTACAAGGGAATTTGGGGTTGGAAGAAATAAAAAAGATGAATAAGGGAAAAGTAGAAGAATTTCGGCACTTAAAAATTCAAGAAAGAAAGAAATATAAATGGCTTTTGCACAAGAGGAAGAACGGCACCAATGGGAAAAGAGGTACTAAATTTCGGCAATAACCAATATGAAAAAGAAAGGTTTTGAAAGGAGAAATTTAGCACACACTAGCACCATATTTATACCGAAAATTCAAGCTCCTAGAGTCCAACAATCGGCCACCACTTTCCCACTTATCAAATCCCAACTTAAACTCTTATTTTAAAATAATTAATCCAACACCTTATCTCTTATCTATCTATTAAACTAAAATAAAATAACACCTCTATTATCTAAAATAATACACCCATTATCTCTACCTATTCAAAGTAAACAAATAACAAAAATAAAACCAACAATTATCCTTACTCCAGCCGAATTTTAAAAGGATAAGTAAGCTAAATCCTCTTTCAATTAAAAGTCTAATTGTCGTCCATTGCTTCCTTCTCTCCTGGCGCCAAAAGCCAAAATTAAAACACCCAACCTTTGCTCCCACTCCTCGAACTCAATACTCTTTGGAGCTTCATCGCAAGTAACGCCCTGTGCCACTGTGCCAAGGCGCCTCTTTGTGATATAATTCACCCCAATTTCTTTTAACACCTCTTTCCCAAGCTCCCTTGTCTCAACGCCAAAAACCAAAATAGAAACACGCTCATTTGCCGCGTGATTCGAACCAAGGCCCTTGTTGCCGTAAGCCGCATATAGCGCTCCAAGCCACTCTGCCGTGGCGGTTTTTATGACATAAACCCGCCAGAAATTCTTTTAAGACCTCCCAAGCTAAGCTCCTACTTGACGCATAAAAATAAAATCCCATTCGCTTCCTCTGCAACTCGAACCTGGCCCTCATTGCCGCAAGCCTCCAAGGCCCCTAAAGTAGCGTCCCAAGCCACTTTACTAAGCCCAAGTTCATGTCCAAAAACTCCTATATTTTTCCCTTAAGGCCTCCCTGGCCTTGCTCCCTCTTACTAACTAAAAATCCAAAATTTTTCCAATGAACTTTCCTACATCCTAGGGTTCTCAAAACCCTTAAAACATATCCAAGCATACCCCAAAGCCTACTAACACCTGAATTATGCATCCAACGCATAACCCCTAATCTAGGATGTTACAGCATTCCTAGAGATAGGGTGACGAGATTTTTTTAGATTAGGGTGAAACCTAATATGGGAATCCACAGATCGATTTACTGCTATTCTAGGGGGTTATTATAAGAGAACGAGAGTTGCACTAATTAACCTAGGGTTAGACGTTATTCGCCTCGAGAGAAGGTTTAATATACGTTAGGGAGTCTTATGGATCAAACTAAGTGAATAAATCGTATGGTTCAGTGTTAGATAACAAGTGAAGTTTAGGTGGATTCTTCCTAGGGTATCGTCTAAATCAACTGAGTTTTTCCCAAGTTATTTTCCAAATTCATTCTTCTTTGTCTTAGTGTCTTTAGTTTAGTAGTTAATTAATTTAGATTAATAAACAACTTCACTTATTTTAGGCTAAATAATAAAAAGAAAGTTAGTATTAGTACTTTTAGTTCCTTTGGGTTTGATAATTCGGTCTTGCCTAAACTATACTACTCGCTCGATAGGTGCACTTGCCTTTAATCGTTGTCGAGTTAGTTTCAGTGTTCGATCATTCTTTTATAAATTTTAAAACTCTGATTTACAGCGATCAAGTTTTTGGCGCCGTTGCCGGGGAACTAAAATTTAAGAAAGCTCTATTTTTATTACTTTAGCCATTCTTTTTATTTTTCGCAATTTACTTTTATTTTTAGTTTAAAATTTTTACTTTGCTAATTTTTCTTTTATTTCTTTTTTGTCGAGATAATTTTAGTTTATAGAGAAGATGGCACTAAATAACTATCGGTGGCGAGTTATGAGGACAACACCAACAGAAGCCGCGATGTCTTCAACCTCGACGCAATAACCGGTGCTATCAAACCAGCTTAGAGATGATGAGTAAAAAGATTGATGGTTTGTGTAGTCTCTCGCAGTACATCCAGTTATGCAATATGACTCGAATCTAGGAGGCGTGGCGAATCCTGAGTACCCACCCTACAGATATGGCATGAAGAACGAACAAGTCCACTATATGGGTAACTATTCGAGACCTCAAAATAATTTTTATAATGACACTTATAATACAGATTGGAGGTACCATCCCAATTTCTCGTGGGACGATCAAGGCAGCCAAAGAAAGGAACTTCCTCCAAATTTTCAACAACCACCTCACCAACAGGAAGATGAGTTGAACCTTGAAGAGACGCTGGCAAAATTCATAGCAAACACAGAAGCACGTCTCCAAAATATAGAAATGAAATAAGAAACATCGATTCAAGGGATCGAGGATCATTTAGGTCAGCCTGTTAAGCTGATCTTAGAACAACCACAAGAAAGCTTGCCAAGCAAAACTGAAACTAACCCAAAAGAGCAAATTCAAGCTGTAACAACTCATGACAGTGAAAGATTAGTGGAATCTGACCCAAGGCAAGATCCTGTGGTAAGTGAAGGTAAGGTTGAGGTGAGCCATGAAATACCAAAATCGGCAATTACAGAGTACCATCCTCGTGTACCATATCTCGAAGCTCTTTCGCAGATACCCGGTTATAGAAAATTTTTAAAAGAGCAGTTGACAAACAAACGGAAGCTAGACGAGGAATCACATGTGGAGCTAAATGCAATATGCTCAGCAATTCTACAAAATAAACTGCCACGAAAATTAAAAGATCCAGGGAGTGTTACAATTCCATGTTTAATTGGTAGTTTATCTATTGATAATGCTTTAGCTGATTTAGGGGCAAGCATCAATGTTATGCCTTATAAAATGTTTAAACAACTAGGTCTAGGGAAACCGAGACAAACCAGGATGAGCATTCAATCAACTGATAAAACTATCAGAATACCTAGGGGTATAATTGAAAATGTTCTAATCAAAATTGATAAATTCGTATTCCTAGTAGACTTTGTCGTTTTAGACATGGATGAGGACAATTCGATCCCTTTAATTTTAGGAAGACCCTTTCTAGCAACTGCGAGGACTAAAATTGATGTTGGTACAGGAGAACTCATTCTTCGTATAGGTGACAAATCAATCAGTTTACAAGCTCTTGACTCGGCCAGAACATCGACTGATGAAGGTGAGAAAGTAAAACCAGTTGATAATCAATCTGTTCAAATTTCATCGCAGGAACAACCACAGAACTACGAACCTGAGCCGAAACAGGAACCTTGTGTCAACAAAGAAGAAGCATATAAGGAACGAAGCCTTGAGATCAACAAACTAAAAGAGGGGAAGACACACTTTAAAGAGGAGCCAAACCGCATTTAAGAAAAACCAGAAGGAACCCTGCAGGAGCAGTGATAGGAAAAACAAATCACTTCAAAATAGGGAATCGGTATTGTTGAATAACGAAGACCCTCGAATCGCCAATTTAGACCTCAAGACAACTGAAGAAATCACTTTTGAGGTGCTTAATGTCTTCCTATACGGGCCAGTCGAGGTAAGCAATCCTAAATTCAGTACTTTTGAGGTAAACACTACTCGACTTAAATTTTGTATCAAAAATTGAGTTGACCGCATGAGGAAGGATTTTCACCTCCTCAAACCACCTTGACCATACGAATGAGAGGTAAAGTCTAGCTTAAGACTATAAAGGAGCGCTTCTCGGGAGGCAACCCGAGCACTAACCCTATTAATTTTTACATTTTTTATTTTACTTTTATTTTTCATTTTATCACCTAACCATAAACTAACCAAAGTACAGATTTCCATGCTCACACGGCCTTGCACACGGCCGTGGCCGTGGCCGTGTGGAAGCCAGAAGGACAAACCACGGACGTGCTAGTAACCGTGCATGACAAAGAATGATTTCTTTTCCCAACACGGGCTGCGATAAAAAGCCACGCCCGTGCTGACTTCCCGTGTGAGGTTACTGACTTATTGAGCACGGGCGAGACACGGCTGTGCTCTACAACCGTGCGAGGTTACTGACTTGACGAGCACGGGTTAAACACGCCCGTTCTAAAGGATCGTGTGAAGAATACACGGGCGTGCTACGAGACCCACAGCCGTGGTAAAACACCTAAACGCGCCAAAAAAAAATTCAAAATCATGAAAAAACACGGACTGATTAAACTCGAACAAGGGCGTGGACCGTATCACTATTTAAATATTTACTTTTATTTCTATTTTTATTTTTATTTTTATTTTTATTTTCATTTTTATTTTCATTTTTATTTTTATTTCCTTTCTTTTATTTTCTTTATTATTTTCTTCTTGTTATTCATTCCATTTAGATTTAGCTTAGGATACAAAAGAAATTAGGATGGCCGCTTTGAGGACTCAACCAGTTCGAGACGCTTCCCCACGCTCACCTGCAATCCTATCCGGTTTCTTTTCATTGGCTTCATCCAAAATTCAGGAAGTTTCCCTTCTCTCCCCATCTTACGATTTTATGATTATTTTGATATTATCTATCTTTGTAAATTGAGGACAATGTACATCTTAAGTGTGGGGGGGTTAACTATAGTATTATTTGAAAATCCCTGAATTATGCCTTGTCTTAAAGTAAATTACTCATATTACTAATTAGGATGGAATTTCTGATGATTTATGATTTTATTGATATGTTTTAGATTAAGTCATTGATAATTGTGCATTGATAATTAAATTTGAAGAATACTAGAGAATCAAGCATGATAAGTCTATTTTTCAGAAAAAAAAAATTTCTAGGTTGTCGAACTGAGTTTAAATATTACTTTGAAGTTTGAAATTTACGAGGTTGACATCAAAATACCCATAATTTTTGTGAGGATTTGAGCCTTATAGAGCATATATTCTTTTTCTTGCTCACTTTATTGATTATGAGTATGTCAACATTGATTTGTTATTCTAGTACTTGCATCGATTATACATGTCGAGACCACATTTTTGATTTGATATACAGAGATGATAAAGGCACCTAGGATTTAACCCACTTACTCCATAAAAAGCCTACCTTAATAATTAACCCCTAGTGAACCCCTTTTAATCCTAACAACCATATTTATTGACATAACCGCTAATATTAACCCAGAACCCCTTTGTTTTTGTTATAACCATTCCTTTTGACTACCCTTATATCGAGAGTTGATTTTGATTAGTTGCCTAACTATGATTTTTACTTCAGTAATTTATCCTTTATTATGTATTTAGTTTGTTCTTAAAATAAATGAAGTATATTCATTATTAGTTATGTGATTAAACGAGCTTATACATTTAAAATGCAAATATCGAAAAAGAAGCTCATATTATTAGTATTATTAGTTTTCAATTGATGTAATTAGTATTATTAGTTCATTAGTTATTTGTTAGGTAATTTGTCAATTCAATCTCGATTCTAACCCTCTAATTCAGCCTTATTCCACACATTAACCCTAGCCCCGTTACAACCCTAACAAAGACCTTTTGATTTGTGTTTCATCTCATATTTCAGTGGTGGAGATTTGATTTTCATGCAAGCCTATGGGATTAACTCTTCATGTTTGACTTTTGAGTGCCTAAATTCTGAACCTTAAACACTTTGAGTGATTTGAGTGAATCTTTTGTGAGGATGTCAATCCTTTTCAATTTCAAATTAAAGGTAATTATCTAGATAAGGGGAGACACCTATGCTTTCGAGCTACAAAATCTATGACTTATACTGTTTGAATTTTTAGGACACTTTGAGTTGAATTATCCATGTATAAATTATCCCTAAATTAGGATGAAACACTGTCAATGACTATTATGAATTATAGGAAGTTCGTTTTAATTGTAAGTTGAGAATTTTGCTTGAGGACAAGCAAAAGCTTAAGTGTGGGGGTATTTGATAAACCGTAAAAGTAACATATTTTAAGCCCACATTTAATATGCTTTTGAATGATTTAAGCCCCAATTTATGTAAAAAGGTGCTCTTAATCCTTTCTTTTCATGTCTTATACTCAGGAAAGCACCCGATGACGAAAAGAACGAGAAACGGGCTTAAAACGGACCAAATTGAGCCAAGCCATGCAATCAGCACGACCTGGACTTCAAGCCACACGGCCGTGCCACCATTCATACTAGAACATGGCCTTACCACGACTTACACGGCCGTGCCTCCTTCAACAGTGTTGAACACGGCCTGAAGACAATTCACACGGGAGTGTGCCATGGCCGTGTCCCTGCCGCGGGAAAGAGGAATTTTACTCAAATTTGGATGCTTGGAGGAAAAGAAACACATTCCTAAGTCTACTTAAACTCCCAAATAGGAATTGCACTCAAATTAGGATACTTGAAGGCCAAGTAAAGCATCTCAAAGCCTACATAAACACCCCAGGTAGCAACTTAGAGGGGGAGTTCGACAGAAACCCTCTGTCGAGGGGAGCCCAAAGCTATCGTCTAGGGGCATTGTGCTAGGCTAGAGAAGGCAGATTTGTACGGATTCACTCAGGGATAGCCAGTTGATCCATCTCAAGAAGCCGGAGTTCTACTCAAGACGGAGGATCTCTCCTTCAATTCCTTCAGGGGGTTTTAGGGATTTCTTATGTTTTGTTTTATCTTTTCTCTTGAGATGTTTTCCTTTATTGTTATGAACTAAACCTTCAGATACCCAAAGGGGATGAAACCTATGATGAATCTTGTTATTTGATTATTTGAATTATATGATAAATACTTAGTTTGTTCTTAATTATGTGAGCTTAATCCAAATTTAATGTGCTTAGGTGGAGGAGGAATAGACCCTGCCTAAGAGTAGCTCCAACATAATTAAGCGGAGTTGATCGCACGCCTAGAGATAGGGTGACGAGATTTTGCCGGATTAGGGTGAAACCTAATATGGGAATCCACAGATCGATTTACTTCTATCCTAGGGGGTTATTATAAGTGAACGAGAGTTCCACTAATTAACCTAGGGTTAGACGTTATTCGCCTCGAGAGAGGGTTTAATATACATTAGGGAGTCTTACGGATCAAACTAAGTGAATAAATCGTATGGCTCAGTGTTAGATAACAAGTGAAGTTTAGGTGGATTCTTCCTAGGGTATCGTCCAAATCAACTGAGTTTTTCCCAAGTAATTTTCCAAATTCATTTTTCTTTGTCTTAGAGTATTTAGTTTAGTAGTTAATTAATTTAGATTAATAAACAACTTTACTTATTTTAGGCTAAATAATAAAAAGAAAGTTAGTATTAGTACTTTTAGTTCCTTTGGGTTCGATAATCCGGTCTTGCCTAAACTATACTACTGTTCGATAGGTGCACTTGCCTTTATTCGTTGTCAGAGTTAGTTTCCAGGTTCGATCATTCTTTTATAAATTTTAAAACTTTGATTTACAGCGATCAGCCCTTCCTGAATGGTAGTCGATGACCAACTCATAGTCTTTTATCAACTCTAACCATCTCCGTTGCCTTAAGTTCAACTCTTTCTGCGTCATCAAGTACTTCAGACTTTTGTGATCAGTAAAAATCTGACATCTTTCACCATATAAATGGTGTCTCCAAATCTTTAAGGCAAAGACTATGGCAGCTAATTCTAGATCATGCATCGAATAATTCTTCTCATGAGGTTTCAACTGTCTTGAGGCATAAGCAATCACCTTGCCTTCTTGCATGAGTACACAGCCCAATCCATTTAAGGACGCATCGCTGAAAATTATAAACTCTTTCCCTGACTCGAGTTGTACTAAAACTGGAGCTTCTGTCAACATTTCTTTCAACTTCTCGAAACTTTGTTGGCATCGTTCTGTCCACTCAAACTTCACATTTTTCTGTAACAATTTAGTCATCGGGGTTGCAATCACGGAAAACCCCTTGACAAATCATCTGTAATAGCCGGCTAGGCCTAGAAAACTTCTAATCTCAGAGATATTCTTCGGTGTCTTCCAGTCCATTATGGCCAAAATCTTACTTGGATCTACTTTGACTCCATCTCTTGAGACAATATGTCCCAGAAATCCTACTTTCTTGAGCCAAAATTCACTTTTACTGAACTTGGCATACAACTGATTTTCTCGAAGAGTCTGTAAAACTATCCGTAGGTGCTCAACATGTTCATTCTCATCTCGGGAATAAATTAGTATGTCGTCAATGAAAACGACTACAAACTTATCAAGGTACGACCTAAAAATGTGGTTCATTAAATCCATGAATACCGCAGGAGCATTGGTCAACCCAAAGGGCATGACTAAAACTTCATAATGCCCATACCTTGTTCGAAAAGCGGTCTTGGATACATCTGAATCCTTTACTCTCAACTGGTAGTACCCTGATCTCAAATCTATTTTGGAGAACACAGTGGCTCCTTTCAATTGATCGAATAAATCATCGATCCTAGGCAATGGGTACTTGTTCTTTACTGTCACTTTATTAAGCTGACGGTAATCAATGCACAATCTCATGGTGCCATCTTTCTTTTTCACAAATAAAACCGGAGCACCCCATGGTGAACAACTTGACCTAGCAAAGCCTTTATCTCACAACTCTTGCAATCAGTATCTTCAACTCTTTCAACTCATTGGAGCCATTCTGTAAGGAGTAATAGATATCGATGACAAAGACCGGTACTAGCTCAATGCTGAACTCAACCTCTCTAACTGGTGGTAGTCCTGGTAATTCCTTGGGAAAAACATCCACGTATTCACATACTATCGGTACTACCTCAATCTTTAACTCTGTTTTTTTATCATTCATCACAAAGGCCAAATATGCTTCATACCCCTTTCTTATATATCTCTGTGCCGTCATGTGAGAAATCATTACCGATAATGTACCTTGATCATCTGACTCTATATGGAGAGTATCCCCATTTTCACATTTCATCTCTATGTACTTCTTCCCGCAATTGACTATTACATCATGGGCAGTCAACCAGTCCATTCCAAGAATGCGGTCAAACTCATCAAATGGTAACAGCATAAGATTTACTTTAAAGTAATGACCTCTAATCATTAATGGACAATCTCTACATACTTTATCAACTAACACATTCTTGCCTGACAGACTGGACACTTTAATCGTAAATTCTGTAGAATCTATAGGCATACTTGATCGCTGTGAATCAGAGTTTTAAAATTTATAAAAAGAATGATCGAACCTGGAAACTAACTATGACAACGATTGAGGCAAGTGCACCTATCAAACAGTAGTATAGCTTAGGCAAGACCAGATTATCGAACCCAAAGGAACTAAAAGTACTAATACTAACTTTCTTCTTATTATCTAGCCTAAAAATAAAGAGAGATTGTTTATCTAATCTAAATTAATTAACTACTAAACTAAAGACTCTAAGACAAAGAAGAATGAATTTGGAAAATAACTTGGGAAAAACTCAGTTGATTTAGATGATACCCTAGGAATAATCCACCTAGACTTCACTTGTTATCTAACACTGAACCATACAATTTATTCACTTAGTTTGATCTGTAAGACTCCCTAACATATATTAAACCCTCTCTCGAGGTGAATAACGTCTAACCCTAGGTTAATTAGTCAAACTCTCGTTCTCTTATAATAACCCCCTAGAATAGCAGTAAATCGATCTATGGATTCCCATATTAGGTTTCACCCTAATCCGGCAAAATCTCATCACCCTATCTCTAGGCGTGCGATCAACTCCGCTTAATTATGTTGGATCTACTCTTAGGCAGGGTATATTCCTCCTCCACCTAAGCACATTAAATTTGGATTAAGCTCACATAATTAAGAACAAACTAAGTATTTATCATATAATTCAGAAAACAATAACAAGATTCATCATAGGTTTCATCCTTCTGTATCCAAGGGTTTAGTTCATAACAATAAAGGAAAACATCTCAAGAGAAAGATAAAACAAAACATAAGAAATCCCTAAAACCCCCTGAAGGAATTGAATGAGAGATCCTCCGTCTTGAGTATAATTCTGGCTTCTTGAGTTGGATCAATTGGCCATCCCTGATTGAATCCCCACAAATCTGCCTTCTCTGGCCTAGCACGACGCCCCTAGACGATGGCTTTGGGCTCTCCCTCTTAGGTCATACTTAGGGTTTATTTATAGGCTTTTGAAATACGTTTCTTTCTCCCAAAGTATCCTTTTCCGAATGAAATTGCTCTTCTCCACGGCAGAGGCACGGCCATGGCGCACGCCCATGTGAATCGTGGCCAGGCCGTGTTCGGATTTCTTTAATGAGACACGGTCGTGTCAGTCGGGGTTAGACTGTGTTTAATTAGTGGTAACGTACAATTTTCCCCAAGGAATGCATACTCTAAATGTTTTGGCAGTTGCTTTAATTCTAATTTAGGTGGTTCATCAACAGAGGGTTTTTGTTTTAAATCGTCATCGAATTCAATGCTTTTTTTTCGTTTGTCTTGATGACGATATTTTTGAATTTAGCTCGTGGACTTCATCTTCTTCCCCCTCTTCTTGAGTGTGACACAGTTCCATCGTGTCATCATGTAGAATTTCCTGTAATGAGTTTTGAATGATATGATCAGTGGTGTCAATAAAATAACAGGAATCATCTTGTTCTCTAGAATATCTCATGGCATCATAAATTTGAAAAGTAATTTCTTTATCGCCGATCCTTAATGCAAGTTTACCATCACCTACATCAATAACAGCCCTGGCAGTAGCTAAAAAAGGGCGCCCTAGAATTAAGTGAACCTCAATGTCCTCATCCATGTCAAGCACAACAAAATCAACGGGGAAAATAAATTTATCAATTTTTACCAAGACATCCTCGATAACTCCTCTAGGGTATTTAATAGATCTATCACCTAACTCGAATACTCATCCTAGTGGGTTTTGGTTCCCAAGATCTAGTCGTTTAAACATTTTATAAGGCATTAAATTAATATCGCACCTAGATCACTAATGCTTTCTTAATATTTAAACTACCAATTAAACAAGGAATAGTAAAACTTCCTGGTCTTTTAATTTGGTTGGTAGCTTGTTTTGGAGGATGGTCAAACATTCTTCATTAAGCTCCACCATGGATACTTCTTCAAGCTTCCTTTTATTCGTTAGGAGTTCCTTTAAGAATTTTATGACGTCGGCATCCGTGAAATGGCTTCAACAAAAGGTAAGTTAATATGTATTTGTTTAAACTGTTCAAGAAACTTACCGTATTGGGCATCTAATCGTTCTTTCTTTAACTGTGTTGGATATGGGATTGGTGGTTTACTTTCTTTGCGTATTGGAGTTACATCCCCAACTCTCATATCCTTTGCTTTGTCATCTTCATGTAGTATTTTTTCTTTGGTTCAACTAACTCCTTTCCACTTCTCAAAGTGTAAATCGTTTACTACTGCTCTGTTGCTTTAAAGAAAATCACTGATCGAATTTCGGAAACCATTTCAGTAAGTTGTCCAACTGTCTTAGTGAGTTCTCCAACTTGTTTCTCTATCACTTTGATCGATGTTTGTTGGTCATCAAGTGTTGTCTCAATCTTTCGAAAACGGGTCTCTGTGGAAGCTATGAATTTGTTCAGTGTCTCTTCAAGATTCGGCTTCTTTTCCTGTGGATAGGGCTGATTTTTGAAATTTTGAGGAGGTTGTTGTCTTTGATTTCCTTGATTTCCTTGTCCTCCACACGAAAAATTTGGGTGGTTCCTCCAACCTGGATTATAATTATTACTATATGGGTTATTATTAGATCTGAAATTGTTACCTATATAGTTCATCTGTTCGCTCTCTGTGCCCGTTTGGTAGGGTGGGTACTCAAGATTTGCCACAGTTCCACTTGTGTCGCACTGCATTACTGGATGTGCCTGCGAAGAACACAAACTATCAAGCTTTTTATTCATTATCTCTACCTGTGTTGATAGCATGGTTACAACATCTATGTTGAAAACTCCGGGCGATTTTGTTGGTTTGGTCCTTGTAACCTGCCACTGATAGTTATTCAGTGACATCTCTTCAATAAACCCGTGGGTTGCTTCAGGAGTTTTATTGTTCAGGATTCCACCGGCGGCTGAATCTATTAGTTGCCTCGTTGAGGGGTTTACACCATTATAGAAAGTTTGGACTTGGAGCCACAAGGGTAAACCATGGTGCGGACACCTTCTCAAGAGATCCTTATATCTCTCCCATGCATCGTATAATGTCTCTAAATCCATCTGCACAAAAGAAGAGATATCATTCCTTAATTTGGCCGTTTTGGCCGGTAGGAAATATTTTAATTAAAATTTTTCGGTCATTTGATCCCATGTAGTGATTGACCCTCGTGGTAGCGAGTTTAACCACTGTTTAGCTTTATTCCTTAATGAAAAGGGAAATAACCGAAGACGTATGGCATCATTAGAAAAGCCATTTATTTTGAAGGTATCACAAAACTCTAAAAAATTAGCTATATGAGTGTTTGGATCTTCGTCCTGCAAACCATCAAATTGAACAAACTGTTGAATCATTTGTATAGTGTTAGGCTTTAATTCAAAATTATTAGAAGCTATAGTAGGCCTAACAATACTTGATTCGGCTCCTGTTAAATGAGGTTTAGCATAATCAAACATAGTACGAGGAGCATTATTTTATCCCACATCTTGTGGTGGTAGGTTATTTTCGTCCATCCCTTCAGTAGGATTGGATATGTCTTCTCGCTCTTCTTCCGTGTAATTTAGGGCTCGCCTAATTTCTCTACAATTCCTGCGAACAGTAGCGTCAATATCACTGTCGTATACTAAAGATCCTCTCGGGTTCCTTCTAGTCAGAAACTAGAGGTACCTGCTAGGAAAAGAAAGAAAGAAAATTTAGCAAAATTTAAAAAAACAATAAAAATAAATAAATTGCGGAAAATAAAAAATAATGGCTAAAGTAATAAAAATAGAACCTTCTTAATATTTTAGTTCCCCGGCAACGGCACCAAAACCTTGATCATTTGTGAATCGAGTTTTAAAATTTATAAAAGAATGATCGAACACGAAACTAACTCGACAACGATTGAGGCAAGTGCACCTATCGAACAGTAGTATAGCTTAGGCAAGACCAGATTATTGAACCCAAAGGAACTAAAAGTACTAATACTAACTTTCTTCTTATTATCTAGCCTAAAAATAAAGAGAGATTGTTTATCTAATCTAAATTAATTAACTACTAAACTAAAGACTCTAAGACAAAGAAGGATGAATTTGGAAAATAACTTGGGAAAAACTCAGTTGATTTAGATGATACCCTATGAAGAATCCACCTAGACTTCACTTGTTATCTAACACCTTGAACCATACGATTTATTCACTTAGTTTGATCCGTAAGACTCCTAACGTATATTAAACTCTCTCTCGAGGCTTAATAACGCCTAACCCTAGGTTAATTAGTGGAACTCTCATTCTCTTATAATAACCCCTAGAATAGCAAAGAAATCGATCTATGGATTCCTATATTAGGTTTCACCCTAATCCGGTGAAATCTCGTAACCCTATCTCTAGGCGTGCGATTGATCGCTGTAAATCAGAGTTTTAAAATTTATAAAAGAATGATCGAACCTGGAAACTAACTCTGACAACAATTAAAGGCAAGTGCACCTATCGAACAGTAGTATAGCTTAGGCAAGACCGGATTATCGAACCCAAAGGAACTAAAAGTACTAATACTAACTTTCTTTTTATTATTTAGCCTAAAATAAGTGAAGTTGTTTATTAATCTAAATTAATTAACTACTAAACTAAAGACTCTAAGACAAAGAAGAATGAATTTGGAAAACAACTTGGGAAAAACTCAGTTGATTTAAACGATACCCTGGGAAGAATCCACCTAGACTTCACTTGTTATCTATCACTGAACCATATGATTTTATTTACTTAGTTTGATCCGTAAGACTCCCTAACGTATATTAAACCCTCTCTCGAGGCGAATAACGTCTAACCCTAGGTTAATTAGTGGAACTCTCGTTCTCTTATAATAACCCCATAGAATAGCAGTAAATCGATTTGTGGACTCCCATATTAGGTTTCACCCTAATCCAGCAAAATCTCGTCACCCTATCTCTAGGCGTGCGATCAACTCCGCTTAATCATGTTGGATCTACTCTTAGGCAGGGTCTATTCCTCCTCCACCTAAGCACATTAAATTTGGATTAAGCTCACATAATTAAGAACAAACTAAGCATTTATCATATAATTCAAATAATCAAATAACAAGATTCATCATAGGTTTCATCTCTTCTGTATCCAAGGGTTTAGTTCATAACAATAAAGGAAAACATCTCAAGAGAAAAGATAAAACAAAACATAAGAAATCCCTAAAACCCCCTGAAGGAATTGAAGAGGAGATCCTCCGCCTTGAGTATAATTCTGGCTTCTTGAGATGGATCAACTGGCTATCCCTGAGTGAATCCCCACAAATCTGCCTTCTCTGGCTTAGCACGACGCCCCTAAATGATGGCTTTCGGCTCCCCCTTTCAGGTCATACTTAGGGTGTATTTATAGGCTTTTGAAATACGTTTCTTTCTCCCTAAGTATCCTTTCCCAAATGAAATTGCTCTTATCCACGGTAGAGGCACGGCCATGGCACACGCCCTTGTAAATCGTGGACAGGCCGTGTTTGGATTTCTTTAATGAAGCACGGTTGTGTGAATCATGGGAAGACCGTGTTCTAGATGATCAGTGAGGCACGGCCATTTGGTCTTTGGTCCATGCCGTGTCGATTTCATGCTTTGGCCCATTTGTCCCGTTTTAGGCCCGTTTTTCGTTCTTTTCATCCCTTGGTGCTTTCCTGAGTATATATCATGAAAAGAAAGGATTAAGAGCACCAAATTACATAAAATAAGGGATAATTCATCCAAAAGCGTACTAAATGTGGGCCTAAAATATGTTACTATTTCGGTTTATCAAATACCCCACACTTAAGCTTTTGCTTGTCCTCAAGCAAAATTCTCAACTTACAATTAAAACGAACTTCCTGTAATTCATAATTCCTATTGATAGTGTCTCATCATAATCAGAGATAATTTATACATGGATGATTCAACTCAAAGCGTCCTAAAAATTCAAACAAAGATAAGTCACGATTTTGTAGCTCGAAAACTTAGGCGTCTCCCATTATCTAGATAATTACCTTTAATTTGAAATCGACAAGGATTGACATCCTCACAAAAGATCCACTCAAATCACTCAAAGTGTTTAAGGTTCAAAATTTAGGCACTCAAAAGTCGAACATGAAGAGTTAATCCCATAGGCTTGCCTGAAAATCAAATCTCCACCACTGAAATATGAGATGAAACACAAATCAAAATGTCTTTGTTAGGGTTGTAACGGGGCTAGGGTTAAGGTGTGGAACAAGGCTGAATTAGAAGGTTAGAATCGAGATTGAATTGACAAATTACCTAACTAAGAACTAATGAACTAATAATAATAATTACATCAATTGAAAACTAATAATGCTAATAATACGAGCTTCTTTTTCTGATATTTTGGAATTTAAGCGTATAAGCTCATTTAATCACAACTAATGATGAATAATGAATATACTTTTGATTTTTTTTTAAAGAACAATCATAAATACATAATTAAAGATAAATTACTGAAATAAAACATCGTTAGGCTATTAATCAAATCAAATCTCGATATAAGGGTAGAAAAAAGGAATGGTGATAACAAAAACAAAGGGGTTCTGGGTTAATATTAGCAGTTATGTCAATAAAAAGGGTTGTTAGGGTTAAAAGGGGTTCACTAGGGGTTAATTGTGAAGGTAGGCTTTTTAATGGAGTTAGTGGGTTAAATCCTAGGTGCCTTTATCATCTCTGTGTATCAAATCAAAAAGTGTGGTCTCGACATGTATAATCGATGCAAGTTCTAGAATAACAAATCAGTGTTGACATACTCATAATCAATAAAGTGAGTAAGAAAAAGGATGTATGCTCTATAAGGCTCAAAATCTCACAAAAATTATGGGTATTTTGACGTCAACCTCGTAAATTTCAAACTTCAAAGTAATATTTAAACTCAGTTCGACAACCTAGAAAATTTTTATTCAGAAAAATAGACTTATCATGCTTGATTCTCTAGTATTCTTCAAATTTAATTATCAATGCACAATTATCAATGACTTAATCTAAAACATGTCAATAAAAATCATAAATCACCAGAAATTTCATCCTAATTAGTAATATGAGGAAATTACTTAAAAACAAGACTAAATTCAGGGATTTGAGTTAGGTATCTTTTTAGGTTGTTCACCCCCCACACTTAAGATGTACATTGCCCTCAATGTACAAAGATAAATAATGATAATTAGTGATCAATCAAAAGATAAGAGGGAAAGTGTTACTTCCTGGTTTTACGGATGAGATCCTTGGAGGATGTGAAAAGTGTGTGGCATGAGGTGACTTTTTGTATATCTCATTGTTGTGCGTTTGTGTACGTGGAGTGTGTATTTTATTCTGCAAAGTCGCTAGTTAACGATGATGTAATAGATATGTGGTTAGGGATGCTTGAATAGTTAGATAGCTAATGGTAAAAGTTTGCAATAATAAAAGTTTGAACAACACAAAATAAAGAAAATATAATGTAAGATAACAAATTAAAAGGACTAAGAGGTCCTCATCATTGGTTGGATCCGGTGGTGGTGTTGATGTTGAAATTTGGAGGTGCTGGCATATTTGTTGCAGAGTTGCCTCTAGTCCATCAAAGCGTCGAGTGTTTTCAGCGAAATATAGCTCGAACTGGTCGAGTCGTGCAGAGATGTCCGCTAATGATGTTGCTGCTCGGTATGGATGCTGGCTCGGATTTGGTGCCTCCTCTGATGGTTGTGGGGCATCATCCGGAATGTCCTCGTCCTCTCCCTCATTTGTGGGTTTCTTTAGTTGGTACTGAGGGGGGTTGGTCCCTCGACGTTGTTTGATCATCCTCATGTGTAGCATTGTCTAGATGCGTTGAGGTACCATGTTTCCCATCAGTGTGAGGGATGTAATTTGATCATCGGTGTCGAGGAGGTTGAAGTGCCGAGCCAACCTCGTAATGTATGGCCCCATTGACAAAATCCCCTTCCTATGTTGCTCTGTCTGATGTTGAATCGCGCATGCGATAAAATATGCCAAGTCAAAAACATGTCCTTCATACATGCATGATAGGAAGTAAATGTCTTGCTTGTTTACGACGCCAGTGCTTTCTCTGCAACCTGTGATGGTGTGCGCGAGAATGGCGTGAATATACCTTAGGGCTGGGGGAAGTGCCGTCACCTTAGAGCGACTGGGATCGTAGATGCTTGTAGTGGGGCGTAGGTTTTGCCAGCATTCGATCGGAGTGCAGTGGAGCTCACGGTTTAAATAGTCAAGTGGGTTTTCTTTTATGAATTCCGGTGTGTAAAGTCCTAGAGCTGTGCCGAATTGTGGTATGCTCAATCGTCGTACTGTGCCTCCTAACCAGAATTGGATAGCACCCGGGTCGTCGAACTGAGTCATCACTGTTTGCAATGTGAAGGTGGTGCAGAATTCTAATATGAGCTCCAAATATGTGGGCTCGTCGATTGAGAAGAGTTTCTCCCATGGGTCGGTTGAGAGGAGTGCTTGAATATCGGTGGTGAGCCCAACTTGCCGCGATCAAGCTCCCGGTCGATGCACCTACCAAAGGCCTAGGGGTCTACCCTGGATTGCTTTGTACCGTTCTTCCTGAGTTGCTTGAGGGAATCTGAGGAATGGGTGTTGAAGCTCGGTAGAGGCACTTGCGGTGGATGAACCGGCCCCTTTCTTTTCTTGCTTGGGGTGATCGTTCTGATGCGTGATGTTGACATGGTACCCGAAATTTGTAATCAAATATAAAGCGGTTTCAAGCTTCATCAATAGCATGACCATCATATGCCACACTAAGTCAAAAATTTTAGGAATTTATAATTGTGAGCATGTTAATTCGGGGAGAGAAAATTTTCTCGGACAATAGTGGGCAGAGCAATGTATCAATTTCATGAGTTTACAGTTCAAGAATAAAATGAGTATAAAATATAACAACCAATAAATATTATGGGGACTAAAACAAATTTCCTAAATAAAAATCATGCTTTTTAAAATTGAATCTAAACAAAATCTGGAAATAAACAAGAATGCTATAAGATTAAGTCAAGAAAAGGGAACCAGGGATGACGTGATATGATCGACACGGGTGGAGCACGGCGGTGGTGTGGGTTCTGCTGTACGAACACGGTGCTGGCATGGGCGTGTGGATGGTTTTTGGGTGGTTTTTGGAGAAAAATGGCAAGAGGAGGTGGTTTTAGGTGGAGGGGAATGGTTGTGCTGCCGAGTTTGGGGAAAAGAGGGGTTAAAACTGATTTTAGGGTTAGGTTTTGGAGGGGAAAGACGGTTAGATTTTATATATAGGGGAGGTGGCACGGTCCATCGCCACGTCCGTGTTCATTTGAAAATGCCCGTGCTTTTCGCAATTTCCAAAATTTGGGCGCGTTTCAGGGTTCTTGGCACGGCCGTGGGTAAATTAGCACGCCCGTGTTTTAATAGTCAGTATGTTGGCACGGTGAGATCGCACGGGCGTGTGTTACCCGTGTTTTAATAGCTTCACACGGTTAGGAGGCACGGGCGTGGTCTGGTGTCGTAGCCCGTGTTGTCGAAAGAAATTTTTCCCTGTTTGTGCACGGCTCTTGGCACGCCGGTGTTTTGGCCCTTGCCTTGCACACGGCCATTGACACGCCCGTGTTAAAGGCCGTGTTTCAAAACCTGCATTTCTATTGGACTAATTTCAGTGTAGTGTTAGAAAAAATAAAATGTTAGTAGGTTAGTGCTCGGGTTGCCTCCCGAGAAGTGCTTGTTTATAGTCTTAAGCTAGACTTTCCCTGTTTTCGGTTCTAAAAGAAGGCTCATGGAGCATAAGCTCCTCTCTCATATCTCCAAAATCTGCACCATTATAAATTTTAAGTCGGTGACCATTTACCTTGAATGTGCCTTTAGTGGGATGAGTTACCTTGATGGTGCCATATGGAAAAATTATTTTGATCATAAATGGGCCTGACCATCTTGATTTTAACTTTCCCGGAAATAGTTTAAGCCTTGAGTTGTATAGTAGGACCAGGTCTCCTACTTCGAATTGTTTTGATCTCTTGAGATGAGCATCGTGGCGTCGCTTTGTTGCTTCCTTGTACAGTTTTGAGTTCTCATAGGCTTCCGTCCTCCACTCGTCTAGCTCGTTCATCATCATCATTCTTCTCTTTCCTGCAATTTTGAGGTCAGAATTCAAAAATTTTATTGCCCAAAAAGCTTTGTGTTCTAATTTGAATGGTAGATGGCAGCTTTTCCCGTATACAAGCTTGTATGGAGATGTCCCTAGAGGTGTTTTAAATGCTGTTCTATAGGCCCATAAAGCATCATCTACTTTAACTGCCCAATCTTTTCTATTTGATTCAATTGTTTTTTCTAGAATGCGCTTAAGTTCTCGGTTTGCTACCTCAACTTGCCCACTGGTTTGAGGATGATATGGGGTGGCTGTCCTGTGGTATACTCCATATTTTTTTAGGACTCTTGCAAATTGAGTATTATAGAAATGAGTACCCCTATCACTAATGATGGCTCTCGGTGTGCCAAATCGGGAAAACAGTTTCTTGAGAAACTTGACTACTACCCTAGCATCATTGGTAGGTAAAGCTTCCGCTTCTACCCATTTTGACATGTAATCAACTGCCACTAGGATGTACTTGTTTCCAAACGAACTAGGGAATGGTCCCATGAAATCAATACCCTATACATCAAATATTTCACATGATAACATATATGTTTGAGGCATTTCATCACATTTAGAAATATTACCTATTCTTTGGCATCTATCACACGAGGTAACATACCTGTTGGCATCTTTAAATAGAGTGGGCCAATAAAAACCTGATTCGAGTATTTTGTGTGCTATCTTAATACCACTGTAGTGTCCTCCTGATGGTCCTCAATGGCAATGCTCCAAGATTTTGCTCGCTTCGTCTTTTGTAACACATCTTCGAATTATCCGATCTCGCATATATGCGAAAAAGAAAGGGATCTTCCCAAAATATTTTTTCACATCAGCAAAGAATCGCTTCTTTTGGTGATGTGTTAATTTCCTTGGCAAGACGTTAGCTGCTAAATAATTCGCAATATTTGCAAACCATGGTACCTCAGAATGTGTTATAGAAAAGAGTTATTCTTTGGGAAACGAATCATTTATTTCACTTTCATCGAGTTCTTTGGTGTGTGGATTTTCAAGTCTAGAAAGGTGATCCGCTGCAAGATTCTCAGCTCCCTTCTTATCTTGTATTTCAAAGTCGAATTCCTGTAAGAGAAAAATCCATCGTATGTGTCTGGGTTTTGCATCAGGTTTGTTTAAAAGATAACGAAGAGCTGAATGGTCAGTGTAAACGACAACTTTAGACAATATTAGATACTGTCTAAATTTATCAAAAGCAAAAACTACGGCTAGCAATTTTTTCTCTGTGGTGGTATAGTTTTCTTGTGCGGGTGTTAGTGTTCTGCTAGTATAGTAAATTAGCTGAAAATGCTTGCCTCTTCGTTGTCCCAAAATTGCACCTACTGCGAAGTCACTTGCATCACACATTAGTTCAAAGGGTAGATTCCAATCAGGTGCAATTATAATTGGAGCATTTATTAGTTTATCCTTAAGGATATTGAATGCATCTAAACATTCCTGATCAAAATTGAAAGGAACACCTTTTTCTAGTAATTTTGTTAAAGGCTTAGCTATTTTAGAAAAATCCTTAATGAATCTTCTATAAAATCCTGCATGTCCTAAAAAGCTTCTAATGGCCTTAACTGAACTGGGAGGAGGTAATTTTTCTATGGTTTCAATCTTTGCTTTATCTACCTCGATCCCTTTACTAGAAATTTTATGTCCTGATACTATTCCCTCTTGTACCATGAAGTGACATTTTTCCCAATTTAAAACAAGGTTTGTTTCCTCACATCTCATTAGGACTCGTTTTAAATTTTTAAGGCAAAGATGGAAAGAATTACCGTAAACTGAGAAATCATCCATAAATACCTCCATGATATCTTCCACGAGTTCATCAAAGATTGCTAGCATGCAATGCTGAAAAGTAGCAAGAGCATTACATAATCCAAAAGGCATTCTACGATAAGCAAACGTATCAGTATGGGCATGTGAACATTGTCTTCTCTTGATCTTCAGTGCTATTGGGATTTGGAAATAGCCGGAGAGCCCATCTAGGAAGCAATAGTACATGTGTCCCGATAACCTTTCTAGCATTTGATCAATAAAGGGTAGGGAAAGTGATCTTTTCTAGTGGCGTCATTCAGCTTTCTCTGTAATCTATGCAAACTCTCCAACTTTGTGGACTGTCTGGTAGGAATTAGTTCATTCTTTTAGTTAGCTACCACAGTCATGCCTCCTTTCTTTGGGACAACTCTGCACAGACTCACCCACTTGTCACGTCGAAAATAGGATAAATTATTCCAAAGATCTAGAAGTTTGATTACCTCGGCTTTCACGACTTCTTTTACATTGGGATTTAGTTGTCTTTTTGGTTGCACACATGGCTTGTACTCATCTTCCATTAAAATTTTGTGGGTACAAAATGTTGGGCTTAATCCCTTAATGTCAGAGATTTTCCAAGCTATGGCTTTTTTATGCTCTCTCAGTACCTGTATCAACTCTTCTTTTTCTTGGGTTCTAATTCTGAAGAGATAATTACTGGTAACGTAGAATTTTCCCCAAGGAATGCGTACTCTAGGTGCTTTGGCAGTTGTTTTAATTCTAAATTGGGTGGTTCATCAACAGAGGGTTTTTGTTTGAAATCGTCATCAAATTCGATGCTTTCTTTTTCCATTTGTTTTTATGATAATTTTAGCTCAGAAGCTTCATCTTCTTCCCCCTCTTCTTGAGTGAGACACATTTCCATCGTGTCCTCATACAGGATTTCCTGTAATGAGTTTTGAATGAGATGGTCATTGGTATCAACAAAATAACATGAATCATCTTGTTCTCTAGAATATTTCAATGCATCATAAATTTGAAAACTAATTTCCTCATCACCTATCCTTAATGCAAGTTTACCATCACCTACATCAATAACAGCCCTAGCAGTAGATAAAAAAGGGCGCCCTAGAATTAAGGGGGCCTCAATGTCTTCATCCATGTCAAGCACAACAAAATCAACGGGAAAAATAAATTTATCAATTTTTACCAAGACGTCTTTGATAACTCCCCTAGGATATTTAATAGATCTATCAGCTAATTGAATACTCATCCTAGTGGGTTTTGGTTCCCCGAGATCTAGTCGTTTAAACATCTTATAAGGCATTAAATTAATACTGGCACATAGATCAGCTAATACTTTCTTAACATTTAAACTGCCAATTAAACAAGGAATAGTAAAACTTCCTGGGTCATTTAATTTGGTTGGTAGCTTGTTTTGGAGGATGGCCGAACATTCTTCATTAAGCTCCACCATTGATATTTCTTCAAGCTTCCTTTTATTCGTCAGGAGTTCTTTCAAGAATTTCGCGTACATCGGCATCTGTGAAATGGCTTCAACAAAAGGTAGGTTAATATGTATTTGTTTAAAAAACTTAAGATACTTACCATATTGGGAGTCTAATCGTTCTTTCTTCAACCTTGCTGGATATGGGATCGGTGGTTTACTTTCTTTATGTACTGGAATTACATCCTCAATTTTCATATCCTTTGTTTTGTCATCTACGGGTGGCATTCTTTTCTCTGGTTTGACTAGCTCCTTTCCACTTCTTAGTGTAACTGCCTTTACCTGCTCTGTTTCTTTAGAGAAAACCGCTGATCGAATTTCGGAAACCATCTCAGTAAGTTGTTTAATTGACTTAATAAATTCCCCAACTTGACTCTCGATCGTTTTGATCGCTGTTCGTTGATTATCTAATGTTGTCTCGGTCTTTTAGAAGCGGGCCTGTGCTGATGCTATGAATTTGTTCAGCGTCTCTTCAAGACTCTGATTCTTTTCCTGTGGATAGGGCTGATTTTGGAAATTTTGAAGAGGTTGTTGTCTTTGATTTCCTTGATTTCCATGTCCTCCCCACGAAAAATTTGGGTGGTTCCTCCAACCTGGATTATAATTATTACTATATAGGTTATTATTAGATCTGAAATTGTTACCTTTATAGTTCATCTGTTCACTCTCTATGCCTGGTTGGTAGGGTGGGTACTCAGGATTCGCCATAGTTCCACTTGTGTCGCACTGCATGACTAGATGTACCTGCGAAGAACACAAGCTATCAATCTTCTTATTCATCATCTCTACCTGTGTTGATAGCATGGTTACTACATCTATGTTGAAAACTCCGGCTGTTTTGTTGGCCTTGTTCTTGTAACTTGCCACTGATAGTTATTCAGCGACATCTCTTCAATAAACTCGTAGGCTGCCTCTGGAGTTTTATTGTTCAAAGTTCCACCGGTGGCTGAATCAATTAATTGCCTCGTTGAAGGATTCACACCATTGTAAAAAGTTTGGACTTGGAGCCACAATGGTAATCCGTGGTGTGGGCATCTCCTCAAGAGATCTTTGTATCTCTCCCATGCGTCGTATAATGTTTCTAAATCCATCTACACAAAAGAAGAGATATCATTACGTAATTTGGCCGTTTTGACCGGTGGGAAGTATTTTAATAAAAAATTTTCAGTCATTTGATCCCATGTAGTGATTAACCCTCGTGGTAACTAGTTTAACCATTGTTTGACTTTATTTCTTAGTGAAAAGGGAAATAGCCGAAGACGTATGGCATCGTCAGAAACGCCATTTATTTTGAAGGTATCACAGAACTCTAAAAAGTTAGCTATATGGGTGTTTGGATCTTCGTCCTACAATCCATCAAATTGAACAAACTGTTGAATCATTTGTATAGTGTTAGGCTTTAATTCAAAATTATTAGCAGCTATAGCAGGCCTAACAATACTAGATTCGGCTCCTGTTAAATGAGGTTTAGCATAATCAAACATAGTACGAGGAGCATTATTCTCTCCCACATCTCGTGGTTGAAGATTATTTTCGTCCATCCCTTCAGTAGGATTGGTTCTGTCTTTTTGCTCTCCTTAGTAATTTAGGGCTCGCCTAATTTCTCTGTGATTTCTTATAGCGGTAGCTTCAATATCACTGTCGTATTCTAAAGGTCCTCTCAGGTTCCTTCTAGTCATAAACTAGAGGTACTTGCGAGGAAAAGACAGAAAGAAAGTTTAGCAAATTTAAAATTAAAACTAAGAATAAAAATAAATTGCGAAAAATAAAAAATAATGGCTAAAGTAATAAAAATAGAGTGTTCTTAATATTTTAGTTCCCCGGCAATGACGCCAAAAACTTGATTGCTGTAAATCAGAGTTTTAAAATTTATAAAAGAATGATCGAACCTGGAAACTAACTCTGACAACGATTAAAGGCAAGTGCACCTATCGAACAGTAGTATAGCTTAGGCAAGACTGGATTATCGAACCCAAAGGAACTAAAAGTACTAATACTAACTTTCTTTTTATTATTTAGCCTAAAATAAGTGAAGTTGTTTATTAATCTAAATTAATTAACTACTAAACTAAAGACTCTAAGACAAAGAAGAATGAATTTGGAAAATAACTTGGGAAAAACTCAGTTGATTTAAACGATACCCTAGGAAGAATCCACCTAGACTTCACTTGTTATCTATCACTGAACCATATGATTTTATTTATTTAGTTTGATCTGTAAGACTCCCTAACGTATATTAAACCCTCTCTCGAGGCGAATAACGTCTAACCCTAGGTTAATTAGTGGAACTCTTTTTCTCTTATAATAACCCCCTAGAATAGCAGTAAATCGATCTGTGGACTCTCATATTAGGTTTCACCCTAATCCGACAAAATCTCATCACCCTATCTCTAGGCGTGCGATCAACTCCGCTTAATTATGTTGGATCTACTCTTAGGCAGGGTCTATTCCTCCTCCACCTAAGCACATTAAATTTGGATTAAGCTCACATAATTAAGAACAAACTAAGCATTTATCATATAATTCAAATAATCAAATAACAAGATTCATCATAGGTTTCATCCCTTCTGTATCCGAAGGGTTTAGTTCATAACAATAAAGGAAAACATCTCAAGAGAAAAGATAAAACAAAACATAAGAAATCCCTAAAACCCCAAGGAATTTAAGAGGAGATCCTCCGTCTTGAGTATAATCGCGCTTCTTGAGATGGATCAACTGGCTATCCCCGAGTGAATCCCCACAAATCGCTTTCTCTAGCTTAGCACGACGCCCCTAAACGATGGCTTTGGCTCCCCCTTCAGTCATACTTAGGGTGTATTTATAGGCTTTTGAAATACATTTCTTTCTCCCTAAGTATCCTTTCCAAAATGAAATTGCTCTTCTCCACGGCAGAGGCACGGCCATGGCACACGCCCATGTAAATTGTGGACAGCCTGTGTTCGGATTTTTTTAATGAAGCACGGCCGTGTGAATCGAGGGAAGACCGTGTTCTAGATGAACAGTGAGGCACGGCCATGTGGTCTTTGGTCCAGGCCGTGTCGATTTCATGCTTTGGCCCATTTGTCCTGTTTTAGGCCCGTTTTGCATTCTTTTCATCCCCTGGTGCTTTCTTGAGTATATATCATGAAAAGAAAGGATTAAGAGCACCAAATTACATAAAATAAGGGATAATTCATCCAAAAGCGTACTAAATGTGGGCCTAAAATATGCTACTATTTCGGTTTATCAGCGATCAACTCCGCTTAATTATGTTGGATCTACTCTTAGGCAGGGTCTATTCCTCCTCCACCTAAGCACATTAAATTTGGATTAAGCTCACATAATTAAGAACAAACTAAGTATTTATCATATAATTCAGAAAACAATAACAAGATTCATCATAGGTTTCATCCCCTTCGGGTATCCGAAGGGTTTAGTTCATAACAATAAAGGAAAACATTTCAAGAGAAAAGATAAAACAAAACATAAGAAATCCCTAAAACCCTCTGAATGAATTGAAGGAGAGATCCTCCGTCTTGAGTATAATTCTGGCTTCTTGAGATGGATCAACTGGCTATCCCTGAGTGAATCCCCACAAATCTTCCTTCTCTGGCTTAGCACGACGCCCCTAAACGATGGCTTTCGGCTCCCCCTTTCAGGTCATACTTAGGGTGTATTTATAGGCTTTTGAAATACATTTCTTTCTCCCTAAGTATCCTTTCCAAAATGAAATTGCTCTTCTCCACGGCAGAGGCACGGCCATGGCACACGCCCGTGTAAATCGTGGATAGGCCGTGTTCGGATTTCTTTAATGAAGCACGGTCGTGTGAATCGAGGGAAGACCGTGTTCTAGATGAACAGTGAGGCACGACCATGTGGTCTTTGGTCCAGGCCGTGTCGATTTCATGCTTTGGCCCATTTGTCCTGTTTTAGGCCCGTTTTGCGTTCTTTTCATCCCCTGGTGCTTTCTTGAGTATATATCATGAAAAGAAAGGATTAAGAGCACCAAATTACATAAAATAAGGGATAATTCATCCAAAAGCGTACTAAATGTGGGCCTAAAATATGTTACTATTTCGGTTTATCAGCGATCAACTCCGCTTAATTATGTTGGATCTACTCTTAGGCAGGGTCTATTCCTCCTCCACCTAAGCACATTAAATTTGGATTAAGCTCACATAATTAAGAACAAACTAAGTATTTATCATGTAATTCAGAAAACAATAACAAGATTCATCATAGGTTTCATCCCCTTCGGGTATCCGAAGGGTTTAGTTCATAACAATAAAGGAAAGCATCTCAAGAGAAAAGATAAAACAAAACATAAGAAATCCCTAAAACCCTCTGAATGAATTGAAGGAGAGATCCTCCGTCTTGAGTATAATTCTGGCTTCTTGAGATGGATCAACTGGCTATCCCTGAGTGAATCCCCACAAATCTGCCTTCTTTGGCCTAGCACGACACCCCTAGACGAAGGCTTTGGGCTCTCCCTCTTAGGTCATACTTAGGGTGTATTTATAGGCTTTTGAAATACGTTTCTTTCTCCCAAAGTATCCTTTCTCGAATGAAATTGCTCTTCTCCACGGCAGAGGCACGGCCTTGGCGCACGCCCCTGTGAATCGTGGCCAGGCCGTGTTCAGATTTCTTTAATGAGACACGGCCGTGTGAGTCGGGGTTAGACCGTGTTCTATATGATTGACTTGGCACGGCCGTATGGGTCTAAGTCCAGGCCGTGTCGATTTCCTCTTTGGCCCGTTTTGGTCCGTTTTGAGCCCGTTTCTTGTTCTTTTTATCCTTGGGTGCTTTCCTGAGTATAAGACATGAAAAGAAAGGATTAAGAGCACTTTTTTACATAAATCAAGGGATAATTCATCCAAAAGCATACTAAATGTGGGATTAAAATATGTTACTATTTCGGTTTATCAATACTCAAATCGGATACTAATTTCTTACAAATGTAAGAGTGTGCGGATCCGGGATCTATTAAAGCAATAACTTTGGTATTATAAAGAGAAAAGGTACCCGTAATAACATCAGGAGAAGATGCCTCTTCGCGAGCGCGAATGGCATAAGTCCTTGCAGGCGCTCTACCCTCGGGCCTCGCAGCCTGCTCTCTAGGGTTACCTCTTCCACTTGCCCCACTTCTCGGATTCCTTTGTGGTCTTCCTCGGACCATACTTCCAGATCTCGGGTTCTGAGTTCTCTCTTCTTTCCTCATCTCTGGACAATCCTTTATATAGTGGTCTTGAGAACCACTTTTAAAACATGCGTTTTCATGCGCCCGGCATTCTCCAAGATGACGTCTGCCACACTGTGGGCACTCGGATCTGTCAGATCGGATGTTCCCCACACTAGTGACTGAAGTCGTCTGTGCTTTATTTCCCGAATATTGCTTACTCTTGTCCTTCCTTGAAAATCCAGTGGAAGTAGCCGATTGAGTAGGGAAATCTCTTGACTTTTTGGATGAAGATTGGAATGACTTATTCCACTGTCTCTTTCTAAAGTCACGAGACTCCATTTCAGACTTTCTCTTCTCTTTTACTAATTCCTCAGCTTTACAAGCCCTCTCTACTAGCACAACAAATTCCTTTAGTTCTAGGATAGCAACAAACAATTTGATGTCCTCATTTAACCCGTCTTCAAATCTTTTACTCATGATGGCTTCAGTGGACACGCATTTACGAGCGTACTTGCTGAGTCGTACAAACTCACGCTCATAGTCAGTTACAGACATCTTGCCTTGCTTTAACTCTAGAAATTCTTTTCTTTTCTGATCCACAAATCTTTGACTGATATACTTCTTCTTGAACTCTTTTTGGAAGAATTCCCATGTGACCTTTTCCCTTGGAACCACCGACACAAGGGTGTTCCACCATTGGTAAGCAGAATCTCTTAAAAGAGAGACTACACACTTCATGCATTCTTCAACTGTACATGATAATTCATTAAATACCCTGATGGTATTTTCTAACTAGAACTCAGCCTTTTTCGAATCATCATCTTTTCTAGCCCGGAATTCTTTTGCCCCATGCTTCCTGATCCTATCAATTTGAGGTTTGTCTTCGCTTACTACCTCTACTACTTGAGGGGCTGCAGGGATAGGTTGTGGAACAGGCGGAGGTGGAGGGGGTTGTGCATTTGGGTTCGTACGAACGAACTCCGCATACCATGTGTTCATCATATGGAGGAAGGCTTCTCTAGCCTCTTCTCCTCCTCTTTGACTCACCGTAGTGGGTCTATTCTCATTCTCGCTCGGCACTGTCCCTTCTGTGGGAGCCGGCACGTTACTTTCTACATCATCCGCCACAGCTCTTTCGGGATCCATTTACTATATGTATAATCATAGTTTAAGTCATCAGGAGTCGTCACACTATCATTATAAAAACATTCTTACGTATGGCATGTATAGTTAGACTCATGCTCGTGCTACGTTAGTCCTAGAACCGACTAAACCATAGCTCTGATACCACTAAATGTAACACCCCATACCCAAGTCCGAGGCTTAGACTGGATATGAGACATTACTATACTTAAACTTTAGTAAACATGCACTTACGGGCTATGAAATTTTGTTCCGAATTAAAAACTTCTCTTTGTTAGTCAAATCATACATTTCACGGGCCTACGATGCCTTAAACACGTATCTAAGGACTTTCAGAACTTAATCAAAAACTTTTCTTTGAAACAGGGCCACACGCCCATGTGGTTTGGGACACGCCCGTGTACCCCTTTGAAACGCCCATGTCTTCCAATCGTGGTCGACACTGACTATATTCACACGGCCTTGACACGCCCGTGGACTTAAACCGTGTGCTATTCCTTGATATACTGTCTTATTCACACGGCCTAGGGCACACGCCCATGTTCTGACCATGTGTCATACACGGCTTAAACAAACGGCCGTGGTGTTTACCCGTGGCCTATTCTGACTTCAATAATAAAGATGCAGGGTACGCATGGCCTAGACACACGCCCGTGTGTCTAACCGTGTGGGCACTTAGATGCTATTTACCAAGCCATTTGCCACCCTGAAATAAAGATCATACTCATACTCAAATTCAACAATTCATTTAAACCCAACTTTCATGAATAATACTACATACTTCATTGATATCTATACACATACATACTTAGTCAACTTTGGCCAATCACATAGCCATATACAAAAGAATAATAACTTGATAGTCTAGAAAATGGCCCTTCTTAAAACATGTTCTCAAAATGAATGCTTCCTATACATGCCATACTTAGTAAAATAACTTGACTATACCCAAAATAGCGATTGATAGTGTGTTACGAGCTCCGACTCCAACGATCCACAAGTTAGCTTGGCGGGACTACATAGAAAGAAAGAATTAAAGACGTAAGCATTTAACTTATTAAGTTTGCATGTAAAGCATATATCAATATACTTGCTTAATATAAACCATTTGACATAACAATGGTAGCATAAATTTCAGCTATAGAGCTTACTTACTCATACTGATTCTTACATGTCTCATGTAACTTACTATTCTCATACTTGTAAGGTAAACAAGGTACCTGTATAACTTGATCACATTGATCAGCATACTTTAATACGAAAATCATGATCTCTAATTCATCATTCATAACATAAATAATACTCAATTTCAACTTGATAATAGCTTTGCTTACTTAGCTTTCTTGCCATCTCATTTTAACTTTACTCAGTTTGCCGGATGAATTTCTGCGAATAACCGAGGATACTAAATCTCATCCCTCTTAACTTGATGCCAAAGCCATATCCTAGATACGGTCTTACATGGAATTTCTCATCTCGGTTTCGAGGCCATATCTTGACATGGACTTATACGAAGTCTTTACTCGTGAACTGGTCAATGCCGAGCCTTGGCTGGGACTTACATGAAATTTCTTTCTCTTGATAGCTTTTCAATGCCAAGACTTGTCTTGGACTTACATGACAACTTTTCAATGCCAAGCTTGCCTTGGACTTACATGATAACTCTGTTCAATGCCAAGCTTGCCTTGGACTTACATGATAACTATGTTCAATGCAAAGCTTGCCTTGAACTTACATGATAACTCTGTTCAATGCCAAGCTTGCCTTGGACTTAAATGATAACTCTGCTTGATTGCCGATGCCATGCCTTGGCTTGGTCTTATACGGACTTTCTTATCTCATGTGGTGGATCAAGTATCCTGGGAAATTCATCTTCAATCGGGACTTACTCATACTTAATCTCATTGATTTCTTTGTTTAACATAGGATTAAGCATTCCGTCGAAATAATGTACATTATACTAAGAAATTCAATAATAGATATCATAGAGCTTAGAAATCATACAAACTTACCTCAATATACAAAATGTATGTAGATATGTAATTTAGTCCTCGACTTTGTTCTTGCCTCGGTTTCGATCCGGGCTTCGTTTTTCTTGATCTATAATCATAAACAGACCATTTAATACTCACATTGACTAAATTGACTCTTTAATCATATTTTGGCAAATTACTATTTTGCCCCTAAACTTTCTCATATTTACACTTTTGCCCCTAGGCTCGTAAGATGATTTTCATTCAACTTTCTTAAACTTCATGCTTAGCTAATTCATTTTCTCTACTATAAAAATCATCAATTCTTATTATTTCTAGTATGTATGACCAATTTTTATAACTATTACAAATTGGTCCATACTATCATTTTTCATGAAATTCACTAAGGAAAAGATGTTTATCTAACATCAAACTCTCATAATCTTCCATAAAACATCATTTAACATGCATGTCATTCATGGGTAGATTTTTGAACATGCATCTTAGCTCATTTTATAGCCAAAAATAGCTAATTCATAATACGAGAACTTCAAAAATACGAAGAATATTAAAAACGGGGCTAAGATGAACTTACTAGCAAGCTTGAAAAATTGAAGAACCCTAGCTATGGCTTCCTTCAAATTTTCGGCAATAAGGGGAAGAAGATGAATAGATTTTTATCATCTTTTTCCCATTTTAATCATTTAATACCTAAATGACCAAAATGCCCTTCTCTTTAAAAAATTTCAATACACTAACTCTTGTCCAATTTTGTCCAAAAATTATAATTTAGGCAATTTTCTATTTAAGGACTTCTAATTTCTATTCTAAAGCTATTTCATACAAAAAGCTTCTAGAAACTCATATTTTGCAACTTTTGCAATTTGGTCCTTTTTGGACCATTCAACCTCAATTAACAAAATTGCTTCATGAAACTTTCACAATAACATGCAAACATGGCATAAACTTTAAAAACTCATAAATTCACCTCAGATTCGTGGCCTCGCACCACTATTCTGACTAGGCCCTAAATCGGGCTGTTACAAAACCCTTATCCAATAGAGGGGATTCGATCCGTTAATGGTTTTGTGTAAGGAAATATGTCCTTTAGCTAGATATCATAGGTGGGAACATTTTTGGACGATCCCAAAAGAGAATGTCATAGTCCCCATTTGTAAGAGTTTTATACATCTTTACGGGACCATGAGTCTAGAAATACTAAAGGCCGTATCTGGGATATGGTACTTGTGAGGGGGAAAGAAGTGCGAGTAACCCCTCGAATCATTTGTGATTTTTATAATGCTCCATATTATGAAAATGATTTCATTGATGAAACCAATCTAGAATACTTCAGATATATAGATATGGATAGTATTATAAACTTCCTAACTGAAGGTAGGGGTGAATGCAAATATCGCGCGAATACCAATATCCCAGTATCCTTTCATCAAGCGATCATGTTTTCTGAGGCCAAAATGTGGATCTAATTTATATGCACAAGAATTGTACTTGCTTTAAATGTTTTTAATGTTAATTCTTTTAGAGCAGTGTTACTCTATGCTATTTTGTAGAAAAAACAGGTATGTATCGGTAAATGGATTCATCAGAACATGAAAAGATGCATTGGTAGCCAGAAGGTGGGAGTCTTCTTTCCCCATCTAGTGATGGCATTATGTAGGAAGATGGGTGTACCTATGATATCTACTTAGCAGTCGTTGAAACCTTCCAAAAGAATTATTGGTGATGCCTTGTTCCAACAGTACATCGAACTACGAGCCAAACAAATGAAGGATTGGAACAAGCGACAACAAGAAGCGACGGCTACACTGACTTCATCATAGAGGTTGACACAAGCTCAACAGGACATCGGTGAAAGTAATCATCCAAAGCTTGATTAGATGATACAGTGGATGCAAGAGTCGGGACCAATATTCTAAGAATTTGTAATGAAAAATAACATCTGGGTCCCCAATTATACACCTGGCATGTTCGGGTCGACGAATATGGAATAATAATAAGAAGTGCATGAAAGCGAGGAGGAATGAGAAGATGAGGAGAATGATGGGAGTGAGGAGATGGATGAGGAGGACGATTGAACTATTTTAATAAAGACTTGTGTTAATTTTTAGATGATTTTAATTTAGACTTTGTAGGAGTAGGAATAATAAATAGATTTTCCATTTTTTTTTTGCATTTTGTTAAATTTTCTATGTAGGAACCCAACACGAAAGGGATAAAATATTTTCGAGCCAACACGATAAAATGAGGAATCACCCACCATTAGCAATTAGAGCGGCCACGATCAATCAAGTAACTTCCTTCCGTATCTATTTATGGACTACATATTGAGGACAATGTGTCAACTAAAGTGTGGAGGGTAACATAGAAAATTTGCTTCAATTTTTTACATTTTCTTTTATTTTTCTTGTCTTTTGTGTGTTTCAGCTTGTAGAAATAAAAGTGATTAGTTAGGAGCATGTATATAGGTTGCTTGTGTTTATGAATAAATTTGGCATGATGAGAGGTGATTTTAAAATTTTGATTGATAGACTATAAAGTTCTATATGTTACACTATAAATAGGTATTAAGTAATTAACTGTACCAAGCGATATAGAAAATACAAGGAAACGAGCATGCTAGTACGAATGATAA
The DNA here is from genome assembly GCA_025698515.1 of Gossypium sturtianum. Taxonomy (NCBI): domain Eukaryota; kingdom Viridiplantae; phylum Streptophyta; class Magnoliopsida; order Malvales; family Malvaceae; genus Gossypium; species Gossypium sturtianum. The sequence goes on from CM046948.1 coordinate 9,560,354, forward strand.
ATAGTTGAATTTGTATTTGTTTGGTTGATTAAATTTGTGCATGTTGAGATATTTAGGGACGACCTAAGGCATTATTTGGAATAGATCCAGAGCCAAAAAGCTTTCCTAATTATATTTCACCTTTAGTACGAATTTTTGAGCCTATTGACACTTCTTGATGAACCACATTACAAGCCCCGAGCCTGAACACGTCAATTTGTATTTGCCCTCATTCTTGGTCTTGTACTGCACGATTATAGACATATGGCCATATGTATTGAGCATTAAGTAGATATATCAAGGTAGAGTTTGTAAAAATAGAGCGAAATAGGAAAAATTAGTGTGATATGGGAATTATAGGTTAGCCTGAAAGTGCAAAGCAAGAAGAAAAATCCCAAAAGAAAGTCCATGTGAGTAGAAAGAGTACTTGAAAAGCCAAAAAGCATTCTTAAGTGGGATAAGTTGAAAAAGAAAAGTGAAAAAGTCACAAAAATAGAAAAAAAAACACATTCATTAGTGCACCAAAAATGTAACACCCCAAACCCGGCCCATAAGTTTCGACCAGATCTGGTATGCTACGGGTTGTACGTTGAAAACTTTTGCTAAGTTAGTTTTAGTAAATCATAATTTATTAGGCAAAATTCTAATAAACAAGTGACTTTTGAAAATAAAACCTTGTATTATTATTATTTTGAATAATAAAACCTTTGACAAAGTTCCATAAGTTGCAAATATTAAAAACTAAGTAGTGAGTATAAACTATGGGGCCTTATTACATAAATGTTTCCAAAATTAAAAACTTAAGGAAAAACCGAAATAATCTATAGGAATAAAAACTCGATGGCCCCTCGAGTCCGCTTTTGCTCCCATGTCCATGGTCTACTGCTCATCTGCAGTTAGGGAAAAATAATAGGGTGAGTCACCAAGACTCGGTGTGTAAATCTGAAAACACATCAAAGGCTTGGCCCACAAACACATTATGGCCTTGGCCCGTATACAAGGGTAACTATATATGCATCATGGCCCATCCCACCTAGAAATCCATCCTCTACACACCAACCCGTACCAACCATCACACCTTGGGGATTTCTACAATCAACCCTCCAACCGCTACACACCATATCGACAATTTGTCGCTCTGTGTTAAAGACCGATCATCGTAGTGACCTATGTGGCAAAGCCACCGATAGCCATGCGACCTTAATAATACATCGTAGTATTTCGACAAATGAGCCGTCATTCATAAAGACCGATCACTATGTGACCTATGTGGCAAAGCCACCGATCGCTATGCGACCTTCTTCCCCTTCATCATATCAATCCCATCCCATGCATACATACATGCGAGAATCAAAACAATATACTACCTAAAAGTTCACAGTCTATCACATACATCGATACACATAGAGAGTTTCTATGATTACGTGCTGCATCCCTTGCCTACCCTTTTTGGGTAATCCGACTGTCTATACAAATTTTTTTCCTAAACTTTAGCCCATAACATATATTTAGTACAGATTACTATACTGACCTTTTTCGGCTTTTAGCCCATAACATATATTTAGTACAGATTACTATACAGCCTTTTTCCGGCTTTTAAATCTAGATGATCAGGTTTCCTTCAAATCCCGAAATGCCGTCCAAACGCAAAAGAGAGGAAATATTAGCTTCATTCGGCAGCCTTAATAACCAAGTGGCCATTCGGCCTTGTCTCTTAAAAATCGAAAGAGAGATTGAAGAGATAGGAAAATTGGCACTCACCTTAACGCAGAGAATTCGACTACCCCTTAGAGATTCTGGCTTTTTGAGAAGATCAGAAGAGAAGATGATTCGAAGAAATCTATAGAGATTCAGATTTTAGAAGAAAGAAGAGAAAAGAATAATGGAGTTTTCAGCTTTCGGCTTTTTAGAAGAAAGAAGAGAAGAGAATAATGGAGTTTTCGCCTTTTAGAAGAAAGAAGAGAATAATGGAGTTTTCGGCTTTTAGGAGAAAGAAGAGAAAAGAATAATGGGGTTTTTGGCTTTTAGAAAAAAGAAGAGATAGAAAAGGTGGAAACCCTAAAGGCCGAAAAATAAAGAAGAGAACCCTCCCTATTTATAGAAATTTCGGCACTCACCTATGAAAAACCGGAAGTGCCCTTCCTGATAACTAAAAATTAATCAAATAAAAAGGGAAAATTCGGCACCCCCTTTGCCATAAAGAAACCGATTTCTTCACTTCTCTAGGTGATTGAATTTCGGCTAACTCCTAGCCTTGTAGATAGCTCCTATCTTTTCTCCTTTTTTTTTTCCTTCCATATTATCAACTATATTATCTACATTATCCCATTCACATAAATCCTCCTATTTTTGAGCCTTGTTGCCGTCCACTCTACCTAACCCTAATGTCAAATTTTAGCTAACTTAAATTAAAAGAGTTGGGCTCCATGTAACTTAAATTTGGGCCCCTTACTCCCTTGTGTGGCGTCACCTCCTTGCTCCCTAAGTGGAGCCATCGACCACCGGGCCACAAGCCCATTTTGATATTTTAAACTCGTGATACCACCTTTTAAACCCTATAGTGCCCAAACAAAAATTTAACTAAGGCTTCACCCAATCCAATCCTCGAGCCCAATTTGGACCCCTAATGCTCAAATTAACTCATTACACATATTAACCCATTAAACGACAGGCCCAAAAATTCGGGATGTTACAGCTTCTACCCTTAGAGAAATTTCATCCTCGAAATTTCCAACTAACTACTAATCGTACTACCCAAGTCTCACCACTATGCTTTCGCTATGCACTCTAATTTAATAATATATAACCATTGCATGCATACAGTTTCTATACCTAAAAATATAGCATCCACACAAAACATACCCTACTTAATGGTGATTGAACAATCCTGAGCCTTATGCTCCTTAGACCCGCATCTTAAACATGTTCCTGACTTCCTCCAACATTCATCCGGATGACGCCTTCTGCAATATTCACAAACCCGAAAGTTTGGATGTACCTTAACATGCTTCACAGAACGAGACTGCAACCCTAGAAAACTACGATCTCTTTTTTTCTTACAGTCCACGCACCCAAAATTCGAAATGTTTCACCTATTTCTTTAACCTCCTTCATTCCTCCCTAACTAGTTTGAGTCAAGACACATCGGTCCTAATACTTCCACGGCCTCGGTCGCGGCCTCTTTTTCCTCTCTTAGCGCTCATCGTCGATTCTCGTAGTATCTGAATTAGAAATATTATGAACTATTAATTTCTTTCACTGATTAACCACGAACAATCTTATGGAAAGTAGTTTTAAGAGTGGTTCTTTCAAATTCGAACCTATCTACAATTCAGTCTCAAGTTCACATCTCCTAGTTCTAGGAAGCACACACATACAATCATCAACCACCACATACAAGTAGCATTCACGAACTTGCGTTCATCACCTAAGGGTATTTTCGTCATTTCACTACCCAGGGGTATTTTCGTAATTTATCCTATAGGGGTATTTTCGTAATTTTCCAAAATAGGGTTTCTTGGTAATTTTGCAAAATAAGGGTATTTTGGTAATTTTATAATCTGGGGGTATTTCGGTAATTTTACAAATTAATGATATTTTGGTTATTTATAAATCAGGGGTAATTTAGTAGTTTTACAAAATAGAGTGGCTGGTCCCTTTCGGGTTTTAGTTATAAATTTTGGCCCGTCAACAAGTCCTCATGACTAAGGTGAACAGTTACTACGCACCAGGTAGGATTCCAGCGAAAAGGAGGTGAGTCACTAGGATTGCTTAAATACCAAGCTCTCCTTGAATCCAATCCTAGACATGCGTATGCCCATTGCCACACCCTATCTCGGTGACTTGTTCACAGGTTTGTTTGGTTGGATTAAATCTTATGAATTTAGAGAGTTGTTTAGACTAAGCCTAAAGTCCATCAATGTCTAATATACTAGCCTACGTCCATCAAGCCCATCAAGCCCAACATACATATCACATCCAAAAATTCAGAATACTTAACTGCATGGATCGGGTGCCGGTAGACTCGAAGGCCATTTCTCAACCCAAACTTTTCCAAATTCTTATCAACTTTAAAATAGTACTAGACCCATTTCACAGCCCGAGTTTTGAACTGGGCTCTGATACCAAAATGTAACACCCCAAACTCGGCCCATAAGTTTCGACCAGATCTAGTATGCTACGGGTTGTACGTTGAAAACTTTTGCTAAGTTGGTTTTAGTAAATCATAAGTTATTAGGCAAAATTCGAATAAACAAGTGACTTTTGAAAAGAAAACCTTGTATTATTATTATTTTGAATAATAAAACCTTTGACAAAGTTCCATAAGTTGCAAATATTAAAAACTAAGTAGTGAGTATAAACTATGGGGCCTTATTACATAAATGTTTCCAAAATTAAAAACTTAAGGAAAAAGCAAATAATCTATAGGAATAAAAACTTGATGGCCCTCGAGTCCGCCTTTGCTCCCATGTCCACGGTCTCCTCATCGCTCATCCGCAGTTAGGGAAAAATAATAGGGTGAGTCACCAAGACTCAGTGTGTAAATCCTAAAAACACATCAAAGGCTTGGCCCAAAAACACATTATGGCCTTGGCCCGTATACAAGGGTAACTATATATGCATCATGGCCCATCCCAGCCTAGAAATCCATCCTCTACACACCAACCCTTACCAACCATCACACCTTGGGGATTTCTACAATCAACCCTCAAACCGCTACACACCATATCGACAACTGTGCTGCCTGTCTTAAAGACCGATCACTATGTGACCTATGTGGCAAAGCCACTGATCGCCATGCGACCTTAATAATACATCGTAGTATTTCAACAGCTGAGCTACCTGTCATAAAGATTGATCACTATGTGACCTATGTGGCAAAGCCACCGATCGCTATGCGACCTTCTTCCCCTTCATCATATCAATCCCATCCCATGCATACATACATGCAGAATCAAAACAATATACTACCTAAAAGTTCACAGTCTATCACATACATCGATACACATAGAGAAGTTTCTATGATTACGTACCTGGCATCCCTTGCCTACCCTTTTTGGGTAATCCGACTGTCTATACAGCCTTTTTCTGGCTTTTAGCCCATAACATATATTTAGTACAGATTACTATACAGCCTTTTTCTGGCTTTTAGCCCATAACATATATTTAGTACAGATTACTATACAACCTTTTTCTGGCTTTTAAATCTAGATGATCAGGTTTCCTTCAAATCCCGGAATGCCGTCCAAATGCAAAAGAGAGGAAATATTAGCTTCATTCGGCAGCCTTAACAACCAAGTGGCCATTCGGCCTTGTCTCTTAAAAACTTAAAGAGAGATTGAAGAGATAGGAAAATCGGCACTCACCTTAACGCAGAGAATTCGACTACCCTTAGAGATTCCGGCTTTTTGAGAAGATCGAGAAGAGAAGATGATTCAAGAAATCTATAGAGATTCACTTTTAGACGCAGTAAGAGAAAAGAATAATGGAGTTTTCTGGCTTTCGACTTTTAGAAGAAAGAAGAGAAGAGAATAATGGAGTTTTCGGCTTTTAGAAGAAAGAAGAGAATAATGGAGTTTTCTGCTTTTAGGAGAAAGAAGAAAAATAATAATGGGGTTTTTGGCTTTTAGAAGAAAGAAGAGAAAGAAAAGGTGGAAACCCTAAATGCCGAAAAATAAATAAGAGAACCCTCCCTATTTATAGAAATTTTGGCACTCACCTATGAAAAACCGAAAGTGCCCTTCCTGATAACTAAAAATTAATCAAATAAAAGGGAAATTTTGGCACCCTTTGCCATAAAGAAACCGATTTCTTCACTTCTCTAGGTGATGGAATTTCGCCAACTCCTAGCCTTGTAGATAGCTCCTATCTTTTCTCCTTTTTTTCCTTCCATATTATCAACTATATTATCTACATTATCCCATTCACATAAATCCTCCTATTTTTGAGCCTTGTTGCCGTCCATTCTACCTAACCCTAATGCCGAAATTTAGCTAACTTAAATTAAAAGAGTTGGGCTCCATGTAACTTAAATTTGGGCCCTTACTCCCTTGTGCGCGGCGTCACCTCCTTGCTTCCTAAGTGGCGCCATCGACCACCGGGCCACAAGCCCATTTTGATATTTTAAACTCGTATACCACCTTTTAAACCCTATAGTGCCCAAACAAAAATTTAACTAAGGCTTCAGCCCAATCCTGAGCCCAATTTGGACCCCTAATGCTCAAATTAACTCATTACACATATTCACCCATTAAACGCACAGGCCCAAAAATTCAGGATGTTACAAAAAACTCGTAGGCTAGCTGTAGTTACCATGTCATGCTATGATTTCCTATATGGAGAGATAATGAAGGTGAGAGAAGGAGAAATATTGCGGTGAGCGGGAAAGGGTCACTAAATGGGGAAGAATAGGGATCAATACTATGTGCCAAACTATTTTCATGTTTGTAACCCTTTTTTATGCTTATTGTTTTTTAATTCTATACCTATCCTAAGCTTCAGAAAATTACAAGTCGAAAAGTCCTATGTGACCTAAATATCCTTATACATGAATGGACATCATACTAGACATGTGCATAAATGACTATTTGTATTCTGCTTGGATAATCAAAGTACTTGTATGATTTGTTGATGGATTTCTATAGATGAAACCCTTAATACTTGTATATTTTGCAACATACTGAACTTAGATGTTTGAAGTCAAAGGTGGTAAGCCAACTATTCATCATGTTAAAGTTGTTAGTGAGCATGACATGCCTAGGTCATATGCTCCGAAGTCAATACTTGTATCATATTTGCATAATGGTTACCATGTTTATCCGTCATCTTTTTTTATGTTGCTTGGGGAAAAGCAATGACTTAAGTGTGGGGGAGTTTGATCTGCTGTAATTTGGTGTAGCAGATTAAACTAGTTTTCACACTTAATGAACCTGAATACAAGCATTTTCATTACATTTTAGTAAAGTTTCTTTAGTTTTACTTCCATTCAATAAAATGTGCAAATTGAGTCTTTTATTGACCTTAAGGACCGAATGAGGCTTAAGGGAGAGCTAACGTACTTTGTAAGTGTGCAGGAGACCATTAAAAGGCATTTTAGGTCGATACTTGACGCTATGTCGCAACATGGGAAGTCTAATGTTGCAACATAGGGAACAGAATGAAGAAAACTCAAGTTTGCCTTCGATTTTGCAACATAGATTGAAGCTGTCGTGACATACCCCTTTAGATGGCTATAGAGAAGCATACTGGTTGCTATGTCGCGACACAGGTCTTGGTGTGTCGCGACATCGACTCTGGGGTGGAAACTAAACACGAAGTAGGGGTGTTTTGGTCCATACAACTGAACTTAAAGCTCGGGAACGTCAGCTGACCTAGGGTTAATGACGACGACCACCTGAAAGCTATATATAGGCCCCTTTGGAACATGTTAAAGACACCTTTTGATTAACCTAGTTTCTTTCTTTAAGATTTAGTTTCGTTTTCTTTCTTAGGTTTTTAGAGTTTAGTTTATTTTTTTGCTATTTTCTTTCAAGATATTGGGGTTGTGGAATCATTCAACTTTGTCGATTTACGCTTAATATCAATACAATCAAGCTCTTTCATTTACTCTATCTTGTCGATTTAATTAGCATGTTTTCTCTTTACATGGGTTATATATTGTTTATGAACGCCATGAGGAACTAATCATTCTTTAGGGGATTAGTGAAGTGGAGGTATGATCTGTTAACTATTTTGTAGGGTTACTCAACAGATCGGCTGTTTGGGAAAGGGAGAATGTGAAACAAACCCTAGACCTGACAATCCTGGGAAGTCATTAAGGTGGGAATTAACCCAAAATTGGTATTACCCATCCGTGAAGACCTTAACCCCAAACCAGTCTAGATTGTGAGGTCAAAAGATAAGTAGTTCTTGCTGACTCGTTATGTTAGTGGAATATCAGAAGATCTTGCTAAGGTAGTGACTAGTTGATTGACGATGAACCTGAGACGACAGTTGATGGAGATTACCGAAGTGAGCTAATCACCCATAATCAGATTTGATTTATTCTTCCTTTTTAATCTCTTGAATCTTATTTTTTTTATGTTCTTTTATTTTTTTATTATAAAAACACCAAAAATCCTTTATTTTATATTCTTCGTGTAACAACCCAAACCCGGCCCAAACGCTATGACCGAATTCGGTTTGCTACGGAGAAAACATTTTGAAACCCTTTTAAAGTCGATTTAAGTATTCGGTAAAAGATAGTGTCTTGTAGAAATAGTTTAGGTGTATAAAAACCCATACTTAGATTTATTTTGGAAAATATTTATTAAAACAAGTTATTATGTATATTTTAGATGTACCCGATGGTACTTTAAAACATTTTTCGTTTGATTTGGAAAAACATGATAAATCATTATTAACATAATTGAATAAGTTAAACAAATATTCCAAAGCAGGTAACTAAATAATAAAAAGGAGTTATTGGAGGCCTTATTACAACCCAATTAAAATCAAACCAACAATCGAAAAATAAATGAACCAAAATGTAAAGTCTATTAAATTTAAATCCCACTGCATGGCCACCTCGAGTCCATCCGGTCCACATCCGCGATCTACACGTCACCTGAAAAATATAAAGGAGAAGGTGAGTCACCAAGACTCAGTATGTAACCCTTCCCCCGTTTTAAAGACATTTTCATACACAACATATAACAATTAATATGCGAATATTATGTACCCCAACCTAGCCAACCAAACGCCATCTTTCTACCTCCCACTGTGGTACCAAACCACCGGTGGTGCCAAACCACCGGTGACATATAGTCACGATGTGTTACCAAAACATCGGTGTCCGTAGACACGAATCGCTTGATGGGGCCAACCCATCGTGTGATACCAAATCACCGCGCATTTATCCCATATCTCAAGTGGGGCCAACCCACGGTGGTGTTAACCATAGAGACGAGTCGCTATGAGGTACCAAACCTCTGAGGTACCAAACCTCTCGTGACCGTGAGTCACGGTGTGTTACCAAAACATCGGTGCCCGCTCGGCACGATTAATCTGCCCCTCCACTCATCAATCCCACATCACTACATATGTATATGTTTCATGTCATCACATACTTAAATCTCATGTATCAATACATCATGCTTCCCAAAAGCATCGAATAACAAATTCATATTAACAGTACTTACCTCAATCACCATCTATACCGATATGGTATATTATCCAATGCTACATAAAATCAAGATAGCATTCACAACAATCAACACATTAACAAGTTATACGTGTGTATGTACACACCGTCACCACCGAATCGCCTAAATCCCGAAAAGAGATGTCGGCCACCTAGATCTCATCGGTCCCTATGTTCGGCCACAATAGTGTTAGTGATATGGGCCATTTGACCAAACCAAATAATTTGAAAGGGGTTCCTTGTGAACCCGAATCCTTACCTTCACACCTTTGGATACTAATCGCAACACCAAACTCCCGACCGCTTCGATTCCATGAATCTAAGCAATCAATAAGTTAGTAGCCTTTGGCTTAAACGAATACCAGATAACTAACTAAAGTAGATTTTACCATCACTTACCAAATATTAAATACTAGAGATCGGGCCTGAGTCGACTGCTTTACTTCCCTGAGTACCTTATCACCCGATTGATAACAAAGAATCTGAAGAGATCTATGTTCCTTCCAATATTCGGCCAAAATACAATAGAACAGAGGAAGGGAGTTTCGGCAAACTATTGGGTTGTATTCAGCCAAGGGGAGAAAGAAAATAATGGGAAAGAAAGGTGCTAGGAATTTCGGCTTGAAGGGGTTTGAGGGAATGGAGAAAATACAAGAGGAACAAAGGAGGGTTTAGGGATTTTGGCACTTAGCAAAAATGACCAAAAGGAAAAGCAAGGGGGTCAACTGATGCTTTTATAGGCATTCGGCACCCCCCTCCAAGCTTGCCGTCCACTCCTTCCAACAAGGAGTTCAAATTCTAATCAACCTCCCCAATTTACTCCAAGCCACCCATTTGAATTAAAACAAATTTATTTGAATTAATCCCCATTAATCAATTAATAATCTTAATAATCAAAATAATATCCCTCTTTATCTCTTATTATCTAAAAAAAATCTAATTAAAAGAAAAGCTCATATTATCCTTTAATAAAAAGAATTTAAAGAGAGAAAAACTCTCCACTTGTGCCGTCCAACCATAATGCAAAAAGAGGGATTGTTGTGACTCGAACCAAGGTTCTCCCTTACTCCTTGGTGGCGTCACTTGTAGTCCTCTAAGTGGCCTCACTTTTGCCACTTTACCAAGGGCTTTTTAGTGTTCAAAATTCCTTCATTTATTCTTATAACACCCTTCTGCTAAGGCTCCTCGCTTTAAAGTTCAAGATGAAATTTTCTACTAAACCGAGCCTACTCAAGACCCTTAATTAACCTTTATTATTCCATAAATAATATCACAGTGGTTCAAACATAAGAAAAATAATTTAATTCCAAATAGCCCCATCTTTGGGATGTTACAGTTCTACCCCCCTTAAAATAAATTTCGTCCTCGAAATTACCTAGCTAAAACAGATGGGGGTATTGCTTTGTAGTATTACATCCTCGATTCCCATGTAGCTTCTTCCACACCATGGTTCCGCCAAAGCACTTTCACTAAGGGCACCGACTTTCTCACGTAGAACCTTCACATCTCGATCTAAGATCCGAACCAGGTTCTTCTTCAAAAGATAAATCCGAGTTCACCTCAATCTCGCTCATCGGCACAACGTGCGAAGGATCCGACCGATACTGCCTCTCAAAGATTGATACATGAAATACGCCATGGATCTCGATTCGGTTCTGCCAGGCAACTCTAGGCCGATAAGCTACCGGTCCTACTTCGCTTTATAAATCAGATATGGCCCGGCGAACCTTGGGCTTAGCTTCCTTTTCGTCCAAATCTCAACACCTTTTTCCAAGGCGACACTTTCGAAAAGACCTTGTCTCCCACAAAGATACTCCATTTCCTTGCGTTTGAGATCGGCATAAGACTTCGCCTATCTCGATGCTTCCTTGAGACGAGACCGAATCACCTTGACTTTGTCTTCGCCTCATTACCACTCTGGACCTGAACTTGTCGTTCCCCAACTCCGTCCAACATGTAGGAGTACGGCATTTTCGTCCATATATAGGGCTTCATATGGAGCCATCCGAATACTCGCTTGATAATTATTGTTATAAGCGAATTCCGCTAATGGTAGGTACTCTTCCCAACTACCACTAAAATCCAAGACACAACCTCTTAACATGTCTTCTAAGATCTCAGATCACCCTTTCCGATCAGTCCAGCCGATCGTGGATGGAAAGCCGATCTTGAAATCTAACCGTACCCAAAGCTTGATGCAACGCTTTCGAACCTTGACGTGAATCGGGATCCCTATCCGAGATAATCGATACTGGCACACCATGCAACCTCACTATTTCACCCACATACAACTTCGCTAGCTTCTGAAGTGAGTAATCTATTCTCACCGGCATGAAGTGAGCTGATTTAGTCAGGCGATCCACAATTACCCAAATCGCATTCTTCTTGTTGGGCGTAAGGGTAGCCCACTAACGAAATCCATGGTGATCCTCTCCCATTTCCATTGAGGAATCTTTACCGGTTGAAGTAGTCCCGATGGTAATCGATGTTCACCTTAACTTGTTGGCATGTCGACACTTTCCTACGAACTCGCTTATCTCACGCTTCAACCCCTACCACCGTAATCTGCTTTTGCAAATCTCCATACATCTTGCTTCCTCCCGATGCATAGCATATGGGCTGCTATGTGCATCATGGAGAATTTTCCGCCTCAACTCTTCATCCTTCTAAGCATGCATGCTCGCCTCTGAAAAACATAGCACTCCATCACTAGATGGACTGCACCCTTCCAAACCACCATCCCGAACTTGTACCCTCTTAGCGCTCAAGCCTTCATCCACTAATCGCTTTTCCTTAATCTCCTCAATCCATGTTGGCTTAACTCTCGAGTTCCACCAAAAGACTCCCATCATCATATAGACTCAACCGAGCTAACATTGCTCTTAAGTCCGTCACAACCTTCCGCTCAACGCGTCGGCTACCACATTAGCCTTACCCGATGGTACTCGATTGAACAATCGTAGTCCTTTAGTAGTTCAATCCACCGACGCCGTCTCGTATTCGAGATCCTTCCGAGTCGGAAGATACCTCAAGCTTTTGTGATCCGTGTAGCCTATCGACTTCTCCCCATACGTAATGTCTCCATATCTTGAGAGCAAAGACGATCGCCGCTAACTCCAAGTCGTAAGGTTGGGTAGTTAACCTCATGCGGTCTTAATCGACGGGATGCATAGGCTACTACGTTCCCATCCTCGCATCAACACACATCCCAAACCAAAGTGTGAGATGCATCACAATAGATCGTGAATAACTTTCTGCTTCAGTCAGTACCAAAACCGGAGCTTCCACAAAATTTTCCTTAGCTTATCAAAGCTTCCTTGTCGCTTCTCCGTCCATACAAATGGAACACCTTTCCTTAGTAACTTAGTTAATCTGGGCATATTAGAGAGAATCCTCCACGAATCTCCGATAGTACCGCTAAACCTGAAAACTTCGTATTTCACCCACCGACCTAGGTGGTTTCCAATCCAATATCGCTTCAATCTTGCGAGGTCTACTCTAATTCCTTCACCGATACTACATGACCTAAGAAAGCCACCTCCCTAAGCCAAAATTCGCACTTATCGAATTTGGCGTATAACCGCTTTTCCTCAACACTTGTAGGACTACTCGCAAATGCTTGTCATGCTCCTCCTCCGCCCTTGAGTAAACAAATATGTCGCCGATGAACACCACGCACGAATTGGTCCAAGTAATCGTGTTGAAATACCCTATTCATTAAGTCCATAAATGCCGCGGGTGCATTGGTCAACCCGAATGGCATCACCAAGAACTCGTAATGCCCATACCGAGTTCGAATGTCGCCTTGTGAACATCAGCCTCCTTCACCCTTAATTGATGATAACCTCGACCTAAGGTCAATCTTTGAGAATACCGACGCACTTTTCGTTGGTCAAACAAGTCATCGATCCGAGGCAACGGTACTTGTTTTTGATCGTTAACTTGTTTAATCGACGGTAGTCGATGCACATCCGCATAGAACCGCCCTTCTTCTTGACAAACAACACCGTGCTCCCCCTGAGATATGCTTGGTCGAATAAACCCCTATCCAAGAGCTCCCGAATTTGAGCCTTTAGCTCCACCAATTCTTTTGGTGCCATTCGGTATGGTGCTAAAGACACAGTGCCGCCTGTGTAGCAAGTCTATACTGAAATTCAACTTCCCGATCCGAGGCGCACTTAAAGCTCTTCCGGGAACACATCAAAAATTCCCCAACCGTTCGGACCTTTCCAACTACTCGACCCTTAGCTTCCAAAGCACGATTCGAACCAAATACGCCTCACAACCCTTCTTGACCATCTTTTCACCTTTCAAGGCGAGACACTACATTGGATAGGTAATTCCTTCTATCCCCTATCATAACCACTTCATCACCTTCACTGCCTTAAGAACCATGCGCTTAGCCGCGCAATCCAAATTCGCTTGATACTTAACCACCAGGTCCATTCCAAGGATCAAATAGAACTCCCCAAACGGTAGTTCCATCGAGATCACCACAAATACTACCCCTTGAAGTTCTAGGGTACGCCTCTATAAAGTTTGTCTACCACTACAGAGTGACCTAAAGGGCTAACTACGCTCATCTCCCTAGAAGCGCTTTGAGTTTAGGTCCATAGTTCCTACCACACTACTAGCAATATGCGAGTGCGTCCGAACCCACATCAATTAATGCAACATAAGGAAGATCAAAAATTAAAAACATACCGGTTATGACATCCGATGCGTCACCCTCCTCGCGACGCCTCGGCTGCACAGAAACTAAGCCAGCCGCTAGCCTCAGTGTTGCTGAACCTCTCGCCTCGAGTTCCACGACCTCGGTTAGGACTGTTGTTTCCTCTGCCATTACCACGACCCCTCTGTGGTCCCACATTTCTATCCTGAGTACGATTCTGCCCCTCTGGCTGATTCTTAGCTAGTTTCCGGGGACAATCTCTGACACGATGCTCCAAAGACCCACACTCAAAACATCCTCTATCACCGGTCCAACAACCTCCCCAATGGGTCTTTCCACAGCGGTTACACTGAGTCGGCCTCTGATTAGTAGTCGTGGGCCTTGCCGCCTGATTTGGCCCACTTGGCCTAGCCTTTTTCTGAACACTACCGCTTGATCCAGCTGACCCAAATCCTCTCTTCTGATTATTCCTACTATAACTTTGCCTCACAGCCTCCTTGATCCCTTCGGCTACCTTAGCCTTTTCCACTAAAGATGAGAACTCACGAACTGTGTGGGGCAATCAAGAACCTCAAATCATCTCGAGTCCGTCCTCAAAGCGGACACACGGTGCTCATGTTCGATGACACGACGCCTCGCATACCTACTCACCTTAAAAACTCCGCCTCATACTCCGACATCGACTTAGTTCCTTGCACTAATCCCGAGAAAAGCCTTTCTCTGCACAAGGCGCTGTAGCCGGCCCCACATACTTCTTCCGATAGGTGGTTTTGAAATACTCCCAAGTCGATCATCTGGCAGTAGCTCTGCCTCGAACCGTAAGCCACCACCGATCGCTTCATCCTTTAGAAGCGACATCGCCCTTCTTCGACTTTTCTTCCTCGGTCAAAGTCAAGATCATCCATGATCCTTTCGGTTGACTCTAGCGAAGATTCTCACGCACCGGGTGCCACTCACGACACACCGGAATACCTCCGCTCCGTTAGATCGGAGTCGCCGGGGACAGATTTTCGAGCTCCCAAATTTCCACCAACCCCACCACCATCTCCAAGACTCGCCAAACAGACTTGCGATACCGCCTCACCACCGGCCCGATCCGCTCCTCGACTCTAAAAGTAGGAGGTGGTGGTGGCGGTGGTACCTCATTTTCGTAACCTTGTCCCGACTGACGGGTTCGGACACCGGTCATCCTACCCCTACCGCTGGTCCACGGCGTCCCACGTCCTCTAGAACTCATTCTATCTACCGCGCTTTTAATCTGATTAAGAAAAATTTTATGCGTTAGCTTTTGTTCCACTTTCTTATTCACGAAGAAATTTTATGGATAGAGTTTTAATCAGAGATTCTTTCGAGCAACCAAGGTTTCAGTTTCCTATCCTAGTTCGCACAAAGAAGTTCATGCATCCATTCCTTAATACTTTCCATACCTATTCGCTCATCGGACATTTCGCCCATTTCTAACCTGGGGTATTTTCGTCTTTTTCTCCTACAGGGTATTTTCGTAATTTTCCAGAACCAAAATATTTTGCTGATGATTTCCAAAGCTAAGTTGTTGAATATTTGTAAAATAGTTGAAATTTTTGAGCAAAACCATTGAATTAATATTTTATGAACCAAGGGCATTTTAGTAATTTTTCCCCTAAGGGCATTTCTGTAAATTTTCACAAATCAACTTTTTCGGGGAAAACATTGTAAAAATGGTTGTTCTTATGGTTGAAAGAGTGATTTTTAAAAGTTTTGAAACCAAGTTTTGTTGTTTCCTTCTTTTCGAAAACATGGCTAGGTCCCTTTCGGGTTTTAGTCGTTATGTTTAGCCTATGACCGAGCCCTCTTAGTCAGGGTGAACCAAAGCTACGCACCAGGCAGGATTCGAGTGGAGAGGAGGTGAGTCACGCGGACTGCTTAAATACCAAGCTCCCACCGAACCTTTCTAGACATGAGCACAGAGGTTGCCACACCACTGAGCCCTCTGAGTTAGGGTGAACCGAAGCTACGCACTGCAGGATACCCGCGAAGAGAGGTGAGTCACTCGGATCGCTTAAATACTGTGCTCTTCCGGATCCAATCCTAGACATGCGTACAGGGGTTACCACACCCTAGCTCAACAACTAGGTCATAGGTTGGTTGAGTTCATTAAGTCTTATGTTCTGTCTGTGTGTTTGAGTAGTCTAATCCTAGGGTTCAAATCCTATAAGACTATTCTACGTTCCATGCTTCCTGCCCTTCTATAGGTACTTACCTGGGCGGATAGGTGCCGGAGACTCGGTGCCATGCTGTCTAAAACCAAAACCATTTTTTTCAAAAAGGCCTACCAAAACATTTTGGGCCTTGGGCCCCCACAGCCGAGCTTTGAACTGGGCTCTGATACCAACTTTGTAACAACCCAAACCCGGCCCAAACGCTATGACCGAATTCGGTTTGCTACGGAGAAAACATTTTGAAACCCTTTTAAAATCGATTTAAGTATTCGGTAAAAGATAGTGTCTTGTAGAAATAGTTGAGGTGTATAAAAACCCATACTTAGATTTATTTTGGAAAATATTTATTAAAACAAGTTATTATGTATATTTTAGATGTACCCGATGGTACTTTAAAACATTTTTCGTTTGATTTGGAAAAACATGATAAATCATTATTAACATAATTGAATAAGTTAAACAAATATTCCAAAGCAGGTAACTAAATAATAAAAAGGAGTTATTGGAGGCCTTATTACAACCCAATTAAAATCAAACCAACAATCGAAAAATAAATGAACCAAAATGTAAAGTCTATTAAATTTAAATCCCACTGCATGGCCACCTCGAATCCATCCGGTCCACATCCGCGATCTACACGTCACCTGAAAAATATAAAGGAGAAGGTGAGTCACCAAGACTCGGTATGTAACCCTTCCCCCGTTTTAAAGACATTTTCATACACAACATATAACAATTAATATGCGAGAATATTATGTACCCCAACCTAGCCAACCAAACGCCATGCCTACCTACCATTGTGGTACCAAACCACCGGTGGTGCCAAACCACTCGTGACATATAGTCACGATGTGTTACCAAAACACTCGGTGTCCGTGAGACACGAATCGCTTGATGGGGCCAACCCATCGTGTGATACCAAATCACCGCGACGATCCCATATCTCAAGTGGGGCCAACCCACGGTGGTGTTAACCACGTGGACGAGTCGCTATGAGGTACCAAACCTCCGGAGGTACCAAACCTCCGTGACCGTAGTCACGGTGTGTTACCAAAACATCGGTGCCCGTCGGCACGATTAATCTGCCCCCTCCATTCATCAATCCCACATCGGTCCACATATGTATATGTTTCATGTCATCACATACTTAAATCTCATGTATCAATACATCATGCTTCCCAAAAGCATCGAATAACAAATTCATATTAACAGTGTACTTACCGAATCACCATCTATACCGATATGGTATATTATCCAATGCTACATAAAATCAAGATAACATTCACAACAATCAAGCACATTAACAAGTTATACGTGTGTATGTACACACTGTCACCACCGAATCGTCTAAATCCCGAAAAGAGATGTCGGCCACCTAGATCTATCGGTCCCTATGTTCGGCCACAATAGTGTTAGTGATATGGGCCATTTGACCAAACCAAATAATTTGAAAGGGGTTCCTTGTGAACCCGAATCCTTGCCTTCACACCTTTGGATACTAATCGCAACACCAAACTCCCGACCGCTTCGATTCCATGAATCGGCAATCAATAAGTTAGTAGCCTTTGGCTTAAACGAATACCGGATAACTAACTAAAGTAGATTTTACCATCACTTACCAAATATTAAATACTAGAGATCGGGCTTTGAGTCGATCGCTTTACTTCCCGAGTACCTTATCACCCGATTGATAACAAAGAATCAAGAGAGATCTATGTTCGTTCCAATATTCGCCAAAATACAATAGAACAGAGGAAGGGAGTTTCGGCAAACTCTTCAAGGTTGTATTCGCCAAGGGAGAAAGAAAATAATGGGAAAGAAAGGTGCTAGGAATTTCGGCTTGAAGGGGTTTGAGGGAATGGAGAAAATACAAGAGGAACAAAGGAGGGTTTAGGGATTTCGGCACTTAGCAAAAATGACCAAAAGGAAAAGCAAGGGGGTCAACTGATGCTTTTATAGGCATTCGGCACCCCCCCTCCAAGCTTGCCGTCCACTCCTTCCAACAAGGAGTTCAAATTCTAATCAACCTCCCGAATTTACTCCAAGCCACCCATTTGAATTAAAACAAATTAATTTGAATTAATCCCCATTAATCAATTAATAATCTTAATAATCAAAATAATATCCCTCTTTATCTCTTATTATCTAAAAAAAAATCTAATTAAAAGAAAAGCTCATATTATCCTTTAATAAAAAGAATTTAAAGAGAGAAAAACTCTCCACTTGTGCCGTCCAACCATAATGCAAAAAGAGGGATTGTTGTGACTCGAACCAAGGTTCTCCCTTACTCCTTGGTGGCGTCACTTGTAGTCCTCTAAGTGGCCTCACTTTTGCCACTTTACCAAGGGCTTTTTAGTGTTCAAAATTCCTTCATTTATTCTTATAACACCCTTCTGCTAAGGCTCCCTGCCTTTAAAGTTCAAGATGAAATTTTCTACTAAACCGAGCCTACTCAAGACCCTTAATTAACCTTTATTATTCCATAAATAATATCACAGTGGTTCAAACATAAGAAAAATAATTTAATTCCAAATAGCCCTATCTTTGGGATGTTACACTTCGTACTATAACTGATGGAAAGTACTAATTAGATCTTTTAGTGTTTAGGTTAAAATTGATCTAGCGCTTGCCTCATTTGGGTACGATCCTCAGAGTACTTATCCACTCAGTTGTAAAACTATATTATAACTAGACCCGTATACTTGCGGATACCGCCTTGTAATTCTATATTTTAGTGCAGTATTCATACTCTGGGCGTTAGTACGTCTGGAGGCAGTCAATAATCACCAAAAAATGCATTAAGAATGAGACTAAAACATGTTACTTTTAGCACCTATCAAATATCCCCACACTTTAGCGTTTACTTATCCTCAAGCAAAATCTTCAACCCACATTCAAGTTAACTTCTCTCAATTTACATATAATCATGCATTGGAAATTCACACTAAAATGACACTAAACAGTACAAGCAATACAAGCAGGAAATTTTAAGCTTTAAAAACATTAGGCGTCTCCCCTATCTCAATAATTACCTGAAATTCGAATTCAACAAGAAATAACATCCTCACTAAAGATTAACTCAAAGCACTCAAAGTGTTTAAGGTTCAAATAATGTGCACTCAATAGTCAAACGAGAAATGTTTTTACCATAGGCTTGCTAGGAAATCAAATCTTCACTACTATAGAATGAGATGACACACCAATCAAGAGGTCTTTACAAGGTTGTAACGAGGATTAGGTTAAGGGTATGGAAAAAGTCAGAAAAGTTGGTTATAAGCAAGGACCGAGTTGATAAGTTACCAAACTAGAAAAAAAATCAATTTCTGAATTAAAATAATTCACATAAACAAGAAATAAATAGAGGGAATGAGGTTTTCAACAGAATATGAAACTAACAATTCAAGCTCAATCATTTTTTTTCTTTTGATTTCTTTTAGAACAAAATAAATTCAGCAATTCAAAAATTGAAACATAGTTAGGCAACTAACCAAATCAAATATCGACAAAAAGGAAGTCAATAAAAGGGATAATATACAAAATAAATATGGGTTACGGGATAACATTAACAGGTTATAGAAAAAAATTTGTTAGGATCCACCGGGCTTACTATTAATACAATAGCTAAGCTGATTAAAGGTTAGACGGGTTAAATCTTAACTATCTCTATCATCTCAGTATATGAAAACAATAGTGTGGTCTCGAAATGTATAACCGAAGCAAGTTCTAGAATAACAAATCCAAACAACATACTCACAACCAAAATAAAATGAGCACGAAAATAATATATGCTCTATAGGCTCAAAATCTCAAAAAAAAAATTATGGTTTTGATGTCAAACTTGTAAATTTGAAATTTCAAAATACTTCTTCAATTTAACGAGACAACCTAAAACAATAATTTTTGAAAAACAACTTTTCATGCTTGAATCTCTCGTGTCTTAAAATATAAATCAACCAATGCACAAAAATCTACAAATAAATCCCAAAACAGAATCAATAAAAACTCCAAATTAAAAGAAATTACTTCAATGGTAGTTGTGAGAAAATTACTTAAAAACAAGCGGTTCAATGATTTTATCACAAGAGCACATAAACAATCTCCCCATACTTAAGTTGTACTCTTAAGATATAAACATAATAATCATAATACCATAAGGGAGGGAGAGAACTAAAACTGCCTTGAATATGGATGAATTCGTTGGAATAGGGAAAACTGGAATTATGGGCAATTCTAAATGAAGTACATTTTTCCTCGCAAGCTAATAAGAAAATAGACAAAAAAATAAAAAAGATAATGAGATAATAAAATTAAAAGAAAACAACTGATAAAACAAGAAAAGATAAAGTTCATAATAAAAATAAATAAAACAAAAAAGTCTCACAAATAAAATAAAAACAACTAACAATAAAAATAAAAGTACAACTAAAAATAAAAATAAATAAAATAGAAAACTAAATCAGGTCAGTGAACGGTGTCATGCGAGGTGTTGGGATCACGAGGCGCATGATCGGGAGGAGAGATATGTCAATTCTAGCAAATCCGCTGCAGATACACCTCAATGTGATCTATCTGCTCTAATTGTTGCTGCTCGAAAAGGACAATCCGATCAAAGTATCGCAACTCAAAGCGGTCAAACCGCTTAGAAATATCGTTGCGTGGAGCGAAATGCGAAGCAGTAGGGTGACTCAGAAGAGGAGGACAACGAGCTACATCCTCATGCTGAGGAAGATCGTTGTCCAAAAGCTCGTGCTCATCCTGAGGATCCGAATGAGATAAGGTGTATCGACGAAGACCCGCTCCGTGTAGGTGCTCAATCATCCTCATAATGGATAATCCCTGCAGGATCATTTGTCCAGCAAATGTTAATGAGGAAGTCTACTCCGAGGTATCAAGCAGTCCAAAATGTCTCACCAATCAAGTCACATATGGGCCCAAACAGATAGGACCCTTCCTACTTTATTCGGGCTGGTGGCAACAAGAGAGGGCCAGAAAATACACAACATCTCTCCCTTTGACCGGTTAGTGTG
Organism: Gossypium sturtianum; assembly: GCA_025698515.1. Taxonomy (NCBI): domain Eukaryota; kingdom Viridiplantae; phylum Streptophyta; class Magnoliopsida; order Malvales; family Malvaceae; genus Gossypium; species Gossypium sturtianum. Next base: position 9,581,411 of record CM046948.1, read on the forward strand.
TGGCCAAAATGGCATGACTATAGTGCAGTGCTGGAGGTAGACAAGTTGCCTTGGATTGACTTGGGTTGTACCGTGCTTCTGTCACGGTGATCTTTGACCAACAGAGTGGAGCTGTGTATTGGATGTGTCGGGATAATGTCGAGAACTCTGGGGTACTCATAAACTTCTTGGAATAAAGTCCAAGGAAGGCTTCGAAACCCAAAATGCTCATATAACACGTTATACGCTGATTCTAAAAGAGACAGTGCACTGCTCATCCCACCGTGACATAGCATGTTGTAGGACAAATGTTGAACAGAACTCCAATGTGAGTTCTAAAAAGTAAGCTCCACAATAGAGAAAAATCGATCCCACGAAGCTGTGTTGATCACGGTCCAAACTCTGTCAGCTAAGTTAATTACTTGTAGTGCCTCCCAGTCTATGCAACGATCCAAACCCAAAGGTCGCACCTTTAAGTGTTGATATTGGTCCTCATGTGGACCCTGTAATAATTGGAGACACGAATGTCTCGCTACTGGAGAAGGAGTCGAAGAAGACGTCGCCCTCGGTGTCTTTCGCTTTTTCAACGCGGGACAGCGACCTTAGATTTACTTCTCGTGTTTATTATTATGTACCTGAAATATTGGATAACAACCTAATATCAAAGAAGCAGTAAAATCAGCATCACTAACAATTAATCAAGCAAATAGACAGATCGGCATGCAAAATAAAACAAATCATCAAGCAATTCATCTTAAGACGATAGCCAGATCACACAAATTATCTATTCCTAATATAAAAACCAAAACTAATACTAAAGATAAAAAATTCGAAATAGATACAAAAATAAAAACAACTAACTATCTAATTCTAACAACATGAGTGTTAAACTAAATAAATAAAATAATAACAGTAATGATAATAATAGGTATAATAATACGAAATAATAATAAAACAAATAATAAATATAATAGAAATAATAAAAGTAAGGGAGAAGCCAAATGGTGTTATGGGGGGCGACGGCAGGAGTTCATAGAGGTGCAACCGGTGAGGGCTACAATAGTAGTGAAATGGTTGTCATGGGTAGATCAGACGGTGGTCAAGGAGAACGGGCAAAAATGGAGGCAGAGATGGGGGGTTCTGGTCAGCTGCGTTAGGAGCGGTGGAGATGAATGGGGACGTGATTCAGGGGGCTGACTTAGGGTGGTGGGTGTATGAACGATAAGGACTAGTGACGAGGGCGATGAGCAATAGAAGGAGAGATGGGGGACCGGTAAGGACTAGCGACGATGGTGGTGAGTAATGGCGGTGAGCGACGATGGCTATGGGTAAAACTAATGATGGTCGACAGAGATCTAGGGATGTTTGGTGGTCAGACCAGTAAGGTGGGATCATATTTTGGAGAGGCACTTGACTGTCAGTGAGGTGGGTAGATTGGACTAAAAGGGTGCAACGCGGCGAGGACTTTGTGGGTACGTTGGGTGGAACGACGACTAAGGGGAAAGGGAATAGGAGGAAAAGAAAATATGAGGGTTTTGGTTTAAAAAGGGGGCATAGTTGTGTGAAGGCCTGTGTTGGACCACACGGTCATGTCTCCCAATTGTGTGTATGCTCACAGCCCGTGTGATTATTCGAAATCTAAAAAAATTAACCTCCAAGACTCACACGGCCGTGTCGTCAGGCCATGTGGATCATCTTAACCTGTGTAGTCATTTGAAAAAGAATAAAAAATGCGCCCAATATCTACACAGCTTAGGACACGCCCGTGTGTCTAGGTCGTGTGTTACACACGGCCGTGTGTAATGATCCTTCACTTCTCCCACGCCCGTGTGCAAGGCTGTGTGGGGTACACGGTCTAGCACACAGCTATGTCTCTAGGCCGTGTAACTCTCTGTGGCCATGTGGGTTGAAATAAAATTGAAAAAAATAGCTCCAGTATGCAAACGGCATAGGACACGCCTTTGTGTCTAGGCTGTGTGGATCACCCTACACTGTGTGACTTTTTTTTTAACATACTAAGCATACTACAAAATTTAAAAAAAACAATATATAAAAAATCAACATTTTAGTTGCCTCTCGAGAAGCACTTATTTAGAGTCTAAGCTCGACTTTCTCTTTCACGCATACGATTAATTCGAATTTTGCAGTTGGAGCTCCTCCCTCTCATTATTAATATCACCACGAAGATAAAATTTGAGTTGATGATTGTTTACCTTGAATGTGTCGTATTGAGGATGTGTTACTAATCGCCCCCGGACGTACTAATGTCCAGAGTGTGAATACTGCAGCAAAAGATATATATAAATGAGGTGGTATCCGTAAGTATACAGGTCAGGTTGTAATATAGTTACAACAGAGTAGGTGAGTACTCCGAGGATCGTACCAAAAGGAGACTAGTACTAGATCAATTTCAACCTAAACACCAAAAGATCTAATTAGTACTTAATATAGGTTATATTACGAAAAATATAAATAATAGGGAATTTTGGGGGTTTTTATAAAAATAATAATAATAAGAAAAGTAAATAATATTGGGAATTTGAAAAGTAAAATTGATCAGATCTAATTATGGGTGATTAGCTCGCTTCGATAATCTTGACCAACTATCACTTCTAGCTCCTCGTTAATCAATTAGCCGATACCCTAGTAGGATCTTTGATAAACTGAAATAGTAACATATTTTAATCCCACATTTCGTATGCTTTTGGATGAATTATACCTTGATTTATGTAAAAAGGTGCTCTTAATCCTTTCTTTTCATGTCTTATACTCGTGAAAGCACCCAAGGATAAAAAGAACGAAACGGGCTCAAAACGGACCAAAACGGGCCAAAGAGGAAATCGACACGGCACGGACTTGGACCCACACGCGGTCGTGCCAAGTCAATCATCTAGAACACGGTCTAACCCCGACTCACACGGCCGTGTCTCATTAAAGAAATCCGAACACGGCTGGCCACGATTCACACGAGCGCGCGCCATGGCCGTGCCTCTCCGTGGAGAAGAGCAATTTCATTCGGAAATGATACTTAGGGAGAAAGAAACGTATTTCAAAAGCCTATAAATACACCCTAAGTATGACCTAAGTGGGGGAGCCCAAAGCCATCGTCTAGGGGCATCGTGCTAGGCCAGAGAAGGCAGATTTGTGGGGATTCACTCAGGGATAGCCAGTTGATCCATCTCAAAAAGCCAGAATTATACTCAAGACGGAGGATCTCTCCTTCAATTCCTTCAGGGGGTTTTAGGGATTTCTTATGTTTTGTTTTATCTTTTCTCTTGAGATATTTTACTTTATTGTTATGAACTAAACCCTTCGGATACGCGAAGGGGATGAAACCTATGATGAATCTTGTTATTGTTTTTTGAATTATATGATAAAAACTTAGTTTGTTCTTAATTATGTGAGCTTAATCCAAATTTAATGTGCTTAGGTGGAGGAGGAATAGACCCTGCCTAAGAGTAGATCCAACATAATTAAGCGGAGTTGATCGCACGCCTAGAGATAGGGTGACGAGATTTTGCCGGATTAGGGTGAAACCTAATATGGGAATCCATAGATCGATTTACTGCTATTCAGGGGGTTATTATAAGAGAACGAGAGTTCCACTAATTAACCTAGGGTTAGACATTATTCTCCTCGAGAGAGGGTTTAATATACGTTAGGGAGTCTTACGGATCAAACTAAGTCAATAAATCGTATGGTTCAGTATTAGATAACAAGTGAAGTCTAGGTGGATTTTTCCTAGGGTATCATCTAAATCAACTGAGTTTTTCCCATGTTATTTTCCAAATTCATTTTTCTTTGTCTTAGAGTCTTTAGTTTAGTAGTTAATTAATTTAGATCAGATAAACAATCTCTCTTTATTTTTAGGCTAGATAATAAAAAGAAAGTTAGTATTAGTACTTTTAGTTCCTTTGGGTTCGATAATCCGGTCTTGCCTAATCTATACTACTGTTCGATAGGTGCACTTGCCTCAATTGTTGTCAGAGTTAGTTTCTAGGTTCGATCATTCTTTTTATAAATTTTAAAGCTCTGATTCACAAATGATCAAGTTTTTAGGCGCCATTGTTGGGAACTAAAATATTAAGAAAGCTCTATTTTTATTACTTTAGCCATTATTTTTATTTTTCGCAATTTATTTTTATTTTTAGTTTTAATTTTAAATTTGCTAAATTTTCTTTCTTTCTTTTCCTAGCAGGTACCTCTAGTTTTTGACTAGAAGAAACCCGAGAGGACCTTTAGAATACGATAGTGATATTGAAGCTACTACTCGGTGAAATCGCAGAGAAATTAGGCGAGCCCTAAATTACACGGAAGAAGAGCGAGAAGACAGATCCAATCCTACTGAAAGGATGGACGAAAATAATCTTCCACCATAAGATGTGGCAGAAAATAATTCTCCGCGTACTATGTATGATTATTCTAAACCGCATTTAACAGGAGCCGAATCTAGTATTGTTAGGCCCTCTATAGCTGCTAATAATTTTGAATTAAAGCCTAACACTATACAAATGATTCAACAGTTTGTTCAATTTTATGGTTTGCAGGACGAAGATCCAAATACTCATATAGCTAACTTTTTAGAGTTCTGTGATACCTTCAAAATAAATGGCGTTTCTGATGATGCCATACGACTTCAGTTATTTCCCTTTTCATTAAGGAGTAAAGCTAAATAATGGTTAAACTCGTTACCACGAGGTTCAATCACTACATGGGAACAAATGACCGAAAATTTTTTATTAAAATATTTCCCACCGGCCAAAACGGCCAAATTACGCAATGATATATCTTCTTTTGTGCAGACGGATTTAGGGACATTATACGATGCATGGGAGAGATATAAGGATCTCTTGAGAAGGTGTCCCCACCATGGTTTACCTTTGTGACTCCAAGTCCAGACTTTCTATAACGGTGTAAACCCCTCAACGAGGCAACTAATAGATTCAGCCGACGGTGGAACTCAGAATAATAAAACTCCTGAAGCAGCCTACGAATTTATAGAAGAGATGTCATTGAATAACTATCAGTGGCAAGTTACAAGAACAAGGCAAAAAAAAACAGTCGGAGTTTACAACCTCGACGCAGTAACCATGCTATCAAATCAGGTAGAGTTGATAAATAAGAAGATTGATAGTTTGTGTTCTTCGCAGGTACATCCAGTCATGCAGTGCGACGCAAGTGGAACTATGGCGAATCTTGAGTACCCACCCTACCAACCGACACAGATGGCGAGCAGATGAACTATATAGGTAACAATTTCAGATCTAATAATAACCCATATAGTAATAATTATAATCCAGGTTGGAGGAACCACCCAAATTTTTCGTGGGGAGGACAAGGAAATCAAGGAAAACAAAGACAACAACCTCCTTAAAATTTCCAAAATCAGCCCTACCCACAGGAAAAGAAGCCAAATCTTGAAGAGACGTTGAACAAATTCATAGCATCCACAGAAGCCCGTCTCCAAAAAACTGAGGTAACACTCGACACCCAACAAACATCGATCAAAACGATTGAGAACCAAGTTGGAGGACTTACAAAGGCAATCGGGGAAATTACCCAGTCAGTCGAACAAATTGCGAAGCTATTATTCGAACGACCGCAAGGGCGTCTACCGGGTAATACTGAAATTAATCCAAAGGAGAAAATCCAAGCCATAACAGCTCAAGAAAGCGAAGAAGTAGACAAACCCAGTCCAACACAAGGAAACGAGGTAGAAAAAGGTAAAGTTGAGGTAACACAAGACAATCCAAAATCGGTAATCAAGGAGTACCAACCTCGCATACCATATCTCGAAGCGTTAACGAGAGACGATACAGAGGAACTGTTCGGTAAGTTTTTTAAACTTTTAAAGAAATTACATATTAACTTACCGCTACTTGAAGCTCTTTCACAGATGCCAGATTCGAGGAAATTTTTAAAACATCTCTTGACGAATAAGCGCAAATTAGACGAAGATCCACATGTGGAATTGAACGCAGTGTGCTCAGCAATGTTACAGAATAGACTACCACAAAAGCTAAAAGATCCAGGGAGTTTTACAATTCCATGTTTAATTGGTAGACTAACTGTTGATAATGCGTTAGCTGATTTAGGGGCAAGCATTAATGTCATGCCTTATAAATTGTTTAAACAATTAGGTCTAGGGAAACCCAAAGAAACTAAGATGAGCATTCAATTAGCTGATAAAACTGTTAGAATTCCTAAAGGTATTATCGAATATGTTCTTGTAAAAATTGACAGATTCGTTTTCCCAGTAGACTTTGTTGTCTTAGACATGGATGAGGAAAACTCGATCCCCCTAATTTTAGGAAGACCCTTTTTAGCAACTGCCAGGACTAAAATTGATGTTGATGCAGGAGAACTCATACTTTGTGTAGGGAATGAGACAGTCACCCTCAAGGCTCTCGACTCAGCTAGAACATCGAGTAATCAAGGTGAGAACGTAAATTCTACTGATAACCATTCGGTTAACCCTTATTTTCAGGAAGCACCACCAAAGAATACAACTGAACCCAATCCTAAACCCCATGCCAACAAAGAAATAACTCATGAGGAACGAGGGATTCAGTTCGATGATCTAGACGAGTGGAATACACACTTCAAGGAGAAATTAGGGATACACGATGAAGAACCAGAACCACACAAGATAAAACCGAAAGAGCCCCAAAAAGAGCTAATAGGAACAACAAACCACTTCAAAATAGGGGACCAGGTACTGTTAGATCAGGCAGACCCTCGAATATCTCTTTCGGACCCTAGCACAAACAAAGAAATATCTTTTAGGGTAGCCAGTGTTTTCCCACACGGAACAGTCGAGGTAAGTAATCCTATTTTTGGTACTTTTACTGTAAACAAATCTCGACTTCAACTCTTTCACGAAGACAAAACCGATAACATGAAGAAGGATTTTCACCTCCTCAAGCCACCTTGACCATACAAATGAGAGGTAAAGTCTAACTTAAGACTATAAACTAGCGCTTCTCGGGAGGCAACCCGAGCACTAACACAATTTATTTTTACATTTTGCTTTAAATTTATTTTTCTTTTTCTTCTTTTCTTTACACCTAGTTATAAACTAACTAGAAATGCAGATTTCTAAGTCACACGGCCTTGCACACGGCTGTGGCCGTGGCCGTGTGGACCATAAGAATCCCCGTACTGACATAGCAGAGGCCGTACGAATCAGTTCCAACCACTTTTCGACATCACGGATCCAACCACTACACCACGGGCACCGACAAAGGGGCACGGCCGTGCCTCATGACTATGTGAAGCTACTGACTTTCCAACCACGGGCAGAACACGCCCGTGCCTTAAAACCGTGCCAACATACTGACTTGTCAGACACAAGTGTGGGGTAACCAACACACCTAGGAACACGACCGTGCGAGTCGGCCGTGTGAATCGACACACCCTCCGTCCATGGGCGTGGGAGAGCCTCATATACAAAATTTTATTTAAACCCCACAGCCCTCCCCCTTCACCCCACCTTCTTCCATCTTCTTTTTCTTTTAAAAATCTCTCCCCTTTCCTTAGAAACAAAGCCTCTATCACTCTTGAGCTACGCTAGAACCATGCCAAAGAAGCGGAAGGAATCAAGCACAATCTCCTAAAAGGAGACCGATCTACATAAGTTCATGTCGGCCACTTCATTCTCACGACAAGCCAAGGATATTTGAGGCTATCTAGTTTTTATTTCATTTTTCTCTTTTGCTTCAATTTCCTTCCCTTTAACAATCTTATGCTTAATATAGTTTATTTTATCATAGCTTCTTAATTTTAGGTTCTAAAGGCTGCTAGGGAATCACGCCACGACCACCACCATATCCTCAGCCTTAGAAATCACATCCAACAATGACTCTACGGTCCATCCATCTTTTCTTTTAATTTTAGTTTCATATTTATTTTTCTACACTTTAGCTTTCTTTTCCTTAAGTAGTTAATTAGTATAGTTTTAATTATTATTAGTATATCCTGGCTAATCCTGCATGAGCTTCCCAATTTCTTCATCTAGCGCAGGATCGTCACCCAGACCGCCCCTCCAACTTCTCTTTCACCACAACCACATCCTCCAAGGAGCTCATCCATAATTCAGGAAGTTTTACTTATCCCCATATCTTCTGATCTGAACATTACATTTATTTATCTAACTTTGTACATTGAGGGCAATGTACATCTTAAGTGTGGGGGGGTGAACAACCTAAAAAGTGGCCTAACTTTTTTCATTATTCTCAAATTTCTGAAATTAGGTTCCAAACTTTTTGCATTATTCTCAAAATGCTGAATTTAGTCTTGTTTTTAAGTAAATTTCTCATATTACTAATTAGGATGAAATTTCTGATGATTTATGATTTTTATTGATATGTTTTAGATTAAGTCATTGATAATTGTGCATTGATAATTAAATTCTAAGAATACTAGAGAATCAAGCATAATAAGTCTATTTTTCCGAATTAAAAATTTTCTAGGTCGTCTACCTGAATTTAAATATTACCTTGAAATTTGATATTTACAAGGTTGATGTCAAAAATACCCATAATTTTTGTGAGTTTTTGAGCCTTATAGAGCATAAATTCTTTTTCTTGCTCACTTTATTGATTATGAGTATGTCAACACTGATTTGTTAATCTAGAACTTGCATCGATTATACATGTCGAGACCACACTTTTTGATTTGATATACAGAGATGATAAGGCACCTAAGATTTAACCCACTTACTCCACTAAAAACCTACCTTCACAAATTAACCCCTAGTGAACCCCTTTTAATCCTAACAACCCTATTTATTGACTCACCCACTAATATTAACCCAAAACACTTTGTAATTGTTATCACCATGTAACATCCTGAAAATGGGCCTATGCATTTTTGATTTAATTATACGAAATGGCATGTCTTATGTGTTATGAATGTATTGTGAACATTTTTGGAAACTTGGAAATGTAAGGAAATGCTTTGGAAATGTTAAGTTTAAAAGAGGAAAGTGAACATTTTTGGGAACTTGGAAATGTAAGGAAATGTCTTAAAAAATGTTAAGTTTTAAAGTTTAAAAGAGGAAACTAAGGCAAGGTGGCCTTAAGAAAATTAATAGAGGAAATTTGACACAAGAACGGGTTTGGAAAAGTGGCAAGGAGACGCCACTTAAAGCCCAGTAAGTGACGCCACAAGCAAGGGGAGAGGGGCCCGAGTTCGAGTCGCATGGGAAGTAAATAAAGGATTTTATTTTTGCTACAAGGAGCAGAGGAGGTGGACGGCACTAAGGAACTCTAGGGAGGAGTTTTATTCTCTTTAAAATTCGGCTAAATAGATGGGTACATGATGGATAATTATTGGTATTTTTAATAAGAGATAATTAAAGGATTATTTCTATTAATTTTAAATAAGGTGATAAAGCTATCAAAATAGAAGTGATGGCCAAGTAAGGGATTCTAAGATAGTAATTTTGGCTACTAGAGGAAAAGAGGGCCATTCATTCTTTCTTTCAACCCTTCTCTCTCTGCCGAATTTCCTAGAGCATTTGTTCTTCTTCTTTTTGTTAGCTAAAGCCGAAAACTCAAGATACCATCATTAGCCGATTTCTTTATACCAATCAAAGAGCCGAAATCAAGATCTTTTTAGCCTACATAGCCAAATGTTGTTAAAGGCTCAAGCAAGGATTGCCGATTCCTAAAGTAAGGGTAAGATCTCATTCGGTTTCATCCTTTTTCTTTTAAGATTTGCCGAAATCTAGGACTAACCCCATTAATATCTTCTTGTCGAAACTTTGAAGAGATCTTTCGGGATTTACTAAGCGTCGACTACAAGGAAGGAGAAGTTCTTTTTCCGAAGGTACACCATAGGCCGCGTGTTCCCTAGTTATTCGGTGAATTTCGGGATTTAAAATCCATAAGGTAAGTGTCTATAGCATTCGGCCAAGGCCATGTTTGGTAAATATAGGTGTTCATTAATTATTCAAAAGCCAAACTAATCTATTCAAGTAATCTAGTGATTGCCGATTTCAAGAAAGAAGGATACAAAGTTTCCGGCATTTGATTAGACATCAATCGGCACAAAAGGGTCTTAAAAGATCTAAAGCGATAGATCGGTTTTTCGAGATTTCAAGGAATTCATAGCATACCAGTGTGTACCCCACACTATCTTTTAATAAGATTTATGGCAATATTTAATACTAGCATGTTTATAAGAATGTGAATATGGTTTAGGTACCATACAATGGTACAAAGTACCTGATGCACGTTTCCTACTCCTACTAGGATTATGAATATATGTTATGACTCATACGTGCAGTGAGAAGAATGTGAAATTTGGCATGTTAATGCATAATATGTATGATATGGGGCATATGGGTTATTGAAAAAGGGGAAGTGAATGTGGTGATCTAAGACCACGATATCTGAATGTGGTGACTTCGGTCACATTATCCGAATGTGGTGAATTAAGACCACGATATCCGAATGTGGTGACTTGGTCACAATTATCTAATCGGTGGCTATGCCACAAATAATTATAAGGGGCGATGAGCACGCCGATCGCAGCGATCGCCTTGATGGTGTGTAGCGGAAGGAGGGTTGACTTAGTAGTCCCTACGGTGTGCAAGATGGTACGGGTGATGTGTAACGGATGGCATCTAGGTTTGGGTTCGGGTTGCATCACTTTTTTTTTCATATCTGTTATATGAATATGCACGTTTTATGATAATGTATGCCTGAGCTATTAAATTTTAGTGTTGGTTACACATTGAGTCTGTTGACTCACCCGTTGTGGAACATGTTCAGTGTGACGAATGTGATGGGATGGGACGACGGCAGAACTTGTGGTGGCCATGCTCAGCTTGAAATTTATTTTATTTGGACATTTCATTTCATTTAAGTACCTTAAATTATTTGGGTTTGTTTGATGTAATAAGGCCACTGTTGAACTATTTCATTGTTTTATTATGGTTACAAATTTTTATTAAGTTAAAGATTAAGTAATTTATTCTAAGTGTACTCTATACGTTCTATCACCTAAAATTGAAAAAAAGGTTTTCATTATAAAACGATTTTGTTTTCTACTCGAGCCCAACTCAAAACAATCTTTCTTTCAAAACACACCATTTTCCAAAGTAACAAATGAATTTTGAATCGGTTTTCTTCAGGGAGCATACCAGATTCGGTCAAGGCTCGTGGGCCGGGTGTGGTGTGTTTCAGTTTGGTATCAGACCCAAGTTTTAAACTCTCGGCCTAGGGTTTAAGGCCCAAAATGTTTTCAAATCGAGCCCAAGTAAGTTTTATGAAAATATTTTTGGAAATAAGCAGGTTTTTCTGGCATGGCACCTAAGTCTCTGACCCGCAGTCCACCAGGTAAGTACCCCTATCTATAGTATGAATTGTAGAAGGGTAAGAATGGAACGTAGAATAGTATGGTAGGTACTTGAACCCTAGGACTAGTTTACCCCAACAATTACATAAGACTTAAGTGACTAATTAAACAACCCTGTGACTTAGTCGCCGAGTTAGAGTGTGGCAACCCCTGTGCGCATGTCTAGGATTGGATCCGGAAGAGCACAGGTTTAAGCAGTCCTAGTGACTCACCTCCTCTTCGCTGGAATCCTACCTGGTGCGTAGCTTCGGTTCACCTTAACCAAGAGGACTCAGTCACAAGCTAAACACCATAACTAAAACCCGAAAGGGATTAGCCACATTTTCATGGAAACCCTAGTTTTTGTTTAAAAAAAATCAACAAACTACTCTTTTATTGTGAAAATTATTATCTCTGGAAAATTTCCTAAAAATTTCTAAGTTACAAAATTACTAAAATACCCCTAGTGGTAAAATTTCAAAAATGCCCTTGGCTTATGAAATTTCCAAAATACTCACAGTTCTTATCAAAATTTTCATTACTTTATTAAATGTCCAAAAACCTTAATTTGCAAAATATCAAAATATCTTGATTATGGAAAATTACGAAATTGCCCCTAACCTACAAATTACCAAAATGACCCTAATCTCCAAAATTTTTGCAATATCACCAAATTAGGAAACAAATTCTCAAAAAGAACCCTCAAAGTTTTGAAAATTTTGGAATACCCCTGAATAATTAAACTTTACAAATTTACCCTGGTTTATTACCAAAATACCCCTGAGTTTCAAAATTACCTAAATACCCTCATATTACAAAATTTCCAAAATACCCCCAAAAATGCAAAATTACCAAAATACCCTTACTGACAAAATCACCAAGGAATCTTATTTTGAAAAAAATTACAAAAATAACCCTGTAGGGCAAATGACGAAAATACCCCTGGGATAGGAACGGACAGAAATGTCCGAAGAGTGAATGTGTATGGGAGATACTATGGAATGGATGTCACGGAATGAATGAATGTTTGAGTGAATGTACTTCTCTGAATTAGGATAGAAGATTTGAACTTTGATTGATCCAAAGAACCACTATTAAACTTCTTTCATAAAATTTCTTCCCGAATAATAAGTGAAACAAGGACTAATTCATAAAACTTTTTAATCAGATCGCGACGATAGAAATGAGTTTGAGAGGACGTGGACGTAACGTACGAGGACGCGGTAGAGGTAGAATGACTGTGTTAGAACCCGTTAGATCGGGTCAAGGATCTGAGAATGAGGTACCACCACCACCACTAGCTGTTGGTGCTGAATAGCAGGATCAGACAGGAGACGATGCTATATCGCAGGCTATGCTGCGAGTTCTTGAGTTGGTGGCTGGTGTATGAGGAAATTCGGGAGCTCGGAAGTCGATACCTGAGCGACTTCGTGCCAACGGAGCTGAGGTGTTCCGAGGAGTATCGGGTGTGGCACCCAGTACCGCTGAGTATTGGTTGGAGGCCAATGAACGAATTATGGATGAGCTTGATTTGACCCCTGAGGAGAAACTGAAAGGAATGGTGGCATTGCTACGCGATGAAGCGTATCAATGGTGGCTCACAGTTCGTGATGGTGCCACGGCTGATGATCTGACCTGGGAGTATGTTAAGGCCGTATATCAAAAGAAGTATGTCGGCACAAGGTATACTGATGAGCAGAGGAAGGCTTTTCTCGGGGCCGGTTCAAGGAATAAGTCCAGTAGAGGAGTATGAAGCTGAATTTCTAAGGTTGAGCCGATATACTCGAGGAGTAATGGCTACGGAGCATGAGCGGTGTGTCCGGTTCGAAGACAGTTTAAGGGATGATCTAAGGTTGTTGATAGCTCCACATCAGGAGCGGGAATTTTCTGCGTTAGTAGAAAAGGCAAAAGTAGCCGAGGAATTAAGGATTCTACAAAGCGCAATTTTGACCTAACAGGTAAAAAGAGGCTTTGGATTGTCGAGATCATCACGGGAATAAAAGGCCTAGAGTTGATGGGCGCGAGGTCGCAAGTCGCTACAAGAGGGCGATGATCGCACTTGTGATCGGTTTGGGAAAAAGCACTTAGGGGGTGTTGGAAAAGATAGGAGGATGCTTTAGGTGTGGGTCCAGGGACCATATGATCAAGGATTGTCCTATGAAACCGGATGGAAATCGACCAAGAGCTCGTAATGTTAATCAAGCCGGTAGAGGTGGGCAATGACCCAGCCGAGGCCGTGGTCGTCGAATGGCCGAGGTAATGGTGCAGGTAGAGGACGTGGAACACCGGGCAGAGGTGCTGCTAATACTGAGGCAAGGCAACCGGGTTTGGTTTATGCGGTTCGTCGGAGGGAGGATGGAGACGCGCTGGACGTCATAACCGGTACGTTTCTTATATTTGTAAAACCTTATCATGCTCTGATTGATGTGGGCTCGACCCATTCCTATGTTGTATGTAGTGTAGTGGAAACACTAGGCCTAGACTCTGAACTCTCTGGTAGGCAGATGACTGTAGTAAGCCCATTAGGCCAAACTGTAGTGGTGGATAAGATCTTTCGGAGTGTACCTCTAGAGATTCAGGGAGTGAAATTTCGAGCCGACTTAATGGAACTTCCTTTTGGAGAATTCGACCTTATTTTTGGCATGGACTGGCTAGTGGAGCATCGAGCTGTGTTGGATTGTGCAGTTAAGCGAATGGAGTTGAGGACCCCGAAGGATGAGGTGGTCATTATGATAGGAGAAAGAAGAAACTACCTGTCTAATGTAGTTTCGGCGTTAAAGGCGGAGAAAATGGTTCGGAAAGGGTACAATGCATTTCTGGCCTTCGTTAGTGCCATGGATGCAAAAGAAGGGGGAATTAGTGGAGTTAGAATGGTAAGGGACTTCGTGGATGTTTTTCCAGAGGAGCTACCAGGAATACCCCCAGATAGGAAGGTGGAATTTGGTATAGACTTGCTACCGGGAACAGCTCCTGTGTCAATCGCTCCATACCGAATGGCGGCAAAGGAGTTAGTTGAGCTCAAGGCTCAGATCCAAGAGTTGTTGGATCGTGGGTTTATTCGACCCAGTGTGTCTCCATAGGGAGCACCGGTCCTGTTTGTAAAGAAGAAGGACGGAACTATGCGCATGTGCATAGATTATCGTCAGTTGAATAAGCTGACCATCAAGAACAAGTATCCTTTGCCAAGGATAGACGACTTGTTCGATCAGCTTAAGGGGGCCGCCGTATTTTCAAAGATCGATCTAAGGTCGAGATATCATCAGTTGAAGGTAAGGGAGGCAGATATCCATAAAACAGCCTTTAGGACAAGATACGGCCATTTTGAGTTTGTAGTAATGCCGTTTGGGTTGACGAACGCCCCAGCCGCGTTCATGGATATGATGAACCGGGTTTTTCAACCTTACTTGGATAGGTTTGTCATTGTGTTCATCGACGACATTTTGGTATACTCAAAGTCAGAGGAAGAGCATGATGAGCACCTACGGATAGTGTTACAAGTATTAAGGGAGAAGAAGCTCTATGCCAAATTCAGCAAGTGTGAATTTTGGCTTAAGGAGGTGGCATTCTTAGGGCATGTGGTGTCCGCAGAGGGAATAAGGGTGGATCCTAGGAAGATCGAAGCAGTGTTGGATTGGAAACCACCTAGGTCCGTGGCCGAGATCCGTAGTTTCTTAGGTTTGGCAAAGCTATTACGAAGGTTTGTAGAAGGGTTCTCGTCAATAGCCGCGCTTTGACGGTTGTTGAGGAAGGAAGTACCCTTTGTATGGACAGATAAGCAACAGGAGAGCTTTGAGAAGCTCAAGAGGGTTTTGACCAAGCTCAGGTGTTAATTCAGCCGAGGCGGGAAAGGAGTTTGTGGTGTCTTGTGACGCTCGCATACGGGATTAGGGTGTGTTCTAATGCAAGATGGAAAAGTAGTCGCTTATGCGTCTCGGCTTGCTTAAGGCCGCATGAGGTTAACTACCCAACCCATGACTTGGAATTGGCAGCGTGTGGTTTTCGCTCTTAAGGTTTGAAGGCACTATCTTTATGGAGAAAAGTCGATAATTTACACGGATCACAAGAGTCTCAAGTATCTGTTGACTCGTAAGAAGTTAAACTTGAGACAATGAAGGTGGGTGGAATTATTGAAGGATTATGATTGTGCGATAGAGTACCACCCGGTAAGGCAAATGTGGTGGCGTATGCCTTAAGTCGAGAAAGTGGTGTCGGACCGAGGCGATGTTCGCACACTTGAGTTTGTATGATGATGGGAGTCTGTTGGCGGAATTTCAAGTCAAACCAACATGGTTGAATGAGGTAAAGGAAAGTCAGTTGGTGGATGAGGACCTAAGAGTTAAGTTGCAACAAGGACACAACGAAGAGTTAGAGGATTTTGGTGTTAATGATGAGGGAGTATTGTGCTTCAAGGGAAAGGTCTGTATGCCGAGGGACGAGGAGTTAAGACAGAGGATTCTTCGGGAAGCGCATGGTAGCCCTTATGCTATGCATCCCGAGGCACTAAGTCGTATCACGAGGATCTAAGGGAACAATTTTGGTGGCGAGATCTTAAACGGGAAGTTACTGAATTCGTGGGAAAATGTCTGATGTGTCAGCAAGTTAAGGCTGAACACCAGGTTCCATCGGGACTACTTCAGCCAATCAAGATCCCGCAGTGGAAGTGGGAGAGAATCACCATGGACTTCGTTAGTGGGCTTCCCCTTACGCCTACTAAGAAGGACGCCAGTATGGGTAATAGTGGACCGCTTTGACCAAGTCCGCGCACTTCATTCCGATAAGAGTTGATTATTCTCTTCGAGGTTGGCCAAATTATATATGGCGGAAATTGTGAGGTTACATGGAGTGCCGGTGTCAATCATTTCGGATAGAGACCCAAGATTTACGTCTCGGTTTTGGAAGGCACTTCATCAAGCTTTAGGCACTAAGTTGAATTTCACTCTGACCTTTCATCCACAATCGGACGGGCGATCGGAACGGGTAATCCAAGTGTTAGAGGATATGTTGAGGGGTCGTGTGATGGACTTCAGAGGAAGTTGGGAGGAGTATTTGCCTTTAGCGAGTTTGCGTACAACAACAAACTATCAAGCCAAAGATTCGGATGGCACCGTATGAAGCGTTGTACGGTCAGAAGTGTCGAACTCCTACGTGTTGGACTAAATTAGGAGAACGTAGAGTTTTGGGTCCAGAGTTAGTGGCAGAATCTGAAGAGAAGGTTGAGATAATTCGGGCATGGTTGAAGGAGGCATCTGATAGACAAAAGTCGTACGTAGACCTCAAATGGAAGGAAATAGAGTTTGAAGTGGGGGATCAAGTGTTTCTGAAAGTCTCACCTTGGAAGAAGGTGATGAGGTTTGGTCGCAAAGGGAAGTTAAGCCCAAGGTTTATAAGGCCCTATCGAGTGTTGAAGCGAGTTGGACCAGTGACATATCAGTTAGAGTTGCCACCGGAGTTGAAACAGATGCACGACGTATTCCATGTTTCCATGCTACGTCGATATCGATCGGATCCATCTCACGTAGTACTGGTTGAAGAGGTGGAGCTAAGGCCAGACTTATCCTACGAGGAAGAGCCGATTCAGATCTTGGAACGAGACGTGAAAATGTTACGGAGGAAGTTAGTTCCTCTAGTCAAAGTGTTATGGCGCAACCACGGATCGGAGGAAGCTTCGTGGGAGCCAGAAGAGGGAATGCGACAACAATACCCTCATTTATTTTAGCCAGGCAATTTCGAGGACGAAATTATTTTAAGGGGGGTAGAACTGTAGCATCCTGAAAATGGGCCTATGCATTTTTGATTTAATTATACGAAATGGCATGTCTTATGTGTTATGAATGTATTGTGAACATTTTTGGAAACTTGGAAATGTAAGGAAATGCTTTGGAAATGTTAAGTTTAAAAGAGGAAAGTGAACATTTTTGGGAACTTGGAAATGTAAAGAAATGTCTTAGAAAATGTTAAGTTTTAAAGTTTAAAAGAGGAAACTAAGGCAAGGTGGCCTTAAGAAAATTAATAGAGGAAATTTGACACAAGAACGGGTTTGGAAAAGTGGCAAGGAGACGCCACTTAAAGCCCAGTAAGTGACGCCACAAGAAAGGGGAGAGGGGCCCGATTTCGAGTCGCATGGGAAGCAAATAAAGGATTTTATTTTTGCTACAAGGAGCAGAGGAGGTGGACGGCACTAAGGAACTCCAGGGAGGAGTTTTATTCTCTTTAAAATTCGGCTAAATAGATGGGTACATGATGGATAATTATTGGTATTTTTAATAAGAGATAATTAAAGGATTATTTCAATTAATTTTAAATAAGGTGATAAAGCTATCAAAATAGAAGTGATGGCCAAGTAAGGGATTCTAAGATAGTAATTTCGGCTACTAGAGGAAAAGAGGGCCATTCATTCTTTCTTTCAACCCTTCTCTCTCTGCCGAATTTCCTAGAGCATTTGTTCTTCTTCTTTTTGTTAGCTAAAGCCGAAAACTCAAGATACCATCATTAGCCGATTTCTTTATACCAATCAAAGAGCCGAAATCAAGATCTTTTTAGCCTACATAGCCGAATGTTGTTAAAGGCTCAAGCAAGGATTGCCGATTCCTAAAGTAAGGGTAAGATCTCATTCGGTTTCATCCTTTTTCTTTTAAGGTTTGCCGAAATCTAGGACTAACCCCATTAATATCTTCTTGCCGAAAATTTGAAAAGATCTTTCGGGATTTACTAAGCGTCGACTACAAGGAAGGAGAAGTTCTTTTTCCAAAGGTACACCATAGGCCGCGTGTTCCCTAGTTATTCGGTGAATTTCGGGATTTAAAATCCATAAGGTAAGTGTCTATAGCATTCGGCCAAGGCCATGTTTGGTAAATATAGGTGTTCATTAAATATTCAAAAGCCGAAACTATTCTATTCAAGTAATCTAGTGATTGCCGATTTCAAGAAAGAAGGATACAAAGTTTCCGGCATTTGATTAGACATCAATCGGCACTAAAGGGTCTTAAAAGATCTAAAGCGATAGATCAGTTTTTTGAGATTTCAAGGAATTCGTTAAGCATACCAGGTGTGTACCCCACACTATCTTTTAATAAGATTTATGGAAATATTTAATATTAGCATGTTTATAAGAATTTAAATATGGTTAAGGTACCATACAATGGTACAAAGTACCCAGGTACGTTTCCTACTCCTACTAGGATTATGAATATATGTTATGACTCATACGTGCACAAAGGAGAAGAATGTGAAATTTGGCATGTTAATGCATAATATGTATGATATGGGGCATATGGGTTATTGAAAAGGGGAAGTGAATGTGGTGATCTAAGACCACGATATCTCGAATGTGGTGACTTCGGTCACATTATCTCGAATGTGGTGAATTAAGACCACGATATCTCGAATATGGTGACTTCGGTCACAATTATCTAATCTGTGGCTATGCCACAAATAATTATAAGAGGCGATGAGCACGCCGATCGCAGCGACGCCTTCGATGGTGTGTAGCGGAAGGAGGGTTGACTTAGTAGTCCCCACGGTGTGCGCGTGGATGGTACGGGTGATGTGTAGCGGATGGCATCTAGGTTTGGGTTCGGGTTGCATCACTTTTTTTCATATCTCATTATATGAATATGCACGTGTTATGATAATGTATGCCCGAGCTATTAAATTTTAGTGTTGGTTACACATTGAGTCTCATTGACTCACCCTGCTGTGGGAACATGTTCAAGTGATGAACAATGTGATGGACCCAACTACAGAGAACTTGTGGTGGCCATGCTCGGCTTGAAGTTTATTTTATTTGGACATTTCATTTCATTTAAGTACCTTAAATTATTTGGGTTTGTTTGTCATTGTAATAAGGCCATCGTTGAACTATTTCATTATTTTATTATGGTTACAAATTTTTATTAAGTTAAAGATTAAGTAATTTATTCTAAGTGTACTCTATACGTTCTATCACCTAAAATTGAGAAAAAGGTTTTCATTATAAAACGATTTTGTTTTCTACTCGAGCCCAACTCAAAACAATCTTTCTTTCAAAACACACCATTTTCCAAAGTAACAAATGAATTTTGAATCGGTTTTCTTCGGGGAGCATACCAGATCCGGTCAAGGCTTGTGGGCCGGGTGTGGGGTGTTTCACACCATTCTTTCTAACTACCCCTATAGCGAGATTTGATTTGATTAGTTGCCTAATGATCGCTGTGAATTAGAGTTTTAAAATTTATAAAAAGAATGATCGAACCTAAAAACTAACTCTGACAACGATTGAGGCGAATAATGTCTAACCCTAGTTTAATTAGTGGAACTCTTGTTCTCTTATAATAACCCCCTAGAATAGCAGTAAATCGATCTGTGGATTCCCATATTAGGTTTCACCCTAATTTGACAAAATCTCGTCACCCTATCTCTAGGCGTGCGATCAACTCTGCTTAATTATGTTGGATCTACTCTTAGGCAGGGTCTATTCCTCCTCTACCTAAGCACATTAAATTTGGATTTAGCTCACATAATTAAGAACAAACTAAGTATTTATCATATAATTCAGAAAACAATAACACGATTCATCATAGGTTTCATCCCCTTCGGGTATCCGAAGGGTTTAGTTCATAACAATAAAGGAAAACATCTCAAGAGAAAAGATAAAACAAAACATAAGAAATCCCTAAAACCCCCTGAAGGAATTGAAGGAGAGATCTTCCGTCTTGAATAGAATTCCGGCTCTTGAGATGGATCAACTGGCTATCCCTGAGTGAATCCCCACAAATCTGCCTTCTCTAGCCTACCACGGCGCCCCTAGACGATGGCTTTGGGCTCCCCCCTTAGGTCATACTTAGGGTGTATTTATAGGCTTTTGAAGTATGTTTCTTTCTCCCTAAGTATCCTTTCTCGAATGAAATTGCTCTTCTTCACGGCAGAGGCACGGCCATGGGGCATGCCCGTATGAATCGTGGCCAGGCCGTGTTCGGATTTCTTTAATGAGACACGACTGTGTGAGTTGGGGTTAGACCGTGTTCTAGATGATTGACTTGGCACGGCCGTGTGGGTCCAAGTCCAGGCCCGTTTCTCATTTTTTTTTATCCTTGGGTGCTTTCCTAGGTATAGGACATGAAAAGAAAGGATTAAGAGCACCTTTTTACATAAATCAAGGGATAATTCATCCAAAAGCATACTAAATGTGGGATTTAAATATGTTACTATTTCGGTTTATCAAATACCCCCACACTTAAGCTTTTGCTTGTCCTCAAGCAAAATTCTCAACTTACAATTAAAACGAACTTTCTATAATTCATAATAGTCATTGATAGTATTTCATCATAATTCAGGGATAATTCATACATGGATAATTCAACTCAAAGAGTCCTAAAAATTCAAACAATATAAGTCATAGATTTTGTAGCTCGAAACATAGGTGTCTCCCATTATCTAAATAATTACCTTTAATTTGAAATCGACAAGGATTGACATCCTCACTAAAGATTCACTCAAATCACTCAAATCACTCAAAGTGTTTAAGGTTCAAAATTTAGGCACACAAAGGTCAAACATGAAGAGTTAATCCCATAGGCTTGCATGAAAATCAAATCTCCACCACTGAAATATGAGATGAAACACAAATCAAAAGGTCTTTGTTAGGGTTGTAACGGGGCTAGGGTTAAAGTGTGGATAAAGGCTAAATTAAAAGGTTAGAATCGAGATTGAATTGACAAATTACCTAACTAAGAACTAATGAACTAATAATTACATCAATTGAAAACTAATAATACTAATAATACGAACTTCTTCTTCGCTATTTGAAATTTAAATAAATGTATAAGCTCTTTTAATCACATAACTAATAATGAATATACTTCGTTTTTTTAAGAACCAACTAACTACATAACTGAAATAAAAAACATAGTTAGGCTATTAATCAAATCAAATCTCGATATAAGGGTTGTCAAAAGGAATGGTGATAACAAAAATAAAGGGGTTCTGGGTTAATATTAGCAGTTATGTCAATAAATAGGGTTGTTAGGATTAAAAGGGGTTCACTAGGGGTTAATTGTGAAGGTAGGCTTTTTATGGAGTAAGTGGGTTGTAACACCCCAAACTAGGTCTATGCGTTAAGACAAGATTTGGTTTGTCACACCGAACGAACATCCAAAATTTCTCTAATGATTTAAGTAATCAGAAATGCAAAACCTTAACGTAGTTTTAAAAGAAAATTTAAAGAAATTGAAAAATAATTTAGGTGTCCAAAATTGTTATAAAACACAATATTTTTAAGAAAACTTTATAGATTTTAACATACGCCCATATTAAGAGTCTTAAAATAAAATTAAATCCATCCACACATAAAAATCCATAAAAATATAATTAGAGGCCTTATTACAACATACCCAAAATAAAATAAGTAACTTAAATAGAGTTCATAGTTTATAAAACCCAAGCTCGTAGTATGGCCTCCACCATGTCATTCCCGGCCCAGGTCCACATCAATTTCCATTACCTGAGAGATGGATAATAAAACGGGGTGAGTTACAAAGAACTCGAGTGTGTAACTCACTTACCACCATTATTGGGCCGACCATCAAGGCATTAATTTGGGCTTGAGCCTAATTACAAATTTTAACAATGTAAAATGAAATAACATATATAAAATGAATGTAAAAATGAATTTCCCAACCAAACCTAATTTCCATCCGCTACACACCCCGCACTAACCAAAGACACCTGTGGGGATCAAGTCAACCCACCCCGCCAAACACACCAATCGTAGGCATTTAGCCTTTTAAATAATATTGTAGTGCACTACCGAACTAGATTGTGACATAGTCACCGAACTAGATTGTGACATAGTCACCGAACTAGAGGCATTAAGCCAACATTTGTGGCAGAGCCACCGAACTAGATTCATGGCCACAGGCCTTACTTCTCTTCATCATGTATCCCATCCCATGCAATTATGTATGAATAACAAACTTTAATCATAAATAATTTATTAAGCAACCCATAATACAAATGAGTTTTTAATTAAACTTTTCATTTGGGTCCATTAAACAAAATAGTATTTAGCCCATTTAGCAATCTAGCGAACTTAGGCCCAAATGTCAAACTAGAAGGTTTTTGGCCCATTTAGCGATCTAGCAGTTTTTGACCCAATTTATCGATCTAGCAGTTTTTCGGCCCAATTTAACAATCTAACAATTTTTCGGCCCAATTTAACAATCTAGCAATTTTTCGGCCCAATTTAACAATCTAGCAATTTTTCGGCCCAATTATAAAATTTAGCGAACTTTGGCCCATATATCAAACTAAAGGGTTTTTGGCCCATAAATCGAACTAGAGGGTTTTTGGCCCATTATGTCAATCTAGCGCTTTTTCATATTTTTCTCGGTTTAACCGTTTTCATGTATTTTCACAAAAGTATCAATTACTACATAATTTCCGAATTTACCATTTTCACGATTTTATCACAAAGACTTATGATTAGGTATCTAACCCGAAAATGAGTGTGAAGTTACACACCTTGCTATGGTGAGGACTAAACTTTCCCACTCGTCAACACCTATACATATCACGATAACTTATGATCATTATAATCTAATAATAAAACTGATTTAAACATAACGATCTAAAATTTACCTCGGATTTTTGAACTACTTCCACTTGCGGTTTCTCCCGATTGATGGTTCGTTAACCGAATCAAATCCACGAACAAATAATGGTTCTGGAGTACGAACTACTTCAAACAATTGATTCTCCTCGGATGAACGTCCACAACCCGGTTGGGAAATCCCGGATTGCTGATCTGATCCTTTGTTTATACTTAGGGGATTAACGGAACCTCCTTCTTCCGAAAACTAAACACCGCCTCTTTTCTTCCCTATTTTGAATGTCTTAGAAGACAAAAGATCATTAACCATTCTAATATTATACCAAAACAATATGACCAAAAGTTTTTAAGAGTGAAATTTCCTTACCACAATAATCCTTGTCCCACAATACGAGAGTCGCCCAAACGTTTCCTTAACACTTAAATCGATTCCAACTTTCTATGTTACTCACGAACACTTGATCCCCATCTTCCGTTATCGCACTAAAATATAACGAATGGAAACGTTAATAGTATGAACTATTAACTAATCGTAACTAAAAAGAATTCTTACCTATTGACCACGATCGAAAAGAAAGGATTGAGAATGATGTTTGATGAAGGATTCGGCTATGTATAACCAAAGAAAAAGAGATAATGTTTCTACTATGGGCACACTAGCATTCGGCCATGAGAGAGTTTAATGGAGAAAATTTGAGTGAAAAGAAATAAAAATAAGAGAAAAGATGGTGATGATGTTGTTTCGATTTTCAAAGAGAAGAGAAGAAAAGATGTGTTTAGGAGCTAGGCACATTCGGCAATGGTAAAAAGAAAAGAAAAGAATGGCTTTTTGGTATAGGTGATTTCGGCACTAAAAGAAAAGGCATACAAAGAATACCAAAGTAATAGACAAAAGTGACCAAATGGTTAAAAAAATAAGGCTTACCAATGCTCAAATTCGGCTAAAGGAGAAGGGTTGAGAAAAGGTTGCAAAACTTGCACAAAAACTAAGAATGACCAAAAACAACTCCTAAACCTTACTAAGCTACAAGCATATTCGCCAACCTCCCCTAGCCTCATTGCCGCCCAAATTCATTGGTCAAATGACCATGAATTTGTTTCCAAAACTTTTCCTTGATATATGCCTTATGTCCCCATATCTTTCCAAACTTTCTTGATTCTATACCATAAGTTAACACTTTCCTTAATCCTTTGATATACTAACCAAAAATAACAAGGTCAACACTTACCATATATGTACTTGGCCGACACTTGCTATACATGTGCGTAAAAATTAAAAATAAAATTCATCTAGATGCTAAACAAGGGATTCGAACCTTTTCCCTCATGCACTAACTCATGCGCCATCACCACTTTGCCATTTACTCATCTTATGCTACTATTTAACACTTAATTCAACTTAAGTGTCAATGCCACTTGCTTCACTTCAATAAATTCTCGAACTAAAAAAAATATTTCATACCCGAATAATTCTATACTCTTCTTCCGAACTATAGTAGGCACAAAAAGAAATAAGAAAATTTTTCCTACATAATCTAAACACCAAAACATGCAATAATCGATACTCAAATTTTAGGGTGTTACAACTCTACCCTCCTAAAAAAATTTCGTCCTCGAAATTTACACTGTTGAAAAAGGTGAGGGTACTTGTTGTCGAATTGCATCCTCGAGCTCCCACGTAGCTTCCTCCACTCCGTGGTTACGCCATAAAATCTTGACCAACGGCACGGTTTTCTTTCTTAGCACCTTAACATCTCGGTCTAAGATTTCCACTGGTTCCTCCTCAAAAGACAAGTCTGACTTCAACTCCACTTCTTCTACCGGTACTATGTGCGAAGGATCCGATCTATAGCGCCTCAAGATGGAAACATGAAAAACATTATGAATTTGGCTCAACTCCGAGGTAATTCGATCTGATAGGCCACTGGACCAACACGCTTCACCACACGATATGGTCCAATGTATCTAGGACTCAATTTGCCCTTCTTCCCAAACCTAAAGATCTTCTTCCAAGGTGAGACCTTCAAGAACACTTGATCCCCACAAAGATACTCGATACTTCTACGCTTCGGATCCGCATACGACCTTTGTCTATCCAAGCTTCCTTTAACCTTGCTCGAATAGCTTTTACTTTTTCTTCCGTTTCAGAGATCACCCGGACCTAACATCCGCCGTTCGCCCAATTCACCCAACAACTAGGGAACGACACCTCACGACCATATAATGCCTCGTAGGTGCCATCCGAATGCCGATCGATAGCTATTGTTGTAAGCAAATTCGCCAATGGTAGAAAATCCTCCCAACTACCTTTGAAGTCGATTATACAACCCCTTAACATGTCTTCCAGAATCCGAATTACTCTTTCGATTGACCATCCGATCGAGGATGAAAAGTCAGATCAAGTTTAGCTTTGTTCCCAAAGCTCCATGCAATGCTTTCCAAAACCATGACGTAAACCTAGGATCCCTATCTCGATATAATAGACACAAGTACCCCATGCAACCTCACGATTTCGTGATAACGCATGCCTTAGCCAACTTCTCAAACGAGTAATCCGTCTTTAACCGGTAGAAAATGAGCGGTCTTAAGTCAAACGATCAACAATTACCCAAACGAGTTTTTCTTAGTAGGTGTTAAAGGTAACCCACTAACAAAATCCATTGTTATCCGCTCCCATTTCCAAAGAGGAATCTTTACCGGTTGTAATAATCCGACGGCAATTGATGTTCCGCCTTCACTTGCGACAAGTTAAACATTTTCCCACAAATTCGAAATCTCACGCTTCAACCCCAGCCACCAATATTGTTCAAGAAGATCCCGATACATCTTATTTCCTCAAGGGTGCATAGCATAAGGGCTACTATGCACCTCTCGAAGAATTATTTGTCTCGAGATCCGAGTCCTTAGGCATCTGCACTTTTCCACGAAAGCACAACACACCTTCCGTGTTTATACCAAAATCCTCTATTCCTCCATTTTCAACTTGTTGAAGTAAAGGTCCCAACTTTCCATCTAATATTTGCTTTTTCTTAATTTGCTCCAACCACGCAGGCTTCACCGAAGTTCCGCTATCGGACTACCATCCTCGCACAAACTTAAATGGGCAAACATTGCTCTCAAATCGATACCACCTTACGACTTAACGCGTGCGCTACCACATTAGCTTTTCGGGGATGATACTCGATTGAGAAATCATAGTCCTTTAACAGCTCCACCCATCTTCGTTGTCTCAAGTTTAATTCCTTCTGAGTAAGAAGATACTTAAGACTCTTGTGATCCGTATAGATGATAGACTTTTCACCGTAGAGGTAATGCCTCCAAATCTTTAGAGCAAACACCACTGCAGCTAACTCCAAGTCATGAGTAGGGTAGTTTACTTCGTGTGGTCTCAACTGACGAGAAGCATAAGCTACCACTTTCCCATTTTGCATCAATACGCAACCTAATCCCATATGCGACGCATCACAATAAACTGTAAACTCCTTTCCAGCCTCAGGTTGAATCAATACCGGCGCTTCCATCAAAATCTTCTTCAATTCATCGAAACTTTCTTGCTATTTTTCAGTCCATATAAACGGCACTCCCTTTCGCAAAAGCTTAGTTAGGGGTGCAGCAATCAACGAAAACCCCTCAACAAAGCGTCTATAGTAACCAGCCAAACCCAAGAAACTCCGAATCTCAGCTATTGACTTTGGTGGTTTCCAATCCAATACAGCCTCAATCTTCCGAGGATCTACCCTTATTCCTTCGGCTGACACCACATGACCCAAGAAAGTCACTTCCCTTAACCAGAATTCACATTTACTGAATTTGGCATACAGTTGATTATCTCGAAGTAACTGCAATACAATTCGCAAATGCGAATCATGCTCTTCTTCATTCCCTGAATATACCAGAATGTCATCTATGAATACCACCACAAACCGGTCTAAGTATGGTTGAAAGACCCGGTTCATCATATCCATAAATGCAGCTGGTGCATTGGTCAACCCAAACGGCATCACCAAAAACTCATAATGTCCATAACGAGTTCGAAAGCCGTCTTGTGAATATCCGCTTCTTTCACCTTAAGTCGATGATAACCCGATCTCAAATCAATTTTGGAGAAAATCAAGCTCCTTCAATTGATCAAACAGTCGTCAATTCTTGGCGGAGGGTACCTATTCTTGATCGTCAATTTATTTAATTGCCTCTAGTCAATACCACATACGCATCGACCCATCTTTCTTCTTAACAAACAAAACCGGTGCCCCCCACGGAGACACACTCGGTCGAATAAAGCCTCGATCTAGCAATTCTTGAATTTGAGCTTTAAGCTCCGCCAACTCCTTCGGTGCCATTCGATAAGGAGCAATGGACACTGGAGCAGTTCCGGGCAAAAGCTCAAGACCAAATTCCACTTCCCGATCCGAGGTACACCGGGAAGTTCTTCCGAAATACATCCGAAATTCCTTCACTGTCCTCACATCTTCCACTGACAACTCTTTGGCATCTAAAGCACTATTAATTGTAAAAATGCTCCATACCCTTTTCGCACCAACTTTTCTTGCCTTAAGTGCAGATACCACATTTTCCAAGTAATTCCTTCGCTCGCCTATCATAATTATTTCTTTATCCTCCACCGTCCTTATTGACATCCGCTTTTCAAAGACAATCCAATTTCGCCTGTGCTTAACCAACCAATCCATGCCCAAAATGATATCGAACTCGCCAAAAGGCAACTCCATCAAATTTGCCAAAAATATTTCTCCTTGAATTTCTAAGGGCACATCTCTAAACAATTTATTTACTAATACCGATTGTCCTAAAGGACTAATTACCTTCATCTCATTATCGAGATTTGAGTCTAATTTCAAGTTCCCGGATATGGTGCTAGCAACATACGAATGGGTAGAACCAATATCTATCAAAGCAATAACAGTACATCAAAAATGAAGAACGTGCGCTTATCACATCAGTGCATTACCATCCTCACGGCGTCCTAACCGCATATACCAATCCTCGGGCATCTTGCGTCTGCGTTGCCTCTAGGACCATTTCCTCGACCATTGTACCTTGACCACGCCCAAACCCCATTACCACCACGACCTGGTCCACGACCTCTCGGTGGTTGCTGAATTCCTCTTGCCGGTGGTGCATCAGTATTACGAGCTTCCTGAGTTGTATCCATTCGACGAGGGCAATTCCTATATTGATGATCCATCGACCCGCATTTATAGCAAGCACCCGTTTTTTTTCCAAAGACTCTCCGTAATGCCTTTTCCCACAATCAAGACAATTTCGACTCGATTCACGCCTACAGGTGTTCTTCCTTGAGCTGGTTCCTCGCCCGAGGCCTCTTCGTAAACCTTTTTGAAGAACCCGAATACTTCATATCTCTCTTGCCTCTAGCTCGTTCCCGATTCTGACGTTCCGAGTTCTTAGCCTCTTCGGCTATCTTGGCCTTTTCCACAAGCGTGGCAAAGTTCTAACTTGTTGTGGGGCTATCAAAACCCGCAATTCATCGTTCAAGCCATCCTCAAAGCGCATACAACGCTCATGATCTGTTGCCACTATTGTTCGAGCATAGTGACTCAAGCGCAAAAACTCGACTTCATATGTCACAACGTCTTATTCCCTTGGACCAGATTCGAAATTCCTTCCTTCCGGCATCAACATAACTCGTTCCTACATATTTCCCTTGGAAGGAAACTTTAAAGAATTCCCAATTAACTAATGCGCACTTGATGCCTTCTCGCATGATAAGCCACCATTGGTATGCTTCGTCCCCTTAACAAGGACACCGCTCCCCTTAATTTTTGTTCCACGATTGCACTCAAGATCGTCCATAATTCGCTCCACCGCCTCAAGCCAATATTCAGCGACATTTGGAGCTACTCTGAGACACCTCTCAAAACCTCAAAGACCACTTGATTTCAATCGTTCCGATATCGACCCACGAGCCGTTGGCCCGCTTCTAGCTCCAAATGACTTTTCAAGGACTCGCAGCATTGCTCGCGTCACCGCATTATCTTCTTCCATATGATTATGTGATCCCGTCTCACTTTCGAGTGACGCAGGTGCATCCATTTCCGGCATATGATCCGGTGCTTCGGTTGCGCCTCTAACACCTCGTCCTCTACCACGACCACGTCTACCGCGTCCACGACCACGTCCTCTAGAGCTCATAATGACTGATTTAATCTGATTAAGAGTTTTATGAATCAAAATACTATTTCAGTTGTTTATTAACGATGTTTTATGATATGAAAGAGATAGTGTTGTTTTCGCAACCATATCCTATTGTCTCAATCTCTACGGTTTTCAACACCTAAAACTAGAAGTTCTAGAGTGTTTCTTATGATCATATCACAATGATAATAAGCAATCAATATACAGATACTTACTTGACTTGGCGCGGGATGCTCATGGTGCCAAACTACCTTTAAATAAAAAAGTCTAGAAATTTGAGTTGTTTCTCAAACAAATATCTTTATTGAACCCAAACCACAGCCGAGTTTTGAAACTAGCTCTGATACCATTAAATGTAACACCCCAAACCAGGTCTATGCGTTAAGACAAGATTTGGTTTGTCACACCGAACGAACATCCAAAATTTCTCTAATGATTTAAGTAATCAGAAATGCAAAACCTTAACGTAGTTTTAAAAGAAAATTTAAAGAAATTGAAAAATAATTTAGGTGTCCAAAATTGTTATAAAACACAATATTTTTAAGAAAACTTTATAGATTTTAACATACGCCCATATTAAGAGTCTTAAAATAAAATTAAATCCATCCACACATAAAAATCCATAAAAATATAATTAGAGGCCTTATTACAACATACCCAAAATAAAATAAGTAACTTAAATAGAGTTCATAGTTTATAAAACCCAAGCTCGTAGTATGGCCTCCACCATGTCATTCCCGGCCCAGGTCCACATCAATTTCCATTGCCTGAGATGGATAATAAAACGGGGTGAGTTACAAAGAACTCAGTGTGTAACTCACTTACCACCATTATTGGGCCAGACCATCAAGGCATTAACTTGGGCTTGAGCCCAATTACAAATTTTAACAATGTAAAATGAAATAACATATATAAAATGCATGTAAAAATGAATTTCCCAACCAAACCTAATTTCCATCCGCTACACACCCCCATACCAACCAGCACACCTGTGGGGATCAAGTCAACCCACCCCGCCAAACACACCAATCGTAGGCATTTAGCCTTTTTAAATAATATTGTAGTGCACTACCGAACTAGATTGTGACATAGTCACCGAACTAGATTGTGACATAGTCACCGAACTAGAGGCATTAAGCCAACATTTGTGGCAGAGCCACCGAACTAGATTCATCGCCACAGGCCTTACTTCTCTTCATCATGTATCCCATCCCATGCAATTATGTATGAATAACAAACTTTAATCATAAATAATTTATTAAGCAACCCATAATACAAATGAGTTTTTAATTAAACTTTTCATTTGGGTCCATTAAACAAAATAGTATTTAGCCCATTTAGCAATCTAGCGAACTTAGGCCCAAATGTCAAACTAGAAGGTTTTTGGCCCATTTAGCGATCTAGCAGTCTTTTGACCCAATTTATCGATCTAGCAATTTTTCGACCCAATTTAACAATCTAACAATTTTTCGGCCCAATTTAACAATCTAGCAATTTTTCGGCCCAATTTAACAATCTAGCAATTTTTCGCCCAATTATAAAATTTAGCGAACTTTGGCCCATATATCAAACTAAAGGGTTTTTGGCCCATAAATCGAACTAGAGGTTTTTGGCCCATTATGTCAATCTAGCGCTTTTTCGTATTTTTGTCGGTTTTAACCGCTTTCATGTATTTTCACAAAAGTATCAATTACTACATAATTTCCGAATTTACCATTTTCACGATTTTATCACAAAGATTTATGATTAGGTATCTAACCCAAAAATGAGTGTGAAGTTACACACCTTGCTATGGTGAGGACTAAACTTTCCCGCCGTCAACACCTATACATATCACGATAACTTATGATCATTATAATCTAATAATAAAACCGATTTAAACATAACGATCTAAAATTTACCCTCGGATTTTTGAACTACTTCCACTTGCGGTTTCTCCCCGATTGATGGTTCGTTAACAAATCAAATCCACGAACAAATAATGGTTCGAGAGTACGAACTACTTCAAACAATTGATTCTCCTCGGATGAACGTCCACAACCCGGTGGGAAATCCTGATTGCCGATACATCCTTTGTTTATACTTAGGGGGATTAACGGAACCTCCTTCTTCCGAAAACTAAACACCGCCCTTTTCTTCCCTATTTTGAATGTCTTAGAAGACAAAAGATCATTAACCATTCTAATATTATACCAAAACAATATGACCAAAAGTTTTTAAGAGTGAAATTTCCTTACCACAATAATCCTTGTCCCACAATACGAGAGTCGTCCAAACGTTTCCTTAACACTTAAATCGATTCCAACTTTCTATGTTACTCACGAACACTTGATCCCCTATCTTCCGTTATCGCACTAAAATATAACGAATGGAAACGTTAATAGTATGAACTATTAACTAATCGTAACTAAAAAGAATTCTTACCTATTGACCACGATCGAAAAGAAAGGATTGAGAATGATGTTTGATGAAGGATTCAGCTATGTATAACCAAAGAAAAAGAGATAATGTTTCGGCTATGGGCACACTAGCATTCGGCCATGAGAGAGTTTAATGGAGAAAATTTGAGTGAAAAGAAATAAAAATAAGAGAAAAGATGGTGATGATGTTGTTTCGATTTTCAAAGAGAAGAGAAGAAAAAGATGTGTTTAGGAGCTAGGTACATTCGGCAATGGTAAAAAGAAAAGAAAAAGAATGGCTTTTGGTATAGGTGATTTCGGCACTAAAAGAAAAGGCATACAAAGAATACCAAAGTAATAGACAAAAGTGACCAAATGGTTAAAAAAATTAAGGCTTACCAATGCTCAAATTCGGCTAAAGGAGAAGGGTTGAGAAAAGGTTGCAAAACTTGCACAAAAACTAAGAATGACCAAAAACAACTCCTAAACCTTACCAAGCTACAAGCATATTCGGCCAACCTCCCCTAGCCTCATTTCCGTCCAAATTCATTGGTCAAATGACCATGAATTTGTTTCCAAAACTTTTCCTTGATATATGCCTTATGTCCCCATATCTTTCCAAACTTTCTTGATTCTATACCATAAGTTAACACTTTCCTTAATCCTTTGATATACTAACCAAAAATAACAAGGTCAACACTTACCATATATGTACTTGGCCGATACTTGCTATACATGTGCAGAAAAATTAAAAATAAAATTCATCTAGATGCTAAACAAGGGATTCGAACCTTTTCCCTCATGTACTAACTCATGCGCCATCACCATTTTGCCATTTACTCATATTATGCTACTATTTAACACTTAATTCAACTTAAGTGTCAATGCCACTTGCTTCACTTCAATAAATTCTCGAACTAAAAAAAATATTTCATACCCGAATAATTCTATACTCTTCTTCCGAACTATAGTAGGCACAAAAAGAAATAAGAAAATTTTTCCTACATAATCTAAACACCAAAACATGCAATAATCGATACTCAAATTTTAGGGTGTTACATGGGTTAAAACCTAAATGCCTTAATCATCTCTGTGTATCAAATCATAAGTGTGGTCTCGACATGTATAATCAATGCAAGTTCTAGAATAACAAATCAGTGTTGACATACTCATAATCAATAAAGTGAGCAAGAAAAAGAATTTATGCTCTATAAGGCTCAAAATCTCACAAAAATAATGGGTATTTTTGATGTCAACCTCATAAATTTCAAACTTCAAATTAATATTTAAACTCAGTTTGACAACCTAGCAAAAATTTTTAATTTCTGAAAAATAGACTTATCATGCTTGATTCTCTAGTATTCTTCAAATTTAATTATCAATGCACAATTATCAATGACTTAATCTAAAACATATCAATAAAAATCATAAATCATCAGAAATTTCATCCTAATTAGTAATATGAGGAAATTACTTTCAAACAAGACTAAATTCAGGATTTTGAGAATAATGCAAAAAGTTTGGTACCTAATTTTAGAATTTTGAGAATAATGAAAGAAGTTAGGCACCTTTTTTTTAGGTTGTTCACCCCCCCACACTTAAGATGTTCATTGCCATCAATGTACAAAGATATATAACATAAATGTAATGTTCAGATTAGAAGATATGGGGATAAGTAAAACTCATTGAATTAGGGATGAGCTCCTTGGAGGATGTGGAAAATATGTTGGAGGGGCCGGTCTGGGTGACGATCCTGCGCTAGAAGAAGAAATTGGGAAGCTCATGCAGGATTAGCCAAGAAATTTAAAGAAACCTTAATAATATACTAATAATATAATTAAAGACAAGAAAGATAAAGACAAGGAGACTAAGAAGGAAAATAAACTAAGTTTAAAAGATAAAGGGGCTTGAGAATCCTTATTGGTAGATGGTTCGAGAGGTGGGTGTGACTTTGAAGGTGACGGAGGTGTTGGTGATGGTGGAAGTGGCGTGATTCCCAAGCAGCCTTGTAATATCCTAGATTTAGGGGTTATGCGTTTATGCATAATTCAAGTGATAGTGGGCTTAGTGTGTGTATGGATATGTTTTAAAGGTTTTTAGAATTTTAGAATGTAAGGGAATGCCTTAGAAAAATATTAGATTTTTATTCTTAGAAGGGGAGCTAAGCAAAATTGGCCTTAAGAAAATTAGTTTGAGGTTTTAATCACAATGAGTCAATTGGTAAAGTGGCAAGTGGAGTGTGGAGTGTATTAATGGTCTTAGGTTCGAATCCCATGGATGACAATAAGGTGACTTTTATTTTTGAATTGTATGGCATGTGTTGGTCAACTCTAATTAAGATAAGGTTGGACTTTATCATTTATGGATAGTAGACTAATGAAAAAAAAAAGGGCAAGTTGATAGTTAAGGTATGGAATCAAGGTGTTATGGTATGATGAGGGGACAAAAGGCATGGATTATGGAGTGTTGTTTTGGAAACTCTTCTATGGCATTTTGTCCATGAACATGGATGGTTTCATGGACTAGGGGGAGTTGGCCGAATTTTTGGAAGGAATAGGATTAGGAGGAAATAAAGAGGAAATTGTGGGATTTGTGATGAATATGTGAGTTGGATGGCCAAGGGGTATTTCTTTGATGACCATTTCGGTTTTGTGAGTAGAGGGGAGTAGCTGAATTTCTCTTAAGGAGTTTAGGTGTTTTCTTTTTGGGTTTATTCTTCTTTCTCTAGTGTGGTGCCGAAATCCTAATGCCATCTAAGTGCTGTTTTTGTGCATAAGCCATTTAGTTTCGGTTTCTTTCTCTTTGTTTTGTGTTCAAACTTCAAAGATCATTAAGGTCACTAGCATTTTCTTCTTCTCTCTATTTGCTAGTTTGGCCGAATCTATCTCCTTTCTCAAACTCCTTCTTTTCCTTTTGATAGCCGAGTTTGTCATCACCTTTGGTAAGGCTTGGCTGAACCCTACAGCCTCTTTCTCTCTTGTCTTTGCTTGAAATTTTAAGAAACACCATAGCCGAATCCTCTTAGCATTCAACTCCCTCCACTTTGGCATTATCTCTCTCTCTTCACCATTCAAGTGCCGAAATCTTTCTCTTTGGGACTTGAAGTCGATTCTCTGAGGGTGATACCATCGATCTCTTGCTCTTAGTTTCGTTTTAAAGTGTGAAGTGCTCGCATAGAGGAGTCTTTTGGATTCGATTCTTCAAGGTAAGTAAGTGTAGCATTCGGCCAAGAGCCATTCTTATGGATTATTACTTAAAGCCGATTCTAACTTAGGTTGTGTAGGAAGGAGTTCAACAATCGTAGGAGTGCAAATCGTTAGGCGTGGGTTTCGGGATTTGATTGATTGTGCCAAAGCAGGTGTGTAGTTATCGCACTGTCTATTGATTGTGTGTATGTGTTATATTTATGTATATGTGATATGATGTTAATGGTAGCCGAATTAAGGGCTAAGATTGTGAATACCCGTGGTGGGTGATCGAATACTCAGGTCAGTGAATTACGATATTAAATGATCATTGATGAATATATGAAATGTGATGGCATGTGATGCATTATTGTTCAAGTGATATGTTGCCATGATACACATATATATATGCATGGGACTTGGGATGTGACTATCGAAGGAAAGGGTGTACTTTTATGCACGTGGTCCGATGTTAGCCTTGTGCTACATTGGCGCTTGATGTTAGCTATGTGCTTCATCAAGGGAGGTGTTGGCTAGGTGCCCATCTCGGCGGTTGACAAACATGTGTGCATCACCGTGGATTAATTGATATGTGGGATCACTTATGTGATCGGTGGCTTAGCCACGGCCTTGAGCAACAAAGTCCGCCGAGGTAAGTTATGTGGGATCACTTAGGTGATCGGTGGATTAGCCACGGCCTTGGGCGGCGTGTGTCGCGAGGTTGGTGTAATGGATGGAACTAGGTTGGGTTGGGCTTCATTTTGCATAATTTTGTATGTGGACTATGTGGATATGGGCCAAGCCCATATGTGGGGACATGTGTATTAACTATGCACTGAGTCTGTTGACTCACCCAATTTTTCTCAAACCTTACAGGTGATGCATAAAGCTTGGACCGAGTTGGAGTGGATACAAGGTGGCCCACGCAGAAGATGTTTTCACTTAATTTATGCATTTTATATTATCAGTATTTTTGAATGATTATTTACTGTAATAAGGGCCATTTAAAGGTTTTGAAGTTTATTATTATGTTTTAAAGTGGATTGACTATTTTTATTATTTGGATATGTTTTATTTTTAGCAACTCATATCTTAAAGATATATGTTAAAATTACAAATCGAAGGATTTGTAACAACTTAATTTTATTTGGAACTTTAATTACACAATGTTTTAGTAAAGACAACAAAATTTTATGTTTTCACTCTAAGTCAAAATATTTTTCAAACGTTTTCCGCAGTGGCATTCTAAATTCGGCCGTGGCGTATGGGCCGGATTTGGGGTGTTACAGCTTTAGTATCGAGCACTGTTCAAAACTCGGCTTTGAGGGTTTTGGGCCCAAAACATTTTTTTAGATGGGCTTTTCAAAGATTTGGGCTTTCATAAATTTTTCAGTTTATTACGGCATGGCACCTATATCTCCAACCCGAAGTCCACCAGGTAAGTACCTCTGACTATTGAAGTGATTTATATATGTGAATGTTATGGGCTTATTTGGGCTCGTAGATTAGAATATTAGTACTATTGGACCGTAGGGCTAGTGCACTCAAACACATGCATAAGACTTAAAGAACAATTGAACAAACTCGTGACTAAGTCACCGAGCTAGGTGTGTGGAAACCATTGTGCGCATGTCTAGGAGTGGATTCGATGAAGAGCTTGGTATTTAAGCGATCAGGAGTGACTCACCTCCTCTTTACTCAAATCCTACAGTGCGTAGCTACGGTTCACCCTAACCAAGAGGACCTATTCACGGGCTAAACTCGATAACTAAAACCCGAAAGGGACTAGCCATACTGTTTTATAAAGATCTTAGTTTTAAATTTACCAAATTACCCCTTTGATTTATAAAATCCTTTTAGACTTGCGAATTTTCCGAAATACACTCGATTTGCAAAATTACTAAAATACCCCTGAGAGGTAAAATTACGAAAATGCCCCTGGTTTATAAAATTACCATGTTACCCTTGACTTTTATGAAAATATTCTTACTTTACAAAATACCAAAACCCCTGTTTTGTAAAATGCTAAGATATCTTGATTTGGAAAATTTACAAAATAACCCCGATTTCTGAAATTTTTGCAATACCATTGATTTGGAAGAATTTTCAAAATAACTTCGAGATTTGAATATTCTGGAATGCCTTTGATTTGTAAAGATTATTTTCGAGTTGACCTCGATTTATTACGAAAATACCCTTGTAGGAAAAATGATTTAAACTACCACAGCCTGGGAATGGTCAGAAATACCTATAATGATGTGTTGAATGTTGTGGATAAATGTGAGTGTGATTCTTTGAATTAGAATAGTGACTTGAGATGAAAACTTTGATTGATCGAAAGAACCACTATTAAACTCCTTTTCATAAAACGTTTCATGATAAACGGTGGAACCAAAAGTACTAATGCATAAAACTTTCTAATCGATTAAAGCGCGATCGTAGATATGAGTTCTAGAAGACGTGGTAGAGGCGTAATGGTCGTGACGGAACCAGTTGGTCCGCAGTCGTGATTCCAAGATTCATGAAAGTATGTTAGTTTTATTAAGATCGAGTCTTGCGCAGCAGATGGCGTAGTGTGGTGAGTTAGGATGTACGATTGTTCGTTAGTAAGTAATTTCGAGGACTAAATTATTTTTAAGGAGGGTAGAATTGTAATATCCTAGATTTAGGGTTATGCGTTTATGCATAATTCAAGTGATAGTGGGCTTAGTGTGTGTATGGATATGTTTTAAAGGTTTTTAGAATTTTAGAATGTAAGGGAATGCCTTAGAAAAATATTAGATTTTTATTCTTAGAAGGAGCTAAGCAAAATTGGCCTTAAGAAAATTAGTTTGAGGTTTTAATCACAATGAGTCAATTGGTAAAGTGGCAAGTGGAGTGTGGAGTGTATTAATGGTCTTAGGTTCGAATCCCATGGATGACAATAAGGTGACTTTTATTTTTGCATTGTATGGCATGTGTTGGTCAACTCTAATTAAGATAAGGTTGGACTTTATCATTTATGGATAGTAGACTAATGAAAAAAAAAGGGGCAAGTTGATAGTTAAGGTATGGAATCAAGGTGTTATGGTATGATGAGGGGACAAAAGGCATGGATTATGGAGTGTTGTTTTGGAAACTCTTCTATGGCATTTTGTCCATGAACATGGATGGTTTCATGGACTAGGGGGAGTTGGCCGAATTTTTTGAAGGAATAGGATTAGGAGGAAATAAAGAGGAAATTGTGGGATTTGTGATGAATATGTGAGTTGGATGGCCAAGGGGGATTTCTTTGATGACCATTTCGGTTTTGTGAGTAGAGGGGAGTAGCCGAATTTCTCTTAAGGAGTTTAGGTGTTTTCTTTTCGGGTTTATTCTTCTTTCTCTAGTGTGGTGCCGAAATCCTAATGCCATCTAAGTGCCGTTTTTGTGCATAAGCCATTTAGTTTCGGTTTCCCTTCTCTTTGTTTTGTGTTCAAAACTTCAAAGATCATTAAGGTCACTAGCATTTTCTTCTTCTCTCTATTTGCTAGTTTGGTCGAATCTATCTCCTTTCTCAAACTCCTTCTTTTCCTTTTGATAGCCGAGTTTGTCATCACCTTTGGTAAGGCTTGGCTGAACCCTATAGCCTCTTTCTCTCTTGTCTTTGCTTGAAATTTTAAGAAACACCATAGCCGAATCCTCTTAGCATTCAACTCCCTCCACTTTGGCATGATCTCTCTCTCTTCACCATTCAAGTGCCGAAATCTTTCTCTTTGGGACTTGAAGTCGATTCTCTGAGGGTGATACCATCGATCTCTTGCTCTTAGTTTCATTTTAAAGTGTGAAGTGCTCGCATAGAGGAGTCTTTTGGATTCGATTCTTCAAGGTAAGTAAGTGTAGCATTCGGCCAAGGGCCATTCTTATGGATTATTACTTAAAGCCGATTCTAACTTAGGTTGTGTAGGAAGGAGTTCAACAATCGTAGGAGTGCAAATCGTTAGGCGTGGGTTTCGGGATTTGATTGATTGTGCCAAAGCAGGTGCGTAGTTATCGCACTGTCTCTTGATTGTGTGTATGTGTTATATTTATGTATATGTGATATGATGTTAGTGGTAGCCGAATTAAGGGCTAAGATTGTGAATACCCGTGGTGGGTGATCGAATACTCGTGTCGTTGAATTACGATATTAAATGATCATTGATGAATATATGAAATGTGATGGCATGTGATGCATTATTGTTCAAGTGATATGTTGCCATGATACACATATATATATGCATGGGACTTGGGATGTGACTATCGAAGGAAAGGGTGTACTTTATGTACGTGGTCCGATGTTAGCCTTGTGCTACATTGGCGCTTGATGTTAGCTATGTGCTTCATCAAGGGAGGTGTTGGCTAGGTGCCCATCTCGGTGGTTGAAAGCTGTGTGCATCACCGTGGATTAATTGATATGTGGGATCACTTATGTGATCGGTGGCTTAGCCACGGCCTTGAGCAACAAGTCCGCCGAGGTAAGTTATGTGGGATCACTTAGGTGATCGGTGGATTAGCCACGGCCTTGGGCGCAAAGTCGAGGTTGGTGTAATGGATGGAACTAGGTT